>CAWUFW010011605.1:0-601319 GCA_963921515.1 Calotriton arnoldi | reverse complement strand
CGGCGGTAGTGCTTCCGCCCGACATTGTAATGGGCCCCTTAATTTTTAGCCTCCAATTTCTGTTCACATTTACGGAATGTTTTAATTTTACATTTTACATTTTGATTTTTGATTTATATTTACTTTATATATCTGTTATTATTAAATTTTCTAAGCAGTCGCGGACCCCTGTGTAGGTGTTGTTGACATTCAGGGGTCCTGGACCACAGGCTAAGAAGCTGAAACTTCTTTCTTTCAAAACAGTTTTAAAAAAAGAAAATTAGAACAGTCCTGGGTAGCGAGAATAACACCATAGTAATACAACAATTCTGAAAAGCTCTTAATGAAAAGACAAGTATACAATGGAAGCAATATTGTGTAGGTTGGATGTAAGAGAAATATAGGATAAATACATGGCAAAATTTCACATCTAGAAATAAGCATTGTTCTATGGTGCTTAATGGCTGTGATTGACCAAAACATATACTTATTGTTTTCCAAAACGAAGTAAAATTTGCACACATGGTCAAAAACATGGAAAAAACAAGAGCATGAAACAGGAAATGGCAGAGGGAAAAGGTGAAATGAAAGAGGTGCAGCAACTACTTAGAAGATGAACTTCAACACCTAAGGTAATATATCACAGGACCTACACACAGGACAATGTTAAGTATTTTGTCAAATTATTTTCCATCCTAAAAATGCCCTCTTCTGTATTAGCTAAGTATGCAAGATATTCAAACCACACTGGCACTGGGGCTTGCTCTGCAGTTTTCAGTGTCTTGTGATTTCTCATTGGTGCTAGTAAACTTTCTCAAAGTAAAAAACCTTCGAGAATTTGTACATTTTGATAACCCTGTAGGGCAGAGGTCTTCAAACGTTTTTACTCTGAGCCCCCCCTAAGCAAAATGTTTTGAGGTCGGGCCCCCCCTCCAAAACTTTATGGCAAGTATTGGGGAGCGGGAGGGACACGGCTGCGTGCAGGGAGCGGGGCTTAGGAGATGGTTTCAGGAATACTTTTTCTATAGCTTATGAACCGCACTAAATATGAGACTTATAAAACAGCAAATGCATCAAACAAAAAACAGATATTATCCCAAACAAACTGCTCCCCATAATTGGGGTGTTGTGAGCTCCTCACACTCTTTGGCCCCAATGCAACTATACCTGCTGCACTAATGATAACTGCAGTCCGGTAAACAGACATAATATCGAGTTGTAAATGTCGACTTGCACTAATATCGAGTGCAAAATATCGTAATACAAAAATATCGACTGTCAGAATATAGTTGTCAAGAATATCAAGTTTAAGGTAAGTAATATCGTTTTTAAAAATATTGAAGTCATTAAAATCGTTTGCGAAAATATCTTTGTTAAAAATATCGTTGTTTTAGCTAGTGTTATGTATTTTAGTGTGTATTTTAAATGTATGTGTTCTATTTTTTTGTGCAAGTATTGCATTTGTTTTTTAATATATGTGTTATATTTTTAGAAGTTATTTATTTATTTATTTTAAGTAAATTTTGCGTTTTAGTTCCGTAGCGGGTTGTGGGTTTATAGGGGAATAGGGTGGGAAGTAATTTAATTATAATACATTTATTAATAATTTTTAGAAGTTATTATTTTTTTTTAAATTACATTTTGCGTTTTAGATCCGTAGCGGGTTGTGGGTTTATAGGGGAATAGGGTGGGAAGTAATTTAATTATAATTAATTAATATTTTTTATTAATTAATATTTATGCATTTAATATTTTATATTGTAAATGTGGAAATTAATTTATTATTAATTAGTTATTAATTGGTTGTTAATTATTAATAATTAATTGTGAATTATGTTAATTGTGTCATTCTTTTAGGAGCGGGTTGTGGGTTTATAGGGGAGTAGGGTGGAAAGTAATTTAATTATAATTAATTAGTTAATATTTTTTATTAATTAATATTTATGTATTTAATATTTTATATTGTTAATTGTGGAAATTCGTTTATTATTAGTTATTTATTAATTGGTTGTTATTAATTATTAATTAATTGTTAATTATGTTAATTGTGTCATTCTTTTAGGAGCGGGTTGTGGGTTTATAGGGGAGTAGGGTGGGAAGTAATTTAATTATAAGTAATTAATTAATATTTTTTATTAATTAATATTTATGTATTTAATATTTTATAATGTTAATCGTGGTAAATAATTCATTATTAATTCGTTACTAATTGGTTATTAATATTTAATAATTAATTGTTAATTGTGTTGTGTCATTTTTTTAGGAGCGTGTTGTGGGTTGATAGGGGAGTAGGGTGGGATTTAATTAAATTTTAAGGCATTTTTAAATATTTTTTATATAATTATTTAATGTTTTATAGTGTTAATTGTGCGAATTAATTTATTAATAATTGTTTTAAATTTGCTAGGTTATTGTTAATTGAGTAATTAATTGTTAATTAATTATGTTAATTGTGTCATGTTTTACGACATTGGTGGTGTCATTTATAGGGGAATATGGTGGGAGGTAAATTATTTCTAATTAATTAATTGTTTGTTAATTAATGCTAATTAATTTGCTGGAGTGGGAATAGTAAATTATTCCCCTCCGCTATCCAACACTTTCCCTACTGTTGCACTTGCTGGAGTGGGAATAGTAAATTATTCCCCTCCGCTATCCAACACTTTCCCTACTGTTGCACTTGCTGGAGTGGGAATAGTAATTTTTACCCCTCTGCTATCCAACACTTTCCTTACTGTTGCACTCCCTGGAGTGGGAAAACTAATTTTATCCCCTCCGCTATCCAACACTTTCCCTACTGTTGCACTTGCTGGAGTGGGGATAGTAATTTTATCCCCTCCGCTATCCAACACTTTCCCTACTGTTGCACTCTCTGGAGTGGGAATAGTAAATTTTATTCCCTATGCTATCCAACATTTTCCCTACTGTTGCAATTGCTGGAGTGGGAATAGTAAATTATTCCCCTCCCCTATCCAACACTTTCCCTACTGTTGCACTCCCTGGAGTGGGAATAGTAATTTTTACCCTTACGCTATCCAACACTTTCCCTACTGTTGCTATCCCTGGAGTGGGAATAGTAATTTTTACCCCTACGCTATCCAACACTTTCCCTACTGTTGCACTCCCTGGAATAGGAATAGTAAATTATTCCCCTCCGCTATTTAAAACTCTCCCTACTGTTGCACTTGCTGGAGTGGGATTAGTAAATTATTCCCCTTCGCTATCCAACACGTTACCTACTGCTGCACTTGCTGGAGTGGAAATAGTAATTGTTACCCCTACGCTATCCAACATTTTCCCTACTCTTGCACTCCCTGGAGTGGGAATAGTAGTTTTTACTCCTTCGCTATCCAACACTTTCCCTACTGTTGCACTCGCTGGAGTGGGAATAGTAATTTTATCCCCTCCTCTATCCAACACTTTCCCTACTGTTGCACTCTCTGGAGTGGGAATAGTAAATTATTCCCCTCCGCTATCCAACACTTTCCCTACTGTTGCACTTGCTGGAGTGGGAATAGTAATTTTTACCCCTCCGCTATCCAACACTTTCCCTATTGTTGCACTCCCTGGAGTGGAAATAGTAAATTATTTCCCTCCGCTATCCAACACTTTCCCTACTGTTGTACTTGCTGGAGTGGGAATAGTAAATTATTCCCCTCTGCTATCCAACACTTTCCCTACTGTTGTACTTGCTGGAGTGGGAATAGTAAATGATTCCCCTCCGCTATCCAACACTTTCCCTACTGTTGCACTAGTTGGAGTGGGAATAGTAAATTATTCCCCTCCGCTATCCTACACTTTCCCTACTGTTGCACTCCCTCGAGTGGGAATAGTAATTGTATCCCCTTCGCTACCCAACATTTTCCCTACTGTTGCAGTTAATGTAGTGTAAAATGTGGTTTTAAAAAAATAAAAATATTTTAATATTTTAATTTATTATATATATATTTTATTTTTATTTTTATTTTACAGGTGTATGTATATATATATATGTTTTTATAATTTGTAATACGTTTCTAATATTTTATAATGTATTAAAATAATTTTTTATTAATATTATTAAGTAAATATATGTTATATATATGTATGTTTAATGTATTTTTACATTATATTTATTACTTATAATTTTAAACATTTTTTAATAATTCTAACTGTTTTTTTAATTATATGTATTATTTAATTTATTTTACATTATTTTTTAAACATTTAAAAAAACAATATTTTTAACAACGATATTTTTTTCCGATATTTTTGTACTAACCATTATGTAGATAGGAGGTTGATATTTTTGACAACGATATTTTTGTCACGATATTTCTGTATGTCGACATTTCTGTTGTCAATATTCTGTCAGTGATCCCTGCAGTCCTGAGTAGCAGGCTATCTCCTCTGCATCTTTTACCTGTTCCCCACCATGACCGATCATCACCTCGGTCCTAATGCTTGAAAGGAAAATAAGCTCTGATGCCCCTTTTGTAAATGTACAAGAAAGAACAGGGGAACCCTACTCACTAAGGAACCAGGGTAATAGTTATATAGGAAAAACAATGGTTCCTGTGGAATAATATACTATGAGGTTATGATACATAAGCACAATCGCGATATAGAGGGTTAGATAATGGCAGAGCGCGAAGGAACCACTAACACACCGATTCCAGTGTAGTATATTTTATGGATTTTTTAAAAACAATAAAGTTAGGATTAAACATTATACATCAAAACAACATTTGTGCGTAGTGTCCCAAGTGACAAAGGGAACCTAAACCTATGTGACAATGTGAATATTAAATACAAGGTTTCCACAGTTTGTACAAGTCGACCATTATCAAAATAATGCCATGTGAACAGCAACTATATACAATGATATGTGCTGGGGAAATGGTTCGCTTCTTCTGTTCGTCAGCGGCGTTTCGACCCTCAAAACAATGTGGGGTCTCTTCAGGACTATTGATGAAGGGACATCTAAATGGGATTGAAATAAAAAGAGCATAAGGCCCATATACCGGCACAAATGCGAAAAATAGGAAAAATAAAATGAAGGCCGTTGGATAAAAGGTACCTGAATATATGGTTGCGCAGCCTTGTGAAAATGATGTGCCACACGTGAAGAAAAGAGGAAAAGGTTTACTCACATGAGGACCCATCCGGGTACTGTGATTGTGAGAAAAGAAGTAGCAATTACTGATAATAGGACAATGCGCTATGTATAATCCATTACAAGTTTCACCGAGGTTCTTACCTCAATGTGAGGACAGGCTGTCAATCCAATGGGGTATGTAGGTGGGCCAGAGGGGCTCAATTAGTTTTACGCCACAGCCGTAGCGTTGTAGAATCCCTTTGTGGATTAACAGTGACAATGCACTGAGAGTATTTCTGAAAATTAAAATAATGTAGGGGTCAGATTACTGAATTAAGGGCTGAGCGCAAGGGCTACGCGGCCTGGATGTGCCAATTCTCACCTCGGTAGAGGAATGGAAAAGCGGGACAGCGCTCCGCGTGTAGATTCAGAAAAAGCCGCGTCAGTCAGCTTGATCGGGTACAATGACAGAGATCCTCATCCAGAGAGGATTGTTATATACAGGGTTTCCCGCTCTTTTTGCCAAGGGAAACCAGCAGACCTAGCTACGGAAAACCGCTGCACCGAGCAATCCGTGATCGGTAAAGAGTGAAAAAAGACCTCAGTGGGAGGTGAAGAAGTAGAATGTGTGGCACAAAAGTGGGGCTGTTGCGCTAATGACAGTGGTGAATTCTCTGTTAATAGGTGGGAATTAGGGCACAATACCGGTGATGGGTACTAAATAGGGAAGGGCAGGTAAAATGACATATATACTTTATATATTTACGAAATTCCGAATTTCGCCGGTGTTTATAATATGCAAACACACATGCTGGGCACTTCATGGAGTGTGAACATTGTATGGGGGCAGACATTTCACAATTGTAATTCTTAGTTAATGAACACATATTGCAAAAGAGTGAATCTAATATATACAGTTCAAGTGTCACAGCGAAAATGAAGTAAATAAAGCTGTTAGAGCAAGCATAGTCGGATGTCAGATGACATACAGGTGTATTCAGGCCACAATTGTTATATCACATGCAGTTGTTTAGCGAAGGGTAGTGACATATCCTCTCCATTCCTCAGCAGAGTTAAGCCCTTCATTTATTGAATTCACCTTATCTATCCAGCGGCATTCATTCCGTTGGAGTATCTGAAGGATGTCACCTTCTCTTTCTGGAAGAGTGGCGATCTCAATTACTTGCCACTTTATTTCATCAGCAGTATGACCTTTTACATTGTAATGAGACACAAGTGGTGCGTTTTCAACTGATCTGCGTATACGGCTGCGATGTTGGCCAATGCGAGCCTTGACCGGTTGCTGTGTTTGTCCAATATAGGGGAGGCCACACGGACACCATATGCAATAAACAACATTCTTTGTATTGCAGATAGAGAATGATTGTAAATCGTGTTTTACACTACCATGTTCAAATGTGTTGGTATTGAACGTGAAATTGCAGGAAACACAGTTGCCACATTTTGGGTAGGCCCCATGCAGTAATCAATGTGTTTGTCCTGTTGGTGATTAAGTCTGTAGATGACCTGACCAGATGATCTTTTATATTTTTTCCTCGTTTGTAGGCAAACAGAGGTGTGTCTATTGTGGGATCAATACTCTGGATAATATATAACAATCCTCTCTGGATGAGGATCTCTGTCATTGTACCCGATCAAGCTGACTGACGCGGCTTTTTCTGAATCTACACGCGGAGCGCTGTCCCACTTTTCCATTCCTCTACCTCTACCGAGGTAAGAATTGGCACATCCAGGCCGCATAGCCCTTGCGCTCAGCCCTTAATTCAGTAATCTGACCCCTACATTATTTTAATTTTCAGAAATACTCTCAGTGCATTGTCACTGTTAATCCACAAAGGGATTCTACAACGCTACGGCTGTGGCGTAAAACTAATTGAGCCCCTCTGGCCCACCTACATACCCCATTGGATTGACAGCCTGTCCTCACATTGAGGTAAGAACCTCGGTGAAACTTGTAATGGATTATACATAGCGCATTGTCCTATTATCAGTAATTGCTACTTCTTTTCTCACAATCACAGTACCCGGACGGGTCCTCATGTGAGTAAACCTTTTCCTCTTTTCTTCACGTGTGGCACATCATTTTCACAAGGCTGCGCAACCATATATTCAGGTACCTTTTATCCAACGGCCTTCATTTTATTTTTCCTATTTTTCGCATTTGTGCCGGTATATGGGCCTTATGCTCTTTTTATTTCAATCCCATTTAGATGTCCCTTCATCAATAGTCCTGAAGAGACCCCACATTGTTTTGAGGGTCGAAACGCCGTCGACAAACAGAAGAAGCGAACCATTTCCCCAGCACATATCATTGTATATAGTTGCTGTTCACATGGCATTATTTTGATAATGGTCGACTTGTACAAACTGTGGAAACCTTGTATTTAATATTCACATTGTCACTTAGGTTTAGGTTCCCTTTGTCACTTGGGACACTACGCACAAATGTTGTTTTGATGTATAATGTTTACTCCTAACTTTATTGTTTTTAAAAAATCCATAAAATATACTACACTGGAATCGGTGTGTTAGTGGTTCCTTCGCGCTCTGCCATTATCTAACCCTCTATATCGCGATTGTGCTTATGTATCATAACCTCATAGTATATTATTCCACAGGAACCATTCTTTTTCCTATATAACCTTTTGTAAAGGAAGACAGTCATAACTGTGATGCAGTGGGCCCCTCAAATCCCTGGGCCCCAGTCCTGCTGCATCTGCTTCCTTAATGATAACCAGAAGTGGCCACTTACACACTTGGCAGCAGTACCAGCTTCACTAATGAATGTCCCTTTAAAACAAACCACTTATATTGTCCCCTTCTTTGGGCATCTCTCTGAAGAAGCTGTCTCTGGCCATTTATAAACACAAACATGAGTCCCCATACAGTGCTCCCTATTCTGGGCCTTCTCTTTGACAATATCTATGAATCCCGCTCCTTTCCTCTGTCTCCTAGACCATTACTGTGAGGCCCAAGGGATTGAGAGGATTATGGCTCTGCATCTGAATGCAACCCTGCTGGCCTTCTACCTGCCACCCCATGGACTCAGCTTTCACAATGCCCCTGAATGGTTAATACTGACTTTGAGATGCCTCTGCCTGAAATCGAAGGGTGTGGTGGTAGTGCAGAAAGTTAAAAAAGAAACCAGCCTTCTTACCAGCCATTAATTGATTGAGTCACTTAAAGCCAGGGCCACTGGAATTATGAATTTCTTCAGCAGCAGCGTTTTCCACATAATTATCAGTTTACGGCATTTGCTACATAATCTGCAGATTTCAACTAAAAAAACTTGATTCTAGCTCAAACAGAACAAAAGTTACTTAAAGCGTGACAAAGTGTTCCGGAGCAGTGGAAGGCCCTTTGCAAAGATTGACTAGTAATCTTGTAGTTGCTTACTGCTGTATTTGGGTGTGAAACTGGTACTAATGAGGTGAAATATTTCCCCAGACAGCGTTACCTTGAGTTAAAATGACAACATAATGAAGTAATGCTAACCACAAAATGTGGCGTATTGTGCCGCATAATTTACCTTTTCTTGCTGCATAATTTAGTCAAACCTGCCGCATAATCTTGTCCTCTTCTGATGAATAATTCCAGTGGCTCTGCTTAAAGCTTCATGGTGGCAAAGATCTATTCTTTTTGAGATGTAATGTAAGGGTGTTATCAGCTGAGATCTGGAATAGTGGAGACACTTACAAAAATGTCTGCATTAGATACAGTTTGATTACTTATTACTAAAAAGTATATTTTGTAAGAACTTGTTTTATCTCAATCACTGCATCATTTTGCAGCAGCCTAGCTTAGAGTATGTAAATACTGTTTTAAAATAATGAATTACATATTCACAGTGCTTTCTCCCACAGGCTGGGACCACTTAGCACTATAAACAGGGCCATTGGAATTATACTGCAGGAGAAGGCCAAATTATGCAGCATGGTTGACTAAATTCTGCAGCAAGCAAAGGGGAAATATGCTGCATAATGCTGCATATTTTGTGATAGCATTACTGCATTATTTTGCTATTTTTACACTTGTTAACAATGTCCTGGCCTTTATTGCCCTTCATATCTGTATCACATTAACACCCACATATAACAATTAGCAACAGAAAGGTGACCAGTCAACCTTTAGAAAGGACCTTCCACTGTGAGGTAACATGTGTTGCTGCATTTTTAGTAACTTTTGAACCGTTTGAGCTAGAAACAAGTTTTTCTTTAATCTGCAAATTATGCAGGAGATGATGGAGTGTGTGGCAAATGCGGGAAATCCATAACTATGCGCTGTGAGTGCAGGGTGAGCATGAAAGTGAAGGGTGAGAATGAGGAGTGAGTTGTCTGAATGCAGGGTGCATTCCCAGAACACTTGAAGTAAATCAGCATGTTATTGACGGGGGCGTAGGGTTTCAGATATAAGTTAAACTATTGCTATTATGGCATTAATCAGGGATCGAGGGTGAAGGAAATAAATAATGTGCTGATCCTGCAACAAACTTCCAGTCTTATGATTAGGATTGCCAGCTCATTATTTTGATGTCGCAGACGGTACAAAAATAAACAGTCACCTAAAGCCGTATTGTCAACACTTGTCTGTGCGTACTTCGAACAGCAAATATAAATAGAAAGCTCTTTTAATTGTGTTCTAGGGTGGCCTGAATGATTCATGACTGATAATTAAAGGGAACAGACAGAAAAGTCACATTACAAATGAATAAATACTTTTTTATTTATAACCCTATTTTGTGTCAAGACAAGGTCTTTGCAGGCTCTTTAAACATACATGGCTGGCATTTGTTTCTATTTGCAACCCTACTTTATATTCCTTTTCATGAAATGCATTTTCACACTACAGCAGTAAATGTAAAATACAAATGTAAGGAATAGGCAGAGTGGGGGCCCAGGGGGTACTGGAAACAGAAAAAAACTAAGCCTTGGTAACCAGTTTACAAAGGTATGCAAATGGTCTTTAAAGACCTGTGAAAAACTCGGGCGTGCCGGAGATAAGACTCCAGACACTGCCCAGCCCAGCCCACAGCAGCACACTCACTGACCTCCGGCCGCTTGCAGAGGCCTTTGCGCCCCCCTGGGAACCCATCCATGCCCCCGCCCCGGGGGGCGCGCCCCACAGTTTGAAGACCTCTGCTGTAGGGTCACCAAACACACATTCCTTTTCATATATATTTAATACAGCCTAGTTTTAAAACACTAAACTACTGCAAATGCAACAAACTACCAACCTCCTGTTTGCAAAGATTGCACAACTGAATATCGACCCCTAGAATATCATGTTACAAGAATATTGAGGACAGAATATCGAGGGACAAAATATCAAAAGTAAGTTTATATAGGCAAGTATTGATAAGCTATTCCTAACTCCACATCTATGTACCTTGAAGCTATATGTACACCATAGGTGCATATATGTGGTGTTAGGTATAGAAAATCTAGATTTACTTACCTGTCAACCTTTTCTTTTGATATTTTGTCTTCAATATTGTGTCCCATCAATATTCTGGAGTTGATATTCAGGGTGCACACCATTTACAATGACATTGTAGACTGGACCTAATGTGATTATGAATAAACTATTACCATAGTTAGTTGTTCCTCCAATTTAACTAGTGCCACTCTAATATACAAATTTGGTACTGTAAGATTTACTTATAGCCCTTCCTTAGAGACAGTAGTCAGAATCCTAACCATCTCTTATAGAGGCCTAAGATGTGTGCCAATTCCTTACTGCAACCTATAATATTTACTGGATTTTTCGCTTTTGGACAAAGCTGTTTTGGACTTATTACTATGAGCGAATCTCACTAACTGAGTCTCCCATACTTTAAATACTATGAAAAAGTACTGAGGGTGCTACCTGCCTTTTAAGATAAGGTCCACTGATGCACAATCAGGGTTAGAAGATTTAGTCTGGTTACACACCAACCCATGAGCACATGCATGTTCACATGTTCACTGGTTGAGAATGTGAGACTACCATCTAGCTCAGTGTGGGGGGGCGGGCGTAGGGGGGTTCGCACAGGGAGTAGGGGGTCAATAATAAATACATAAATACATTTTATCCTACCTTTCCGCCGGCCCAGGTCCTGCGTCTTCACTGCTCCTGCTCTCCTGCCTCTGACAGGAACAGGAAGCAGGCAGCCTCCCTCCCCTCTCCTAAGCCAATCACAACGCTCCAGTGGAGCATTGATATTGGTCAGGACGCCGCGCAGCCAGGGGCTGTAGGGGATGGCATGTTCTGCATGTAGGCTCCAAAGCAGCCTGCATGGAGAAGTGCAGAGTGCGCATGATTGGTTTGGGCGGCCCGAGAGGGCCGACCAAACCAGTCATGCGCACTCAGGAGTGGGCAAACCACTCCTGCACTGCCCAGGCAGCTCCGCCCACCCTCCCGCCATGCGCAAAGAAACATAAAATGGTAATAACCAAAAGTTATTACCATTTTATGTTTTGGCTTTCTCGCACTGCGAGAAAGCAGTGGGGTAACGCTCCTCCGCCCTAGTGGAGGAGCCGCCCCTGTCAGTCTGATATCTGCACACAGGTAACCTGTCACAGAAGAGACCCTTCAGAGATTAGTGCAGACATGGTGTGGGCCTTATAATATGAGTAACCATTTAAAATGTAGGTCTGTAGTGCTTGCTGAAAGGCTGTGTGCTCACCTTATTATACCAGAATCTGCACCACCTCACAGGTTCACCATACTTAAGCCTAAAGATATTGGTCAGGTATCAATTTTAGGGTAAACATGTACACCGAGTGCAGATCTACTGTCATGTTTTGTGATAAATGTGCTCCATATGGCACTTTCAGAATTGTCATCTTTTCCTGGCTCAGCAATACTTGGATCCCAGGCCTTTACTACCCCCCAACTGGGCCAAGTTAATAACTCTTCTGGCCAGCAGGAAGAGAAAAGGGCTCCCCACGCTATAGAGCCATTACAGTGCTTGACCCAGTTCCATGGGAAAGTATGGGGTGGGAAGGAAATATGCATTTACTAATTAACTATTCACGCTGCACCTAGCCTGGGCAAGCCCAAGCCCACAGAAACAAAGGAGGAAGGCCAGACCTCTGGAGCCACACACAGTAGGGGCTTCCAGTTGAAGTTTTGGTGGGGAGGAATCAGGCAGTTGTGTCATTTGGCGGGGGAGCTAAGACTGCCAGGCAAGGCCTTTCCAAAGACCACTTGAAGTTGCCATGTTGAAATGTCCCAGAATGCTATGCCGGAGGGCTGGGATAGGGGTGGAATGAAGATGTGGCA
The DNA here is from genome assembly GCA_963921515.1 of Calotriton arnoldi. NCBI lineage: Eukaryota > Metazoa > Chordata > Amphibia > Caudata > Salamandridae > Calotriton > Calotriton arnoldi. The sequence goes on along the minus strand of CAWUFW010011605.1, from coordinate 588,979 downwards.
CCCTAGGAATAAGAATAGGCAGAGGTGCCTACTTTCTAGAACTTTTCACCTTCATGAAAACCCCTCGCACAAAGGAGAGTCAACTAAGAAGACACTAGACCTGGGAACGATAACAGTAAAAAAATACCCAGCTGGAAGGAAATGCAACCTGACCCCACTGAGAAGATTGACTGAAGGACTTTGACTCCAGCTGACACCCAGAACTAGGATGGCCACCATATGCACATAGAAGCCCCCCAGCTGTAATGATCACTGGCGGGGGAGAGAGAAAAGGATGCTGGCTCTGCACCGGCACGCAACAACTGAACCGGCTGCAGGACCTGGCCAGGCTGTGCAGGAGTGGACTTCCCACGCGACCCCCAGGATTGACACATGCTGGGATTCCCCATCAAAGGGGCAGGTTACTGGGCCTTTAAAAAAAAATTGAGGCTGCACTTACCAAAAAGGAAATGACCTTGGGGAATTCAGAGAGAAAGTCGCTCATCATGTATCATGGCCTTGGGTGCCAGAGCGCCCTATAAGCCACTGCAGGTGACCAGAAATTTGCATATCGCTCTTCTGTGGTGCCCCTGAATGGCTGGCCCACCACCAACATTGTTTTTAGAGTTTTTCTGGGGCTGCAGAGAGTGCAGCAGCCCACCAGAAATGTTTCTCCAAAGTTCCCCTAAGTCTCCAGGGTGACTGAATCCCTGACGCTCGAGAGGCTTAACATGTTTTAACGTACTCCTCGAGACTGTGCTTTTGTGCATGGGCTTTGGAGTTTAGGGATTCACCTTGGTTGGTCCTTTAGCTGCAAGTCAAGTATAGTAAATGTAGAAATACAATTTTTGGACATGTTTTTTAATGCACTGCTTCATTGGCACTGCTGATTGTTGCTATTGCAAGGGTTTACATTATAATGAATGGTGTTAAATATTGGCTCAATCCCCACTGATATTCTTGATGTTGTAGTGGTACATTATAACATGTTTTCTGATTCTCATGTAGTGACACCCTGACAAAGACAGTAGGCCTGCGTTGGTGATACTGCTACCCCCCTCCTATTATGATATTAGATCTAGTATAGGTGGGGGGGATTGTGATTGTGTGTTTAGGGCTTGGTGGGGGTGTAAACTGTTCTGAGGGTGTCACCAAAAGTATGTTCATCTACTTGATTGTACATATTTGTAATTTAATGTGTAGCACTTAGTAGTGCATTCGTAATAACATACTTGTCCTTTTTATAACAAAAAGCACTGACATTTATTGCATGTTGTTAGTTGCATACCAGCGAGCTGGATTATTAACCCACGCCACCTTTCCTGAGTAGGCCTTGGACTGCTTTGCTTCACTACCCTGAGAGAATCAAGTTCTACAATGCCGAAATATTAATTGCATAATCTACTTTCTTACTGTGGGTCAGGATTATTCCGAATATGGCCTGTGAAGTAAATAAAATGGTGCAGATCGTACCTTTTGCCAAGAACATCCAGCTCAGTATTTCTCCAATCTTATCCACTAGGGACATACTTCCAAATTACTGCTTCGCCGTTTTGCATTTAATAATTGGAATAAACCCTTTGGAATTTCTGATAGCAGGTTGATGAAACCCTTGCAAAGCATTGGAAGGGACCGTTTTGCCCTTGACAGAAATGTTTTCAATCTGTTTACCCTTACAAAGAGACATGAAAGCTAACCTTTTATTATGTTATTTGAGAAATTCTAAAGCTTTTATGTGTTTTTTCCTCTTGCTAATGTGAAAGTAGCTTTAGTCTGGTGCTAGACTGGAGTATTTTTGTACTTCCTCTATGCTGATGTATGTTTAAAACTGAAAAAGTGCGGATTTTTGTCATAATATAAGCACGTGAAGGCTGATTCATGAAACAGTTGTATATCCCCACTCATGGATTAAAGTCTATGTCTGGGTGAAGATTTACTACTTTTTGAAATTCGCAAACAGTCCCAGAAGAATGCCTGGAAAGGTTTGCCAGGCTGAAATTTCCAGACATACGCCTGGGAATGTGCTGTGAGATTTTTAAAAGGCTCCTATTCTCTCTGTATGCAGATGGGTAGGGTAGCCCTCTGTGCAAACACACATTTTTTATGCAGGGAAACATTTTTACCATATAAAAAGCCCTTCTCCTAAACCCCAACAAAATATGAGTGATACATTCTCCTTCCTATCCTGGAAGGGAGTTACATCAGTCATGTGCTAGGGTAAATCTCCCACCATTTCCAGAGTGGAAAGGAAGTGGATCGAAGTTTGGGAATGCCCATAAAAACATTTGTGGGTATTCCCAAGCTTCTAAGGAAATGCCTTGAAATGCCCTCTTCCCCCACCTCCTGTCAGAGGACTCCACACCCGCAAAATAATTTAAAACTGCCAGAAATCTCTTTGTGGAACACCAGACATGTATTAGGAAAGAGAAATAGACTGCCATGAGCTGAAAATACTTTCAACCACAGTTAGCAAACTGCTGATCTGCACCAGATGTAGGGATTTACGAAGGATGTAGATTGTGGGTGCAAGCAATATGTGTGTGACCACTCATTTCCTGAGGCAGTCAGGCAGCATTGATGCATACATTTCACCAAAGCCACACAGCTATGAGTGTGCTCTTCAGGGTACACCACGGATTCATGCACACTCCCATTTTTTTATTTTTTTATTTTTTTTATTTGGCCTAGTGGTCATGATAGAGTTGGTGTGTAGCTGCGGAGCATCCCCGATGTTTTGTATTTCTCATTGTGAATTTCAAGACTTTGGCTGCGCCTGTTCTGCAGTGTGCAGCAGTATGTGACGAACACAGACACTACATGGATCAGAAGTCTGCACGTAGGACATACGACCAGCCATTCAACCTAAAGGGTTGGGCAGCTCACAGCTTTGCATTGGGATTTAAATGCAGCTGCTGCCAAACCTTGCCCAGTACCTTCCTCCATAAAAACTGGACCTTTGGGCTCCATTGCTATGTTGAAATCAATTATGTTGACTTCATTTCCTGTTCCTTGCCCTGCCTCCTACCACTGTCGATGCCAAATACTGTTGTTTTCAGTGCTTAATTTGTAAAAGCATGAGTGCCGGTGCCCAAAACTCTAATCAGAAGCAGTTGCCAGTGCAATTAAATGTTACCACGATGATCGCCAATCCACTTCATGCCTTTTAATTTACTACCAGACACTCCCTGTCTCTTCATCTCACTCTTTCAGGTTTTTCTTTCTCTTCCTCCGTCTATCTCGTTTGTGTTTTTTTCTCTCTCTTGTCTCTGTAAAGGTTTAATGTGCAAAAATAAGAGTTGGTCCCCAAAAATGAGTGTGAATGGGCCCCACCAGCAACCACCGGCTCAAATTAAGCACTGTTTCTAATACAACTAGCTGTTGTAGCAGTTTTACCAGCCTCTGCTTGGGTCCACGTGTAAGGAATGGCTTACCTTTTGCAAAGCCACAAAGTTGCTAGTTGTATAAACGATAAGATTATCAATGTGCACAAATGCCAAATATCACTGCAAAGCCTAAAGGCAACATTGTAAACTCTCTTCCATGACCCCTCCCATTAAGTCACCAATAAACAAGGATGCTTAGCAGCTATTTCCGACTCGCTGAGAGATTCATAGGCAGTTGCAAAGCATTATTCCAGCATTGACCCGTTTCCTCCTCACAAGTGCAGGTACTCACCATTCATAAGGGAGGCAGAACACGTCCCTTCTTCTTTGACAGTAAATGATTCAGTGTTGCATTCAGAGACCCATCCTTAACTCCCCCCCTCCCCCCCGTGCGAGCCTCCCATGGGCCCTCCTGCCGTTCCATTCTCCCATCAATTATGGACACCAAGACCTTTGTGGTGTTAGAATGGCTGCAGTTTGTTCACATTGTCAGCTGGTACATAAGTTATCAAAATTGCATCGCCCTTTTGGCCACCTTTGTGGCCACGCCCCTCTCCCTGATTGGGGGGTTCAAATAGCTTGTTTGGGCCACCTCTCTGCCACCTTGTTTTTTGGCGTGCTCTTTTCGCGGCATCCGCTGCCATGCCCTCCGGGAGCAGCCCACGGGGTGGGTTAGACGCCATCCCTCTAGGGTTGGCTGCGCCTCCCGGTCCGACAGGACTTTGTGCCTGCGCTCTTCCACCTGTCAGGAGAGACCACCTCCATTAGTAATTGCTGCCCATTCGAGGACCAGGACTGCAACTAACTGTAGGAAGGTTTGACAGACCCTTGCTTGAATTGGAGGAAGTCTGTCCCATACAGGCCTCCATACCGGTTCTTGCAGTTGTGTCTAAAGAGCCACATGGCAGCAAGCAGAAGCATGCGCATGAATCCTCAACAGATGAGGCAGGCCTCAGTGCATGGCGCCCAATGACTGTCACCATATCACACAGTTACATAAGGACATGTGTTGAATCTCACAGTTCCATTCACTCTATTAACGATGGGTAACACTTATGTTCACATGCTCTAACTAAAACTGCGGATTATTGCGTAGTGCGGACGTGTTTTAAATACTAATGCGATGCCATCAAATAAAATAAGGGTCTCAAATTTTGGCGAACACTGCACACTTCCCCATACGAGGGAGGCTATGTATATTGATTCTTCAATGTGGAGGGCACTGGAGCAGATAGGCGGTAATTAAAAACATAAATCTCTGGGGCTTATGAGGGTAATTTTCTACCCTGTAGACCGAGCTGCCAAAATGATGAACACTTTTAGCTTCTCCATGGCAGAAATATTGCATGATTATAGGGTGCAGGGACACGGCGTGCTGGAAGAGCTAGTCACGGTCAGACATTTAACAGTGCTTCTAAGTAAGTTCAGTGCAGTGGCGTAACGAACCTTGAGAGCCCCCCCTTCAAAGTACATGGAGCCCCTCCCCCCACCCCCCACCACCACGCTCCGGACCCCCAGTCAGGAGCTGTCAGGCCAGGGGCTCCTGCCCATGCACAGTGCCGGAGGGGGGCACTGGAGCTTGGGCCCAACCCTGCACCCCAGGGGCTGCGGGGGGGGGGGGGCTCATGTTATGCCCCTGGTTCAGTCAGGTGTAAAGTAGCAAAGGAGCTGGCATCACAAAATATGTCTGTAATATGTCTGAAGTGGAGAGATCTGGGGTCTTCTCAGCATCACTTTTAATCAAATCAATGTTGTAACATTCTGCACGTTAGCAATAAAATATGAAAACATACAGCAAATTAGCATTAAACAAATATTTGACTAAGGTCGATTTGTGGAAGGAATTGAAATAGTGCATGTCTGTTTTTTAACAACGAGGTGATTAGTACGATCAGAAAGTACACAGAGCGATGAGATGAAATCAGAGGCGCAACTAGAGCCGAATTTCGGGGGGGGGGTAATAAAAATTTCGAGGTGGGCTAATTCTTCTAGCAATAGGCAGAGTGGAGATGCGGGGGCTCTAAGAAGGGGTGAAAAAACAACAAAGCCTCATTAACAAGTAAATGGTCTTTTAGAGACCTGTTAAGTACTCGGGTGTGGCTGCAATAAGACGGTCGCCAGCCCAGGAAGCTGTCTCAGCCCGGGCTGACACACACGACGGGGAGGAGGAGGGGGGGCTGAAGCCCTTTGAGCCCTATGTAGGGTGACCAGATGCCCCGGATTTCCCCAGATGGTCCCGGTTTTTGGTAAAGTGTCCCGACACTTTTCTCCAAATTGAAGAAATGTCCCGGTTTTTGGGTTGTGCCTGGGTTATTTAAAGAAATGTCCCGGTTTTTAAGCGAGGGTCGGGTGAACCTGCACGTTAATCAGTGTTAGGCAGGCTCACATTTCGACCAGCCCTCTTAGAAACGGGGACAGAAGTTAACTTCTTTAAACACTCCTGCTGTGCTTCTTCGCCTCATTTAAGCAGCACAGCAGGATTTGATGAGGTGTGAATCTGGGCTGCAAGGCCATAGGGCAAGGCCAGGTCCACCAGCAGCCGGACCCTGGAGCTCTTTGGAGAATGGGAGGTAATGTGAAAATACTTTTTTTTTAAAGAACACACGTATATATATATACTCTGTGAAGCCCAAAACGCGTCATGGCGGCCAACGCACGAAAAATAAAATAACGCTGCACAAAGAAAGTGGTGTCCGTTCCGTTTTTCCTTGGCGACACAAGAAGGAGAAGGAGTTTTGAAATATATACATATATATATATATAATCTACTGGCGGTCGCCAGTAGATAGTTATAGTTAGGACCTATTTTCCATAGGAAATCCGCAACATTCTATTTGAAATAACGTTGGCGCCGGTTGACGAATCTTCGCGAAAGCTTCCAACTTGTTGGGGCGCTCCGGTCCGCTCCTATCCTGAAAGTCTCGGGGTGATTCGTCAAGCGGGGGCCGAGAAAAAAGGGGGGGTCCCAAAACGCGTTTTCCCCATTCATTTTTCCATAGGAACCGTTCATCGCGGCTACAGCCCGAACTGTTGAACGGAATTACACCAAATTTGGCAAAGAGGTAGCCCTTGGTTCAGTGTCATGCCTTTTGCTTAAATGGTGTAAATCCGTTCAGTAGTTCCTGAGAAAATCAAAAGTAAAGTCACATATATATCTATGGCCGAGTAGGGTCCGCGTACCCTCCCGATCACGAGCTGCATGCTAATTGGCTGTCAAGTGGCTGTCAACACTCCAAATCAGTTAGTGTTGGCAGCCATTTTGTCCCTCGGTAGAACCGAGGGACAGAAACAAGTGTGCAAAGCGCAAAAAGGGGGCAGGGTAGGAACACCCTGACCCCCTAGGTCTGCTCAGGGGGTCCCACAAAGACCACCTGGGCAGAAAAAAGCATTTTTTTTTTTTTTTAAACGGCGGGATGCACTTACGGTGCGCGGATCCCGCCGATTAAAAAAAAAGCACAAGAAACAAGTGCGCAAAACGCACAAAGGGGGCAGGGTAGAAACACCCTGACCCCTAGGTCTGCTCAGGGGTCCCACAAGGACCCCTGGGCAGAAAAGCATTTTTGTTTTTTAAAAATCGGCGGGATGTGCTTAGGATGCGCGGATCCCGCCGATAAAAAAAAAAATCGAAGCGCGGTCTCCCGCGCTTCGATGCTAATTTGCCCCCGGGTGGCCCAAGTCCCGGGGGCATGCGGAGGTGGGTTTAGATTTCATGGGAGGTCCTCTAAGGCCCCCCAAGACCCGGGGACCACCACCCCCGGGGCTTTAAATAAAAAATGGTCCGGGAAGGCTCTCTACCCTCCTGCAGCCCCGGGGGACCGCCACCTCCCCGGGGCTTCTTTTTTAATTTAAAATTAATGACCTCTGTGCTCCAGTCCCCCCACATGCCCCGGGGACCGCCACCTCCCCGGGGCACAAACAAATTTAAAATGGGGGTCCGTTTTGGACCCCCGAAGCCCCGGGGACCACCACCTCCACGGGGCTTTGCAGATGTGGGGAGGGGGGCCGCCCGGCCCCCCTCCTGGAGCCAGTGATGGCCCTGGGGACCACCCCCCCCCCAGGGCCGGCTCCTGCAGTGTCCCGGGGTGCCTACCCCCGGGACACTGTAGTTTGCTATGGCAGGACGGGAGCCTCGCGGCTCCCGTCTTATCATAGCAAACTGCTTTGAATTTTGGAAGAGAGAGCAGGAAACCTGCTCTCTCTTCCAAAATTCAAAGCAGATTGCTTTTCCACACGGGGAGCTGCATCTTAGCAGCTCCCCATGTGGAAAAGCAATGCCGGCTCCCGAGGGACGCGGGGAGCCGGCGGGACCGTGACGGGATTGGGGACCCCCCACAGTCCCCAACGGAGAGGGCCAGCCCCGGGGGATGGGGTCCCGGGGCAAGTAGTGGCCGGGGAGGGGGCCACGCGGCCCCCCTCCACCCAAAAAAATAATAATAATAAAAAAATAAATAAAGGCCTGCCCCGGGGGATGGGGTCCCCGGGGCAAAAGGAGGCCTGAGGAGGGGGCCACGCAGCCCCCTCCTTAAAAAATCAAAAAAGTGTGGCCATGCCCCGGGGGATGGGGTCCCCGGGGCCGGAATCGGCCACGGGAGGGGGCCACGCGGCCCCCTTCCTGTTTCCTTTTTAAAAAAAAAGAAAAAAAGGGGTAAGGCTCTGGGGGATGGGGTCCCCAGGGCCCAAAAAAGGAAAAAGGAAGGGGGCCACACAGTCCCCTTCGGGAAAAAAATAATAATAAAAAAAAATAAAAACGATTGTGCCGCAGGCCCCGCCCCCTTCCTTTACCACTCTGCAAACGCGCCCCTGGCGCGTTTGCAGAGGGAGAACGAATTCCCCTTGAATACTGGGGGTCCCTGGGGCCAACTAGCCCACCAGGAACCTCCAGTATGCGCTAGGGGCTGCGTTGCAGAGAGATGTACAGAGGCCACGCCCCTTTTACACCTCTCTGCAACGCAGCTCTGTGGCGCTTTTTGGAGGTACATGGTGGGCTAGTTGGACTCCAGGGACCCTCAGGATCCAAGGGGACTTAATCCCCCAACTTAAAACGCGCCACGGGGTGCGTTTGCACAGTGGTGAAGGGAGGGGGCGAGGCTTCAGGTGACATGTGTGCAAACAGGCCCTGTGGCGCGTTTTAAGATGGGGAATTAAATCCCCTTCAATCCTGAGGGTCCCTGAGGGCCAACTAGCCCACCAGGTACGTCCAGAAAGCGCCACAGAGCTGCGTTGCAGAGAGGTGCAAAAAGGGGCGTGGCCTCTGAACACCTCTCTGCAACGCAGCTCTCTGGCGCATACTGGAGGTATCTGGTGGGCTACTTGGCCCCTAGGGACCCTCGGGATTGAGGAGGAATTAATTCTCCAACTTAAAACGCGCCACAGGGCGTGTTTGCAGACATGTCACCTCAGGCCCCACCCCCTTCCTTCACCATTGTGCAAATATTCCTCTAAAATCAGCCGAACTACGAATTCCGATTTACTCACCTGTTATCAGGAGAGACCTCAGTGCTGCATTTTTGAGCCCAGTACTGATCCTGAAAAGTAATTTTAACCGTACTTACCAGTAACTTGAATTTCCTTCCATAGGATATCATTGCCTGCTTTTTGCTGAATAAGTTTCTAAGTGTTGATTTTTGAAACATACAAATATTCCTCTAAAATCAGCAGAACTACGAATTCCAATTTACTCACCTGTTATCAGGAGAGACCTCAGTGCTGCATCTTTGAGCCCAGTACTGATCCTGAAAAGTAATTCTAACCATACTTACCAGTAACTTGAATTTCCTTCCATAGGCTAACATTGACTGGTTTCACTTGGAAATTCTTTTAAGTGTGGAGTTTTGGAACTTTATAATATTCCTCTTAAATCAGCCGAACTACGAATTCCGATTTACTCACCTGTTATCAGGAGAGATCCCAGTGCTGCATCTTTTAGCCCAGCACTGACCCTGAAAAGTAATTCTAACCGTATTTACCAGTAACTTGTATTTCCTGCCATAGGAATCCATTGTCTGGTCTTCAGCAGAAAAGTTTCAAAGTGTCGATTTTCACAAACTACAAATATTCCTTAAAAATCGCATGTATGACTTAAACGCATTCTTTCAACTGTTTACAGGAGATGCACCAGTGCTGGATCCAGGATCCACCACTGAGTAAGAAAAAGTAACAATAACACTACTTACCTGCTAAGTGAATTTCCTCCCATAGGATAACATTGGTGATTCTATGTGAAAAAGTTTCTAAGTGTCAACTTTTAAAATACAATAATATTCCTTAAAAATCACTACTGTAACCAAAACGCTTTTACTCAACTGTTTACAGGAGATGTCCCAGGACTGAATCTAGGATCCAGTCCTGTGGTTAGAAAAGTAATCCATAAAGTAACTAATTGCATTTAACTTGAAATTCACATTGAGCTCAATGTTGCATTGTGTTTGAAATTGTGTTACCCATTGCAACAACTGTGACTACTGTACTTAAAAGTTTTTTTGCCTATTTGCAAAGTATTTAAACTAAAGTAATTCATTCTGAGAAAGTATATTTTGTAATGTAATGTATAATGTAATTACAATGTATTTTAAAAAATAAAATATCTAAAAATAAATAGTTTAAAAAAATGTAGTAAATCAGTATCAAAAAAATAAATATAACAATTAATACATTTAAAAATTGTCATTTACAAAACCTTTGAAATTCACTGAAAAAAACCATAGGTTTCAGACATGTTATAGTTAGGAATTAGCATTTAAAAAACCTTTGAAATTCACTGAAAAGACCATAGGTTTCAGGCACGTTATAGTTAGAAATTAGCATTTAAAAAACCTTACAAATTCACTGATAAAACCATAGGTTTTAGGGACAGTTATAGTTAGTTGGACATTGCACTCGTACAAAACCCGTGAAATTCCCCCGTTATAGTTAGTTCAGGTAGCTATAACTCGCGCCCCCGCAATGCACTGCTGATGACGTCACATATTACATCACTCATGACATGGTCAGTGACATCACTGATGACATCACTGATGACATCTCAAATGACATCACTGATGACATCACTGATGACATCATCCATGTGATAATTTGATGCATCTTCTCACACCCTAATATAACTTTTGATACACCCACTGTAAATTACAGACTGCCATTGTCAAAACCATAGACACTCCAACACCAATTACTATATACACACTCACTGATTCTTAGGTCTACACACACACATCTACTCACTCACCCGTACAGTCACTCATACTTATAGTCACTCAGTACAGGACTATTATATGCACTCATACACCTATATAAATACTCACACACCGCCACTCATCCATAGAGGTACTCACACACCTAGTCAGTCATGCAAAAAATTAAGCACACACCCATTTACTCACCTATACAGTTATACACACACCAGCTCACTTACTCATACAAATACTAGCACATTCTTACGCTCTTATACAATCACTGATACAAGCACACACTCATCCATACAGTCACTCTCACAATCACACACTCTCGCTTATAGCTATTTATATACTCCAACACACATATATACTGCCTTTCACATATGTAGTTACTCACACATGTACCACTGGGACATACATTCACTCAATAACACACTCTTACACACACTTACCCACCCATACAGTCTATCACAGATGCACTCTTGAAAACATCCACCCAGTGAATCACCCACTCACACATCTATGCACAGAGTCGCACACACCCCACCCACACAAACACTCAGGCACCCATACAGATACTCAGACAACCAATCAATAACTCATATAGACACTCATGTAGCTATTCACAAACCCATGCATCCACTTACACAGCAACAGACAGACGGATACAGACATTCACCCAGTTTAGTCACTAACCCATGCATTCAGTAAGATACGTTTAATCACTCACTTATAGAGTTAGTCACGCACCTACTAAATCATCCATTCAGACACTTATACACTCACTCATTCTTCAATACGCCTTTCCCTATATATATTAAACATATTTAAACTTTACAGCAACACACAGTCACTGGATGATGTCATCTGTGATGTCATTTGAGATGTCATCAGTGATGTCATCAGTGATGTCACTGACCATGTCATGAGTGATGTAATATGTGACGTCATCAGCAGTGCATTGCGGGGCGCGAGTTATAGTTCGCCGAACTAACTATAACGGGGAATTTCACAGGTTTTGTACGAGTGCAATGTCCAACTAACTATAACTGTCCCTAAAACCTATGGTTTTTTTCAGTGAATATATATATATATATATATACACACACACACAAAGATATATAACATTATATATATATATAATGTTATATATCTTTGTATATAAGAAGCCCTTAGACCTAATAGGACATTTAGTCCTATTTCTATGTCTGTGCCCGTCCCGGTTTTACATTCTGAGAATCTGGTCACCCTAGCCCTATGGGCGTTGCGCGCCTGGATGAAATAGTGTTTAGGGCTCTTGATCTGGTGGCAACGGTCCTTCCAACTTACATGGCGGCATTTCACAGGGTCACCCGGGGAAGAGCCAATATCAAATGCCGCAAGACAATATCACCTAGAAGCTCCTGTAGAGAGTCGGTTTCCAGCTCGGGGGGGTTCCAGCTCCTTTGTGACGATCTGCACAACTGATGTGGGGTCCATGGGGGGTTGTTTAGCAACTTCCCTAGGACATCAAAGGCAGCCTCCAAGCTTTTGTTTTCTATCTTTGCCCGGGGAGGGGAGGGAGTCTTGGGGCAAAGCCACACCCCCTTTCTATGGCTCTGCTTCCTCAGACACGCATGGATGCACTGTAAGATACCAGATGGCTCTAGGCTCTGCCTCCATCCAGACGTCACCCACTCCTATTCCCCTTTACCAGTTCTCTTCAATGAGAATGTTATTGCCTGCCTTTGGCAATATATCACTTCTAGACCATCATTGTGATGTAGCAGTGCTTGCATCATCAGCAATACACATTGATACTGATGGAAAGGGATTGCAGTTGAAACATTTCATTCCCCCTCATATTTTTCCCTCCATCCTACTGCAACTAATTTTATATCTGGTAACAAAAGAAGGAATAATGCAGTGGTACAATGTGAACGGTCCGTAAATGGCAGTAACCTAGGAACACAGTATTAAAATGTGGAGTTTGGCATTAGAAATATGCTGGTGGGTGAAATCCATTATATGAATTGCTTTTATATAGTGCTTACTACCCCTGACGAGGCTCTGAAGCACTTTATTTCAGGTAACATGCTACTTCATAACCCAAAATTGGCTGTTAAACCACTAGTTATTTATAATTATTGTAAATTTATTGTGCTTCAGTTTTGAGTGGTGGATTAAGTTATTAGACGGTAGGTGTAATTATTAGAGTGACTTCATGCAAGCGTACAAAAATGAACTAAGTAAATAGAGTGGAGGAGGTTAGATATTGTGGTATTACAAGGAGAGGTTACTCAGAAGAGGAATTTATTTGTGATTTATGAGAGTAGGAATAGTAGATAGGTGAAAATATGTTAGGTATTTCAGAAATGGGGTACTCAGAAACCAAGTTTATGATTTGTAAGGTGGGGTATGTTTAATGTACTGAAGTATAGCATTGGGTAAGGTGGAAGGGATGCGAGACAGCAGGTTACGCTTAAAGGCATTGAAGTAGGGGGCGGATGGAGAGGATGGAGCAAAGGGAGAGTATCATTCAAATAGAAAAGTAGGAGAGAAAATAATCCCTAGTTATACATCAGGTTTTAAAAAAATATTGAGATAGAATGCAATCTGAGGAAATATAAAGAATACCAAAAAGTGCTGAAAGTTGACGACCAGTGGTAGGTGAAATACCTTATTGTGTCTTACGTTGTTCGTTTAGCTATTGATAGTTTTATAACTGTCTTTATTGTTTTACATAGATATTGAACATTATGAAATTGTTTGACTTTCTGCTTGTTTTTTATATTGGTACTGAGTTATGTGGTGAGCGACACATACACCACACACATACACACACCACATTTGCAAGATGGTTGAGCAAGCTAGCGCTTGATGCTGACATATGCTGTGATCCACATATCAAGTGTTTCAATCTCTGCAGTGTCAACTCAGCCTTCCATACTTGAGAGGCCGGTAATTTAGAACCATTAACTTTAGGAATAGTTGCTGTTGTTGTATACAACACTATGAAATGGCAGAAGCGTTGTGAGAAGTGCACAAGCTGTCATCTAACACAAGCACACACACACACAAACACACACACAGATGCAGACCATCGTCAACCTGCCATCCCTTCACATTTGATAGACACACCCAAAGATAAAATGGCACCACGAGTGCTTGTTAATGCAACAGTCCATGCTTAATCATGCTACAGGACAAGCAGAAAAAGGACATCCAAAGAGAACATGTTTGGACATTTGAAGAAACATTGGTACCTGTAAAACCATATCCTCTGGCCTGAGAGCAGAATAACAAAAGCCAGTCGCAAAGCTGGAAGCCCACTTCCCTTCAATAGCCAGAGAACAGCTGCACCCCATGGTCACGCTGACATTTAGGAATCACGTCACGATGCATGTTGGCACTTACAAACCAGAATAGATGTACGTGTCTGACCATGTAGGTTGAAAGAAGTTGGTCATGGGCGAGAAAAGCATGGCATCAGGCTCGCAGCACAGTTGGTGATTGGCTTGCAAAGCACAGCATCAGGTTTCACAGCACAACAAGCTTGGTAACCTGCCACACATACCTGTTTCCACTGAGGTAGGACTGACCTAAACATTCCAAAAGATAACTACCAACAACTGCCCCTCATTGGGCGAGACGGTGACAGCAGTGGGGCTTCTACATAATTATAAACTTATAAACCTCATTCATATCCCCCTTTGCCTAATTTATAACGTAAGGAGACATGGCATTAACTGAAGCAAGGAAGACTGAAGGGATATCATAGTGAATGCTGACCCCTCGCCCACATTGGCATACACTGGCAGAATAGGTTGCTGGGGTAAAGAGGCAAACTCATGAATTTCACCACGAAAAATGCAAAATATCCAGGACGCTCACCACCCACACTCCAAGTATATTAAAACATGAAAGACAGAATCAAAATCAGTATGAATCCATTCTATACCCTTCAGAACACACTTGAGGCTATGTGGTCATAATGAAAAGTATGCAGTAATGCTGCCCAGTGGAAGCAGTGCACACATTTCCTGCAGGAGACAACCGATCTTAGGGTATTTCTGTTCCTGTCTGCTACCCATCACCCTTAGTCATGATCTGTTACTAATGCTGTTTGTCACCAGTGCTTTGAGTGATGGCAGGAGGTGCTTCTTTGTAAGAGCTGTTGCTTCATTTTTTGTTTTGTCTGAGTGGGGACTGGGGAGCTCAGTAGGGTTTTGACTGGCTCTCTTTTGCTAAGCATCTTTTTGGCAACTTAGTATCATCTTCTGCTATCCCATGCTTGAGTGCTTGATTCATATGCCGGCTGTAACAAGTTGTACAATAGTGCACCTAATGACAATCAATCACATGCTGAAATACTATCCCCTTACCTCAACAATGTAGTAGATTGGATGTGGTTGAAAATGTTAAGTTAGTTTCAAGGCACACATACTGTTGTGCTGATTTAAAACTAGTGTAGTATATTGTAATCCAGCTAACTAGACAGCAGGATTGACTGTTGTTTTCCATGTTTGAGTGATTGATTATCGTATAGTGCATTATTTGCTTCAATTGGTATGGAAAGGAACCCTGTTTCTACCGTGTCCTGCTTGCAGAGTCCAACCCGATGCTTATAACTTGGGCTTTGTCCAATGAGCCACCTCTGGAATGCAGGTACTTTCTCTAGACAGGACTTTTGAAGAAATTATTGGAAATGTTGTGGCTTATTTTATTATTTGATAACTAATGAGTAATCATCGGTGCTGATAACACCTTCCTTCATTTATTACAGTAGTTTATAAAGCAATACACAATCGCGTACAATATCTAAGCCCATCTTCATTCTAATGTTAAATGTGCTCACTTTTCGCTATGTATCAGCTGACGTTAAAGGTCCTCCAGGGGAAGAGTGGACAATGAGCGGTATCGGAGCTTGATTTGGGGAACTTTGACCTTCTTTGGGTATTGGTTGAATTATCACTAGAGGTTGCAGACAAGGAGAATTCAACTTTGTAGATGAGAAAATTAGATCGATGACTCTGCCAGTGATTTCTGAAAGACCACAATGACAAACACTTTAGAATAACAGCTGCCCTGCAACCCTAACCAACCCTGTGGATTTCACCCCTTCAGACACAAGCGCAGAGTCAACAACCCTGTGGATTTCACCCCTTCAGATACAAGCGCAGAGTCACCAACCCTGTGGATTTTCACCCCTTCAGATACAAGCGCAGAGTCACCAACCCTGTGGATTTCTCCCCTTCAGATACAAGCGCAGAGTCACCAACCCTGTGGCTTTCTCCCCTTCAGATACAAGCGCAGAGTCACCAACCCTGTGGATTTCACCCCTTCGGATACAAGCGTAGAGTCACCAACCCTGTGGATTTCACCCCTTCGGATACAAGTGCAGAGTCACCAACCCTGTGGATTTCACCCCTTCAGATACAAGCGCAGAGTCACCAGACCTGTGGATTTCACCCCTTCAGATACAAGCGCAGAGTCACCAACCCTGTGGATTTCACCCCTTCGGATACAAGCGTAGAGTCACCAACCCTGTGGATTTCACCCCTTCGGATACAAGTGCAGAGTCACCAACCCTGTGGATTTCACCCCTTCAGATACAAGCGCAGAGTCACCAGACCTGTGGATTTCACCCCTTCAGATACAAGCGC
This sequence comes from Calotriton arnoldi, assembly GCA_963921515.1. Lineage (NCBI taxonomy): Eukaryota > Metazoa > Chordata > Amphibia > Caudata > Salamandridae > Calotriton > Calotriton arnoldi. The sequence goes on along the minus strand of CAWUFW010011605.1, from coordinate 572,803 downwards.
AGAGTCACCAACCCTGTGGATTTCACCCCTTCAGATACAAGCGCAGAGTCACCAACCCTGTGGCTTTCTCCCCTTCAGATACAAGCGCAGAGTCACCAACCCTGTGGATTTCACCCCTTCAGATACAAGCACAGGGCACATTGTAAATGTCCTGTATGTACATGTTTGCTTCTGGGCGTCCAGTTTGCTTCAATTCTTCTTCAAGCTGTGTCTTTCTCAGAGGTAAATATAATTTCCTCAGTTAGACTACTCCCTGTGAATATCGGAATACAATGACGGCACCCGGGGGAAGTGAAGGTCGCAGACCAGTCTTCCCCCGGGGCTATTCGCGTGATGGCCGGAAGGACAAGGTGGGGGTGGGATTAGAAGAGGAAGGGAAGGGGCGAGAGTTGGGAAAGTATATAGGGTGTCAGGAGAGGAGGATCCAGCCTCTTCCTGACACCTCAGCACCACCGGGGGGGTCAGAGAGAAAGTTTGTAGAGATAGTGGGCATGCAGTTAGGCAATTAGCCGATTTGTCGATCGGTGGGGGGATTGCAGTGGCAGGAGTGTAGGGTAGTGTTAGGGAGGGTTACCCACCGTTTTTTCTGTCCACATTGGCGGCGTAGGACGCAGAGGCCGTCCGCGCCCGCCAAGGGGATCGGCCAGGCAGGCCGGGTGGACCTCCTCGGCTTGGTGTGTTGCGGCGGGCGTGGGTCAGGTATGGCTCGCGCGCCCAGGATGGCGCCTGCAGGAGTTGCTGGTACGGTGGTGGTGTGTCAGCAAGAGCCACCACCGTGAAAGTAGATCACATCAGGTAGGGGGCGGCCCAAAAAAGGGGACCGGGAAGTGCGGGAGCGGGCGGCAGTGCGTCCGCAGGGAGGGAGGCCCAGAGTTTGAATGCGGTGGTGGGGGAGGGCCGGGCGTAAGTGGGCGTCTTTGATTGAGTGGGCAAGGGCAGCTGCATGGGGGGGGAACAGGCTTGACACCTGCCCGGTAATGGGAGGGAGCCGGCAGGCCACGACGGGCTGGGGGAGGATTCCCCATTGGACCTGGCAGGGAGCCCCGGGATGTGGCCTACCCGGCCCTGGCAGAAGTGGGGGCCTCCTTACATGCGGACACACACCCCAAAGGGGGGGGGCCTGGGAGGCGGTTTCCGTGGGCACAGTTGAGCACCGGGTGCTGGCGGACGGGGGCAGGAGCCCTCCTCCTCTGTTCCCCAGACAGGGGTGCTGGGGGGGGACCAGCTGGGGGGTGGGGCAATGAACAGGAGCTGCAGCTCGGGCAGGAGGTGGGGGGGCTGGGGCTGCTGTCAGGGAGTAGCAGGCGGCGGTTGCCCTGGGGGGGAGGGGGTGTGGCCCCCTGTCTCCTCAGCCAGCGCAGTAAGTTAGGGGACTGGGGGTGGGGGAGGGGGACTGCGGGGGACCCAGAGGTTTTCAAGCGATAGCAGGTCCTCGGTGTAGGGGTGGGGGACTGCCAGTACGGCATGAGGTCCGGTGGTGCTTGGGACCCACCAGGTTGGAGCGACCTGGTGGGGGGGGAACCAGGACCGGCGATTGAGGCCGGCAGAAAAGGGGGCGCCACCGGCAGGGCACACGACAGCCTCGAGATGCTGGCCGGAAGCAGTAGGGGGGATCGCGCAGCGAATCCTATAACGTTCTGAATCCTACAATGTTATGAATACATTTGGTGAAGGATGGCATAGGTGTTGAGAGGTTCAAGACGGAGGAGTGTGACGGTGTGTGTGGGGGAGGGGAGTGTTGAATGGACAATGAAGTGCGAAGAAGGATGATGTGGAGTGAGGTTGTCGGGGGTGGGAGGGGAGTTGAGGTAACCAGACCGTTTGGTGTTTTGGCAGGAGGCACGTGCGGCTGAAGACGGAGCTGAGGGCAAGCAGCGATAGGGAACAGCAGCTCCGGTCAGGATGTGGAGGTCCTAGACGGACACTCAGGTAAAGGAATAGGGCGGATGCCATGGGTTGAGGGAACACAGGGCAAAAGAAATCCAGATGGTCGGCTGGGGTATGTAGGGGGCTGTGGGGGATTTGGCGATATGGGTGCAGCTGCAGCATGCTTCAAAGCAAATGGGTAACTTGGGGGACAAGCGATGGGTAGGGATGGGTCCAAATGGACAATGTGGTAACAAGCGGAAGGAAGAAAGCAAGCAATGGGTCACTTATCACGATTGCCCATGTTGGAGGAGAGTGAGAAATGGGCCGGGGAGGCCAGTGGACACAAAAGAGGACGTCAGTGTCCACAACTTGGGCCAGCATACTTTGGTGTGGGGTTCGGGGGCGGGGCAATTGCCCTGCGGAAAGCCATGGATAGCGGCTGAATGGCACGAGGGATGGGGGGGGTTTCGTTGGGCTAAGAAATGTGGGAGACGGGATAAGGTCAGTCCAAACTTGCCTAAACCGGAAGGGGCATCAACGCAATACTCCGCCTCTACCCATATCAGGGGCGTAATAGCGACTTTATCAGCCCTTACAAGGGATCACTTCACCAGGAGCAGAAAGGCCGGACTTGGGGGGAGGGGGAGCGGGTTTTCCTCGGAACACCAACAAACAAGGGGTGTCACTTCGGGGACAGGGGAGACCGGAGAGGCACTGGGGCATAATGGCTTCGGTCTTAGACTCTTACTCTCATGGTTATGGGTTCAATTCCTGGTGTTTCAATACATCTGGTTTTTTTTTCAATTAAGGGTAGGCTATGGTAATTTATTAAGTGAAGGTTCCTGTGTCTGATACCCAACGAGGTTAAGGGGGACGATCCACAGGAGGGAGAGTCATCCACTCAGATGAGGTCAAGCTGGGCCGCCCTGGACGAACAGGGGAAGGCCATGGAAGGGGGGGGTAGTCAGGGCCAAGAGGTCGTTCCCGGTTAGCGTGAGGCCATGGGTCCATGGCGCTCGTCGTCTCCCAAGAGGGTGCCGGTGCTACGGCAAGGAAGAGGGTTGTTATCTGATGTGGGTCTGGTATGACACCAAGGCTACGAGGGCTTAAAGAGGCAGGCGATCTGCAACAGGTGACTACGGCAAGGGTTGGCGGATTAGGGAAAAAGGGGTTATTGAGGGAGATGTTGCTGTTCTGTACGGACGGCCCCTTTAGGGGTGAACTTGGTCAAGTTCATTAGTAAAAGGGGGCAGTTAAGGTTTGGGAGTAGTGGAGGTCCCCTGGGGGGGAGGTGTGTATCGGTGGACGAGGACGGCTGTCAGAGGGGACGACGGAGCAGAGGAGGGGGAAATGGCGTTGTACGTCGGGATGGTTTTCAACTACGCTAACCATGCATGGGTCTGGCTTGATTGACAAGCGTTGCATGCTTGGTGGGAAGTTTTTGGGTCACGAAGAGCTGTGGGGCTCCGGGGGTCACAGTAAATGGGCGCGAGCGTTGTGTAGTGCGGCGGTGCGCAGCTATATATAGGAGAGGACTTGCTGGGGGGCCGGACATGTACGGGTACCTTGTCAGAAACTGGGTAATATATGCAGTGGGGGTTTGTGTGTCAGAAGGAGCAGTAGGGGCGCTGGGGGCGTCGCAGAAACTGGAGCGCAAGAGGGTGCGAAAGACGGGGAGCCTACGGTCAGGGGAAGGGACAGGCCAATGCTTTGGGGAACTAAACAGGTGGAGGGGCCTTGGCGCCGCAAGAAAGGGTTGGGCCCAGGGGTTTAATGGGTTCGTTGAGGGTGATATTTTAAAGGGGTAGCGTGGTTGGAGACCGGGGCAGGATACAAGGGAGGGTATTCGGCAGCGTATAAGGGGCTAGGGGGAGTTACACAAAGGGTAAGCGGGGAGGAGGTTACAGGGAGACAGAGTGCTGACGCACAGGCATGGCTGGGGCAGGTTTGCTGTACCGTAGAGGGTTCAGGTGGGGAGAACAGTTGGGGTGTGGGATAAGTGAGGCAGAGTGCGACGGCGCCATAGGAGGTTCGGAGGGGGACGTTGTTTGACAGGTGCAAAATGGTGTAGCAACATGAATGTGTGAAGAAGGAGATGTGCGGGGACGGCTGAAGATGTATGGAGGGTGGGGGGCCATCGCACGGTGGTCGACTCGGAACGACATATGACAATAGGGTAATTTTTGTAAGGGTTTGGTGGAACTGGGTGTCTGGAGGTGAAAAAACCTGGAGACGGGATGATAGGGTTCAATGTGGAGAGCGGGCAAGGGGGCATTGCTTGAGATTACAGGTTGTTTAGTGCCTGGCGTGTTTGAAGTGGAAAATGAGGCAAAGGGTTTTCGGGCAGAGCGGGGTCGGCTCTTTTTGAGGTGTAGGTAAGGTGAGGGAGGTGTGCCTGGGGCAAGGGTGAGTTGGGATGGTTGAGTGGGGTAGGTTGGATGCAGCGGCCGGGGAAAGGGGAGCGTGTGTCATCAGAGCAGGGGGCAGCATGGAGAGGGCATGACGCAGTAGTGATTGGTGTCAAGAAAGGGAAGGCCTCTGGCTGGGGGACTGTGTTTTTCCACATTTGGAAGGTATAGTGTCAGTTCTGCCGGACATTATAGGTCACAGTCAAGGGCCATATAGAATGGGTGGGGGCCAACTTTCGGAGACATACAATTCCTACGCATTGGGGCTGTAGCAGCGCTGGCGCCAGGAGGGCCCTGGGGGCGCGAGGGGGTTGAAAGACAGGGGAGAGGGGAGTACAGAAAAGGTGTTCTGGGACGATATAAGTACTGGAGAAGGGGTTTTAGGATTGGGTTTTGGAACAAAGGGTAAAAGAGGGCTAGGGCAAAGGGGAAGTATTTCTTGCAGGACTAATCATTCTTTTTCCACGGCAGGAGGTGGGAGTAGACCTGGATCCAGGATGGTCGCCTGGATAGGTGGCCATTCTCCCGGGCATTGGGCGGCACAGGATGCAGACTAGCAGGTGTACGGACGTCACCGGGCGGGGAACACACTCACCAGGATGTGATATGATGGGGGAAAAAGTAGAATAGTGGGGGGGGGGAGGGAGTTGCTGCCAGTACGGGTGAAACCGTGTCAAAAAGGAAAAAGGAATTGCCCCGATATGACGATACATGTGGGAGAGGAAGTATTCTGGAGTATGTCAAGTCTGGCATTACACAAATATACATGGAAGGGGTTATGGTTCGATAAAATGGAATTTGGGGCTGTTGGTTACGTGAATGAATTGTGCCTCACAGAGGACGGACTGGGGGGCTGTAGGACATGCTTTAAGGGAATGGCCCGCAGGTACCGGGACAGTTTTAGGGCGGAACAAGTGGTCTTGTTTAGAGATGGTGCACCTTTCGCGGTCAGGGACGGTCACAGAAATATTAATTTTACACGGGTCGCAAGTTTTAGGTGGTGGATGGTCGTCCACATGGTGCCGCAGGGTCGGCTGTCGGGAGGCGAAAGGTGCACAGGAACTGGGGGGGGGGACGGAACCGCCCTACGGTGGTTCCCTGGTTGGCGGTACTTTGGAGGGGTGGTGAGTCACATACGGGCGGATCCACCCCTCGGGGGGAGAACGGTACACAGGTGACTGATAGCGGGGCGCGGGAGGCAATGAGCAATGAAGGAAATTCAACAGAGGATGCTTGGAGGGCAAGTGAAGGTGAGAATGGGGAGAGGAAGGAGGTCACCGAGTGAATGGGGAAGAGTCAAACAGGTGAGATGGTTTTGAGAAGGCTGAAGGGAGAATGAGTCGGTATGGGATGGAAAAAGTATATTTCTTGCATTATTGCACTGTTAATAAAGTCTAAATGATTGCAACCTTGTCCTAATAAAATGGCCTTTTACGCTTCAAGTAACAGCGTGGAGTGTAGTTATTGCGCGAAAGCAGAGGGCACGGCGCTATCTTTCCAACCACCAAAAGTGCATCGTAGGAGGGGGCGGGGCCAACGCGGTGTAAATAATTACGGAAATGGAATTCTAAATGGTGACCTGAGCAGGGCTCTTGCACGAGCCCTTTGAAAGCTGATATGCAGGGGTTGTAAGTTAGACCTCTAAAGCAATTGTTGGCACTGTCAGCTCGCTGTTATTCTTGCTTGTGTGTGGTTGGTGGCCCGCCTGCCCTTATCCTTCACTTCACTGACACTCGTCGTTCTTTCTCTTCTGCTCTTTGTTTGGGTGCACTTTGGTTCTTAGCCACGGTGGCCTCTCCCTGCCCTCTCTTCAGCCTTTCATGCCCGATGTAGTGTAGCATGACACTAAGTAGTGCGCCCCTGCTTCACGGTGTCAGCTGGCAGCAGCTTACAGTCTCCGGTGTCCGTCGTGGAGCTGCCCTTGCAAAGATGAATGCAGCCAAGCTTTAATCAAATAACAGATCGAGTTTCCGAAACACGCACTGCGGCCTTACCTGTCGAACAGATGCACGCTCGGAGCCTGTTTTCATGATTCCCTTGTGTTTGCAAGACTAGTGTAGTGATGGCTGGCGGTGGCTGCACGTTTCATTCTTTTTCTTTTCTTTTTTTCTAATAATTAAGAAATAAAAAAATCTGTGCTTATGCAGTTAAAACAATACATTTAAAATAAATAAACTTTTCTTCTTTCGAAAGAAAGGTTCCATTTGCAACAAGCAGCATACCCAGGAATGCATGCTGCACGCAGGATTTCAGATTTAGAGATGGCTGGCAAAACAGCAGTTGTAGAGTCTGCTTCTACTTACGCCTGTATTTTCTACATTAGAGACCAACCAGCAGAGGTAAAGTGCCAGGCACGTCCGATGCCAATGCTGTGCACTTGGTAGCAGTCCCTCAGTTCACCATAAATGCTCCAACACTAGCCATCATATATTGACATCCAAACAAAGATCTAGATGACTCTTAGGTTTTCAGCAGTTAAAGCTAAACAATGAGAACAAAACGAAGCAACATTGGAAATGATATGGTCAAAGAAAAAAGCAAACGTCATGACGAAAGATAAATGACTCAAAAAAGGCAAACCAGAATTGAAAAGATAATGAGATGAAATGAGCTGATCAAAAGCAGCAATCAGACAGGAAGAAAGTAAACATAGGGAAATAAGTCAAAAAGCAAAACGCCCACAAAGAATATCTTTTAGAAGGCTTAGGCTTTTTACACTTTATGGTTCAAATCTTTTTATTGGTTTTATCAATTAACACATACACTCACCTACATCCAGAGGTCATTGAGGAGAAATGGGAGGGGTAACTAGAAGGGGGGAGGGGACGAGGGAGGTGAACAGGGAATGGAGAGAGGCTACAGCGGAGGGTGAAGTCATTGCCTTTTGTTTATGAGTGCCCACTTGGAGGAAGAAGATATCGCAGCCTGAATCCTGCAGCAGTGATAGCACGACAAGGCGCTTTGCCGGGGCGTTTAGGCCTCTGACATCTAGGCTCAGTATTTTAACTATGGGGCTGGGGTGAGAGGAGATGTGGTTGTGGGTCTCAGCTGTTGGAGATGTAGAGGCGCTGGGGTCGTGGAGTAGTAGTGTGCCAGGCAGGTGGTCGAGTGTGTGAGAGGTGATATTCCTTTGAGTGCGTGTGAGCATCGAAATGGGGTTGAAACAGTCAACTCAGGAGCTCCCATTGTGGGGGCTTCCACAGCTAGAGGGGTGCGATCCGTGTCGGCAAGTAGACTGGTGGTTCGGGCTCCATCTCAGGCACCTGCATTCTGCAGTACCAGAAATAATTTGTTGACGTTGCCTATCGGCAGCCTCAGCGAGTTTTGAGTCAGTGTCTATCCAGAGAAAAGGGGTCGGAGCTGGAGGAAAGTGTCAGTGTAGTGGGTTTTCAGTGCTCTAGGTTTTGCTTTGCTGTTGAAGTTGGTGCAACACTGCTGAGAGTTCTCGGTGACTTTCATCCGCTGATGGTTTGTGGGCTTTCGGCTTGGGGGTTCTCCCTGTCTGCGCACTACCACCCCTGCATGTGGGTGAGTTGTGATCATCCATGGTTGAGTTGGTGTCTTCTGTGGCTACAAAACTATCTGAGAGTCCATGCACTCAAAATGGCCAATCATTGGCTCAACTTTATGCAGCCCTGAGCTGCCACTTCAGCCTAGTGGACCAGCAAGTACATTGCTATCCCTAAGTTATCACGTGGTTCATGTACACTATAGAGCCCAGACAGATGTCAGAATATGTACAATTAAATAAATAAATAAATAAATAAATAAAACCAATTCCGTCATCTGTCGACTTCTACCCCGCCCGGCTCCACCGCCCACCACACGTACCTGGACCAGCAGTGACTGTATTTAAGCAGCAGCAATTTGATGAGATAAGCCATAAATCTAAATGTGCTTGATGAGAGTTTGCAAAGGCAAATTCTATGGAGGAACTAAAACAGGAAGCTACTGTCCAGTGCCTAAAATGAGTTGTACGCTCCTTGGCATGCTAAACCACCATGTAGTATTAGTCCCTTTTTTGGTGTACAAAAAAGAGACTGTGGAATACCCTTGACCCAAGCCAAACACAGCTACATGAAATTCAGAAAACGACTTAAAACTGAACTTTTCCAACTCATCTTCAAACGAGATTGCCTAGGAACAATTATTGTGAAGAAGAAAGTTGGTCGTGGTTATTCACCCCGCCCAAATGAAAGTTGACATCCCCTCCCTACTATCAGCTTGTACCGCCTTCCTGTAATTGCTTTGTTGTTACCAAAACGCAACACACTGAACTTTAGACAACCCCACAATAAATAAATAAACAAATAAATAAATGAATACGCATAGAATGTGTTTGTCACATAGAAATGTGGAAATACCATTCCACAATATGCTACTGGAACCAGTATACTGGCATCATCAGAGTCTCATGATAGACAGCATCAGCCTTGCTTGTTAAAAGCTTATTGCTTGAGTCCAGGTAAAGTGTGACACAAAGCGTTACTCAATCCAATCTCTCCACCCACTTTTAATGGGTTAAAGATTGAAGAATTCCTCTTTAGACAGTGGGGGTATATTACAACTGTACAGCAAGAGTGACTGAGAAAAACACTTTTTACTGCCTCACACATTCCATGTGACATTTAAAAACAATCCTAATAGTCATGATATCTCTTGATGGTAATTTTACCTTGCTGCACAAATTTAACCCCATGCATCCTAGTTTTTCTTTAAATGCATTTGTTAAAAACTAACACACATGGAAATGATGCCATGGCATAAACCATATCGTCAGATGCACAGGGTATAATATGCAGTTTGTTACCATTGTTAAGGGAGGGACACACACAAAGCTTCGTGGCCCATCCCTACACTCAACAATAGTGATAAATAGAATATTGCAGTGCACAGCTGCATTTATATATGATATGTGTGTATGTGTATTCAACCCTCTCTTTTGTTGTTACGATATGTGGGTCGAAAGCGCCTTACCTAATATATAACCAACAACAGGCCCCAACAGAAAGCACAGACTCCCACTCAGTGTATCTGTGAGCTTATTGTAAGTAGACTCTCAACAAGAGTTTTGTTACCAATAGAGAGACATAGTGTCTTTTCTCTTTTTATCAATTGTGCTGTAGTAAAAATACCTAAAGGACACATATTCATGCGTGCATAATAGATAAATAAAATATCTGTATATTTGATTCAGTATCATGATAGCCTGTTTACAATCTTACAATAGGGGTGGTACCATATTATAATATTATTTTTCAAGTACAAAAAATGTTATCCCATTGGATTCACATCACAGAATGAGTTATTATGCCCAAGTGAGTCAGTATCATCCCTTTCTGCCCACTGCATTTCATTTAGATGGCAATTCTTCCTTCAAGAGAAATAAGCGTACTTTAAATTCTGACATGTGTAATGTTTTCATATATTCAAAACATTTTAATAAAATATTTGGAACACAAAAAACATTGAAAATTCTTAATCAATCAATTTAAAGACAATACAATGATGTTACATGGGTGGATTGCTAACTCATTTTGTCTGTACAACCCCATCCTTTGGATCTAATAATGTCCATTGATTTCCTCTTTGCATTAAAATGTCGTTCTTTCATCTTTATTGTGACAGAGTATGTTTTTGACTGAGAAGATTGTACTCCTCACATACCATTTCATACATGGACATCCCAAGACATAGTGAAGTCTGTGTTGTAAGTAATATATTTGTAAATCACCTTCTGTCCCATTCCATTCTGTACTGCAAATGTTTGCAGGCTCTGACTGTTTCTGCATGCCTTACAGTTGGAGCATTTGAGAAAACCTTTCAAATACACCCATAATGCTCTCTTTTGGTGGTTGTACGAGGCTGTGTACTAATCTGTCTCTTAGATTTGACCATGTTGTAAGTGATTATATTACCTATGATGTTGACACTCCCTATAATGCGTCAATTTCTAGCTAAGATTCACCTGACTTCTATTGAATGGCAATTGAAAGTAGAAATAAATCTGATTTAATACTCCAGCTCGACTTTTCGTTTGATGAATCTTAGGAAATAGTAGTTTCTTTTGTTTAGTGCCCTCAATTTTGTTTAATATTTTTGTTTTAAAACTGTTTCAGGATAGCTGTTTCCTCCATCTTTTTCAAGTATTTTGTTCTTCACCTTCAGACGAGTAGGAGAGGCTTCAATTGCTTCCATCTTAATTTGGCAGGCTGTGAGCTTCTAAGAAAAAACATTTTTGGGTTTGCTAATATCTTTTGCACCAGTAAATGAATTTTCACAAAACGCTCCAAAACAATGTTGAGTAAAAGAGGGTGCCAAAACATGTTTTATCCATTAATTTTTCCCTAGGAAAATTAGACACAGCTACAGCAACAACAGCTGAACTGAATCACACCAAATTTGGAAGAGAGCTAGATCTTTACCCAGAAATTGTGCTTTTTGCAATATGTTGTAAATGCATTCAGTTGGTCTTGAGAAATTAAGATAAAAAAATGTATAGATATCTGGACTGTTGGGCATGTGGCAGTCCCGCGGGAGTCCCACCATCATGCAACTTCAAAAAATTGTACGTTCTGATTGGCCGATTTGGCTTTTTTCCCATCAGCTGCCTCATTACCGTAGGAGCCCACGTTGTGATTAGCTGGCTGCAACAAGAAGAGAAATGCTGCACCTGCATTACAAGACACGGAGTCTCGGTCCCTTTGCCCTGATTTTTTTTTTTAAATAAAGTATAAGGGGGCCGGGTAGATGTACCCTGACCCCCTGTATGTTGTAGCGGGGTTCCAGGATGACCCTGCCTGGGGCCACATTTTTAAATAACATATTTTTTGGGGTTACCGCAATCCAACTGGACTATTGTGGGAGTCACCCAATCACTCCTGCGGGAATCCAGTGGGATCAAAAAACAATTAAAAAAAGTGGGGTGGGTGCACCTTAGGGCAGGTCAGGCCCTGCGGTTAACCTAAAGCTGTGAAGGCACGAGCGGTTGGAGTTGGGCCACCTGTGGGGAATGGGAATGCTAATAACATATTACTTTACATTTTAAAAAAAACTAGAAATTCACTGGAAAAAACAAAGGTTTTAGTGATGTATAGTTATTTGAAAATGTCAGTGACAACATAACATTTTAAACTAAAATTCACCAGTTATAGTTATGAGTAGTAACTATATCTCGCCCAATGAAGTAACTATAACTAGCGTCCCGCCATGCACAATGTTGTCACAAGTGATGTCAATTCAGATGACATTAGTGATGTTATCAATGTTGTCAATTAACCTGTCATGAGTGATTTAATATGTGAGGTATAAGCAGTGCATGACGAGGGCACAAGTTATAATTACCTCACAGGGCTGGCCAGTAGATATGTGCGATTTTGTCCCTGCAGTCTTTAATGTCCATGTAATCTCTCCCACTTTTTAAAATGTAATATTTGAAATGCATGCAAAAAAGGAACATTCAGATTGATTATTTTACATTAAATTAGCAGAAAGAGTTACACTAGTCTCCCTACATCGCATCAGATACTCATTTCAAATGTAATGTTTAAAATACACAGAAACAGGAAAATTCACTGTGATTATTTTCCACTAAGTAAGCAGAAAGGATTCACATACTCTTCCCTACATTCCTACAGACTTAAAAAACATGAAACCTTTGAAATCATCCTTAAAGGATATTCGTTCTGATTATTGTGCATTAAGTAAGCAGAAGCGATTCAAGCAAGGGCCACAATATTACTGCAAATGTGCTGTTTTAAATTAAATGATTGAAAAGCCTGCACGATAGGAATATTCGTTTTGATTAGAGTGTTTTAAGTAAACAAAGCTACAAATGTCTAGCTATGGATATGGTGCATACTTTAGATCCCCGTTGGCCCTGATCACAAGCTTCTTTGGGAGGCCTCTTGGGCTAGCCTTCTGGTTCCTGTGCTAGTGACTGGGATGGCCACCTATGCAATACCAGAGTCTCTTGGGTTTAAAATAAGCCCAACTCTCAAGCCCAGGGGTCTCCAACCTCTTCAGTAATAAGAGCTACTTATGTTCAATGAAAATCACCCAGAGCTACTAACATTATTAGTGTTTTAATAATCACCATAGTTACAGTGGTCGCCACCCTATGCAAGATTACCAACAATAATCACCGCAGGGCAGCATTGTCGGCAGGATGTAAAAAAGGCTTTCAATTTGAAAACGCCTCTACATGGGTAATACACAACAGTCCTAGCTGAAATATCAGCATTAAATATGTCTTGAAAATTATAAGATTTAGCCTGAGCCACATTTACATCTTTAATACACACTTTTCAATTTTGCTATGCTTATATTATTTTAACCAAGTAAAAGCTTCCAATGTAAGAGGCTAGGCTTGATATAGGGGAGCTACTTACAGATAACTGGAGATCTACCAGTAACTCATGAGCTACTCGTTGGAGAAGCCTGCTCTAGCCCAAGCAGGAGCAGAAATATAGATACCTTTCTGCAGCATTTCACTTTCGCACAATCCAGCAAGGAATTTGTGCATCAGGTAGTCCAGTGTTTCTTCCAGGGTCACGGTTTACTCAAATGCAAGTTTGCTGCTGCTGAGAAATAATGCTCCTGGGCCCGGTGGGAATGGTTGGTCGTGTTCTTTCCAGTAGCCTGTTCCCTAACTTTAATACTTGTGTCTGTGAAAAACAAGATTTCATGTTTACGTTTTTCTTTATATTGCTATGTATTACCAGTAATGAAAATAATGACACTAAATTACGTGATCTAAAGAAGGCAATACGTTTTAAACTACAGCCTCGGCATGCTCATATGACATCATATCCACTTCTTAGAATACCTATTGGCACTCAAATATAAGAAACACACTTACAAGGCCTGTCAGTACCAGTTCGGTCATTCAAAGAATCCCTACTCGCTGGGCAATAGGGTTGTTATTTCTTCCCAGTATGTGTAGAGATATGTACTGGGTTTTTGTTGAGAGCAGTATATGTCGGCAAATGTGTTTTTGAGAGCACGTGCGTGGAATATGACAGCTAGATCTCAAGCGTCATAGGTAGAAAATACACTGGACGTGGTAAAGTGATGGGGCCGCTTCACCTGAGTCTTTAAAAATGTGTCATTAAATTATTGTGGAAAAAACATGGTCTTCTGTGAATTTAACAATGGCGGATGGTGACAAAAAAATACGGTGAGGCGCTATCGCTACATTCATTAAAACATACACACCCACACATACATTAAAGAACTACATTAAAACACAAAAACACATTAAAATAAACATTCAAGAAACAAAAAACTAAAAGTTACTTACCTTATCCTGCAGTACGTCCTCGATGCTCTCCAAGTCCCTGGCTCCAGACTCCGAGCGTGAGGTGACGTCACACAGCCAACTACCTTATCCAATCCAAACGCTGCTCTCATGCTGTGAAGCAGCATGACTGAAGCGCCTGCATTGGCTGGAGCATGCTGCCTCAACGCTCCGAAAGGCATTGGAAGCTTGGGTTGGAGAGTTTGAATTGCGCATGTCAGTTTCGCCATAGCAAGGTAGGCTTCCAAACCGACATGTGCAATTCATACTGAAGGTGCCACTCGTTATTGCTGCCAATCAGCAGCTATGACGCACTTGGCCCACCCAGCCCTCTCCATTAGCTGAAAAAATGGTAATGAAAAATTTGTATTACTATTTTTACCCCAGCTTCCTGCGCAGCAGTCTGGGGGGATGGCGCTCCTCCGTTCCTATGGAGGAACCGCTGCTGCAATTCAATGCTACAATTAAAGACATCTTACACCCTGTGGTCCAAAATACAATGTTCTTCATCCAACACTTGCAGCCTATTCACAAAACTCTTGAAAATCACAACATGCATAGTTTACACCTACAAACGGCCATAATTCACAATTCTTTTAATAATTAACAAATATTTTTGGCCTACACTTGCATACATTTTGCTTGTGCAAGTGCATGGTATTTATTAATCTTGTTGACTTGCATCTGAAGGATGACTTGCATGTGAAGGATGAGGACATTGGCGTAGTTTCACTTTTGTCTTTTAGCAACCCTTTTATGTTAAAATACTTTACTTTAAATGTATGTTCTTTCCTCACACACCCTGTGAAGCAGAATCTACTTGTGCATTTTCCCACACTTCTAGGAGCACCAATAACATATAATTTAAATGTGAAGTTTGGTGTGGGAAAAACTTCCAAAAAGGTTTGTTGATACCCCAAAATTGTAATTTGGATAAGTGTTTACCTCATTTAAATTGAATTTACCTGACATTCCCACGGTAATGCACACAATCAAAAGTGAGTGTAGATAGCATGCACTACTATGCACACTACTCTCATGTAGCTCCCTCTGAAAGGTATGCATTTACATGTATCTCTTGTTTTGTGGATCATGTTAAAATATCCCTGAAATAGTATTCACTTTTCCAGGCCCAAGCCCAATACACTTATAAAAACACTTTTGTAACATTTTGAGTGTAAGCAATTTGCATGAATGTGCTACCAATCAGATGGCGTAAAAGCCCGGGCATCAGGGGCAGCAAACTATCTGCGATGATCTTTGTAAAAGTGTAATTAACTAAATTATTTTGGGGCAGTGGTCTGTAGGAGTAATACAGGTCCTCTCTTTTTTCTGGCTTCAATACTACTGTAGTTAGGGCATCTGATATTGTGGGTGGCAGTCGGTTCTCCATCATAGATTCTTCACACACTGCCAGAATGATTGGTACTTAGATATTCATCCCCTGTGTTGTGATGGGCTCAATGGTAACCACATCTCGTCCTCTACCCATGCTAGTACTATCTGATCTAAATGTCACAAAGCAGAGCCTGTGGTCTCACCTTGCTCACATTATACAGCTGCTATGAGTCTGCAGCTCACCGTTGCGATTATCCGGGAGCCCGTCTCACTTTGTAGCAGTGAGTCTAACAACTTGATCTCCTTCTCAGAATCTCTTATCCTCTGCTTTTCTTCCCAAGAATTTAACTTCCCTTTTAGCACTCTCGTGAGTGCAATTGTGCCCTTAATGCCTTAAGCACCCTGACCTCCTGCGATATACAGTAACCATGAATAAGCACTTTAAATGCCTCTCAGACTGTACTCATTTTATCAACAGACTCTACAGCAAGGTAAACAAGCATTTGCAATGCAATAGATCTCGCATTTATGAGAGTTTGAGCTATTGACATTGTAAATGACAATGCCTTTTATTTATGTGTTTTTAAAACCGATAAATAAACGACATTGGCATTTACAATGCCAATAGCTTAAACTCTCGCAAATGCGAGACCTATTGCATTGCCAATGCGTGCTACTAAAATTTAAAAAAAGCATTAGGAGAAAGCGTGTCCTGCCTGCAACAGCAGGCAGGACAACGCTATTTGAGAAAATGGTGCTCGGAGGCTGTAATTAAAGCCTACAGAGCAACAACACACGTAACAGGGGGTGTCGCCATGGGAGGTTACAAAATGAGACAAGGCGGTACTAAGGAAAGACTACTAAGCCTTTTGACCAATGAACAGCCACAGTTTACAGTGGACAATGACACAAGCCAATGAAAAATGTGGGCGGAGCTTCAAGTCCCTACCTCAATACAGCATGCCTCGCAGAGCAGCGCATGCGCTGCCCAGGCTCGACCTAAAAATGCTATTATTTACTCTTTATGGGACACGCATAAGGCTCCATCCTTCAAACTAGCTCCTTTAAATGCCACATAACATTAATGAGGAAGGGAGAGAGGAAGCAGAGAAATGAGGCAGAAGGGAAAGCTGAGACAGAAAAATGGAGGCGAGAGGAATTATAGAGTGTGAGTGGGGAAAAGATGGACAAGATAGATTGGAAATGAAAATATGAGTGTAGTGTACAGTAGCGGCCTGTGTTTGCGACAAGTGGCGAGGCGGGATGGTGGGTGGGGGGCTTAAGGGGGTCGTAGGTGTCACGAAGGAAGGGAGGCAAACTAAAAAAAACTTAACTTCAGCCGGCCGCGTCCCGCGTCATGCTCCTCTGCTTCAGGCACACGCTCCCAGAATGACCTTCGGCCAATCCTGAAGCTGCTCTCATGTGAAAGCAGCTTTAGGATTGGCCTGAGTGTCCGAGATTAGCGTTCCAGGACAAACTGGGAGTCTGTGCCTGCTCTCTCTAACCCCAGCAATGCAGCTGTGGTTGGAGAGAGGTTCACTGCGCATGATGGTTTGGCCGGCCTGAGACAGGCGGCCAAACCATCATGCGCAGTGAAGAAAGTGCACTTCCACTCCCCTCAGTGCTGTCACCCCACAGGCCCCGCCCCCTAGACTCAGAAGGAAAGGAGAAATAAGATGAGTGTTGGTCTTTGGGTCTCGCCTACGCTCTGGTCATTTTCAAGCACACACTCGTGCTTGTGGTGGCATCCACCTTGCGGGAGCGAGCAGGGGCGTGCCACAAGCACGAGTGCAGTGCTTGAAAATGAGCAGACTGCGCATGCACGCACGCAGCACTCCCGGGCTCTCTCTCTCTCGCTCTCTCTCTCTGTTATTGTGTTCTTTCCTTTCCCTGTTCTTGTTTTATGTAGCGCTGCGTACCATTGCTCTAGGCACTCTACATAACCGATGTCGCCCTTGCCCAATTTATAGTACCACATTTGGTCCCATCGGAAATATCCAAACGTTAACTTGCCGCGGCTGAATTCGAACTTGAGACTTTGAGGTTCCTGCAATTGTCACCAGCGGTATGTTTAAATCTCAAATTATGCAACCTCTGCTTTAATGATTGGAATAGAGAGTTTGAAATGTCCAAGTCTACTCACAAGGGCTTCGCCAGTTCGCCCCCAAGAGTCTTGATTTCATCGAATTCAGTGACTTTTTTTTTTAATTTTCAGCGCGTTTTCACACGCACATTCCTTGTTTTCCTTTCATTGTGCCTGTGCTTGGCAATGTCAGCAGCAGACTGTGAACTGCTCGCACCCACCCTCATGTCTTATTCCAGAGCTCCAAGCAGATAAGGACAGCGAATGCCTCTTAGTGTGTTTTACATCAAAGGCTGACGGGAGCTCTGACAGTCTGCATGTCCGTCTTGTAAATAAACCATTAATCACTCTGCCAGCCCCTAAAATAAACTGTTCCCCGGGGGCATGAACTTTCCCTGGGTCACTAATATAAAACACATCTTTGCTAATCCATGGGCCAGCAAAGGGCTAGACTGAAGGACGTATCTGTGGAGATGCGCCTGCCTGGTGTCCCGGGCATTCTTGAACTGTGTGAGTGTTTGGTAGCAAACATATGTGTGTGTTTGTGTGTGCGTGCGGTAGAGAGGTTTGAGCAGGTGAACATGTCAATAAAAAGCACAAAACAAAAATGTATGTTTTTCTTTGAATTGATTTAAATATTCGTATACTAAGAGAACAAAATAGTAATGAATTTTAGTGCCTGGGATTGCTGATTTCTCTAATGAGGTATAACCAATATAAGAATAGGTGGGTGCAAATATTTCTGAAAATAAAATAGTAGACAGTAGCAGAGAATTGCTTGTATATACACTTTTACAGTGTTTTTTGCTTTTGTGTAAAGGAAAGACCATATGACGGTTCATTACCACGCATAGCAGGCAGAGCAGGGACAGCACGAGTGCAAGTTTTCTTATTACAAAGAACAGATACAGCAGTTTTATGAGGATCACTGAAACCACCCATGCACGCAAACTCATTCTCTGTCTCTGTCTCTCAACACTTGAATAAAAATAATATGCATGTGTTGCAGAAAGTCGGTTTATACCAAGGCAGTGCCATTCTACTGCATTTCATCAGAAAGCTGGGCTTTATCATTCCAGCACAGATATACACTTTAGAATCAGAGATGACGTTTGTATTACGTCCTCACCAATCTTCTAGGGCTTTTAGTTGGAAAGAAGAAGTGCAGGTATACACCGGACTGAGGAATTAAAGGGGGAGGGGAGTCATTGGTTGTCTAGGTGTGCATACGCATTTCTGCCACCTGTGCATGGAGTTCTTGTTTTGCACTTGCATGTGCAAAGCACAGAGGTTGCCAAGCATCCCTCGTGTAACTGCTTCTCATTCCTTCCACTCCTCAACACAGGAGCTCCTCCCACCCACCTGCAGTGTAGAATATTCCCCTGACTCCTAAATGACCTGTGTCAGGTATTAGGAGCTCGCCCACACCTCTTCTTTCTTTCCATTGTGTGCCTTTTGCCCTATTACTTACCGGTAATACTCCTGGTCCCTTGTCCTCTCCCCATTCATATACAAGTGAGATAATCCTATCTCACCAACAGAAACAAGCATTGGCATAGCCAATAGGTCTCGCCTTTGGGACCTTATAAGTATTTAGTTATGCAGCATAATATCCTTGGTGCAACAACATCAACTGTTGCATGGTTAAACACTTATACGGTCCCAAAGGCGAGACCTATTGGCTATGCCAATGCTTGTTTCCTTTCCTGCCGTTTTTGGGGGAGCGACGCTCCACCTCCATAGCGGTAGTGTAGCAACCTGAAATAAGAAGGCTGGAAAAGCCAGAAGAGTGGAGGGAGATGAAAGGTGGAGTGAGGTAGGAACAGGTGAATGAGCTACTTGTATGCACACATACACCCATGAAAACTATGAGTGTATGGTAAAGCAAAAGATGGAGAAAGAAAACGGAGGTCAGAAGATGTTAGGGGTTCCCTTGACTGTAACAACAAAAGAAGGATGTATAGTACCTCATGTGCTCTTCCTTAGTTCATTTGTGGTCCAGCAGTCAAGAAGGGGCTTTATTTAGAGGTGGGTGGCAATGGAACATCTTTCAACTCTTAGAGGAAGCGTTAAATCTGCAGGAGAATCCATTGGAGGAATTTCCATCACAATAGGGATGGTACGTGATAGAATTACCACTGGTAGGTTATCTATTGACTCCTATGTTTAGTAGACAGGATGCCTAACTCTGTTAATCCTCACTGCCTATCTGGTCTTCACCTTTAATTCACTCTCACAGAATAATTTGCAGCAGGAAAAGCGCCCATTTTCAACTTCTGCATAATTTTATCACAAGGTCGGCTTGTAAATTATTTTTGGCATGTTCTTTCATATCCCAACCTACCCCGGAAGCAACATGGAATATGAAAGGTGTGCTCACGCATTCCCAAGAGGAAGAAATTCAAACCAGACCTCGCTATCAAACCGGATTTCTCACATGTGCCTCTCTTCATTCATGAAGTCATGGCCGACTTCAGTCTCCTGGGTGGAAGACGAGCCACGGATGCTATAATTTTAGTAACTCTCATGGGGTCATTTCATCCCAAGTGAGTAAACTGCAAGTAAACATTTTCCAGTCAAACAGCCAAAGGTTCCTTTGAAAGGTAGCGCACAGAAATTGTTCATTAAAGAAATCTGCACAGAAAATTGAGAACATTGTAAAGCACAATGCTGTTGTAGAGAATGAATTTAAAAGTATTATAAGTATTATTTTAGCATGATATTTCTACAGCGTTTTTTGTGAATATTTCCTGCTGGGCCGTTTTTCTGCCTTTTTTAATGAACAACATACTAAATAAACAGCATTGAAGAACGTGATTCTACATTTTTGCGATCTGTCAACATAGTAAGGTGAAGCCTGGCAGTGCGCATGCGCTGCTCTGCGAGGCATGCTGTAGTCACTTTTCACAGGCTTTGGCCATGCCCTCGCTGCCAATTGGTTAAACTATGTGTCATTCCCAAAAGCTTTTTCCTCTATGGTTTCTTGTGGGTATATGTCCCAACTTCTCGTGTCTTACTCCTCCCCTGGATTATTGTCCTATTACGGTATCCTTTCTCTGTAGGATATTTCCGTAGTGTTTGTGCACTCTTTATTTACTTCTGCATCATTCGCCGCACGCATTTCTTTATTTCTGCACGGCGCTGCTCTGGTTCTTTGCCTGTGTGTGTTTGCTGTGTTTGTGGTATGTAAAAGGCAGAGCATCCATTTATTTTTTCTAAGCTGTCATGTCAGAGGCTGCTTTTTTTGGCGTTCTTTGTGTACGGTGAACATCAGGGCTGCGGCAGAGCGAAACGGAGGAAGATGGCATTTCCAACTGTTCCCCGCAATGCAGTAGGGGTTAGGATAGCCTGCCCTCCTGCTGCCTGCAGAGCTCGGGCTGCACTGTGGGAAGGCTCCGCCACCGGCACCCCAGCCACTTCAATGGGAACTGAGTTCTGCCTCACCAATAGTGCCATTATCGGCAACTTCCCCCACCCACAGTCTGAGCATGCATGAATAAATAAATACACAAGACAGTGCAACAGAGGACGCCAGGAGGGGCGGGGGAGGCTTATATACCTTCCCCCACCTCGGCGCACCGGATGTGATGCCCTTATCGCGCCCCGGCGAGCGGACTTCTCACAGGAGCCCAACCACTAGAGAGGGGTGAGCTGGTGCCCAAATGGCACTAAAGGGCCGCCCTTTTAGGATGGCCCCCTGCGGGGGCCGCGGGCAGCCGCATTTCTACTACAGATAATCCAGTACGAAGAGTGTGCAGTCAATGCGGGTGCGCAGACATTTGAGAGCAAGCTGCTGTGTACGGTCGATCTACTCCAAAAAATGTAATAGAACGATTATCATTTTCCGCTGGCTATTTTTAAAACTCTTTTGATGGCTCTTCAAAACACCCCATCTGAAAACCTTTTAACAACCCCTCTCGATCTTTGTGATAAATGAGCTTTGCGAATGTAGTGTCACTGTATTTTAGTAGCCAGCTTCCTTTATCGCAGCTCCGTTGCTAGCTTTTCTAGGCACCGGGAGAACCAACACCAATACTTTTTTTTTCCGGGTGAAGCGACCTGCTGCGGCAGGGCCTGCTTCCCTGAGGCAGTGTACGGAAGCGTGTCAGGCAAATACAAATAAAATAAACTGTTTTCTAGGCCTGGGCGGTAAATTCGGTTCCGCTCGTGGAATTTGCGGAATTTGGGTAATTTCGCGTTCCGTGGAGAACGCAGAATTGCCAAAAATTCCGTGATCCGCGGCTTCGCGGAATTTTTTGCTTGTTTGCGCTTTCATAATGCGTGTTCGCGAGATATTTCTCCCCGAGCACGCAAACAGCGTTCGCGAACAGGAAAAAAGCATCGCGAACAGGCGGAACAAGCAATTCCGCGTGTTCGCTGAACTTTTGCGTGCTCGCAGAGATTTTTTACCGTTTCGCTGAGCTTTGCGTAGCGCGACTACGCAAATTCCGCCCACCCCTACTGTTTTCTCTCTTCATGCCTTTTTTTCTGCGTTCAATTATTCCTTCTTCCACTTCACTGCGTGATTTCCCGTCCTCTACTTCGTTCTTGTGTTCTAACTTCTAACGTGCATCACAGAGCAGAGACTTAAAACTAATCAACGAGGGCCATATAGAAAGCTAATGTCCTAGAACACTTTCTTGGCTTTAACGGTGGCCCCTATTTCACAAAAACAACTAAGCGCCCTATGCCAACTTTGAAGTAAACTTTTATTAATCAGGGAAAATTGACAATTTGGAAGGAACTCTTTAGTACAACCCTGACTGGGAATGAGATGGAAAAGTTGCTGGTGCTCTCTTTATCCAGGGCTCCAGACCATCTTTCAGGTTTGTTCGCCCCCACCTCCTCTCCATCGCTCAGGAGCTCTCCTGCCTCAGCTCCCTTGTTTGAAAGGAGTAAAAAGTGGAGTTAACTGCCGCCTGTGAATTCCTGACTTTCCTGCCATTCCCCCGCCAGCTGCCCCAGCGCTTCCTGCAGGAGCAGTGCACACACAGAGCAAGAGACCCTTTTGAAATCGGAACTTTCTGTTTACAGATCCCAAACTCTCACCTTTGATGACTTAAAAATTATTTTACTTAAATAGTTCTGCAAGAACCAGGCACCACAAGTGCAAAAAAATGAGAATAATGATGAGCTTTTATTTGGCACACTGACAGTAGGTCTATTAACCTTTCATGCTGCCTTCCTTGAGGTCGAATTGCCAATACATAAAACTTTGACCTTTGTACGACTGATATATTATTTACGAAACGTGTTTTGGCCCTTTTATAGTTGTTGGAAGTAGAAAGAACTTTGCAGTTGTTTATAAAATGAGACACTTCTACAATACCGGTCACCTGCTGCAAAAGCGGACCCCACCCATCCAGCTTCCCGAGTCAACGTGCGATACCCGGTGTGGTTAACATGGCTGTGATTGGCAGCTTATTAGTTACAGTGATACCCAATTTTAAAAACTGGTTCTCGGAATGCACCGCTTTTTCAAACTAAACACATATTCATCTCGCCGCCATCAATAGGTATATGCAAATATCAGAGGCTTGTCTGTTTTAAAGCTGTAAATATTGTGTTTTTGGGATACACTAACAACCCCTCAAACTTGCTTCAACCCTTTGAGGGCACTGCGCACTCTTACTTTCCCATTCTTTACCTTGCGGGTTACCTTGGTGACTGCGCACTCTTACTCTGCCATTACCTTACGGGTTATCTCTGTGACTGTGCACACTTACAAAACCACAGTGACCAAACATTACCTTTAATCAGTCAAGACATTGGTTAATACATTGGTTATCAGTAACTTTTATTGATGAGTGCAGAACAGCGGATAGTGTTAAGAAATATTAAATGTGTTAATTGAAGAAAGAAAGGTAACATTGGACAACATAAGTAGTTCAAGTTCAAGTTTATTTTGTTTATGCTCAGCTAATAAAAGCCATTGCAAGTTTGTAATGAGAACCATCTAGTGGCCAGGTAGTTATAAAATATTCAGTTGAATGATAAAATACAAATTTCAAATGCAACTCTCAAAGCAATAATTAATAAATAAACGAGATAATAAACACTGTAAAAGCAAAATTCATCGTTGTTAAAAATAGTTCAGACAACATAAGTAAAAAACATTGTCATTTACAACGCCAATAGCTATAACTTTCACAAATGCGAGACCAATTGCATTGCAAATGCTTGTTTTTAGGGTGCCATCTCCCTGTTTTTTTTAACTGCCCGGCTTGTTTTTTGTTTTTTTTGCAGATTTATATAGCGTGAACGTGACCCAGGGGCTCTAGAGCGCTTTATATGAGCAGCAGATTATATAACACAAGGTCAGATTCATTTTTTTTTTGGCATGGGGAATTAATGGTTTAGCCCAGAATCACAGGATGTTGAGCTAATGCAGGGACTCAAACTTGCTTCCCCATTTCCAAAATCGGCAGCTCTGGACCTTAGCCCACCACATCTGCTCCCCTATTTTTAAGTCCTGGCGGGTAAAAATATTGGGAAAAGATGAAATCCAGTATTTGTGCCTTCTAAAACTTACACCTAAAACAGCAAACACATAAAATAGTTTTTTAAAAAGTACTTGAGAGGTGTATAACCCGATTCATAATGATCATTAGAACAAGCAGGGGATAGTTGTCATGTTGCAAAAGAATCCTGGCAATTTGACACGCATTCTTTTTCATCTACCAGCTCTTGCTGTTCCAACATACTAAAATGCGTAGACGCATGAGGTAAGGGTATGGGTTGCTGCAGCACCTCCCAAAATACATTCTGGAGTTCAGACAATGGATGAGCAATAAAGGTGCCTTTAAACCTTGTTTTTAACTTGTCACATTTGCTTTGCTTCAAAGACAGATGTCAAAAGTCAAATTGCTGCTTATTCTTTCACCATGGAGATTAATGTTTACATTCTTTGACTGCAAAGTGAGAGGATTTTGTAAACTGAACTATGTGACAATCTTCCTGAGGTGTATTAAGTGGAAAAGGAAAGGCTGTAGGATGGCATTTTTTATAACCCCAACAAAATTTAAATACCTGTGAATGAACTGTAAAAAAATTACAGAATATGTCAGTAGCATAAATGAATTTTTTTGTAATTCTTAAGTGTGATGGAAATAAAGATTTTAATAGGAGCAAAACAAAACACATAATGGAGGTGAGGAAGCGTACAGAGCAAGTAAAGAGGCTCAATGAAGTGGATGAGGCTGCCTGGCCGACACAGTATCCTCCACTCCTGTTACGGCATGTAGATGTATTAAGCACTTTCCAGACCTTCTCAGAAGAGTGGCCTCCGCAAAAAAGAGTGCAATTATGATTCTTTCTCAACCTGAGGAACATGTGACATACCTGAGAACTAAAACTTTGGGCTTCAAACAAAGGCAGAGACCATCAGTTGAGTTTCCATCTACCAGTGCAACGTTCATTCCTGTTGCTGGACCATTCCAGCTGGGGACATTATTTTTTTTCTAGTGGAATTACTACTATTACTAGGGCTAATACCTCTTTTGAGGGTGAATGAATAAGTTTCACAGGCATGTCACTCAGTGTGTCATACCTAATGAGAAATAGAGCTGTCACACATAGGCTCCCTGCAAATATTAAAACAACCCACAGTCATATGGACAGGTAAACATGTCATTGTTTTTCATGTTCTAAGGATGCGAAGGGCAGACACAAATCTCATTGTATTGACTTGGCTAATGTCAAGTCAAGCCTGCCTGGCTTGATGGTGATTGTGAACCCGAGAGGCAGTAGGTTTGATCCTGAAACTGAGGCACATGAGTCTAAAACCGAGAGGCGGCTGCTATTCTGTTCTTCAGCAGCCGCCGAGAACAGTCTGCATGCCTGACCCCTGCTTCATGGTGTGTACTTCGATTTATACATCTTTAATCATTTCAGAGACTGGGCAGTCCCTTTAGTTCGTCTTGTTGCCACTTGCAGGGCATGGGACAGCCCTATACCACCGAAGTGCAAACCTGGAGCAAAGATGACGAATGACCTTGTCAAAAAGGAACTTCGTGCCTCTCAGAATGTTCAACAGAATGAAGAGGATGAGCAACTTCTTTCTAAAATACTTCAACAGAATTTAGTTGTCGGAGACCCGAGAAGAAGCTGCCCGAAGTGTGCTAAGGAGATTTATCATTGCAGGGATAGGGAGCGCGTTTTGAGACAACAAAGTGAAGACAATAAACTCAAGGAAATGGAAAACGAACATGAGCACAATTGATGACCCAGCATGAAGGTAAATAAGAGCTGAAACACGTCGTCAAACCGCAGTGACAATTAGAGTATGCATCTTTTTAATGACTCGCTCCAGATAGTAGAAGATAGAAGTAAAATTTAGCGCGTGATTGGTTTATTGCAAAAGCGTAGGTTCTGTGTTTTATGGACCTCACCTTTTGCTTGGAGCAAATCAAAGTGCATTCTCTAAGGCTTTCAGTGTCTGGGGGAATGCTGCAGTTTGTGTTTGGAGCCAGTTCAACTGAACAGGAGTAAAGTGTTGCTTGTTTGAAAGTGAGAGGTACGGCTATGGACACCCAGACAGCCACTTAGTGGAGCAATTGGAGAAGGAAGCACAGTAGTAGCATACATTTTGATGAGTTTTTGAACCACGGTGAAGTGACACGCAAGCTGTTGCTTAATGTTTCAGGGTAGTGCCTAGCTTAGTGGACATTTAATGCAACATTGGTTGTAGGTATACTGCTTTTCCCTCTAAAATAACTTATAACTGGATAATTCAACATATGCTTGAGAAACATCAGAATTTATAATCGTTGTCAAAGCAAATAGGTCTGGATCTAATGTGCCAACACTTGTAAATATAGACATTCACAAATGCTGTTTACATGTGTTGCATATAGAAAAGCTGTTGATCACATTAAGGTCAGCCTTATTTGCTTTGCCAATCCTGAGAAAAAAGTTTTAAAAAAAAAGGATTGCTTTCTGTTTCTAATGTATAATGGAGATAAAGATTTGGATGTGGGATAATTGAGTGTGTTTTTCAGATGTGAAGTAGTCCTTTGCGCCTTCCAATAGAGGCACTTCCTAGATTATGGAACGATCAACAAATAGCCAATAGCATGAGGTAAAAGAGGAGAAATACTCCTCTGGGTGGAGCCAATGCCCATGCTGTATATATTTTGAAGAATGAGT
The DNA here is from genome assembly GCA_963921515.1 of Calotriton arnoldi. NCBI lineage: Eukaryota > Metazoa > Chordata > Amphibia > Caudata > Salamandridae > Calotriton > Calotriton arnoldi. The sequence goes on along the minus strand of CAWUFW010011605.1, from coordinate 546,660 downwards.
AGTGATGACGCACTATCACAATAATTTATTTGCACGTATAATATGTTAACCTGTAACCCGCATAACAATAGCTTATATGGTTTACACATGATTTATTAATTACTTATGCATATTACTTAACATATTGTTTTTCATGTTTTATATTTAGGTTTAGTAAACTGAATAACTCATATATTGTGATTTACTTTAGTTAGCATATCTGCAATTTGACATTGCCATGAGTAGGCCTAGGTGCCTTACTTTATGTTTGAAATAAACATTGTCTTTCTGCTTGTTGTGCATAACACAGATTCTGTTTCAGGCACCAGAGTCACTGTGTGCTCATTTAGACATGTTATTCTTTGTTAGTTTACATTTTGAGGGTCATAGAGTAGCAGTTAGTTTGGACGATGACTTCAGCACCTCCACGGTGTGGGAAACAGAGAAAGTGAATACTCCTTTGTGAAGTATAGTGAAGGTCGTAATGAGAGAAGTTAGATTGTATTATCTGTGAGAAGGAGGCAGACACCAAGTATGAAGAGAACACTGGGTTTCGATGAGTTCTTACCCAGTGGGAACCTGAAGAATGTATCATTTGGATGGAACTTAAGTTTTAACTGTGTGAAGCATGTTAGTTAGTGGGATCACTTGCCCCTGTCCACCTTTGCAGGCGGATGTCCTATTCTTCCTCTTGAAACCCATGCTCCTCATTTTCCGGCTTATAGAGATACACTTGAGAGCAACCACATTCCTTCTAATTTTAATTGGTACCTTCATTTAGTTCTTTTTTGAATGCTATATATGCTGTCACCTGCTGATTCTGGATTTCCCTGATCTGCACACCACCTTAGCTTAGCTTTAGGGTGTTTCCTTTATGGACCGGGACTTTGCTTTGATTTACATATGTTGCCTTTAATAACGCAATATTCACATTACTAATTGAACTACTTAAATTATATTCTTGTATGCTGTATTCAGGTGAATTTTGATTTATGCATATTTGATTTGGTTGAAGATTTTAACTTTACTAATTTGCTAATACACCTTTATGGTTTGCAACTTAATCCTCTCTGTTATTACTAGAGGCAAAATCTGCTTCACTGCTATTGCAATGTTAATTAATTTTTTATTTCAGCCTCAGTTCGAGTTAAAGGCCCAGCTTTGTGGACATAGCGTAGTTCAGAGTTTGCGCCAAGTTAGCGTGGTGCCACACTTATCTAATCCGCTATCAGTAACAATAGATCTTGCAACAGCTGTACAGTCAAGCCAGACCTAAAAAGTATGTATAGAATGCTAATTATTTAGAAGCGTCCACTCTACATTCATCTTTTAAGATTGCCTTACGTGAGTAAGATATGCAAACAGGGATACACCAGTAGAACCTTTATTCTGTTACATTGCTGATGCGGCTCATAGTGTAAGCAAGCAGCAGTAGCTGTGATGTGAACTTTGAAGGTGCAATACATTGACATCAAGTGCAGCCGAAGTCAGTTTTACGACAACACCTCTACCGCCCTTTACAGTGCTTTGCAAACTCAGAAACAAAGTTACAGGTAGGCTAAAAACCTTCTGTCTACTGTTCACTCTTTAAATTTCATAGGGACGAGAGTTTCAACAAAGTAGATGCATTTTCAATTTCCTTCAGAAGCCTCTATTCATATTGCTCAACTACCACTCATTGCCAGGAAGTATATAGAGCACATTTCACATTTAATGTTAACGCACAAGTTCATAATAATGTAAATATGACACCTTGTTCAGCAAGACATAATGCACGTCTAGTACAGGGAGGCAATTGGCCATACAACAAGAGTGCTTTGGAATATATTGATGTTGACCCCGGAGAAAAACAATTACACAGGCCAATCAGGTGGCTTTATGTGGTTGCAGTAGCAGTCTTGATCATTGTTCATTCGAACCAATTCATATATGGTATAGAAAGCAATACAAATAGAAAGGTAATACTAAAAGAAGAAGATGTTTAGTGCACCATATGAAAACATTACAATAATGTATGCATCCACTAAGCAATAGATCATTTCGACGCTAATTCAAATATTGTAACCGTATAATTTAGCATTGAAAATATCCACATTAGATACATTTCACTGGTGCACGTGTAGATTTGCGGTGACGTTTGTAATATTTAACAAATGCAAAAAGAACAATTTCTAAAATTAGAATGTGTAAAGCTGTTGTATTGCACCGGTCAGTGAGTCCAAATGTCGGTCCAAATTTTAGTGCAATAATGCACCAAGGAAATCTATGTAGTTTATAAATGTTGTTTATGTAATGCAGCCAAATTGCAAAATTAATATGAATTAAAAATATGAATACAGCTTATTCAGTAGAAGCCGAAGTCAGCAGACATGCTTATAAAACTGCTATCTGGTTTGAAAAGGCTGACTTGCCATTGGCACCTTCCAACTATTCACAGGCTATCATTTTTACTGGTATTTTGGAGAATTTATTCTAGAAATAGAAAAACCACGCCCCAAACGTGCAAGGCACCCTTCGCAGCTCCTGTTTTTGCGTGCCCTGTCAGAGATCTCTTCACATGCCCCCTAGTCAAACAGCTGCCTGCTCTCACCAGGCCGTCAAGGACTGAAGGTTGCTCGGTGTGACTGAGCCAGGCAGCATATGGCTCTTCATTTTGGTGTATCATTTAATAACACCCCGTAGCATGCTGGGAGTTACGAAGGACGGGGATGGCATGTTAACCCATGCAAAGGCTTTTCTTCGCCGTGCTGTACCTGTAACCACTCTTTAATAACAAATGATAGCGGCTCAATTTGTTGCGTTTTTTTGTTTAAAGTGTGGAATATTTTTATGCCACTATTGGCAAAGACAATAGGTCTAGCTTTTTATTGTGATAAGTGTCTGTGTGTTGCACAGGAATGCCTGTTGTTTTTATTGGTATATAGTGATTTGCACTAGAAGCGGACTGGTGCAGAAAGTCGCAGTTGTCAAGGGGATTGGCAGGTTAATGTAACAGATTGAGAGATTTGTTAAACCCCTGATGAGAATTGCCAAAAACAGTGAGGCAGCTCAGCAAATCCATGCACCTGCAGCAGAGATCTGTGTACAACCTGCACACCACACGTTCTGATCTTTAAATGGCCACCCAGCAGTTCATCATTCTTATGTCGTAGGTGGATTAATTAAGTATTTTTGAGCTTGGTAATCACATCTGATACTTCAAAAAGCAATTTTACTTTTCTAGTGTGTGCTGTACAAAAGGTTATAATGCATCATGATATACACCCCAAAGAGAGAACCCCATTGGCTATGCTAATACAGCTCATTGGGTCAGTGTGCCTGCTTTAGTGAGCTGTGTTTAAAATGTTGTGAGCTAGACTTAAGAAACCAGGGAGGAGTCCCCCTTTCATCCTCCTTAAGTAGATCAAATGAGTACCACTATATGGATAATATTCAGTGAGGGCAGTATCTCTAAAAATCTAGAGTGCTGGGGAAGAGTATGATATGGTAAAAACACAGGCTGGTCCATACTGGGATTGGCGCTGTAGAAGGGTGAGGTAATTGGAATGGAGCATCTGTGCAGAGTATCACCAGAGAGGTATGGTAGTGTGTTTTTTTTAAATAAATAAAGCAAAGATATCCAAGACTGTAATTGGGAAGCATTTCAGCGTATTTCAAGTAATAATGTCATAATATCCTGGACTGCAGCTACATCAAGACCACTGTAAGTTGCTACCTTACGATGCCACAGACAGAGGGAGCCAGGTTGCAACAAATGATCTACAATTGGTCTTTTTTCTAAGGGAAGGGACACATGGCAAAATACCATTTTGCATTGGACTCTGAAAAACCGTGCACCAGCGCTAATACTATCTGCCAATAACACCTTTGTTGTTTTTTAAATTTATTTTATACTAACTGCAATTTTATAAAACGTTATATAAACTAATCTTCACACATTAGCAACTATGATAAATATTTGTACTTATCTTACAGAAAATGTATGTAGTTATTGATCCAAGATGATGTTCATTTTTAATTGAAACAGCTGAAAAGCGTTCATTTACACATTTTTACATATCTGTAAATAAAAATGTTTAGAATCAAGCAGCGCAACACTTCATAGCTGGCGCTAATGTCTTTAATTGTGCAGCAGATTTGCACATTTGTTGAGAGGTGTTTATGGAAAACTTTTTTGTTCTGTGTGTTTAAAATGAATAATATCCTGTACAAACCTAAACATGGGAAGTATGCACCTACTAACATTGGTAATTTATTGACCTAAAAGGCGCTTATTCATAAGGTAGCACTTGAAACAATGATTTTAAAAAATTCGTGTCAACATGCAAATAGTGATGTAAACTCGAACTAACCCCACTTGCAATTGTGCTCCGAATTTGAGGCGCTCATCTGAAGAAGACGTGCAAACCAAATAATTTTGATATCTTTGCAACCCTGAGCCTTTCCATTAAAACTTGTGACAAACAGTCACTCTTTAAATGTGATTTTCTTTCTGGAAACTTTTCAAAGCAAAATTACAATGGACCAGACATAATGAATGTCTGCATACATTGAAAGAAATGCTAGAGTGCAGGTGTCATGATAACATTTACAAAATGCATTCCCGTACCGCATGGAAGATGATTTGAAACTAGACTGCCATGCATTTTACTGGAACTTCATTTAGCCCAAATTTAATACATGGAGCTTTTTTAATGGTGGAAAGCATTTGTCTTTGTACACCAGTGGTAATCACCATTAGAGCTATTTTCTGACAGCACTTCTTCACTGTTGACCAGCCATCTTGGCCATCGCCTCTCACTAAAGCCATCTTCCCAATTAACTCTTGGATGATTGAGTGAGATCAGAAAGTCTACAGTACTGAGAACTCAATGCAGCAATGTTTTACCCATGAATTTGCCTGATACCAGTATTGCTTTGGTCTGTGTTATATGTCAGTCACAGCAGTTAAATGACTGTACCCACACCCCACTGATTAGCTTCATATCCAGATTCTGGTACATTTATCTAATACTTATCAACTTTGGCATTGTCTTTTATTTATCTTTTATTTATGAGAACAAGTCATGAAACGCTATTCCCATGGAAATATTTCAAACATGTGCCCTAGTTATCTGGACAAAAAACAAAATTCAGATAGAGCGTACTTACTGGTAGTTGATCCAAATAATAAGTAACATTGTTTGCAGAAGTATTTCAGCACATGCAGAGTATCCCACTTTTGATAATGGAGCTGCAGATCTTTCCCTTCAACCGTTCTTTCTTCTCAGTATTCGTGTGGATCGTGTTGATGAGGGCAAGGAAACATGTCTCCTACTCTGTGCCTGATCCTGGGCGCCATCTTAGTAAGTGTGGACCAGAGATATCAACAAATGTTGATGAACATACACAAGATACAAATTTGACATTTACTAAAGGATATGACAACCATTTTTAGAGTAAAGTGTCATTTAGACACTGGTGAGTGGTCCACGAGTTGGCCAGTAGGGCGGAGGCTATAGCTTCTACCCTCTTGTTGGAGGACTGCTCACCCTATTTAGAGATCCGTATAAGCCTGGACGGGATCTCTGTGTTGTGAAGGAAACTACCGCCACTGTGGCTCCCTTCAGAGCACTGAAGGTTTGCCAAACTGGCTCCATACTTAAAGTGCCTGTTCTGCAGCCTTTTTTGTATTGAGAAAATCAACTCCCAAAGGGTGAGTTTTATCAATACAGAAAACAAACAGTGCACACAATCAGGGAGTCTTCTCCCTCCATGCCTGGGCCATTCTACGTTTATCCTGCCCATGTCCACTATGCTTTACATGGTGGACACAGGCAGAGAAAATGATTGGCGGAAGGGCCACCAGATCAGAGATTCCCTATGGTGGAAGCTCTGCTATATACACTCAGGCATTCCACCAACTCTACTCTAGAAACAGAAGGGCAACTGCGAGTTTGGCAGGGCAGAGCACCGCTGACATAAGGTGATGCTTCCACTTCACCAAACTCTAAACAGGGCCCTAAGTGAGTTTTTTGATGCAACATGTTGAATGCCTGTGTGGTAATATAACAAATCAAAATGAACAGAGAAGCACTCGGAGGCCTTTTATCATGTGTGTGTGTTTTTAAGACTTTAAACATTCTTGCAGCATTTGTTTTTTAAGTTTGTAAATTCAAATTGCTTAAATGCTCCCTTAAAACAAATCACTGTAAAGTTGTTGCATGATGGCTGCCATAGCTGCCCGTTATCTGGTGGAGGGTGGTCCTAAGATGGACTCCTTTTCAGGAATCATTTGACGAAGCAGATTGTTCTGTCAACTTCTCCCCAAAAAAGTGAGTGATAGTGAGATTGAGTGAAAGAAGAGGCTCACACATGCTACTACTGCTACTACCACCCAACAGAAGCAGATTTATTTGAAATCATGTTTTAGTTATAAAGATTTCTAAATTGTAGGGCTAGCAATTGAAAGTGCCATTTCGTAAGGCTGATTTACACAGTATTGTGCACAAATAGAGATGTCAGTGCTGTTTATATACAGGCTCATTTCTACCTTAATTCTTTTTTGGGCTTGATGTTTTCAACAGGTCGCTTGCAAGTGCAATAGATGGGAGTTGAATGAAGTGAATCAAAGCAATGAGTAGGTTCCCACTGATATTGCAGGCACTCGTTGCAAATATCAGCAGAAAGACTTACTGCGCTGGTTTGGCAGAGTAAGCCTTTCTCTTGGTTGCGAATACTGTATGTCTCTCTATTATGTAGCATTTAGTCTTGTCAGTCTCTAACCTTGTGCATAGACCATGTGTGCATTCAGCATAGTCACCGTTCCAGTATTTAAATGTGCTGAGTAATGCTTTTTCTGCAGTGTAATGTAGTTTCTGCTTTGAATCGTTTGCTCTGCATTCAATAACTTATTATCATTGCAGATAATTTAAAGCTGCCATTTCGAAGACTTTAAAGATCATGATACGGTTTCATCAGTTGGAATTGTTAGTCCAGTCCCTGCCTCTTCAGTATTGTACAGGGCAGACAAGGCAAAGGGCACATTCTCGCGTTTGGTGAGAAATATTCGGTCTAGCAGAGGTAGTGCTTACTATTACACGAACCATTACTGTTTGCAACAATGCCATGCTGAGTATAATCGCTGTACCAATTTCGCAATGAATGCTCTAAGCACAGTTTGCATGTTCTTCTGTCTATTCCATTTCCTCCTAATGTTTGCATTTTTTTAGCTTGCTAAATTTAACACCTGTGCCTTAACGTCCACAGCAACCACTACTAATGATGAAAACAAATGCCTTTGCACGTCTGCTGCGATTGCTCCTTTCACGTTCACAGCCTGTATCAGTGTTCATACCTTCTTTCTGGTGCAATTACAAAGGCATGCTGTTTTATTTGTTTTGTCTTGATTCTCTTTTCTTTGCATGTGGGCACTTGCAGAGGCCCTGGAGGTAGGGTTTGGGGCTGCAGCATCCCTAAAATAACCATGCTGCCGTTCAGAAGGTGAAAGAGCAGTAAACATGCCTTAAACATTTATTTTTAGCTTGTCACATTTGCTGGGCCTTCAAAGACAGGCGTCAAATGTCAGGCTATGTCTAAAGACACATTGCTTCTACTTCTTTTAACATGGAGATTGATGTTTTCTTTTCTTTCTCTGACAGCAAAGTGAGAGCATTTTGTAAAGTGAACTATATGGCAATCGTGCTAGGATACAGGGAAGTGACAGGCTTTAGGATATCAATCGTTTTCTAATGCAACAAAGTGTAACTACCTATAAACGAACTGTACACATATTTAAAAAAATATATCAGCAATCAGGAAAGCACAAAGGAAGCACTTTTTTTGTAGTTTTGTAGAGTATTAAAAACAAACGTTTTAATATTTGCTGAAGCCCGACTTCCACAAACATTATCGTTTAATATATATGTATATATATGAATTTATCAGTACAACTGGATGTCTGTGCAAATTTAGTGGCCATTTTGATAGAAAATGTGCTGTCTGTAAATGGGCGTGGCTCATTTGCTACACTTGTTCCTTGTGTGACATCTCACTTTTTCACAATCCCTATGGCTTCAGTGATGTAACATTGATGGCAGATCCACTCTCTGAAAAGTATGGGCACTTGCGAAAGTAAAGGTGCAACTTATTCATTTTTTGAGATTTAGTGATAGTTCATCATTCTGACTGTTGAGAAATAAAGTCATCAAAGAGTAGGGAAGTTGACTATTGCCCATGTGAGGTGTGCTAATCGTAAGTAAGCAGTGATTATGACATTAGCAGTATTGAAGATGGACTTTTGTTCAAATCATTCTGTCTTGCCTTCTAATTCTGTTGAATGCCTTGACTTCATGTTAAGCTAGTAAGCACTATATGAAAGTAGAATAATTATGATGATGGTTACTTTACTGAGGAGCTTTCCATTTGTCGATTGTGCTTTTGAGTATTAAAAAGCTTTTTATAAAGGGAGTTAAGTTGCCTTTCAGAGGGAGATGTGTTATTATAGGACTTCTTTAGTTGTATGCAGGGAACAATCATTCACAGAGCGCACAAGCCTCCGCTTTTCATGCCCATATAGATCATCCAGGTTTATGCTTTGCATCCTCAGCATTTAATCTTGTTTATCCCATTATAAACTAAGGATGAAAAGTCCCAGAATGTAAATTAAAAATGTAGATTAAATGAGGTACTGGACCTTGGATCCAATACAGCGCTGCATTCTTTCCTATTGCATACCTAATTGCATAACTAATATCAGTCTTTTAATGATTAAGAGAGCCTGAGGCCATATTAAACAAAGTGCCCCGGGAAAGTAAGGAGCCTGTATGCCCGCTTTCTGCACCTCTGTGGCACTTTGGTATTACAGAAGCGGTCGTAGAATACAGATTATGTCTGCACTACACATGCACCAGTGTGACCTCAAGGGGGCCTACTCTCATTTGCATGGGGGGCGTAGCTCATTGCAAATGAAGAAACATTTTGCCTCTGTGCCCACTGTATAATATTGTTAGGGGGTAGAGGCAAAGAAACTGTTGTGGGCGTACTGACTGTTTGCCACAAAGAAGTGACACTCAGTCAGGTCGCTCCCCAGGGTGCTCCATTAAAAGGATCCTAAACATCTCTATGCAGGTTCATGCAGACCCTCCTCACCCCGGCTTCCAGGGGAATTTCTTTTCAGTTTTGATTTGCAGGCCGGATGCCACGTGCGGAGTGAAAGGCAGAGTGGTTGCTTTGAGCAGCAGTTTGTCACTCAATAATTTACTGCACCCAGGGCAGGAGCAATTTCGCGTCTGAGCTGGGGGAAGCACACTCATTGTGGTAAGGCACACTGGCCTAGTCTGCATCTGGCGCACCCTGTTGAAGGTAGGCAGTGGCACAAACCAGAGCAGTGCACCCTGTCTATGATATGGACCCAGGACCACTTGTCCTTGAGTGGGAAAGAAACTAGTTTACTGCAAAAATGTTGTAGGCCTAACCTATCAAGGACTATGTTATCATTCAGAAATAAGGACCCTCCTCGTTCTTCCATTCTGACTGCCTCATTTAAATATGCATAATTTGTTAGATAGAATGCCACCGTTAAAATGAGAGGAAGAAGAATTATTGCTAAATATCTATTAAATGGTTTACTCCTGAAATAGGACAATTAGGCAATGCATGTTGCAAACTGAGACTATCACATTGGAAATCCAGCTCTCTGCAGTGGCTAATGTCTAATGATTAGCTACATATCTTTCTCAAGTGATGCAGAGATATATATAGGAATAATCACACAAAATAATTGTGACATATTGTTTGTTTGACTTCTGTATAAAACACTCTTACCTGGTGTTAGACCTGTCATCTGTAGGGTGCTCTTCCCTGCAACATTTTGCTTTTAGCCCAGTTAGAGTCTTATAATGTGGCTCAGCTGAAGATCTTTTGCAAGGAGTTTTGGGTCTCTATGAGAGGGGTTCACCAAGAAGGTGGAGCTACAGAAATCCTTAAGGGCTTGGGCGGAGACCCAGGCAGCAAGGGATTGTGACCTAGATGAGGAGCAGGAAATTCATGATGAGGAGGATGACCTGATTTTGAAGCCTGAGGTAGTTTTGGAACTGCATGTAAGGGGGCCAGCAACTTGCTGAAAGCAGTGGTTGTTACCAGAGCAGGGAGCAGTGTCTCCTCCAGGAACCAGTCCCCAGAGTACCTGGCATACAGGAGGGAGGACAGAAAGAAGAAGATGGAGCTTGCTAAGCTACAGAAAGAGCAGGCTCTGGCTGAGAGGAGGTTAGCTCTGCAGGAGAAGAAGCTTTCCCATGAGTTGAGCCTCAGAGAGCTGGATGTAAGAGCCCTGGAAGTAGGATCCAGCAACAGTAATGGTGGCAGCATATCTGCAGTGTCATCACATGAGTCAAGATTCAGAATACCCAAAGATTTGGTTCCCAGTTATGTGGTGAGGGATGACGTGGACAAGTGGTTTGCAGCCTATGAAGTGGCTCTAAGAGTGCACAAGGTCCCAGAGGAGTTCTGGGGTGGTAGTCTATAGAGGTAGATGCCCTCAGTAGGGAGGGACACTCTTTTGACACTAGGGATGGGGGACCAGGCATGCTACACTGCGATGAAGGCCATCTTGACCAGTAAGTTTGGGCTGACCCCTAAAAAATATAGACATCGATCTAGGGCCAGCCACAAGCTTTCCACACAGAGCTGGGTTGATTGCTTAGACTATGCTGGTAAGGCACTGAAGGGCTGTGAGGGGCAGCAAAGTAGATGATTATTCAGGGCTGTACAACTTGGTTTTGAAGGAGCACATGGTTGATGTTTGTTTTACAGAGCTGTGCCAACACCTGGTGGATGGTAAGCTTTCTGACTCCAGGAAGCTTGCTGAGGAGATGGACATCTGGGTCAGTACCAGAGTGTCCAAGAAAGCATTTGGGAAGGAACCCCAAAATGGTGGTCAGGGTTCCCACCAGAAGAAGGAGGGGAGAGATAAAAAGACAGAGTTCTGTAAAGGCCCCCAAAACAACTCACAGGGGAAAGTGTCTGGTTTACATCGCCAATCTGACCATCAGAACAAAAACTACCATGACAAAAGTCAGCATCCCAAATCCATTACTTGCTATGAGTGCTATGTTTATGGACACTAAAAGGCGGATCCCAAGTGTCCAAAAAGAACACCGCCTCCCACTCTTGATGAAAGGTTCTAGGGGTGGCTAGTATAGTGCTGAGGGAGGAGTTTGTCCCAGTTAATGAGGGGGGGGGGGCAGTTTAGTGGAGTGACCCTAGTTTCCCTGGGTGACGTGAAATGGTTCCTAAAGTCCATGTGCCCACTAATACTACAAAGTATAGGCAATGGGTCACCATCAACGAGCAAGGTGTGGAGCCTCTGAGGGATACAGGAGAGAGTATGACTAGGGTAAGGAGTCAGCCGGTTTCCCCAGAGCAGGTCATTTCCAATGGATTCCACCAAGTTGTGGTGGCCGAAAATAGAGAGGGTCACTGCTCAGTGGCTCTTGTTCCTTTTAAGTGGAGGTTAGGGTGGGGGTTTAGGTCTTTGGAAAGTTGTAGTGAGCCCTGCCATGCCTGTGGACTGTTTGTTGGCTAATGACCTTGATTGAGCACACTACCTGAAAGGAAGTGGAGCTCAAGGCTCAAATGGAGATGTTAGGGTTACCTGATTGGATCGATGCTATGACAAGGTCCAATACTACCCATGATGGGAGTCAGAAAGGGCTGGAGTCTGGAATAATGGCCCAGCCACCGCTAATAAGTGGAAAGGGAGTTGGTGTCGGAAACCAGCCCCTGAATGTACTCCCAGTGAGGTGGAGAGGGCACCTGTGGTGGCTGCCCCAGTGTCCACTGAGGAGGGCATTGTTCCCCTTGGTGACCTGCCTGTCATTGTCGAATGGCATGTAGCAGGGGGACCCACCAAGGAGGAGTTCTGTAGGGCACAGAGAGAGTGTCCCACCCTTGAGGGCATAATGCAACAGGCTGACGCCCAAGCAGCAGGTGAAGCCTCTGGTACTCACCACATTTATTGGGAGGACAGCCTCCTTTACAGTGAGTCTAAGGTTCCTGAGCATGGGATAACAAGGGCCCTGGTAGTCCCCCAATGCTACAGGACCTTCCTACTGGAGCTGACTCACATAATTCCCCTGGCAGGACACTTGGGCTTCGACAAGACCTTTGCAAGGCTTGTGCCACACTTTCATTGGCCCAGGATCAAGACTTCCTCAGATACGTTCTGTAGGACTTGTGTGACCTGCCAGGCTAGTGGGCAGACAGGGCAGAAGCTTAAAGCCCCCCTTAACCCATTGCCTGTCGTTGGCACACCTTTGAGACGGTGAACATCTACATTGTAGGGCCTAGGGATCCCTAGACTGCTTCAGGCAACTGGTTCATCCTGGTTCTGGTGGATCATGCCACTAGTTATCCAGAGGCAGTCCCTGTGAGAACAATGACTGCACCTGCAGTGGCAATGGCCCTAATGGGGATTTTTGCCTGAGTGGGTTTCCCCGAGGAAATTGTGTCTGACAGGGGTACAAACTTCATGTCTTCATACATGCAGTCAATGTGGAAGGAGTGTGGGGTAACCTACAGATTCTCCACCACTTACCATCCACAAACCAAAGGGCTTGTTGAAAGATGATTAGAGACCTACCTGAGGAATAAGTGGGACATCCTCTTACTATGCCTGTTGTTTGCCTACAGAGAGGTACCACAGAAGGGAGTGGGCTTCAGCCCCTCTGATCTTCTTTTTGGGCACCCTGTTAGGGGACCTCTGAGTTTGGTCAAGGAAGGCTGGGAGAAACTTCTCAGGAAAACTCCCCAGGATGTAGTGAGCTACAAGGTGACCTTCAGTAGCCAAATGGCTAAATTATGGAAGCAAGCTTCCAGTAACTTGGAAGCCAGCCAGACTGTCATGAAAGAGTGGTATGATAAAAATTCTACCACTGTGGATTTGCATCCTGGTCAGAAAGTTTGGGTAATAGAGCCTGTGGAACCCAGGGCCCTCCACGACCACTGTACAGGACCCTATGATGTGATTGAGAAAAAGGGTGAGAGCACCTACCTTGTGGATCTCAAGACCCTTAGGCAATCTCACCGGGTGCTGCATGTCTTTCGCCTCAAACCCCACTTTGAGAAGCTTGAGGTCACCATGATTCTGGTGACAGTTGGTGAGGAGGAAGGCAAGAGTAAACCTCTCCCTTACCTCTTAGCCTGCAAGGAGAAAGATGAGTCTGTGGAGGGAGTAATCCTTTCCTCCACTCTAACTCCTGAACAACAGAGAGACTGCCACCAAGTCTTCAGACAGTACTCCTCTCTGTTTGTCCTTATCCCTGGGACTACCAACCTGTGTTCCCATGATGTGGACACATGGGACAACCACCCTGTGAAGAATCAATCTTACAGGCTGTCAGATAAGGTGAGGTCCAGCACTAAGGCCGAAGTGTCCAAAATGCTGAAGATGGGGGTGTTAGAACCCTCCAGTAGCCCCTGGTCCAGTCCTCTGGTTCTGGTACCAAAAGCTGCCAAAGCAGGCACCACACCTGAACTGAGGTTCTATGCGGATTTTTTGGAATATTTGCCATTGTATACCAAGTCTCCCACATAAATATCTGGTTGAATTAAGGGTTCACTTTCTTTTTTTTAAATAAAATGGTAGGAATCATGCTTTTGATTCTGTAGCAAGCAGTGTTTGCTGTTTTAAGTAAAAACGTTATTTAAAACAGTTTATCCCATAAGTAAATATTTTTTTTAACTCTTAAATAATGTACTTTTCTTTTCCTATCCTCTTTTTGGAAATCGGTCTATGTCTCATTATTTTTCTCAGTGATTTGGACATCACATATAAAAGAGCATCAGAGCAGAAGCCAGGATCAAATCTACCCATCAGTACTGGGGAAGTGTGATATAACCAATATCCACTTGCAGAAATTTCAGTAAATCAAAAGCCTGCTCCTATATTTTGTTGCTGTGCAAAGGGCCATATCCTGCAGGAATGCAATTTCTACTTTATACATTATTAAGTAGTTAAAGATTTATTTTTTTTAAATTGCCTTTGTTCATCAAGTCTCCCATATAAATATCTGGTTGTATTAAGAGTTTCTTTTGTTTGTTAAAATGTTAGAAATCACATATTTTATTTCGTAGCAGGCAGTGTTTGTTTGTTTTAAATGAAAATGTTATTTAAAACAGTTTATCCTACAAGTACATCTTTTTAAACACTCTTACATATTTTACTTTGCTTTTCCTAACCTCTGTTTGGAAACCAATCTTGAATAATGTGCATCATTTTTTAAGGTAGTATTTTCTTTTAGTCATTTACAATTGTAACTAACAATCTAAATTTTTGAAAAACTTTTAAATAATTTGTAGAACAATTTAAAACATTGGTCGTGTTTGCTATAACTTGCCGTTTAACAATCAGTGTCAACATTTCTAACGCATAATAACATAAACATAAATAATGCTTACCTTAGCTTAAACCTCCAAAGTTCAATTTATAATATTCAAAAAATGCACCAGTTTGTTAGAATCTATGAATAACCTTTGCAACTCTGTAACAAACAAGCTCATTTTATGAACTCAAAAATAACGTCTGTACCTTTTTAACAAAAGTGAAAGATTTTGACAGCTTTTTATTACCACTTAACAGACAAATAACTTTTCATAACCGGAAAAATAACTTGTATTAGTCAGAAAGTTTGCTTGTTACAAAGCACTTAACTATGTTTGCTAAATAATCCCAACTACTCTAAAATACCAAAGGACATTTTAAAATAACTAAACAATAAATTCCTATATTTCAAAAGGTTATAAACATTATAAATGATAATTTCCTGTGAAAATGAAGCCCCATTCTTGACCAATAAAAATCTCTCTGCAGGAATTGTATTTTAAGGTGTGAGACTATCACTGCTGCTTTTGTCTGCATATTGTGTCCACTTCTTATTGCAATTTTCAAAGTATAACTTGTTTTTTATTGTGACAGCACAGAATACATTTTCTTTGACAGAATGAACCATTAATTTGTGTAACCTACTGCCATGCATAGGGGCACGGGACGTACTTAAAAAGAATGTTTTCTGAATGCATTGGTTTTGGTGTGCATATAGACATTAAAATAAAAGTTAATATAAAATTCAAATGATTTTAATTTGCACCTTCTGGTGATATTCTCTCAATAAAAAATTTCCTTGCGCTTGACTTTATAATGTTGAAAACTAACTTGATTTATTCTCCTTCATAGATCCAGGCAGAAGCACACTACAAAGGCAGCAAGCACACCAAGAAGCTCAAAGCGCTTGAGACAACGAAAAGCAAACAAAAGACTGTGTCTTCTAAGGACAGCACAAAAGCTATTCCAAGTTCTCCACTTCCAATCACAGCCAACAACAAACCAGGTTAACAAACATTTATGCTCTTTTTTCACTTTAATCTTTTGGCACTCTTGCATGAAGTGTTTCCTTAAATTATCCCATAAGGGCAATATTCTTTGGATAAGATCAGCAATGATTTAATGTTGATGATGGAAGCATTTAAAAACACTCTGTCTTGTTTGATCATAAAAAAAATGATATGCTGTCCAAAAGGTGGGATTATGTGAAAACGACCACAAAGTGCAAACACTCTATGACCTTTGAAGGTGACTCAGGTCAGGAATCGGCACAGCAAAACTATATACCAACAACAATAGAGGGGCCAAGATGTCACAGGAAATGTGGGTGGCATTTCCCAGCCAACTCCTTAAAGACTCAGGAAATTATCAAGTTGATAATGTTTTAAGCTTTCAATTGTCTGAATCCCTCTGGGTGTTGATGTGCTGTGTAAAATCCTTGAAAACGTTAATATTGAAAAATCCAAACAGGCTTGGAATTTGTGTGCACCTTGTTTAATGGCTCGAGTCATCATTAGATACTTTAATCCCTAAAAACTGGATTTCCAGCAAAAAAGATGGGCACGGCGCAGCATGGTACTCTCCTAAACTTAGAGAGCTGAAACAGTTATGTAAGCGGCTTGAGAGAAGCTGGAGAAAGGATTTCTCCACTTCTGAGAAAATTAAATATAGAGACGCCGTTAAGGCTTATAAAGCAGAAATCAGAACTGCACAATCTGCTTACTACGAAAAGAAAATTATCTTAGCCTCTAACTCCCCCCGTGAAATTTTTAAAATAACAAAATCACTCTTGCAACCTCCTGAGCCCCCTTTGCCTCCAGCGGATTCCCTTGGACGGTGCAGTAATTTGGCCCTCTTTTTCCATAAGAAAATTGAAGATATTTACACTGCCTTTCCTCCTCTTTCAGCCATCGGCAAGCCCCCCCCAGACTGAGGACCATCCCCAATTTCGAAACCCATCCATTGAATCCATTCCATCTATGGATATGAAAGTTTTAAAAATGCACTTTGATTGTTTGAAATCTGGTTCCCCCTGTGACGCTGCCCCCCCTAGCATTCTTAACCATGTATTTGACTCTGTCGCCCCTGTTATTCTGGATCTGATTAACAGCTCTTTCTCCTCTGGGACTGTCCCCTCCCTTTGGAAACGGGCCATGGTTAGAGCCCTTTTGAAGACCCCTACCCTGGATCCCGAGGTCCTCGCTAACTATCGCCCTATTTCGCTCTTGCCTGGGATTGCTAAAATAAGCGAAAAATGTGTTAATTGCGTTCCCTCCGCCTTTCTGGAGGAGAATGAACGCCTTCATCTCTCCCAAACGGGCTTTAGTCCCCAGCAAGGCACTGAGACTGCCCTGTTAGCGGTGATTGAAGAATCAAGGAAGATACTGGATGTCGGAGGCTCCGCAGCCATTATTTTACTCGATCTTAGTGCTGCCTTCGACATGGTCAATCACCAATTGTTGATAGTAAGACTCAGAGAGAATGGGGTAACTGGAACTTTACTAAAATGGCTTGAGTCTTTTCTAGCAGATCGGTTGTTTCAAGTCTTTGAGGGCAATGCTGCCTCTGAATGGATGCCGCTGCAGTGTGGGGTACCTCAAGGCTCCTCCTTGAGCCCCACACTTTTTAATGTTTACATGCGCCGTTTGGCTGAGGTTGTTGAGCCTTTTGGGGTCAAGATTGTCACGTACGCTGATGACACTCAGCTCATTGTGTCCCTCAATCTTTCAGACAACAATAAGTCTATTCTGGCCAATTGTCTGGAAAAGGTCTCAGCATGGATGGACTCTTCTTTCCTAAAGCTGAATGCTGCTAAAACGGAACTGATGTTTTTGGGTAAGCCTACCAACTTGGAGAGTAGTGCACTATGGCCTAAATGTCTCGGGCCATGCCACCCCCTAAAGACCAAATAAAAAGTCTCGGAGTATGGTTGTACCATAACCTGAACTTTAAGGTACAGGCGGGTAGGGTGGCAGGTACCTGCTATGGCATCCTGAAAATGATTAGGAGGATTTTGCCCCTTCTGCTTTTTAATGCCAGGAAACTGCTGGTACAAGCCCTGATTCTCTCGAGGCTTGACTACGCCAATGTGCTCTATCTTGGCTCCCCCTGTTCGACTATAAAGAAACTTCAAACGGTTCAAAACTGTGCGGCTCGACTCCTTATGCAGGCCCACAATAGGGAATCTGCCAAACCATATATTAACTCTTTGCATTGGTTGCCAGTGGCCGAAAGAATCCAATTTAAGGCCTTGTGTATCGCCCATAAATCAATGTCGGATTGTGCTCCGCCAATTCTCCGTTCCATTATTTCCCCGTATCTTCCTAAAAGATCTCTTCGCTCTGAGAAAAAACACCTTGCTACTGTGCCCAGAGTCAACCGAGCTCGGAGCGGTGGCCGTCTATTCTCTGTCATCGCTGCAAAGTGCTGGAATCAGTTACCAGATTATATTCGGTTCGAGGACAACCATCTTCTATTTCGCAAACGTCTGAAGACTCTGCTGTTCTCCTGATTTTCCCGATTTTGCGGTTTAGGCTCTGTCTTTAGCGCTGGGAAGCCTTTGGTAGCCATGCGCTTTATAAGTGTCTACTCATTCATTCATTCATTTAAAGTGTAGGACATTGCCAAGTCTATAAATAATCTCTCCAATAGAAAGACACAGGAATGGAACACGGTGATGCAAGGTAACAGGTGACAGAGTGAGTGTCATTTCTTCTATTTGATCATCACTTCAAACCACATTTTGGTAAAATAATCAGTGTACCTCTGTACACGAAAAAGCCCTTAATGTGCTTAAATTCTACACACAATGTACACTTTTGAAAAACATTTCTTATTGGAGAATCCACTTCCCTTTACCCCCAATTTCAGGGATGTTCCCTTCCCCACCTGATTACTCCCACCGTTGAGAAGCAAAATGTCCTGCTAATTATTTGTGATTACCCACAAATTCATAGGTTTGTGGGTGTTCACCTAGTTAGGTAGGCATCCAAGTTATGTTATATCAAAGAATCTTATAAAGCGCTCGTATACCCAAAAAGGGCATCTTAGTGCTACCTGAGTAAACAGAAGCTGGAGAGAAGCCAAGAAAGAAAGTTTAATAGGAAGAGAAGAGCAATGGTTTAACGCCTTCCTGAAGGCCAACAGATTGGGCAGGGTTTTTATGTGTAATCGATGAGCATTCCATGCCCTAGATGCACAGAGCACAAAACCACGGCCTCCCCAATTTGCATATCTGAATCTGGGAACTACCAGCAAATTGATCGAAGCAGAGCGCAAGGACCGACTGGGAGAGTAACCAATGAAACTCCTCCTCAGGAAGTCAGGGCCAGTCCCGTGCAGTGCCTTAAACACGATGCACAAAGCCTTAAATGTAATCCGCTGTCTGATCGGGAGCCAATGGAGTTTAGAC
This sequence comes from Calotriton arnoldi, assembly GCA_963921515.1. NCBI lineage: Eukaryota > Metazoa > Chordata > Amphibia > Caudata > Salamandridae > Calotriton > Calotriton arnoldi. The sequence goes on along the minus strand of CAWUFW010011605.1, from coordinate 527,911 downwards.
ATATGTTTGGCGACAGACTGATGTCTTGGAATTTGCACAGCACCTGAGCAGCAGCATTCTGAACAGACTGCAATGTATTAAGGACCTGCTGAAGGGCATTAAGAAAAAGCCCATTACAATAATCAATCTTTTCAAGAATCAGAGAGGGGACAACTGTTTTTTTGCAAAGGACTTGGTATATACGGAATAATTTTCTTAATCATTTTTAATAGAAAGTAATCAGCTGAGAATACAGCATTGGCTTGGTCCAAGTACAAGAGTGTGTTATTTATGAGAATTCCCAGGTTCGTAACACATCTAACCAGAGAAGGCAAAGAGCCAAACTCAGAAAGCCACCAGTCTGAGGTCCAGAAAGAGGGCTGGGCACCAAACACCAACACCTCACTCTTCGCTGAGTTAAGTTTCAGGCTGTTCGTTTCCATCCAATGGCCAGCAGCACTCATGCAGTCGCAAAACCTTGCAGCCACACTCCTGTCCTCAGTTGCCAATGACACAACAATTTGTGTGTCACCGGTGTATGATGTAAGCGTGAGCCTGAATGAACTAATTAGTTTGGCAAGGGGGGTGAAATAGATGTTGAAAAGAAGAGGGCTGATTGAGGACACTTGAGGCACCCCACAAGGAAAGGAGAAGGAAGATGAAGAAAAACCACCTACTCTGATTGCTCCCGGCCTGATAGGAAGGAGTTTAAAAGCTCCCAGGCTGTCCCGGTCACACCGATCCCGCTCAGCCACTCCATCAGCAGCCTATGATTCACCGTATCAAAGTCCGCTGATAGATCTAGCAGGATCAGTGCGGCCCGTCCTGCCTGATCGAGAGCCATCCTAATCTCCTTTGTGACCTTAATGAAGGTGGTCTCCATGCTGTGACCAGCATGGAAGCCAAATTGAGTGGTGTCCAAGAGGGAATTGGTGTTAATATATTCCTCCAATTGTAAATTCATCACCTTCTCAAAAATCTTGGATGGCAAAGGAGGCCAGATATAGGCCTTTAACTGTTTGGGTCATTGGAGTCCAGTGAGGGTTTCTTAATGAGGGGCAGTACCACACCTTTCTCCTAGACCGAGGGGAAGGAGCCTGATAGACACATCAACTGGAAAATAATGGCTAGCTTGGGCCTAATTATCTCAGCCGCTAAGCGAGCTACAGAGGGGGGACTAGGGTCATCTGGTGAGCCTGAAGTAGCGGTCTTGAGTAAGTTGATAGTAAAACACCTGCAACGTGTCGTGTTTGTGAATGTAAATTCATTTTGGAACTTAGGTGGCCAACTATTTTGTGACTCAGGTCAATGGTTTGTCGCTTACATGTGGCATAGGTGGCACTGCCCCATAATAATTTACTCCTAGAACAAACTAAGCTTGTGCCAGCCCTACAAGAGAACAAATAATGGCCTGCATCCCACAATTGTTTTTAAATCTGCACCCAAGGTTTACCATCACACAAATAGTACTTAATTTGAGCCTGTAGTTGAAGAGCACAGTACTCCTTTTGGGTACCAGGGCTTCTTTTCATCATCAACCTCTGACCCAGATCAAGAGAGAGAAAGGCAGAAAAAGGTGAAGAAGGTGAAATAAGGGATAAAACAGAACCTGAGAGAGTGTGTTAAAATGACTGTAAGTGTAGGATAGTATGATGTAGACTCAAGACCCAGTATTTGGGAATGCAGACTATCGGCTTATAAGAAAAATTATGGGTCCCTGCATCTTTTTTCAAATTTCACAGTGCCCTCATTGGTGAAGATTTATTGTAGTAAAAAATGGTCCCAAGAGTACTGATGAAAATGTTTGTGAATGTCTGTTCAGAGTCATTTCCACATGCCTAGTTCTATGTGCAGTAGTATACAATTCTCGTAGGTAATGCTATCACATTTGTCGTTTTTGTGTTTTTTTCTCCAGAAGACACATATTTTCACCATGGATAAAAATCTTCCCCTGGAACTCCTCCAAATTGGGGGTCCTTCCTCCTAATCTTACCCTGAAAGGGATGTTCTCCTGCCTCTGACAGGAGTAAATCTCTGTCCATTCTGGGTGGAAAGGGTTTATGGAGACATTTGTGAATACCCACAAAGTCTTGAGGGAAATCCCAAGCTTTCTGGGCCTTCCCTGCACTGAAACATTCCCTCACTGCCCCACAGGAGGATTTACCTATGCATAATATTACACAATTGTGAGGTAATACTACACATTGGTAAATTAATTTATGAGCGCACATTTTCCATTTGCCCCCATAGATCAATACATTTGCACATGCCCTTTTTGACTTGCACACAAATAGCTTTGTGAATCAGGCCCATTGTTCCCAGACAGAGAGCACAATTATGAAATTACCATTTGAACAGGCACTAAATGAGACTGGACAAAACCTTGAATTACTAATTTTCACCAATTCTTGCAAATTTCAACAAGCATTGGCAAAGTCAGTAAGTCTGTGTTCAATGTGCTAACATTTATATCGCAAGCACATTAAAGCCAGCAAATTTAAGAAACAAAGAACTGTCTATATTGAAGGCTCCTGTGCAAAATCTCAAATGAAGGGTTGATGGCAGGAAACTTTCATTGGAGTCTTCCTTTATTTTCTGTGACATAGACAGAAAGAAAGTGCTCTGATGAAGGTTCCCTTGCCACCTGATCTCCATTTGACATAGAAAGAAAAGAGGACTTTTTTGCAGGCAAGGGGGTCTTCATTGCAAACAGACGTTCATTCTACGAAACTACAATAGATAAAAAAATACCCAGGGATCAAAGCCCTAGTAAGAGGTAGGTGGGAGAGGAGGACAGAAGTGGTGGAAAATAGAGCACACAAGGATTTCGGGAAGAGGACCGTGGGGGCCAAGTGTAAGAAGCTCAACGATCACACAGAGCGTGTTAAGGATAATGGGAGGGTTGGGAGGAATGACAATTGGCAGCAAGTAGGAGAACAAAGAGGACAAAGGCAAAAGAGGATGGGGTGGGTGAGAGGGACAAGAGATGGAAATGAAGAGCACACAGGGGAAAGGAGAGGCAGGAGAGGCCTATTATTGTAAAGTATTTCCTCATGCCATTCAATGAAAGCACTTTATTGCAGGCTGTTGGAATGTAGTTTATTAGTAGGGGTAAGTAGGTACCTACCACTAGTAATAAGGCCACAATTACAATATAAGGCCCAGTCAAGGTCTCAAATAATTATTTCCTTGCTCAACCCTTGGTAGCTGGCTGCGACCAAGCAGGATTAACTTAGGAGACAGGTGTGTAAAGCATTTAAAAACACCAACATATTAAATAAGTAAGACAACACACAATAAAAATCCAGCACCAATTTATAACAATAGGAAATGTTTTTATAATTAAAATGACACCAAAATGATAAAAATCCACTGTAGGGAATCGGAGATATGAATTTTTAAAGATTAAATACTTTATAGTGCCTAAAAATGAAAAGCGCCAACTTGGGACATCTGGTCGCGCTTGACTGGGACAGAGTCAAAGTTTGAGGCCAACCGTGAAGAAGCGTGGGTTGGATACACTGAGCGGTAGGGCCCGGTCAAGTTTTTCTGGAGGTTTTTCTCTCAATGTTGAGTGAGGCAACTCGTCAGGCTAGGTTTCGAGCCGACGACAGCGGCTTGGGTCAGCGCGATGCCTCGCTGAAATCCTGGAAGTCTTGAGCTCCAGAGCTTTCAGCGGGATGAACCTGAAATCCAGGTTAGGTTGCGGTTCAACGTTGGCAGCTTGACTCTCGACAATGGGTCGGTCCACTTATGGAGCTTTTTACCAAAAATTCTCCAAAGTTCTCCAAATCTCTGGAACTTCTTCCAGAAGGTCATTTCGGGGTTCCAAAGTGTCCACAACACCAATCCAAGGTTCCAGAAGCTCTGAGTTGCTCATTGGGATGTTGGGACTACATCTCCCACAATGCCCCTGCCCAAGTCGTTTAAAGTCCAGCTAAAGGTGGTCAGCTAGTTTCTTCTTGCTGGAGATAATGCAGGTGGGGATCTTTTAAACTGCTGCTTTCAAAGCGAGGCAAAGTCCTTATGGGCTGTAGCTTCAAAGTGTGCAGCAGGTGCAGTCATTCAGAGTGCAATCCTCTTGGTGCAGGCCAGGGTTCCAGAAGGGCAATCCTTTTTCTTCTTGTAGTTTCAGGCAGGAATCTGAGTTGCTGGGCAGCTCCTCCATATTTATCCAGTGTTCTTAGGTGACAAGCAGGGAGGGCACCCCTGACCAATGGGGTGCAGGGTGCCACCCTCAGGTATGACAACTTCCTCCAAAGTGTGGCATATTCTTGTCCCAGAAAGCACTATTCTTTAAAATCCAAAATGGAGAATCTCTCTCCTGGAGGTAAAGATCTTGCTAAGCCACCCCACTGGTGTGGCTAACGGTCCTTAACATTCCCCTTCCAGCTCCTCTGCTAATTCAATTACTGGGGCTCCTGTCTGATTGGGGGTGCAGGAAGTGAGGGTGAGCCTGTGTCCTGTCATTCCCTCCTTGAAGGCCAGTTTGGCTACTCCACCCCATCCTGCTTTTTGCTCTCCAGCTCTCCCCCCACCAGATGTCCTTTGTCTCTATGCAGGCCACTTCACACTTCATCCGAGCAGATTGGCTAAGCCTGTCAAAAGCTGACCAATCAGAAGAGACTGCCAGAAGGCTGGATTTTGGCACATCAGAAAAGCAAGTTATATAACTTCTTTTCTGAAATAGTTATAATAAATCTAACCCTGGCAAGGTGTTGGATTTATCATAACCTTTTAAGTCTTTGAATTATTATTTTAGATCCCTCCTGTCAATAGTTATACTTTATTAAAGTATTCCCATGTTAGCCTAAGGAGCTAATGTCCTACCATGGGCAAAATAGAAATTAGCGGTTTTTCCCTCACCAGGGCATGTAAAACATCTTTTATAATTTCCCTACTTATAGTTAGACGGCACCTTACCCCTATGAATTTGCACATAATGTAATTTTAAACGCAGCCTGCAAAGCAGGACTGCCTTTAAAATGACAGCAGGCAACACAGCAGTGCACACCTAAGTTCATTAAATCTACTGGGCCTCTAAACCTACATGCACTACCATATAGTAGGGGCTTACGGGTAGGTTTTCATACCAATTTTAGTTACATCTATTTACAAAATACCTTTTACACACAACACTGGCCCTGGCCAGGGTCTGGTAAGCACAGCCCAGGGCACAATCAGAGCCAGTAATCACCAGTATCAGTCAAAAAATGGGGGTGATCAGGGCAAAAACGACTTTCTCACACAGGCAAACTTATACACTCCAGCAACCAAAAGCTTCAGTTGAAATGAAAAATGTCTGTTTGAGAGCTGTACTGTCAACCTAGACCTAAAAGGGAGCAGTATTTATTGATACTAGTGTAGCACACACCTAGGTGGGCGGCAACCGAGAACTGTACGTACATCAGTGAAGTGACAGGTAGTGAAACGCTGTGAGATTATGTTCACCAAAAAATTCTTTGCACATTTACATTTAACATATTTACAAAGCTTTAGGCATAGGGAGATTCAGTGCTTTGTCCAGAACAGCACAATTCTTTTCCAAGTTACAAAACGGGGAATTGAATCCAAGTCTCCTTGTCCCAGTGGAACCTACTTGTTCAACAATTGTCGTTGCTCAGGTAAAAATACCCCTAATGTAGCTCTGCCTACTACAGGGAAGCGATAAAAAGAAGTGTTTAATTTGAAGATGGGCATTTTACTACACATGCGACAGTCACAAATATAGACCACTTCACACCAGGTATACTTGGAACTGTCTTTTCTTGTTACTGAATGTTAAACTTCGCAAACATTCTATTGCTAAATCAATGGATTTTTGAACAATCCCTCATGCCAATTAAACAAGTTAGTATTTCCAAACTCTTATGTATGCTAAGTTTAGTAGCAGATAGTGCGGATTCCTAGAAACTGAGTCATGGCTGCTTATACAGACCCCCTGCTTTTCACTGTATCTTTTTCTCACATCCATTTGTGTGAACTTCCTGAACACTAAAAATAGTAATGCAGTGCCATATTAACTAAATAGCACTGTCACACAAAAGGTGGCTCTGCAGCACATTGACTGAAATCTACCATTTTCACAGTGTGCCGTGCTGTTGGTTTTACAGAAGGAACCGGTCTTTCCAATCCCTTTCAGTGCTCATGCATTCCCTGAGTGGAATTACGTCATGTTTTTTGCATTATAATGCATTCTCTATGCGGGTACCATTCCTGCAGATCAATGCAGACCATCAATCAGACTGGAGGAAACATGATTTGATATATTGGTGGTTTTTGTGTGTTGTTAGTGGAGAGTTTCATAGAGTTTCGGTGTGCAATGCTTTGTCTGAATGAGTGCCTCATTTGCATTGGGGTCTATATTAGGCCTGGGCAGAATTACAATTACGCTGGAGTAATTTAGGTAATTCTGCGTTACTCTTTGATGTGGAATTACTGATGATTATGCAATTACTCCTGCTCCTGTAATTTGGGGGAAAAGTTCTACTGCGAGCACGGGGGCTCACGCTCACTACTTGCATGGTCACATCCATTTTGGGTGTGAGGCTGCATTTTGCATTATGAAAATAGCGCTTAATGTCAGGAGTAAATTGGGGAAAAATCCTACTCCAAGAGCACATTTAGTGAGCACGATGCTGCTGCTCACGCTCACTACTTTGGTTCTGTTGCATTTAACATTATTTCTTAACGCAAAAGACCTGCTTGCATCCATTTTGGACACGGGGGCATTTTCGCCCTAAGAAATAGCGCTAAATTCATAATTACTCTTCTTGCGTAATTCCTCATAATCTTTTTTTTTTTTTTTTTTTTTTTTTTAGGTATCCTCATTTGCCTCAGACCTCAGTTGACAAAAAAAAAAAAAGTAGGATGTCTATTACCGTTACTCGGTTTTGAGGAGACGTAGGCATCAAAATTGGAACCGGGGGCAACACCTGCCTACCGGTAAAGAACTATCCCACATAATGTCACTGTCCCCATTTTTTAGTATAGAGGTAGGTCTCGCTCTCTTCTGATAACCTATGACCGGAGACTGTTTATGTTGGCCAGCTGAATGTAGGAGCTTCGGGGAGGGCCCAACACAGTCAAAGAGCATCCAGGAGGCTTAATCATAGGATCCAAGCAGTTTTTATTGAAGCAATTAATGCGGCTGAGACCACTTCACTAGACAGTCCCATATTACTTTTTTCCTACTACTCTGCAATCTGACCAGATCAATCTTAGAGGTCTTATATAGGGAGGACAGCCATTCTGTATGTGTAGGGGGTATGACCTCTACCCATTTCTTACAAATTTCTCTCCTGGCCAACAATATTGCGTAGAACAGGAACCCCCTAGCAGGCCCTGTTACTTCACTGGCTATACCGAAAATGACCAAAGGGAGAGAAAAGAGGACAGGGAGCCCCAAGATGTCTGATATAGTTATACCTACTTTCCTCCAATATTCAGTTATCGCAGGGCAGTCCTTGAACATATGGATATCTAAAGCATTTACCAGACCACACTTCTTACAGCAAACGGGAGGACCCTTCGCTATTTTAGATAATCGTGCTGGAGATAGGTAAGCCCTATGGGTGGTAAAATAGTGGTTCCTTCTCAACCAAGCTGGTTATACAGTAGCATATAAAATGTTGAAGGAAGTTTGCCACAGATCTTCCAATTGTTCATTTGGCATGAAGGTTCCCCATTGTTCTTCAGCTAGTTTAAATTCTCCATCTACAGCTTCTTGTATGGCCCAATAAAAGAAGGAGACCTCCTTCCTCCCCACTGGCCTAGATACTGGTTGTTCCTCCAAGATGTTTCCTATGCCTATGGGTTTTTTAAGATTCTGGAACCAACTCTGCAGCTGTAGATATTTAAACCTAGACATACCTCCCTCTAATCTGTTATGGAGTGATAACCATGGTTTTAAGGTGCCATCAGAAGCCAAATCCCTCCACACTTTTAATCCCGCTGTCCTGAGTGGTGTGGCTAGTTTGTCTTTTAGACAGTCAGGAACCCCTGGAGAGTCCCACAGGGGGGCCATGCTCGAAAAGTAATTTAGGCCAGTACATTGTTTGATTCTAGCCCACATACGCGCCATCCCCTGCAGGACTTTCAGCCTGATCTTTTTAAAAAACTTCTGTTCACCATACTTAAACAGAAATCCCTCCTGGGGGAGGTCCCCTCCTTTTAACATGGCAGAGAACATGGCCCCCGTCCCTGTATGATCTGGAGTTTTTAACAGCATTCTTGCATGCGATAACTGAAATGCCCAAGCATAATACTGCAAGTCCGGTAGTGTTAGGCCCCCCTTCTCCCTCCTTCGCCTGAGCTTCTTCCAAGCTATCCTCGTGGCCCTATAGGCCCATACAAATGAATTAATTGCTTGCTGAAGTTTGTCAATCCCCCATTTATCAAAGTGTAAAGGAATAGTGTCGAAAAGAAATGTGATTTTCGGAAGTATGGCCATTTTAATCAGATTAATCCTGCCCAAGATGGTCAGTGGGAGATGAGCCCAAGATTTCATGAGCCTCTGGCATTCTTTGGACACGTTGGCAAGGTTAGTCCCTGAGATCTTATCTATATTTTGGACAATCCTGACCCCCAAATATCTCATTTCACGGTTGGTTTGGTACTGACAATCTGGCAGGTTCCACGCCATAATCTCGGTCTTTCCAGCATTGACCTCATAACCAGAAACCAGCCCGAAATCTTGTGCCAACTTAATAACCTGAGAGAATGATGTCTCCAAGTCGGAAGAAAGGATCAAAACGTCATCCGCATAGAGAGCTACCTTCCTCTCCCATGCCCCAAACCTGAAAGATGGAATACCCGGCTCATCCCTCAAACGCTGAGCAAAGGGCTCAATATAGAGGTCAAAGAGAAGCGGGGAGAGGGGGCAGCCCTGTCTGGTTCCTCTGGTGATTTTAAAAGGGTTAGTCAGTTTGCCATTGACTAGAAGTCTAGCCGAGGGATCATGGTAGATAAGCTGAATAACTCTGCAAAATTTTGCTCCGAAACCATACCTATCCATTACTGCTGCTAGATATGCCCAATTGACCCTATCAAAGGCTTTGGTTGCGTCCAGCGTCATTGCTGCAAGAGGTAGTGAGAAGGTTGAGGCCAGGTCGATAGCGCCAATAAAATCATGGGTAAGATTTGATAAATTCCTGCCCCTCACAAAGCCCTTCTGATAAGTGTGGAGCAGTTCACCAGCCACTGCTCCCAACCTGTCTGCCAAAATCCTCGCGAAGACTTTATAGTCTGTATTTAAAAGTGAAATGGGTCTATAAGACCCACATTCCGCTGGACTTTTTCCAGGTTTCAGAATCAGTGAGATGGTGGCTTCTTCCCATGAGACGGGAAGCTTAGTGCCTTCCGATAAGATCTTATTAAAAAGTGTGGTCATTGTCGGAATTGCTGCCTCTCCCAAGAATCTATACAGTTCGGCTGGCAGCCCATCAGGCCCTGCGGCCTTTCCTCCCTTACAAGCTGATATTGCCTTTCTGACCTCTTGCTGAGATATATCTAACTCCAAATTTTCTCGCTGGGAAGAATTCAAGGAGACAAGCCTACTTCCCATTAACCACTCACTGGCGCTAGTTTTATCAACTGCATTATCTTCTTCATATAGATCTTGAAAGAAGGCGAAAAAAGCATCCCCGATCTCTTGATCAGTAGACACCGAGGTACTGTGGTCCTCACTGTCTATTTGCTTTATTATGTTTCGTGTCCTATCGGCCTTGACCTTCCATGCCAAGAGTTTACTGGCCCCCTCCCCGTATTCAAAGTGGGCAAGCTTGCTAGCCTCCCATCTTTTAGTGATCCTTGATTGAACAATAGTTTCCAGCTGGTCCTTCAAACTCGATAATTTCGCCAGAAGTTCTTGGCCGGTTGCGGGTGCCCTTTCCTTATTCAAGCTCATCTCCACTGCCTTCATCTCCGACTCTGTCTGCGCTACCTCTTCCCTGTACTTCCTATTTTTATGGCTTACCCTGCTCATCACTATGCCTCTTATAAAAGCCTTCCAGGCATCCCATACTACAGAAATCTCAGCAGAGCCTATATTCGTGTTAAAGAAAAACTCTGATTCCTGTGATAAGTACTTAACTTCAGGTTCATTGAATAGTAGAGAGCGGTCGAATGTCCATGTCTTGGAATGTTCTTTCTTTTCCAGAGCTAGATCTAACCATACAGCCGCATGGTCCGACAGATGTGGAGTCAAGTAGCCCATATCCTTGATTTTACCCCTCAGGTCATGACTGACCAATATGTAATCAATTCTGGACTTATGTCGGTACTTATTATTATAAAAAGAAACACCTAATTGAGAGCCCGATCTCTCACTCCACACATCGCATAGTCCCATCTGTGCCATCATCGTTTGGAGATATGTCCGGGATTTAGGTGATGTATTCGCCCGACTGCTTGGAGACTTATCTAATAAAGGGTTAAAAACTATATTAAAATCTCCTGCCATTATAATGGGCTCTGGAAATTCCAGAAGATTTGATAATATAGTTTTCAGCGAGGAGGGGTCATCTTGGTTCGGGCCATAGTAGCCCACCACTGTCATCTGAAAGCCTGAGATGGACATTTTAACGATGACCCACCTGCCACCTGGGTCTACCATGAAATTTAATACTCGAGCCTTAGCTTGCTTTTTAACCAAAATAGCTACCCCTCTGATGTTAGCACTCTGATTAGAGCTAATAAGATGTTCAACCCATTTTACTCTTCTGAAAATTGTTGTTTCAGGACAGCAATTACAGGATGGAGAACATGGCGGCCGCTAGCTGAGCGGTCGCTTGCTACCGGAGGTTCGCATGTCCCGTAATTTGATGTAGGCGAATCCGAGACCCGCAGCGCCTCCGCCTTAACGTCCTTGGGCCAGATACTTCCTTCCCCTTCCTTTTTTCCTTGTCATTGCGGCGTGGGATGTGTGTCGGTGTGTCCCTGGATCTGCTGCGTTGGTCTGCCGCCGCCCTGGAGCTGAGGAGGGGCCGCAGAGCAGCGGCTCGCGGCCTCCTCCGGGCCATCACTGGCAGAGGCAGCACAGGACGGCTTTCACCGGTATTACGGGGAGTTTCTTCGAGGCGGCTGTGCATACTCCTGTCTCCAGAGGAAGAAGGACTTCAGCCACTATCGCCGCAGCAGCAATCATATCTGCCAGAACAGCGACTACCTCCGCAGCAGGACCGACAAAATCAGGTGCAGGGGGGGCAAGCAGGGGGGGTTGTAGGGCCAGCAAGTGCCACGCTGTCCACGGAGGGGGGTAAGCTTGTACTCACGCCCATACGATCACAATCACAGCCACAGCGGGGGTCTAAACAATTGGAACAGGAGGCACAGAGGAGGGGAGACAATTGTACCAGTTCTATCAGCCCTATCAGTAACAAAACTGCCCCCACAGTGCTTTCAACAACAGGCAACAAAAGAGGAAAAAGGCGAGGTTGTGGGGGGACTAAGGCAAAGTCAGTTAGCAAAATTAATAAGTATATTCAAGAAGGAAAATTAGGCACAAGTAATAGCCTAAGTCAGGGGGAGGAGAAAAAAGACGGCGTGACCCCAGATATAGTGTCTGCTAAGACCCATTCTACCTTTCAGTTTTGTGAGGTTAAAGGCAGGAGTATTAAGTCAGTTAGAGTTAAAAAACATTCTTTGGATTCCAGGACTAAAATTACTCCGTCTTTGCGGTCCTATTTCAAAGTGCAGCCAATAGTGGTAGACGTGGTTAAACAGGGGGAGGCTCTGAGAAAGTGCTCAAAGGAGCAGTGGGAGCTAGCCCCCTCTCAAGATAGGATGGAAGCACAGAACAGTCCCCCTTCTGCGTCGCAGTCTTCTCCTGAAATGGCTTTGGCAGTTTCGGGATTAGCCCAAATTAGGGCCCCGGGTACAGACAACGGTGACTTGCAAGAGGTAAATCAAGTCCGAGCGGACAATGACAGTACAGAGCAAGTTACAGCCTCGTACGAGCAGGGAATGGTAGGACCTTCAGCAGCTTCTATGGAGGCTCTTTTCTCTCCTCTATCTGTGGACATCAGGAAGGGGTTCTCGGTCTCTGAGGCAAATCAAGGGGAGATCCGGCTGTTTTGTGAATCGTTGGAGAAGAAAATCGATCTCCTAAATTCTAGGACAGTGGCCCTAGAAAGCTCAGTGGAAGAGATAAGGGACGATTTGGGAGTTGCCAGAGCAGAAATTGTACAACTCAAGAAAGATGAGGTATCACTCCGGGACAGGCTTGAGATGCTAGAGAACAATTCACGGAGAAATAATCTGCGTCTCTTGAATGTCCCGGAAGGCAGAGAAGGAGACGACATCAAGTCCTTCATTGTGACTCTCATAAAAGACTCAATACAGATAGAAGAATCAGAGGAGGACTTGAAAAAGGATATACAGAGGATCCACAGGGACCCTTTTAGGAAACATCCAAATCGGCCCAAACCAAGGAAGATCCTCATAAACTTTCTCACGTTCTCCCTGAAGGAAAAGATCTTAAATTGTGCTCTGAAGCAAAAAACCTTGAAACCCAGGGATTTTTCTTATGAAATTCGTTCTGACTTAGCTCGTGTCACGTTGGATAGACAATGGGAGCTGGGGAGAAAAATGGACGAATTCAAGAAATTTGGTGCGGTTGCCCAGCTGAAGTTCCCGGCACTCTTGAAAGTTATGTACAATAATAAGATGTACAATTTAAAATCAGTTCAAGAGGCAGACGAACTGCTGGAAAGCCTAGGCAAGACCACTAAATAGTTTAGTTTAGAGTTTCACATTATCACTAGATAAGGTTTTTTTTGTTTTTCTTTTTGCGGGGTAATCTCAATCTAATTTAGTGTATAGGCTTTTGAGAGATTAGATTTCAGAAGAATAGGTAGGATATACTGACTTATTAGCCAATCATTGTTAAGTTTAAGTCTGTGGGGCATGCATCCAGAAGCCTAATTTAAGCCTAAACTCAAAGAAAATTGGAGATAGGGTTTCTTTATGGGGGTCTCGGCCCATCGCCCCTTCTTTTGTATAGTATTTTGAGCATGGAGGGACTTTATGGGTGCCCCGGTAGCAGAATCTGGACTATTAGTCCAGGTAAATGGGGGTTGGGTTCTCCAGGGAGGAAATAGGGGTGGGGGCTCCTGTAGGCAGTGCTTTAAATGGGCCGGTACTCACCGGTACTGAGTACCGGCACTTTTTCATTTTCTCCCATTGAGTACCGGCACTTTTCCTCGATCAAGGACAGTACCGGTACTCACGAGGGCCTGCCTGGCTTTGATACAGATGTCGCTCCGTTTATCGATCACCTCGGCAGCAGCTTTTAGTCATCGTTGAAGCCTGGGCTGGGCCAAAAGACAGCTGCTCTTGTCACCAGTACACAGTGATCTGCATGTACTGCTCTGGAAGTCATCAGAGCAGAGGTGTGGCTTCACGGAGGTTTGTTTATTCTTTGTTCTTACACAGCGGGCGTAGACAGGAGGCTGTAAAACTTAATGGGCGAGGGTGTGAAAGGCAGTGTTCATGGTAACACAGGGCTGCAATGACGCTTCTGTAGCAGACATCACTATATGTAAACTGCTGCCATTAGACTTTTTAACACAAATCCACCAGCACATCTATCGCAAGACAAGATGTTGAGCACTATGTAAAAGTCAAATACTTGATAGTGTGCATCTGCAAAACACATAGAAGCATTTTTTCAAGTTACTGTTGCCTGTGGTGGGTATTTTCAAGAAGCCTCAACGGAACAAAGGTTTTCAAGTTTGCGCTTGCTTTCACTATCTCTAATTGCCTATTTGTAAGTGTAAATAATATGGGATCTCCTTCCCAAACTCAGTGATCCCTGTTCATCACCCTTGAACGGAAGAGAAGGAGGGAAACCAGTGAAAACGTGACATGAACAGAGATGTTTGCAGCTAGGTAGCGCTAACCCATCTGGGCTTACATGCCACAAGGAAGTATACAGCTGTATTTTTATCAAAAGCCAAAAATGTAATTCATGACTAGGTACATGCGTGTAACTCGACTCATGGTTATAATGTATTGCACACTGATTGGACGCCAACAGCAGGAAAACTGATTTTTTTCTCCTATTTTGGACCCCTGGGTGGTCCTTTATACAAGTTATTTTGGTACAACACAGAAAACACATGTCATTTGTAATAAGCCCTATCTCCTGACCGGGACTTCATGTCAGTAGCCATATTTCGATTTAGGACCTTCTTCCCATTTGTAATGTGATGTAAATGTCTGTTGCTTTTTTAAAATATTTATTTCATCAACAGTTTAAAATGCAAGAATACATTTGAGATTTACTATATTAAGTATATGAGGCATAAAATATAAGTCATCTAAATTAACATACCTGGGCTCGCACTAAATACTGCAAAGTAATGTCAACAAAAGATTTTAAAGCAATTCAAATTATCCACGGAGATGTTTATTTCATCATGTGTGCTGTGTTAAAGATAATGGTGTATATTTTAATTACAAAGAGTGTATTCAGATAACCCAGCAGATACCTTTAATCATCTAATATCACATGTGCAACATGTTTACTCTGTCCACCACTTCTTTTCAACCACATAAAATGGAATGTTGAAAGGTTGAGCCACCAGCAGCAATTTCGCCAGTGTCTCTGGGTCAACATTCCTCATCCTGTGGCAGCAAGAGAGAATATGCTGCTTACTGAAGTTACACAAAGTATGTCCCTTGGAAAGCAACTTTGGTTTCCATTTTAGACAGAAACACGGACTAGTGCCGAGAATGAAAAGAGCGTCTGCTGAATTGCTTGCATTTTTGCAGCTAAGCACATTCACTAATCATAAGAAACAGGAAGCCGGGGCCTCTCTCTTAAGTAAGAAAGATTGGGACACCATGAGTAGCAATAAAATGAATAACTCTGGTGGCTAATGCACTCACCATAAAATTGCATTGAGGGTCATTGTGCCTGCTAGAAAGCACAGTATGCAACATGTAGATCAGAGATTTATTTTTTATTTATGTACATAGCTACGTGGGATACTGCTTTTGTTGCATAGATCCATGTCTTCCCTGTAGGTCACAAGTTAACATCCTTGGCATATATCTTAGTTAATTGTGCCGCTACAGCAACTACCTGCATTCAACAACAAGGCATATATATAGAACCTTACTGTTTTTTCCATAATCTTTTAAAGTTTTAAGGTTGAAGAAAAAGTGTTACTTTGGGTAGTAATAAACACTGATTGGTAAGTGCTATGTAAATGGTTATTAGTGTAAAAACTAATGGAGAGATACATCTGATATTCTAACAATGCATGAAGATTTCTTGCATAAAAAGCTTGAAAAGGTCAAAAACATAGCCCCGCCCCTTGTTCCGCCTTTAGCGCCGCCCTTATGCCCGCCCCAAACTCCGCCCCAAACTCCACCCCAGTCTATCCCTCCTTTTGATGAGTACCTGCACTTATTTTTGTCCATTTAAAGCACTGCCTGTAGGGCAAGAGAGGGAGCACAGGGTGGGGAGCATAGGGGTAAAAAAAGAAGAAAAAAAATCCTCATCTGCCTTTTAGTCAGATTAATTTACACCTGTTATGTTGGCCATGTTTGATGTGTTCATCCTGCGATCAGCATGGTGGGAGATGCAGCATGCTAAAGGTTCTGGTACCCAAACCACCATGAGTAGCATTCAGTTCTTATCTTGGAATGTAAATGGCCTGCGGGTAAAAGCCAGAAGGGCGAAGATTTTGCAATATCTTAAAGATTCCCCTGCTCAGGTCATTATTCTGCAAGAGACTCATCTTCTGAAGGAAGAATTGTCTGAAATTCCTCATAATCTTGCGGAGTTCTTAGTTAAGTAAGAATTATGCGAGTTACGCCCACCCCTAGTCTAAATGACCTAATTAATGTCAATACTGCAGACAGTCAAATGGTTTCTAATTTCTCAAATTCTCCCGCCTTCCACTAAACAGAACACAATCATTTATTGAATATTTCCAGGTGGTTTGGCTCAGCTTTACATGAAATAACTTCAAGTTTATTGCCTTAAATTTCATCCCGAATTACTGTTTTACAAATAACTGCAATGCAATTAGCCAACTGGTGTTCTGGGGCCATTTCTAATTTATTATACACTATTTCCCAGCTCCCTTATTTTTAGTAATGTTTTTTAACAAGTATTGTCCAATCGATATGTCACTTGCGTGCCGATTGTTAAGGCCTAATTGCAGGAATATGTGCTTATCTGCTACAAACCTCATCTGTCAGTGCAACGTCCATTTCCCAGGGCTCCTAACGCATCATAAGTGCATCCGCTGAACTCATATTTACAGCATCTGCAGTTGGATTTCCCTAACGATAATAGGCAAGTAAATGTGCCCCTTCCGGCTAGTTTATCCAATGTAGACGTCATGAGGAGTCACAATTTCAAAATATAATGCATTATAATATTTTACGACCTTGTTTCGCTGCAAATCTACTAACCGTGTTCGTTTGATTCCTCACTGGAAGTGGTGTTGCAAAAATTGAAAAAACATGTCGCTTATAGTGAGAAACAATCGAATGAATATCAGTAGCGCCACCTGGTGTCGTATTCTATAACAGCATGTCCTGTGAGCCTAGGTTTGCCCGATTTGTAGGTGCATAGACAAAATGTGGCTGTGCAAGGTTTATGAAAGGTATACCTGGGATGATTGTAGTTTAACCTTGTTATTGACTACGTGTTTGACGAGGACATTGCGGATAAACCCGAGAAAATAACATTTCACAATTCATATAGATTGGAGTCGTAGTTATAAATTGTGTGCATGTTTATGTTTTTTCACAGCTTGAATAATGTGCTTCTTGTATGGCCTCAAGAACAAGGAGCTTTCTTCTTTCTGAGAAGACATGGCTGTTGAAACTGTATGCAACAATGTTCATCATTGTTATAAAAAGACAAGGAAGATGCATTTCCCTAGGATTACAAAGAACTATTGATTACTGTATTTGTGTTTTTTCAGAGCGTAGGTGTTCTGGCTGACTTTCCTGGCTGGGATGTTTTGTTGCTGTAATGTTTTCTAATTTAGTTCACATGGGGACACACTTAAGGTTCCCACTCGGTTGACTGGATGTTT
Source organism: Calotriton arnoldi (assembly GCA_963921515.1). Lineage (NCBI taxonomy): Eukaryota > Metazoa > Chordata > Amphibia > Caudata > Salamandridae > Calotriton > Calotriton arnoldi. Next base: position 510,869 of record CAWUFW010011605.1, on the reverse strand, counting down.
TGGCAGTTAGATATTTTGCAACCTTATTTTCACATACATTTTTCACAAAATGTGTTATTGAGCTTAACAATTATGAGCTTTACAACGATGCACTATTTATTACAGCACTTCCAGAACGATCTTTTGTAGGACCCTCCCCGCCCCTTAAAAGGGCTTTCTGCTTCATCAGTTATGAACTGTTTTACAGGACTAATAAGCTTTAAAATGAAGCATGCCTTAGAACAAATGTATACAGTTCCCTGAGCAAAGATGTCGCCATCATGTAGACAGGTTCAGAAACTTCCACTCACCTCCAACTCTCTCACTTCCCAGCCTTATTGGTATTCACAGCTCATCATTCCTTACTATTCAGAGTACAAGGCAGAGAGAAGGTCTCTTCCCTAACATTGAGTTGGCAGGGGCAGCAGGACGAGACAACAGAAAAGTCATGAATGATGATGTATTGACAAAAACTGTCCAGGGCTGTTATGTGAGAAGAAATGCATTCTGGTAGCTGTAGTCTTTTTTCCCTTCAATTAAAACAAAAAATAATTGGCTAGCCCACTTGATGAGAATTAAGTGAATATGACACTTTACCCCGCACGCATTTTCAACGCATGCCATTACCCCACATTTTTTACTCCGTGAAATCTTTTACAACGCAGGGCTTTTCAAAGCAATCCATTACAACGCATTGTCCATTACAACACAATTTACTATTCTAACTCCACTGGGGCGTTGTAATGGGGAATGCGTTGTAATGGTTTGCGGTGTAAAGCCCTGTGCTGTAAAAGATTTAGCGGAGTAAAAAATGCGGGGTAATGACATGCGTTGTAAAGGATGTTTACCAAATTAAGTATTAAAGTAATATCTGTGACTGAATACTATGGCTCAGATTCACTAAAGATTTGCGCTGTCACAAAGTGGCACCTTGTTATTCACTTTTCAGTGCCAAAGTTATTTAGTGCTGGAAAGGTGCCTTTTTTCTTTGTAAATATCACTTTGTGCCGCTTTGCGCCACTTTGTGTCAAGGAGGCATTATTGGGGTGTTACTTGAGTAAGTCAATACAACCACCTATAGGTTTGGATGCAAAGCCCAATTTAGTAAGACCTGGCTTTTCATAAAAAAATTAGTGCCTCTTTGAAGCAGGCACTGATAAAAATGTTTTAATTTCTCAAAAAACACACACACTGCATGTGTGTTCAAGTACATAGCATAGATCCATTGCGTGGGATCCTCTCTGTTTGTCTAGGCAGGGGAATTTGTACTGGGAGGGTATGATTCCGGTACAAATCCTATGCTAGAAAGCACACACACTCACCTCTGCGTTTTAGTGTGCCAGTACAGGGAATGACAGCAGCAACAGACCAATCTTACCAGATATGGCTCTGCCCTGTTAACCATCTTGCACAACATAGCACAGCAAATTTTGTTACTGCCGTGTATTGTGTAAAAAATTAACAAATCAGTCTTTAGGTGTCCACATACAATGGTGTCATTTGATAACCTCTTTAATATGAGCCAGTGTTCCAAAATTTCCAACACAGGATCTCTCCCGGTATGTCAGCAACTCACTGACGGTTTTTGCAATATGAAGCAATATCATCCTCTTTTTTTGTCTAAAAGGTTGACAGGTATGGTCCATGGTTTTCTACATTTTAAGATTCCTGTGCATAAAAACAAATAAGAAAACAGAGGGTTTTCATCTTTTTGCTGTCTAAAACTCTATTTAAACAGACAACTGAGAGCCTTACTCATCACTGAGACATTATTAATGCAGATCCCATGTCAAATGCTGTAGGAAAAGGCTCTTGACAAATACAGTAGCGAGAGGAGTTTACATTGTGAACTCTCTGACAAATGGAATAGGAAGGGGATTCTCATTGTGGACTCTCTAACAAATACTCAACGAGGGGTTTTACATTATGAACTTGGCGATAAACACCATAGTATAGGTCTTTATCTTATTTAACACTGAGAGAAACACCTACACAGATTGACATAAAGCCCCTAATGTTCGCCTCATCTGACTTTGTTTTAGGTAGGCCCCATTGCCATTTTAGATCATGGAGGTTGCCATCTTTCTCACTGTATGCAAAATCATTGCCATGTCTGCCATTTGACTCAGATGTCGTCTGACCATATCTTTCTAAGAACTGTGAAAGTGTCAGGTCGTCCAAATGATGACATGGATGTAACTCCTGCTGCGACATACGTCTGGGTCAAGTGTCTGCTTATCAACAACAAGGACCACCATTTTACCACTTAAAAAGAGAGGTTCTTCTCCCAGATTATTGGCTGGGTTTCAACCAGAAGACGGTCTCACATAATGCAGGCACACTTCGAAGATGCCACATCTTGCTCAGTGCTGATAAAGCCAAGCCCTGGAGGAAGGCTACTACCGCAGTGCAGGTGGGCCCTTCGCAGGGAATACTACCATTATGTATCTACTGATAATGACATCCTTTGCTGTCAACAAGGTATGTAGAGCGTTGCTACTCCCTAAGCAACTCTAGACTGCAGGTTGCTCTGCTTTCAAAGCTTTCTTAGTGTAGCACATAGAAGTAGGTTTTAAGGTGTTTAACCGTGTTAGAAATGTTCATTTTATTCTCTTTACTCATAATGGGCCATCTTACTGTTTTTATGATATTCTGTGTAGTTATTTTAGACGTACTGAAAAACAGTTTGTTCTTGTAGTAATAAATGCTTTTACTTAAAAGTGTCCATTCTTCTTAGTACAGTGTGTGTGGCACAGTGAATAATGAAGTAGGTTTGTTTCTGTTACAACAGTGCTCCTGATCCCTCTAAAGATATTGCCAGTATCCCACAATCACTCATTTTTCTGCAATGTATTGTATTGGGTTCTGCGGGCTGCAATAACCTGTCTTTCACATCCAGCGTTGATGCATTAAACTGAGTTCACTTGTTCACTTGCTTTCCCACCAGTGGGTGGGAAAGCAAACCTTGTAGAACTACTCCAAATTCAAAGGTTACCAAACAAGATTTCTAGTTTAGGACAGGCTAAAAAGATCTTGTTTTCATTATGTAGATTTATGATTTTAAGTTTAGTATTTAGGTACGTGCTTTTTGAAAATCATTTACTGGGCATTGATTTATTAAGTGTTAGCATGTGCTTTGTGGCTTTCTGAATTTTTAACCCACACCATCTCTTAAGTAAATCATGGACTACTCAACCACAATATCCAGAGAGTTAATGCTCCTATTGGAGCATGGTCAAGACTGATTTGTATATGGCTGGGTCCAAATTGAGGTGGCATGGTGTGCAAACAATGATGGAATGGGATGCTGCCCTGAGTAATCACCAGTGGCTGAGATTAATTCAAGCATTCCATCCATCACTGTTTTGTATACTTATTGTGATGCCCTAAGTGGTGCAGGTATGCCCAGACTTGGGTCCCGTTCACACTGTGTCACTGGAACCAAGCTGTATCCTGTTGATGAGCCCATAACCAGGGCAAAACCGGTCCTGGGTTGCTTGTGTTCCCGTTCAGGGAGGACTTGGTTTTGCAGTTCGGGCTGGACTGTTCTTATTGGAGCCGGGGCAAGGCTGATTTGCATATAGTTGGGTCCGAACTGAGGTGGCATGGTGTGCAAAATAACAATGGATTGGAATGCGGCCCAAGTGTTTGCCAGTGGCTGAGATTAATTCAAGCATTCCATCCATCACTGTTTTGTATAGTTGTAGTTCTCAAGACAGCACATTGTGCGAGTCAAGCAAAGAATATATGCACACGTTTGGTTTGGGCAGCAGAATAGAAGGCACCAGCAGCCATCTGCATTTACAGGCAGTCTACATATACTAACTGAACAGTGGATAACTACGCTCTCTGTGCTTTTTAAATAAGAAGTGTTTTAAGCATACCCTGTATTAGTATCGATCGCAATCACTTCCAGTTCTGTCTAATGCATTGATAATGCAAGCATAAACAATAAGTGCTTCACAACTGTTACTGATGGTGTGTTACACAAACAAATCAATTTGTGTGGAAGGAATGTTTCCATCTTTCTTTTAAAACTAACACAGGCAGACTCCCATCTCATGGATAAACTGAAATGTCTGTACTAAGGGAGAGTGCCAAATATTTCACTTATATCACATCTTCTCACAGAGATGTATTTGTTTATTTAACTTTTTTCTATAGTGCTGCTGTACTGAAAGCATTGTAATGCTGTGCAAGTTACATTAGAAGTTAGAGAGAATATATAGAACTGGATGTCACATAGAATTACAAACCATTTCTTAAACCTTTCAAAAACATTTACAGATTCTATAATTTACATTTTAGTTTTATCCCACAGTAGATCAGTTTAGGAGCCACAACCAACTCAACCCCTCTGACTCTCAATTCCAAGTGAAGAGAAGATAAGGTTGAAGTGGTGGTGAAACAGTACACTGACCGTATTGTTAGGTCTCGCCTGGCGTTAGCAGCGCGCATGCGCTGCTCTCGCCATGTGAGGGCTTCTTGGAATCAATACGGATTCCGAAGTCGTGTTTCTGCTCCGCCTACAGTTTTGATTTGTGCGCGTTGTTTGGCGTCATGAATTATGCAAAAGACAGTGTAATGATTGCACCGGAGGCATTTTAATCCCTCCTGGTTGCCACCCTGTCCGCTTTTGGCCCCGCCCACCGGGATTGGATCTTTTACTTGCGGCGGGAGACAGTGACTCTTAATTAGCTGCTAAGCACTTTTTTTTGTTGCTATTACCGCGTTTATCTTAAACAATGGCTGACGCGCCTTTCATTTCTCTGGCGCGGCTATTTGGCATTCAGCTCCAAGCGCAAGCTAAATGCTTTCACTTTCGCGCTTACTGAAGCTGCTGAAACACTCCTCCGTACACCGTGCTTCATCTTTTTTTCACGGCTCGTGTTTTCTTTGCTTCATTTCATCGGTAGGCACTATGTTTTTTTAATTATTTATTTACAATGCAGCGTGTTTTGTGTGCTTTTGGAGTTGTGGCTGACCCGAGTTTTCTGAATGCAGCGTTCCAGAAGAATTCCGATGTAAAAATCTTGAACATCTTCCCCATGTGTGATACGCTGTCAATTTCCATGCGCCCCTGACGTTCAGGCCACATTATTTCCGTTAGCAAATTTCGGGGCGGGCACCGATTACATTCCATGGGTTGACGATTATTTCCCAGCCCTACCACCTGAGTAAGACAATGGTCTGTCTTGATATATACACACACACACACACACACACACACATGTGTATATACACACGTGATTCCTACAGGCTACTGTGTGAGAGCTTCTGTGAAGTCACTTTGTGGCTCGTCACTATGGTTGTATATATGCACTAATCACTCTTTAAAGGTTGATTTAGTGTTGTCATTTGTAACATTTTTGGTTTTGTTTTTGTTAAGCTGTACTGTCTGCATGTGCGCTGCGAATGAAGCATGTGTTGGCAGGGGTGGCCCCAGATGCTCCTCGCGCCTCCTTCCCGGGTGCTGAGTCAAGACTGCTATCTCCTTTCAAGGCCCGAGGACAAAAGGGAGGGACAGCGTGTGCAGCAGCAGCTGGAAAAGCTTCCCTTCCCCCCCCCCCAAAGACTCCCGAGGGAAGCCTCAAGACCTCCCAGACCCCACCCCTCAGGACAAAGAACTCTCACTTGTCAAAAGGGCCTGTACGGGGTGCGGTGACATCATACAGACGATACCAAGCGAGCGCGTTCATTCGCAGCACACGATCTCGCCTCGCTCCAAGCCTTCAATAATGCACTCCTATTTATGTAGCGCTTTCCACAGCTGAGGCGAGGCATAAGGCGCTTGCTTTAAAAAAATAGCCATATTCACTAGAGATGGCAGCTGCCTCTCACGCCAGAGCATGTACCTTTTGTAAGTGCCTCTGATTGGAAAAAAAGTGCTCCACAGGAATACATGGTAGGGCACGGAACCCACCCTTTCCCAGAATACAGAATCGGGCTACGAAGCATATAATGCTGTCGGAGTCTCCATTATGCGAAATAAACGCTTTTGTAGAAAGTCTACCCCCGGAGTAAACCACGCCAAGTTCTGAAGGAAGACAACTTCTTGCGGAAAAATGTTTGCGAGTTTATTTTTTTGCAGTTTTTTTATAATATAGCGTGAACTCGACCCGAAGGTATCAGGGCGCTTTACATGAGCACCAGTTGCAGGACACATTAGTTTTTTTAGGCACGGGGAGATTAATTGATTTGCCCAGAATCACAGGATGTTTGCGCCGACACCAATCTCGAACCCAGTTTGCCAACTTCAAAGTCGGCCGCTCTAGCCGTTAAGTCACATTCTCCTGATTGGCAGGTCCAAAATGTTTAACAACAGGCTTCATCACTGACAGGTTTCACCTACCTCAACCGCTTACCCCTTCAACACAACTTCTCACACCCCTAGAGGTTACAACAAAAACCTAGAACTACAAAACCCAGAATGCAAAGCGCGGTTCGTTCAAAGTGAACAGATACTCAACAATGGAACCATCATTGTTTTATTGTAAAGCGCTCTGACACCTTTGGGAAATGTCCACTCTATATATATTGCACAAAAACACATAAATAAATACATGCAGGGCATATCACAGTTAGCACAAGGCTACGTTGTGGGCAGGTGCGCACAATTTTTAGCGGAGAAGAAAACAGAAGCCCAAGTTGGTAAAACAAACGCATTCCAGGGAGAAAAAAGCATTGAAAATGCAATAGGTCTCGCCTTTTATTAAGTTAAAGCCATTTGCTTTGCTATACAATACCATTAGCAAAGCAAATGGCTTTAACTTAATCAAAGGCGAGACCTATTGCATTTTCAATGCTTGTTTTTACAAGAGTGATTAGCGTGGCCTCAGAGATCAGTATCATAAAGTGCTCTGGATAACGCTTTTAGCATTATACACCCATCTGTTGACCTAAGCGAATGATCGCCATACTTTCTATTGAATCACTTTAAGGCCCCATTACATGCGGAAATGAGAATTTGACTTTTTCAACATGAAGCATGACAAGGCACTACTGAAGATTATCATATTAAGATACCCACAACCTTTAACTAACTGTCTCTGTGCTGCTAACTCAAAGGCTGTCTCTCAGTGATCTCTTACCCCTATGTTCTATCTTTTTGGTCTTTGATACTTTTAGGGAAAATTGGTGAAAAGGAAACTTCCAGTGCAATAATCCTCAGATTTAGACGAATCAAGAACAGCTCTCTGAGAGGAGAAATGGGAGATTAGTAAGGGCAGCCATTATGACATTTGTTACCAACTTCACAAAGTGCTGCATCAGTGGTGCTGATAAAGAGATTAAGATGGGTGTCAGTACAGAGCCCTCTGTTTTGGAAAATAAACTATAGTCTCTCTTGCATAGCTGCCAAGGCTTCAGATTGCCATGTGGGACATTTTCATAATTTCAGTGTGATTAGAAGTGACATTACAACGACCATGAGTGACACTATCTCGAGAGCAAAATAAAGCAATGAATAAGAGGGAGACATATAAATATCAAAATTTACAGTCATTTGAACAATGAGAAAAAGATTTTAAAACTGCTGCAAAGCATCACAAGAAATTAGAGGGCACTAGTGCCCTTGTAATCTGATTGTACTGTAAAGCTGGGCGGGACGGCCACCCTGCTGGAGAGATCTTGTTTTATTTGGTGCAGGGCGCCGCCCATGGCGCTATAATGAGGCAAATTGCATGCAGCGCTAGTCGATTAGCACGGCACCCCCTCCCTCCCGACTCTGTTACACTACAGTATTGTACACTAATGTGTCACTGCTGAAGTAGAGAGAGGCTGCTTGACTGCGAAATTCCTAGAGTACAGGACATCGTAGGCAGCTCAGAATGAACCCAATTTTATAGCAACTAAGTGCAACTACATACCTGGCAGGCACGGGACGTGAGAGAGCCGTCCGTGCTGAAGTAAGTATAAAGGTGTGCAGTGGGTAAAAATCAAGTAATTTAAGGCGCTTGTACTGCAACTCCTGCTGCTTGCGGCGGCGCTCAGTGGGGCAGTCTAGCCATTGATAGGCAATAACCTAAGAGACCCTGAGTGAGTGTGGGGCTCTCACCAAACAAGCTCCTTCTGGCACCCATCTGATGCCTTTAAAATTCCCGCCGTCGGGACCTGCAACGGCTACATAAGAGATGCTTATAAATAATTGGACTCTGCAAGGATTGTTACGGCAAGGTGATGTGGAGGGTAATTTTTAATGACGTCTTGCTGGGGTTGACACTGTAAACTTCAATAAACCCTTTCTTTCCTGTCCCAAGGCATGGCTGTGTGAACCCCGCCCGTCCCCAGAGTGAATAAGTAATCACTTACTGCGGCCCGGGCAATGATTCTAAAGGTACTCACCAGCTGCACAGATCGTGAGTGGTGTGCTCGCCTGCTCTGCGCTCCATCGCAGCTGCCACGGTCCCGTGAGTCGGGAGCCCAGTCGTCGGGAATCACAATGTTGATTCATTTTAAATTTGAGCGCGGCGGTGCGAGCGGAACTACCATTTGCCGCACAGAAACTTTGCCTCCTGACCCCTGCTGCGCCACAAGTGCCAGCAGGACGTGACGTACCACGGCTATGGAAAGTCTGCTGCTGACACTGGGCGCAAATTATTACATTGTAGCACAATCACTGGTCAGACAGCCAGCCCCAGCATGCGTGAGCAGCGCAATGCCAATCTCCAGCTTTAAATTTCAGACTAGCATTGGAATTAGCAACGCTATGGCTTGACAGTCCAGGGGCAGGCGCAAATGCCAATAATGCGTGACAATGCGTTTCAGTGCGGTGATGCGGACCACCACACTGAAATGCGTTAGTCTAACGCGTGATGCATAGTACTTGGCAGAGCTGCTCTTGATGGAAGGCACCTTGTGTTAGGTGTGTATGCACAGCCAAGGGCTTTAATTGATTTAATTTCTGACGAGTTGGTTTCAGTTCCCCTTAAAGTTTCTCACAACTTGTTTCTGCTAACTGAGTTGGACACAGTTTGGGCATGCCCAACATCCAAATAAAACATCAATTTCTTTATTTTGACAAACTTTAAAATTAAGCAGTTGAGAAGAAAACATTGATCAGTCATAATTGAGATTTATAAAATCCCACTAGTGCCTTTTATGAAATTTCTTTCCAAAGGCTCTTCATGAAAAGTTTCCCATGCACTATGCACAAAGTGTCTAGTAGGGTCAAAGGGGTGTTATTTTGATTGAAGGTCAAAATTCCCCACTTTATAAATCAATGCCGTCATACTAATATAGTACAATTTGGGATGAAGGCCATATTTTTAGTGTAGATTTGTATAATACTTAAGTAAACGGACCCAGACTGTAGTACCAGTTCTGCAAACCTTCTATTTCTATAAATAACAAAGAGAGTGTATCCAGAGGAATGTGATTTAATTGCTTATTGAAACATGAACAACTGTTGCTTCTTTAGCAGAAATGGAGCCACACTGCCAGTGCACTCTTATTTCTTATTAAGAAACTTAATTATCCTTGTTGGGCCTGACAGGGACGGACTGGGAACCCAAACAGCCCTGTGAATTTTCTGGACCAGCCTCTGGGGAAGCACTGCCAGGCTCCGGGAGGCGGTAAACGCTTGCTTACTGCTTTTGTTATTGGGGGCCGATATTGCAGCACCGCTGCAAAAGCGACCCCCAGTTACAAAAACTGGCCCCCATCGCAGCCAATCCGGCCTCCACCCTTCTAGCCTCCCACGGAAACGCCCAATGCCCGGTACGGCCAGTCCGGCCCTGGAGCCTGACATTCATATTATACGCGCCAACCACCAATGGACGGGGTTAATATTTGTGAATACCCTGCGACTAAGAGCAATGTGCCTCTGCAGCAGTAATCCAGTTGAGGCAAACAGCGGTAACAAAGGGATTCTCAGGGGTTTCAAACCTTAGTTTAATCTTTATACCACCTCCAAGGCTCATATTGGCAGTGCCAATTAAAAAAAAATACATTTTGCAGATGCACACTACAAATCGTGCTGAAAGAACAGTTGCCACCTCAGCACAAGTTGTGGCAGATCCAATTTCTTGGATTATTCTGATGCATCATTATTCAGCTACAAAAGAAGCGGGTATGTCAAAGCCTCATATAATATGTCCCTTGACATTTTCAGACTAAAAAAGTCACAGAGACACAAACAATTACTTGGGGTATTCCCTGCATACCTTCAAAGTTCACAAGATTGTTGCTTTTGAAAGATTATTTTGGACAGACACATATCACAGCAGATACAATGTTTATTCTCTAGTTCAGCAGATTAATGAGTCAATTGGGCTCAGGTCTTCCATTATATAAATGTTCCTTAAATAAAGGAATAGACAGCATTTTGACAGAAGTATGCAGTGACTCAGGTTGCATTTATTGAGCAGTTTTACTTCCAGAAATAGACAGAATACCTCCAGAAACATGCGCAAGAAAGTCATATACTTCCAGCTGTGAACTTGTAAACGTTTATTAGCTAGCTGGTCCAGTTTTATATCCACTTGGAGTCTGTCTCGGTCCCACACTTCATTCCACCTGTTCGAATAAGCAGCCCCATTCTGCTGCTCTGCCTTCCTTTTTGGTTCAGGAGATGAAAAGCATAAAATAGGAGGATATTAAATGGGAACTCGCCTAACTATCAACTTTAAATACTTTTGCTGGGAAAGTCATTTACTTCCCAAATTTTGTGTTTGGAAATAACTTAAAAATTCAAGCAATAGAATGTTATGACTTCTTTGGTCCAGCAAAACAATTCCAATGCAATGGAAGCTGATTGTGAAACCCCTAAACAATAATCTAATATCTTGAGTGTACCATTTAGTGCTGATGCAAACACTCTAGCACAAACTTCAAATTCATCAGTGCGCATGCAGCAGCTTGGGATATTGTAATACTGACCTCTGCACCTGTTTGGATGGTAATGCGATGTTATCAAAGCTAAGTCCCAGATAATCACTATTGGGAATCACATACCCATAACTGATACATTCGATTTTGAAACATTTGAAATCAGTTCAAGTGTAACTTTGCAGGCTGTGCGAAGCTGAAATTTGCAAATTGTATTGTACAATGACGTAACCTTCACCAAATTTAGAATTCACATGCATAACTGACTACTATGTTGCCATGTATTAGGATCTTAAAAAGCATATTGAAATATTGATAGGGATCTCACAAATTATATTGAAATGAAAAAGTGAATTTAACTTTACACTGTAATCTTACATTAAGCTAAGTGGCCCATCTCTGTCAAACATAATTGAGCTTCTTTGGAGAATGACAAAACATTGATATGCTAATTGAGGATGATGTAAAATAAGAACGCTAGCGTCTAACACCAGAGCATAGCTTTTGCTACGGAAAGAACAATGTGATTATGAAAACAACATTTCTAAATTAATTATATGCTCACTATTGGTGTGTAGCCCTTCAAAAGACTATGGGGCCGATTACGATGTCGTGCTCAAACCTTCCACCCGACTCCTTTTCGGATTCAGTTCCGTCTGACTCGCGATCGACGGTTCCGCACGACCGATTACGATGCTTCCGAACACCGTTCGGAAGGACTCCCATTTACTTCTATGGGAGCCTGTGTTCTGACCGACAACAAAGGCTCCTATGGGGAAAATGGGCATCTGTGGAAAACCTTGCACCCTGTCGCGAACACCCCATGGTGCCTGCCACACAGTGCATGATTTTAAAAGGGGGTCCCTTGGGTACCCTCTCAGCCCCAAACCGGAGGCCTCAGGATGAAGGGGGGTCTGCTAGGGCCCCCAAAGTCAGTTTCCGACAGCCTTTTGTGTCGGACAGACTGACTCGGAAAGGCTGTCAGAATCTGACATCGTAATCGGTGGGTTGGAAACGCTGTCAGTAGAACTGTATAAATCGGCTCCGACCGACTCTGATTCTCTGAGTGCCAGTCGAAACCGATTCAGAATGACCGAACAGTTTCCCTTACGTTTGCAAGCATCATAATTGGTCGGTCGGAAATGTTTCCGACCGAGTCGGGGGGATGGGTTCCGACATGGTCTAGGGGAATCCGACTGTCGGTTGGAGGCTTTCCGCACGACATCATAATTGGCCCCTCTGTTGTACATGTATACAATATAAGCTTGCTGAAGATTATAAGGCAACTGAGTTCAAGAAGGTGGAAGGCAAAAAGCAAAATATTTCTACTTAAAAATGCAAAATGAGAACACCCAAAGATGAGGTAAAACAGAAAGGAAATGTGGGCAACACACATAAAGAAAGTCAACCTTTCTGAAGGTGTAGATAAGGGTTCCACACCAGGAGTAAAGTGGGAAATACACTGGAGAGATTACTCCAGTGTGTTCTACTTCATTGAGCTGAGGTCATCGTTTATGGCCACGACTATCAACAATTAATCTTCTTTGATGAGAATGGTTTAAAATAGCACTATGGAGAATAATGATAAATGTGGACATTATTGGTAAGTGATTTAATTTATTTTGCTTGCCATAATATTTCGTGCCAAACTGCTTCATTCTGGTCCGTGCCTTTCCTCAATCTGTTTTTGGCATATATGTCATAAACAGTGGTGGATCAATAATAGTCAATATCAACATGTTTCAGATGACTTATGATAAAATTGGTTTAGACTCATTTAGCCCAATATGAAGATGTTCACAGGCAGCAATGCATAGAGCATACCTTTCAGTGGCACAATGCCATTTAACAAAATCCTAATGGAAAAGATGCCCATGGGTGAATTAGTTATCAACAAGATTACAGGGGGAACATTAGGCATGGGCACGTTGTCCTTAGGTTACTTACTAAATTAACTGTTTCTTGCTAATTGTGGTCATCTCTGGGATTCCTTGTCCTTGAGAAAATTGTTAATTTTGAGTATTAATCAGCCTGAATGCTTTTTGTGCATTATATTTTAGATGAAAATTGCCAAATGGCACTTTTAGTCCAATTCAATTTTCTCTGTGAATCAGTCTTCCATCCTCCTTCTGCTGAAGCACCTGATTTCAGACCCTTTTCCTCTGCTAGTCTTCTGCTGTTGAGAATGAAAAAGTGTACGGGCTATGTAATGGCTAAGGCACCATATTTAATGTTTGTTGTTTTTAGTAACATTTGCAGTGCTACCACCTTACTTGATTACTGATGTAATTCTATAGCTTCTGCAAGTAAAGAGCTCCCTATGTGTCAAAGCTCTCTCAGTTAGGAATTGTGGTGTTTTATATTTTGAGCAGTTACTAGATTGTAAACATACTTTGAAAGTGGTGTGACCGCTATATACACCCAACTTCCATATCATGCCTCTTTCCACTGGTCAATGCATTTTTGTGTATTATTTTCAGATGATCACCGTATGATGAAAACCAATGGTTCAAGGCAACCTGCAAAGGATGAGCTACTACCATTGGTCTCCGAGCCTGAAGATGCATTAGCTATCGTACCATTTGAAGCGCCCTCCAAAGGCATAAATGGATCAGCCAGCATTGTCTCTGAGTCGGAAGAGGAAAAAGCCAAAAAACTACTTTATTGTTCACTATGCAAAGTGGCTGTGAATTCCCTATCACAGCTTGAAGCACACAACACAGGTGAGTGTTGCCCACCTTCTTTTCATGATCCCATTAGGTCACGTGACAAACAACATGACTTAGGATGAATGATTATCAATTCACCATGACTACATACAACAGATTCTCACTGTCTCAGGCACCACTGATAAAGTGCATTTGTTTATTTAGTTTTATGTATTTGCTTTTAAAGCACAGCCTGGCTACTTTAAAGGGCTTGTAAACATCATTTTATTTAATAATATTGCTCACTGGCTTCAGTGTGACTAGTTTGCTTCACTTTCGTCATGGTCCTAGCCAATACCAGAGGCCTTCTAGTTTAAGAGAAAAGGCTGTATAGAAGGGGCAAATAGGTGTGATATTAATTGAAGTTGCACAGCCCACGCAATTAGATTTTAGTCAGACTGTGGGGAGTGTTTCATATTAACCTTTCTCCATTTGATGTGTGTTTGCAACCTAGTGCAACAACATCCTGCTGTGTAGCAGTCTAACAAGAAGGACTTTGCTTGGTGTATTCTTTTTTCAGTTGTGATTCCCTCCTGGACATCTAGTCACAGGTTATGATTGTGGAGGCTGAGTGTGGCATCTGGCAACATGATATATAAAAGCACACTAAAAACTAGTTCTCCTTCTGAACCAAGGCCCTCTCAGGTGAGCGCTTGGTACTGTCCTCTTCACAGATCACATTTATGAGGTTTAAGGTACAGCTCTTTTCTGGTCTGCCAAACAGACCAGGATGTCCGCCACATACATTGGCACCACATGTTTTGCATTCCCTTTATAGATCATGCAATCGACTAGCTTCTTTCTCATCATACTTGCCACTAACTCCATGGCTAGGGCAAAGAGATGCAGCAAGAGTGGCCAGTGCTGTCTCTTTCCTGGATTCAACTGCCAGCCCTCTGATGTCTCTCCACTAGCTCTAAACCTGACTGTTGGATGGGGGAAGTAATCAAATCCAGTCCATGAAGTAAGGGCCAAAATTAAATACCTCCATTACTTAAAACAGATGAACCCATCCAGCTGTATTCAAGACATTCAATATGTCAATGGAAGTCGCAACATAGTCATCAACATTCATTTCTAAAAAGTATTGTAAATGTGCCAGACAGCTTATATTCAAAACTGTGCTTCTACGTGGAAGGGATCCAGAGTGATCAGGAGGTACCAGGTTTGGTTTCACATTCATCAACCATCTCATTATGGCCTGGCTAAGGATTTTCACATCTGTGTTGATCATGGACATTGGTCTACTTGGCCTAAGTTCACTTTGATCCTTCTCAGTTTGAAGTATTACCATAATCATTGCCTCTCTTGTAGCATCCTGTAGACACCCAAGCTCCAAGGTCTCCACACAGACCTTATGGAATTCTTTGAGTAGTCCATCAATACGCCAAAGTATTCCCATTTTTCACGTATGCAAGTGCCTCCCAGTGTTTCTTTCTAGTAAGAGGGGTGCCCTGTAGTTGTATTATAGCCGAGTGTATTTCAGTCGTTAGTCATTATTAACTCTATAGCGTCTTTAGTTGCCTTGATACTGTCTGCTACTTTCATGAGGTCCACCCAAATTAGAGTAATTTCAATAGACACAATGTCTATTTTACGTTTCAGTTGAAAGCGGGAGTCCCTTAAAGCCTTAAGGATATCAGACAAAGAATGTTCAGAAGTTGCGCCTAATCACTTTAAGGGGAAGAGATTTTTCAGAATCCCCAGATTTGGCCGAAGTTCTATAATGAACAATTGTATTTGCCAAGGATGTGTTGCTATGCTTGTCTTTTAATGTTTGTGGTCGATATGGAGGGTGTCAGTTTTTCCTCAATCAGGACTCCAAACAATCCCAGCAACATTGTATTGAACCTGAAGGCTATCCTGTTATTGTTTTACAAAGCTGGGTCGTCAAGCACACCACCATCAGTTTGCTTCTAGAACAACTATCAAACACTTCTTTCTAACAGAGGTTGGCCAACATCCATATAAAATAGATAGGGTTCTGATTGGCAACATTTCAGAGGGGGCATCCAGGTTCTGCTCTTTACAGTTAATCGATCTCACAGACTCATGAGGGGTCCACCTTCTCAAAAGCATGCCCTGGGGCTTTAGTACCATATAGGCTAAATGCTTCACAGTCTTTATCAGAGATATTTTATGTCCCTTTCTGGGTCAACTACACAGTACTCAGGGGTGCCTCTTGAACATTTACAATGTTGCATCTCTCATTCTGCTCTTTGCTCTTTCCAGCACCCCTAAAGCCTATTGAATTGTCAGTCAGAGGAAGTGCTCACCTTAAACTGATTACCTTAAGGCCTTACCAGTCAATATACAATCCTCCTGAATGGAGCACCAGAGTGGTCACAGCTGGCCCAGCACGTCTTCACTGCCAGCGTAACTGCAGCTTCATGCCTTTTATTATTTTCTTTTTTTTATTGCACTTGGCTAGACTCCCACTTTTTGCTCTCTGCTACAGCAAGTGAGGTCACTCACTCTTTTGTCTCAATGGCTCTAGCGGGCACTGCATTAATGATAATGCGCTCTCTGATGGTGCTTCCCAGCTACTGCTGCATACTTACATGCATGTCAGCTTTGATATCAGTGGCTTAAGGTATGCATCCAGGCCATGCAGAACCCACCACTCTAGTCGGGGTAAGCTAGATACACACCAAAGATAACCTATGCTCACCCTCTGGAAGCTTGGCTCAAATCAGGCAGGCTTATCTACAGAGGCAATGTGTAAAGCATTTGTACAACACGCACACACTAACACAAGGAATACACCACAAAGAAACTCTAAACAGGGTTATATAAAAAATATCTTAGTATATTATAAATAGCACCTCATACATTGCTGGCAAAATCATAAATGATTGTATTCCGAAAACAGAGGGCACAGGAGTACCTGCGCGCCTACTAAACTTTATACAGTAATTTTGTGCAGAGTTCGAATCCTCAAGCAGTTCGGTCTCTACTAGCGGCTCTATGCCACTCTTGGGGTTTCCCGGGGCGGGGAGGTTCCATCCCACGTAGCAGAAGACAAATGTCCCCAAGCGCTGGCGTGACTCTGCTGGCCTCCTGATCTGATTGGTGTGGCTCAATGAGCTGAAATCAAGCTTATGGGCTCTTCGTGACCGAGAACGGGCCTGTTCGCACCAAGACTTCGCTGCTCGCACTGCGATTCAGCGCGAAGCTTCGTCAGCCTGACTCTTCGTGCTCCCTCATCGACCGCTCACAGGGACTGCCAACGGAAAGCTACAGCAACGCCCACCTGCGATGCCGGACGGCTCTTTGTGCTAGGCGGACAGCCTCCTGCGACGCTATTCCAAGTAAACAGGACTCTTGGCACGAACTTAAGTAGGTAAAACTTCAGCAGGCCTAACCTAGTGACTGTATCCGACCTGTGCTCCATCGCGGTCGGCCTGAAAGTGTCACTTTTACCTGGTCCAGCACAACCAGATTACCTGAATTTCCGCTTTGTGCTTTTTGGCATTATTTTCACTAAAATCTTTAAAACTTCATAACTCCGGTTCAACTGATTGGAATTTTGTCATTTTGGTCTTATATTATTTATTCCATTTTGCTCTATTTTTCTGAACTGGTGTGGAATCATTTTGTAGTGTGCTTTCACTGTGTTACTGTTTGAAGTATTGCACAAATACTCTACACATTGCCTCTGAATTCAGCTGGAATGCTTTGTACCAAGCTACCAGAGGGTTGCGCACAGGTTAATTTAGGGTTTGCTTGTGACTTCACTCTGAGAAGAATTGTGGTTGCTGCTTGACCAGGGTTCACAACCCAGTCAACCACCAACCCAGTTTCTTATATTGTGGATAAACTGAGTTATCTCCAAAAACAGCTAAGATTTGGTCCACTGACCTAGAGCAGCAGCATAGGTTGCTGTTTTATAAGTTCACATTCCACCATCCATTGTGGGTGGAAAGGGGTGGTTGTTGACGCAACCTCAATTAATTCCCAGTTAGGGCCTTACATCATTCATGAGGGCCTACCATGCCTTCATTTGCACATGCAAAAAGAGAAAGCCCACAACAATGGTGGTTGTTCTACAATGGAGCATGCACTGCTGGTAGCACTCCTCAATCTGTAGTGCACATTTCAGGCAACCAGTGAAAATGTTCCTAGTGTGCTCTTCATGAGGGCAGGTCAAGAGTGCCTCTGTAAGCAGGCTTCAAGAAACAGCAATAGCCTTCCAGTGGGAAAGGCTTAGAGGATGTTATGCCACATACAGATCTACAAATGTCAGCCATCAAAATTCAGCCTCATACTATTGGCATCTGAGACAGAAATGGTGCACTGGACAAATATGTACCTTTTAAGTCTTTATGCTCTTCCGTCTGTTTGTAGCAGAGACTTGCTTCATAGCCTATCAGACTAGATACTGGCCCCCTTTATGGGCATATACTGACCCCCTTATGGGCAGATACTGACCCTCTTATGGGCATCCTATAGCTGTGGCATGTCTGATCTTCCATGGCTTGAAGAAATATGATCACTCAACCCTCATTCCGATGGATCTAGACTGGCTCCTCTTGCTATCTTCAAAACTATCTTCATCGTTTACAAAGCTGTCACACCCACCAGCACCCCTTCTTTGCTGTCTGACAGACTCAACATCTCCAGTACCTCTTCTTAAACATACAGCCAGGACACCTTAGGACTGGGGGCAAAGAAGTGGAAAATTACATAAACAAGGCAACAGGTCTTCTCCATCTTTGTACCCAACGTCTGTAACAATATCCCACATCCATCAGTACCAACCCAACCCTGCTCCAATTTAGAAAAGAGTTGAAGTCACACCTCTCTAAAGAGCACTACATCATGCTGCAGTAACAGTACCATTGTGCTCTGGAAATAAGGTACCTCTCCAATCACTTTTTACCTTTGTCTTATATATATATGTAGAGAGAGGCTAGGTATTTGCTATGTGAACACCAAATGCATGCATTTATACAATAGCGGGATCACAGTTTTATGTTGCACAGCACAATAAGGCCTGATCTTTGAGGATCTATATATTTCAATCATTGTAAAGATTTTGGCTCAAGAAATATATCCTTTGTCTAAGTCAGAGTATAGAGTAAAACTACAAGATTGCAATCCCTGATTATTGTTAGAATATAGTTATATGAAATGCCCCAGGACTTAGTTCGCTCTGGCTTGTTGATGAGGTAGAGTTTGCATTCGCAAGTAAGAACACAACACACAAACTAAAATATATTTGTGGGAGCTCTAGATATAGTCATGATATCTCTAAGGTACAAAGGATGATCATGGTTCCCTTTTACACAGTTTTCTGGAAAGGAGTGTGGTCCTCTAGATCAGTCTGGTTCACCACTTGCAACTGCCTCTATGCAAACCGGATGCAGACTTAAATGTTTAATGATCAGAGTCTGAGCATTACTTTACAGAGTTCACACAGAAAGAATGAATTGCAGGTTCCTGCATTTACCAATTTCATCCGAACATTGGCTGAACGACTTTTCTTTTAAGCTTGATCCTGCATGCTGGTCTAGTGGCATTGGCACATTGGAGAGTCTGGTATTGGACAAAATAACCAGCATGACTTCGTCTCCAGCACTGCTGGTTTCTTAATGTAAATGATCACTTGGATTGGGTAATGGTTCTTTGCACATGTAAACAAGTCTTTATCCACCACGAGCAAGTCAGATTGAAAAATAGTACCGAAACGTATCTACCAGAGTGCCAGAGAAAAGGCTGGCAAGGTGGTTTACTGGTGCAGCTGTGCCAGGGCGGGTGTATTGGGAATACGAAATTTCCACATGTCAGCCATCCAATTGCACTGAGTGAGCCCAATCATTCGCAGGAGGTTGTTGGGGGAAGACCCTTCCCACCACCTAAGAAAAGTTTAGACAAACCAGGGACTGCACAATTTAAAATATGTTGTTTCCTGGTATTCTCGTGACCCAGTCCCCAACTGGTGCTACTACTGAAACTGAATAACTACACAGCTATTACTTGAACATAGCATCTGTCTATCTTGAGGTGGAAGAATTCGGTGAACATCCTGCTCACAGCAATATCCAACATGTAGCTAAGTCAGTGAGTGGGAAGGATAGTCTGTAATGATCTATTAATAGCTACACCACATATTCAGGAGGGTACTTAAGGAGCGAATGAACCTGACAATGCATGTAGATGTTATCTCTTACCCGTAGTTGTGTTGTTTATTAGGATCACTCAAACTGTGTTTGATCTACATCAGCACATGATAAGTATTTGCTGTTCATTCTCTGTGGTACGTGAGTCACAGTAGGGAGTGGAGTCCTTTAATTAAAAATTTTACTGGTTAATGTCCCATACTAGTGTGTGAACTTTGCTAGTGTGCAGTAGCGGCCGCCACAACACGAAGGTGGGGGGTGAGGGAGGGACGGACGGACAGACTGGTGGGTGGACGGGGGAGAAGGAAAAATATAAATTTCTTTAAAATCGTACCTTTTCCCCGCAGCCTCCAACGCCGATGGCCGCCGCAGTCTCGGAGTTCTCCCAGCAGTCTCTGGGAAGGCAGAGGCTGCTCAACCAAACCTGGCGCTGCTCTCTGAGAGCAGCGCCAGGATTGGTCTGAGCGGCCTGCTCTGCCGCTCAGACACTACTTGTGAGCCTGCGGCAATTTCCCAACCAGGCTCTAAACCAGGCTGGGTTGGAGAAATAGAAGTGCACATGGTATGTTTGGCCGGCCTAGGACGGCCGGCCATACATACATGTGCACTTCTAAATACCACCACCTGCCTGTCATCGCCCGGCCCGGCCCCGCCCTGCACGTATGTCAGAATCAGTCAAGGAAAATTAAATGATATTGTTTCATTATAATTTAATTTTTCTGTGACTCACTCTGATGAGTGGGTCGACGCTCCGCCACCATTACGGAGGAGCCGCCCCTGCTAGTGTGCTACACACTGTGAGTTAGGGGTAGTCCAGTCTTTGAAACATTGGAGAGTGAGCCGATAGTAAGCTGTTCAAACACCCATGAAGCGATTTAATTTATAAAGTTGTAACATTCTGTTAGGTCACTGGGGCATTTTCTGGTCATAACTAGATTTAAGATAGAATTGTTCATTGGTGCCTTGTCTGGTAGTTGGATCACTGGGGCTTTGTCTGGTCATATCTATGTCACATCTCGATTAAAGAGCCATTGTTGGCTTTTTTTGCAGGAACGCTGGGCCCTCTTTTATGGGCTGTAGTGTGTAATGGCAAACTTCAGGTTCCAAAAGCGGCTTTTCAGAATTCCCCTGTTCCCTTTTCAATAGGGGTACAAATCGAGACCAACTACTGTGTGGGTTTCAATCTTCTATCTTCAAGGGCGGTGGGTGAGGGGTGCATTTCCATGGCTGATGTTTTGTAATGCGAGATAACTGGGGATGTCCTCATCGAATGCGGAATAACCTCTGGCAAATGAGGGCATCCTTCAATCACTGGACCAACTAATTGTTTTCGAAGGCATATGCAGTATTACAGAAGAGAACACATGTCCCCTTCATTGAAACCAAACATTACTTGATGCACAAGAAGGAAAAAATGATTGTTTGCCCTTGTTTGAGCGTCAGATGCACTTGATACAACGGGACTTTCGCCCAGTAATTTTCTTGAAATACTGAACCCTTCCATTAAATACATTTCTTGCAAATTATTTTGTTAAACGTTGGCCTGGTTGTTAGTATCTTAAAGGACATAGCACCCTCTGCAAATAACTGACGTATACTGTTACCAAGGCAGTAGCCAAAGTAAGTATTATGAAATTACGAGTGAAATTTCTGAAGGTATCTGTAATGTTTGTTTCAATTGTATTTAAATAGGCTCCAAACACAAGACCATGGTCGAAGCTCGAAACGGTGCAGGTCCAATTAAATCGTATCCAAGATCTGGATCCAGGTTGAAGCTTCAAAATGGCAGCAAGGGCTCGGGTTTGCAAAACAAGACATTTCATTGTGAAATCTGTGATGTCCATGTCAATTCTGAAATTCAGCTAAAGCAGGTAAAATAGTACAGATCGCATTTTTTTTTTAATAATCAGGTATTCATCTTTCAATAATAAAAGTTGCCAAAACCTGAAATCACGCTCTTGCATTCTTTGAAATCGATCTGGTCAGCTTGGAAAGGGCTTCCTTTCAGCAATCGGAAGCCATTCTGCATCTTCCTGGGCACTGATGAGAGTGCAGATTATTGATCGTGACTATATACATAAATCATGTGTCCTATGGGTGCATCCTTGTTTGCCAGTTTATAGTTCCATAAAATTGTGCCAAATAAAGCGCTGCCACACTCCTGGGAAGCAAAGTGTCTAAATATAATACCATGCATGCCTCACCTACACATAAGGCCTCTTTTCCACCATACTAAAAACAAATGCAGAATTGTTTGCTGTTATTTGCACACTTTGTACCACATTCACAAAGGTAAATTCGATCATAAGCATAAGTGTGCGTCTTCGTGTACCTGTTTTATGCTTGCCAGGAATTCAGAGAGGATTTCTTGATAGACATAAACACATTTACATCTGCAATTGTGGCAGAGATCTCTCCATGACTGTAGAGCTCTCAACACCTGCAAATCCCACTCAGTGGGTAGGAAAATGAGTGTTCCAATGGGTGGTTAGCCTTGGAAGTTTGTTAACGGTCACTAACATATACACAAATTCCTCTCATTTCCCTTTCCACCCTGGAGACGATTGGATTTTTACCCCAGCCATGTGCAGGTAAATCCCTGTCTAGGATGAGAAGGGGAATAGATCACCCCCATGTTTCCTGGGCACTGGCGTAGCAAGGGGGGGGCGGAGGGGGCGGTACGCCCCGGGCGGCACGAGATTTGGGGGCGGCAGGTAAATTTATCGCCAGCACCCCCCCCCCCCCCCCTTCCGCTCTTAGGCGCTCGGCGGCGGCAAAAGGCAGGGTCCGCCACGGGCGGCAGAGTGCCTAGCTACGCCATCCTGGGGTATAGGGGAAGGGGTTTCTCCACACAGAAAAATATTTTCCGTGCAGAACAAAATGTGAATTACACAGGGGATCCTATTCCAGGGAAATGGGCAAACCAGGAAGAGGATCCTGATGGAAATGTGTGTGATCTTTCTCGGAATTAGTATAGAAACCAACACGTGGCACAGATTTCCATGCAGATTTGTGGGAACTACAACTTAACGTAAGTGTAAATTTTCAAGTGCAGATTTAAGACTTTCTTTGGGAATCCGGCCCATAGTGTCTATTATAAATTGAGTACGAATTGATAGTTAACACAATTGAGGGCTTGTGTTTGGAGCTTTTTTGTTAATTCACAAAGGTTAAGTGGTGAGCAGAAAATGATCAGTCAGTTAGTTGACAAAACTGTATTTTCCCTCTCTTCAGGTTTCTCTATTCTTCAGTGTAGGAGGCTGGCTCTCTATATAGTGTACTAAAATGAAGTGCACTGTGCAGAAAGTCCAGTGGATCCCTTACTGGTATACAGAGGCAGATAATACTAATGCTCTTTCTGTGGTAGTGTGGGCGAGCAGTTAGGCTTATCAGAGGGTAGTGCTAAGCATTTTTTGTACTCACAGAGGCAATAAATGAAATACACAAAAAAGTCAAAAGTTTATTATGATTTGGAACTCAAAGAGGTCTACATAAAAAGAAGGATTTTTTATAAAGGAATTCATGCAGTATAAAATATACAAAATTATAAAATGTAAGAGGAAACCAATCAGCGTACAACCATGCTCTACTTTAGATAAAAACGGCCCCAGAGACAGAAAAAGGGCAAATGCGCAATCACATCAATTAAACATTATAATGTAATACTATACAAGCTTAATAAATGCAACAAATAAGTGGTGCAAGATGTTTTACCGTACAACACTAATACAGTACTTCTATTTGTGCAATGATTCCGGCTTTACAAAGCAATATTAATACTCTAATTCTATTTATACTGTGCAAAATATTTATGACCTAAAGTGCCATATTCCACAAATTCAAAACCAAATACAGTTACTATAGAATTACGACATTCAAACATCTAAAAAATGCTTAACAATTGTTTAAAAAATGTAACAAAAATTGCACAAACTATTTCTGATGGTGGTGCAAAGAGACATTTCTGGGCCTCTGCTACCGTAATTATGTTGTACTTTAAAAACAGTGGTCTTAGCAATTGGCGCCGCAATGAATGAAGGAGAGGACAAACAAAAATCAAATGATTTAAATCTTGAACACAATTCCCACAAAGATCACATAGCCTCTCCTCCCTAGGATATCCCTCCCAAGGTCCCGTGATAATTCATAATGGAATCAGATTCAACCTTAATAAAAAAAATAATTCTGTGTACACCATGGGGGAGGTCCCATAGTACATACGGTTGCGTTTTTTTTTTTTACAGATGCTACTCTCCCCATCTATTTCTTTCCGGGCATGTTGAGCACACAGTACAATGTCCCTTTTCCAGCTCACTTCATAAATTAATTTTTTAATCAAATATTTTAAGGTAAGCTTTGGAAGGGGTGCCACCTCACTCTGACCAATTTCAAACATATCCAAAGCTTTCATATAATTTGTGAAGACTGCACTTCTTCCCTTCAAGCAATAAAAAATGTAATATTTCAATGCACCTCAGATGGAACCAGAGTCACTATTCAGTAAGTTATTTCCCCACCTTCGAACAGCAGCCCTAGCAAACACATTGTTAGAGAGGACTCAAATTCAAGCCGGAAAGACGAAGGTAGAGCTGAAAAATCCAAATTACAGATTTTGGTACCAAATACACCCGTCAATCTTCTCAAAAAAGGACCAATGCCACTCTTCCATTACCTCACAGGCAAAGCTCAATGAAGGCAGAATCTAAATCTTATAACCTGCCAAAACATGAGCAAAATGCCTTTACCCGCAACACTTACATAGTCTGTAAATGGCCGAAGCTTGGGACAATGCCTTACTTCTACACTGACTGATGTGATCCTTATTTAAGCAATTACTACAGAAAATGTTACCTTGATACGGATACAACTTCAGCACTTCCAACTTGTCATTCCCCAAGAACCAGTGAAAACCCTTCCTAGCTTTGCACCTCCAGGACCTAAAAACCATAACTTTTTTTTTTAGAGATGTTTGATTTTCGAAGGTGTTCACCAGCATAATTTCCCAGCTCTGAAAGTCGCCTCTCTAGTCCTATCGGGGTTAAATCCAACATACCAACATCATCAGCATAGAGTAGACAGCCAACGCTCAATGCTCCTAGTTTAGGCGGGTCCCCCTCAGGCTGTCGAACTCTGTAAGGTGAGTAATGGATGTAAAAGGAAAAAAGAAGGAGTACAAGTAAGCTCCCCTTCTTCAGTCCATTATGTGTCTCTACTTTGCTGGACAGACCCTGATTCCCTCCAATCAGAACCTGAGTCCAAGTTGAGTGCAGGGCAACAATCAACCTAAGCAAGTGCACTGGTATCCCCAATGCAACCAATTTCCTCCAAAGCATTCCACGGTCAACTCTATCGAACACTGTGGAGATATCAATAGAGGCAGAATATATGGCCATTCCCTTACCCACAGGATACTTTTCTATCAGTGTTTGGAGGGGCGCAATATTATCTAAGGTTCCACAGTTCTTACGAAAACCAGCTTGCATGGGAGCAACATTAGTATCAAGTGCCCAATCCTGAAGGTGAAGGAGAATACTCTTGGCGAACAGTTTGCCATTCACATCCAATAATGCAATCTGCCTGAAACTAGCAGGCAAGCTTTTCGGACCCTTTTTATATAGAAGCACAACAACACTTCCTTTCCAGGAAGATGGTATAACCCCTTGCAAATAACAATATTGAAACACCGGGCACAAGAAAAGAGCCCATGCAGATACCACTTGTTTAATAACAGATATCAGGAGTTCATCTGGGTCCAACGCTCCAGAGAACCTTGCCCCCTTACTAAAACTCTCTATCTCCTCAGAAGAGGGCGGGCTATATACATTCAATGAGGGAGGCTCATCACTCGACTCCCAACAACATCCAGCAACTGGAATTGATGGCATATAGCTGTGAGATATATTGGGTCCACTATGCATCAGATATAGGAATGGCCTCAGCCTTAATTCTAGAATCACAATATTCAGCTATTAATGACCAGTATTTATGTGAGTCCCCAGAAATAGCGCCTTCTCACAACTTGATCCATTTCTGGTCATCCTCCCGCCTCCGTTTAGACATGTTCAATCTAGTTCTCACCTGCTTCAACCGAGTGATTTCCCTTTGCCTCAATAGCAACAACTGCTTAAATTGTTTCCTTACTAGTGAATTTATGTCATGATTTACCTTCTTTACCTCCCAAGAGATAACTACAAAGGGTTTAACACTAGTAATACTATTTTTGCTCCTACATGATCGAAACAGGGTCAACTGCTTTTCGAACCAGGCAATAAGGATTTCTTGTGCAATGACAGAAGGGTCCGAACTCGCTATTTTAACATGAGCGACCAGGTTCATCATATGATTATTTGACCAAAAAGTACGCCCATTTATTTTACTGTAAACAATAGTGTCATTTCTGGAATTTCAGGTCTCGAGCGCCTTGAGCTCTAAATAAAAACCACCAAGAGAATACTGTGATCACTTAGATCTGTCCTCAATACCTCAAATTGGGAGCAAGCGCCAAACATTTTGTAAGATACCACTATTGATTGCCCTTGAGAGGAATGAAAGGTGATAGAGGCTGGAGTCCTCTGGAAACCTGCCATTTAAAGCAATAAGGTCATTAGATCTTAGGCAATCCAGAAAGCATAAGCCCCGCCTATCAGATCTAATATTACCAGGCAAAACAGGCTCTGGAATACTCCACACCTCTTCCAACTCTGAGTTTCCAAAGGTCAAAGAAGAACAGTTCGAGATTCTAGCATTAAAATCTCCGCCAATGATTATCAATGTGCATTCTTCCCAAACACTAATATTGTGTACAAAAGAAAACATAGACTCAACTAAAGAATCAAACGACGCCCCAGGGGGCATATACACATTTGTCAAAAGAAGGGATGGATAAGGTCTTATTATTCATTACACAAGGCTAACTTTAAGTAGATGGAAAGTTTTGAGGGATGGACAATCACCTTAGGATTCCAATGTATGCCACTTCTAAGTAAAATGGCTATACCTCCACTGGCATGACCTTTTACCATGAGTATTGATGCACAAGAAAAAACAAAATAATTCTCATAAGTAAAATCAGAGCATATCCAAGTTTCCTGTAAAAATATTTATCAATGGGCAAAAATGTATTACAAGGTTTAGCTTGAATTTGGACTGTCCCAGGTCCGTCATGTTCCTGGAAAGGATTTTATCCAAGGGGCTACTTCTGCAACATTGGAAGCTTTATATTTTTCGAAGCATTCAATGTGCCTGCTACTCAACTGCATTGGACTCATCTCCCTTCCCAGATTCCCTGGCCCGCTAGTCCACATATTCCACAGTGTTTATCATGCTGCTCCCTCATCTCTACCAATTGAGATTGTGATATCCTTAAGGTTTGCAACTCCCCCTGCTACTACATGAATCTTGAGTGGTCTCCTGGGTGCCTAATCTAAGACTAAGAAGCTTAGGGTCTATGGTTACTTCAAGCAGAAAATCATCAATATCTTTTCTCTGGAAATGGTCCCTATTACCCAGTATTAAAATTACAACAATCCTAGAACTAAATGTGACCCTAGAACTCAGAAGTGAAGCAAGGGGATCGAATCAATATCTGTATTTGACACCAGGCCTCAATCTCTAATAGGAGCTGCAGGATAAAACTTCTATTAAGAGGGCCCAGTTCACTATCAAACAAGGGAACAAAATTCAAGGTATTAGAGAGATGGCCAAAACCAGGTCCTTTGATGGTATTATTATTATACCTTGGCCCAGCCCCTGAATTAAGCGTCTGCACTAATGGAATAAAAGGAGGGGCCTCCCATGTAGGGTCCTCATGAATTTGGGAGCAGAACATAAAGAAAATTCTCCACGAGGGGAGAAGGTCTTTTAAGGACCCACTCAGCCTCTTGGTGGGCTCCACAACCTTCTTCACCGGTTCTCAGTGAATCAAAAATCCCAACCCGAGCATCATCCTTCACTATACCCCCATTCGCACCACCCCAATTTTTATGGACAGTTACTCCCATATCTGTGAGCCCCTTCTCCAACCGATGGCAATCTAGGATTGGTACTTCTAGTATATTAGGAGGGGCAGGCATACTGATTACTTCTGGGGACTCAAGCTCCCGATCTAGATAAAAGACGGTGTTCTCTGGCCCTTCTACTTTCTGAAGCTAAGTAATGAGAGCAGACTGTTCTAGAACATTAGAAAACCTTAGTTTTTAGACTTACATTTCATGATACGCTGAGTTCTTTTCTTTTTCCCCTTCTGGCGTTTTGCCCTGTTACGACCCTGGGGGCCCCCTTCATAGGAGAATCGTTATCATGGTGAGCCCTTAATAAATTAACACTAGAAGGGACATCATGCAAGACTACAACCCCAAGGGCAAAGGGAGCCCCTTTTTTAAATATCGGAAAAGCAGGAAGAGGATTCTTAATTACAGTTACATTTCCGCTTTTTGCTACATAGCTCCGTTCTTCAAATAAATGGTTTGAAAAGGAAGAACTGGGCATCTTGTCAATCTCCTTAGTGGCCTCGGAATTGCTGTTGGATTTCTCAAAAGGAGTGACCCCATGTCCGCCATGATCACCCGCCTGAATTTGAATTACTGCCACCCTATGTTTTGCCACTATGTTAGTCTGGGGAGCCTGAGATTGCATTTCAATGCCCCTTTCTTACTTCCTTGGACATAAGCCAAGGGAAGTGAGGTGCTGCACCCCCATTAAAATTGGGGACAACACATCCACCACATGATCAGAATTAGCAACTGATCTATCCAGCAGAGCCAAAATTGATGATAAAATCTTCTCCACACATAATAAAATATCGGAGTGGGCCCTCCCCTCACCTGCCGCCTCCCCTTCCAGATTAAATGACTGCACAGATAAATCACAGTTCAAAGAATTCATCAAGCCTATTAAAGAAACCCTCGAAGATGGCGTACGACTATACAAAGCTGGTAATGATGGACAACTAGGTAAATGACCCAGAGGCGGGCTCAAGACCAAGTCCGAGGCAATAGATGATTTTAAGTTAGCCTCCCTAATCCGATTCTTCTCTATAAGAACGGCGATATCCGACATGGAATAGTCCCCCAATGCACTAGGGTCACCATCACACAAATCGACACCGAGCCCTCCATGAATTACTCCAAAAGTCTCCTTAGATGACAACATTTGCAACCCCAGGGCAACATCTTGGCCACCAGATGAATCCAACTTATTACCAACAGTGCCAGCAGTGTTCATCTTGGGGGCAGCCTCAGTGTCCATTTCTTCCCTGTCTTCTATTATTTCCGCTAGACAACACAACATGACTTAAGGGATCAGCTGGGTCAGGGCTGTAAGCGAATCGACCAGCTTGATGCAAAGCAGTGCCCTGGGACGAAACCGTAACTAATCTTACATCATCTTCATTATTTGCACCTGACATCATCTTCAGTCCCTTTTTCCCTGCTCCACTCTCCCTCTTTGAAAATAAGGACAGCATGGAGGGATGAGACAAATGGGACTAAGGCTTCTTTTCCCGAATATTTTTTTTTAGTTTTTAAAAGTTTAGAAGTACTAGTGGAGAAAGCAGCTGGAGCAGAAGTGGAGATTGAACGGCTTGAGCGCAGACACCTAGGGCCCGATTCACAAAAGTATTCTGAGACAAAATCCTAACTTTACGACTTTCGGTATTCACAAAAGGTATTTAGTAGTAGTAAAGTTAGGATTTTGTCTTAAGTTTGTCTTAAGTTTTGGTCTTTAGTTAAACTTAAGTTAAACTTAAGTTAGGATTTTGTCTTAAGACCAAAACTTAAGACAAACCTAAGACAAAATCCTAACTTTACTACTACTAAATGCCTTTTGTGAATACCGAAAGTCGTAAAGTTAGGATTTTGTCTCAGATTACTTTTGTGAATCGGGCCCCTAGATAACATCTAGTAAGAACTCACATGCCGCTCTTCCACTCCTCCACTCCTTTCTCCTGCAACTCTGCAACTGACGTCATCTCCCTTCTGGTTGTCTAGTTATCCTGACGATGTCCAAAATGCCCATATGTGCCTTAAAATGCCTTAGGAGAGTGTACCCCTACAGTGGGGCCAAAATTGAATGAATGCCCAATGACAAGGAGTTTGAGGGCAATTTCCGAGGGCAAGATCAAGTGGGCAGGAAATGAGCGATGTGTGCAGGGAGCAGAGCCCCCCCTCCCCAGAGGTACGAGCCATACCGGCCTAATGCTGGCTGTCTCCGCACCACTGAGGGGGCCCGCAGCTTTAGCCTCCCATGCACACTATCTCTAGAAACCTCCATTCTATAAATGTGAGTTTTTGTCTGAAACGCGACTCTTTAAATCTCAAGCCCAACAACACATCAACGCAACTCCAACACCGGGGTGAGTCTGGCAGTCGATGACCTACTTCCCTCTTTCGTGGCGCACGCTGTTAATTAGAGGATTTTTTCTAGGGTGGGGACAGCAGGCAAGCAGACTGGGCAGAGCACATAGAGATCTTCAACTCCACAGTTGAAACAGGAGAGAGAAAGTCAAGTGAGTTGTGGCTGCAACAACAACATGATCCCCCCTTTCACCGTTATTGTCAGGGCTAAGAAACACTACGGGGAGGTCTCGGCCTCGGTCACACTCGCTCCACATGCCGAGTTCTCCAAGCCGCTCTCAATCCTGGCCAGGTTGTCAGAGGCCGTCGGCCGCACACCCGAGGCCTGAGCCAACACTTGCACCACCTTACTACCTGACCGCCTTGCTCTGCTAGCCTCGGTGCTCTGTGAGAGGCAGGCCACTCACTGGGGGCCAAAGTCGGACCGGGCCAGAACTACTCACTCGCTGCTCGCCAAAGCGTGCTATGTCACATGGGTTATAGTCTCGCAATGGCTGCTCATACAAAATTACACACACTCAAGAATAAATCCGAGACAAATCTGTCAAAATAACATTGATTTTTATATAATTTTTCAGACTGAGAACGTCATTCTAAGGTTAGTACATTTTAAGTTTTTCAGTTCACAAACAAAATCGCTGTTGTGCGCAATTACACATGATAGCAGTCAAATAGGAGAAAATAGGAAAAAGCATATAAGTAGCCGGGCCAGGTCCAATGTTCTAGCAGCTGAAGATCATGAGGGTCCCGGATTCAGCTGAGAGTAGGGTGCTGAGGTCGTTGGTAGCCGGCGTGCTACAAAGAAGGGGGTCGCCTGAAAACCCGCAGCACAGAGGGACTTAAAGGTAAGCCCGGGGGGATTACTCGAGGGAGCAGGTTGCAAGGGCCTCAGGCCCACAAGAGCACAGCTGTTTCGTGTCTACCCAGGCCGGGTGGGCTGAGTGCAGTGCAGATAGGGCAGCCAAGCGACGTGCGTCGAGATGGTCCTCGCAGTCAGGGTCAGGCAGGTTGCAGTGACGATTCCTGGACAGCTGGGCCACTCACAAACTGCATCTCAGGGGTCTCGAACTCCCTTGACAGGTGCCTACGTCCTGGGTAGTTGGAGTCCGGATTGGACTCTTTCTTCTCAGTCTTTGGTGTGGGGGCTGGTACCCCGGATATTGGCACAGCACAGTTCTGGTAGGTCCTGGTGTCCTCTCACTTGGTAGGGGTAAAGATCTGACCCTCTGGAGCTGATGTACTGCTTCTGGCATGGGTGCTGAGTCGGAGTCGCTGGGTAGCAGCAGATCAGTAAACCCGACTTTGCGGATTGGTGCCTGCAAGCTGCAGGGGATATCTCCTCTACTCCAAGGGGGGTTCAAAGCCTGGAAGTTTTCCTGGGTTTTTGGAGGCCTCACAGTTGCAGGTTGAGACAGCACACCACGATTGTTGAGTCCTGGAAGCAGCCCGCAGGGTTTGGCACCAATTTTCTGCAGCAGGTCTTCGTTTCTCGGGTCAGCAGCTCTTCTTTGTACATTGCTTTTCTTAGGTCCATCGAATCTAAGTTTAGGGTCTGGGGATGCCACCTTAATACTAAATTTAGGGGTGTTAAAAGGGGATGACAGGTAGTAGCCAATGTGCTACCTACCTTTAGGGTGTCTACACCCTCTAAGTGACCACTTCCTGGGGGAAGGGGCACTACCCTAGCCCTGATAGGTTGATTTCCTACCATCACAAGATGGAAGAATTGGAAAAGTAGTGTCTACATCGCCTCCCCCACCTTAGGGGTGGTGTTGGCTGAATTTGGGCACACCTCCTAATCTAACTAATATTGCCACCTGTCCTCTCACCAAAGGGGGAGCAGGAAGAAGGGAGTTGGCATCCTTCACTAACTGGAGATCCCTGGGTTGCATTCCAAAGGCGGCATCACCTTTGAAGCTTCCCGCCCTGGCAGGCCCTCCTGCCCTGGAGGAGGTGTGAAGCACCTCCACCCAGAGCAGGCTTTGTTGCTGGCCTCTTAGAGCACTGGCTCTCACCCCATGAAGTTAGAAACATGTCTGCTGGTGGCAGGCTGGCTAAGACGAGTCAGAGACCACACCAGTGCTTGGTAGGTTTTCAGTGGACCCTCTAAAAGTGTCTCCTTTGTGCATTTGTCAACAAATCCGACACTAGCATCAGTGAGGATTTATTAAGATGAGATGTTTGGTACCAAACATCTTAGGATACAGTGAAACCATCGTGGAGCTAGGAAACTTGTAATTACAAGTTTGCAGCCCATGTACTCTCTATGGTTTCCCTGTACACTTACAGTATCCAAGAATGGATTAGATATTGTAGGGTCCTGTCTGCTCATGCAGATATGTCCACACATGAGATATAGTGCACTCTACGTTAGGGCTGTAAGGCCTGCAGTAGGGGTGACTTATCTATACCTTATGCAGTGTCCGTGGGCATTGCACACAGGGTTTGTGCCATGCTGGCTCTTCAGTTTTCTCTGCACCAAGACACACAGCCTGCAATGGCAGTGTGCATGATCTTGGTGAGGGGCCCCTAGGGTGGCACAATTTGTGCTGCAGACCTAGTGGACCCTCTTCAGTCCCAATGCCCCAGGTACCAGGAGTACCATTTACTAGGGACTTACAGGGGTTGCTGAAATTGTGGTACAGTTTTTAGGGAAAGAACACTAGTACTGATAACCTGGTTAGCAGAGACCCAGTACACATCAGTCAAAGTTGCATAAAAAACCAGACAATACGTGTGTGGGGGGTACTGCAACAAAAGAACAGCTTCCCACATTCTGTTCACACTCCAGCCATCACAGGAAGATAAGGAGAGGTCCATCAAAATAAATAGAACAAAAATCTCTCATGAATAAATATTAAAAATCACCACTGCTACACAACAGGCAGTTGTATCAGGAGTATTCTTCACTCCCCTGTGAAGAATACTGAGGTTGGAGGGGTATCGCAGAATGATGGATAAGCAGAGAACCTCATAGTGATTACACCATTACTTTCCCATCTATTCTATGTGTTGGTAGTTTTCCCCACATTCCCATAAACAATCACCTGAGTCTGAGATCCTTTCCATGAACTACGACATTCAGTAGCTCAGTCCTCTCTCATTAGGGCAGCTTAATCTGTCAGTGGTTCTTCTTGGAGTCATAGCGATACCCTTATTCTCCTCTGTGGGACTCAAGCATTGAGCATCATTATCTTCTATTATCTTCTCCTGCCATTCAAAACTTTCTTCACTGCCACCCTCTCTATGCTCCATTGTCCTTTTCTTCAGGAGCTGGGTAGTGATAAAGAGTTGGTGTCCGCCTCCTATGAGTGTCCCTATTCCTCAGTGCCTAACATTCGCTTCTTGCTATGAAGTGTTTGAAAGAGTAATGTAGGGATACTTTTTGTCCTTGTCTATTTATTTGGGGCAGGTGACACACCTTCTGAGGCAAAACATGTTTATAAGACCAACTCATCCATAAGCAACCCACCCACAAACAAACATCCTCATATCTATAAACAATGAATAAAAAGAACAAATCAGCACACATGTGTACAAAGGAAAGCATTTATTAATTGTAAAATAAAGCTAAACAAGATAAACAGTTTTGCAAACAAGTGATCCCTGACTGCTATGAGCTATAGTACAAATCTCACACACACACACACACACACACACACACACCCTTTGTTATAAAGAAGATTTACAGATTGTCTTTTATATACTACAACTACTAAAAGTTTTAACATACACTTTACATCCTTTTCCCATCTACATTTCACTGGAAAACAACAAAAGTTTCCTGTGTCATAGGATGAGCTGTAGTCCTAGACATAAAAAGGGGCTCCAGCCATTTCAGTGATAAAGTCACTGGTCTGTGTCCTCCAAGGTGAGTCACACTCTCTAAATTGACCTGCAGGAGCATAGGCTGGCCCACAAAAGACAAAATATTCTCTGCAGGTCTGCCTCATAGGTGACTTACAATCCTTAAAGATCCCAACATTCCCTGCTAGGACGACCACGTAAACTACTAGGCAGGAGGCAGTCCAATAATCATCACATCTCTTATGTCCCAAAGTGCTGACACATGAGTAAGGAGGAACTTGCCTAGGGGATGTGCTGCTCACACGCTGGCTGGCAAGCTGTGACTCTGCACCTACAATTTTTTACATGAATCCCAGAATTAGTAGGACCGCTTTGATGTATTGTGTTCGGTAATCATTACATGGCTGAGCACTAAGCAGAAGAGATGATCAAAGGTTTCTCATTGGGATTTGTGCCAAACGAATGCAATTATTCATGCATACCTTTTTAAAAGTGCTTTGTGATAACTTCGACGTTCCATATTTTTGTGAGTTAGGCTGTCCCACATCAGACATTTTTATATCTTCTTTTTTCATCTCATGCTTGTGCTTCCTTACAGTGATATCCCCTAAGCCTCACATATGACTTATAAAAGATCACCAAGCTATTTCTGTTTAAAACAATCAGTGACCTATATATTCAGTACGCAGCTTGTTAATTTAGAAGTGATTTACATCAAAAGCTAAAATGATATGCTTGTTATGTGTGTGAAATTGAGTGATGAATTTAAGTTGCAGCATGAGATAAAGATATTTCAAAACTTCTTAAAACACGCTCAATCTTGCAGGGGTCTATGTTAATTGATGTTTTTGGTTTCAGCACATTTCCAGCAGGAGGCACAAGGACAGAGTTGCAGGGAAACCTATGAAACCTAAATACAGTCCTTATAACAAACTGCAGCGAAGCCCAAGTATTATAGCTGTGAGTACTTTACATTTTACAATATGTGGCCACGCTGAAGACCTTGATTTGCAAACTGGATGGTACTGGAGGGTATTGTTATAGTGGTGCAGAAACGTTAGTTACCTTCTCTCTCTTTGTCAGTCTCCAATGAGGTTGATCAATAGAGCTGCGTGTTATTTTAATGTTATAAATTTGTGGTACAGAACACTAACAAAGTATAATTGGTAATTGTAAATTGCAGTGGCGGCTGGCAGAAAATGGGGTGGTGATGCAGGGGAGTTTGAAAAAATATTTTTTTTAAAAACCACTTACCTTTTCACGGCCACCGTCCTTGCTTCTCTTCTGGCGAGTCCCAGAACCAGGAAGCACCCAGGCTCCCCTAAGCCAATCACGATGCTACAATGCAGCAGTGTGATTGGTTTGAGCGCCGTGAATCAACACTCAGTCAGGGACAGGGAGCCTGTGCATGTTCCTCACCAGGCTGTGGTGTATTACAGCCTGGTGAGGAACATGCAAAGTGTGCATGACTGTTTAGCCGGCCCAAGACAGCCGGTCAATCAATCATGCGCACTTAGGGCTCAATTACAATGTTGGTCGGAAAGCATTCCGACCAAATTGGTCTCGGAATGGTTTTCGACTGAATCAGATTCGAGGATTCCGACTGACTGATTACGATGATTCCAGATACCATTCGGTCAGACTCCCATTGACTTCAATGGAAGCCTGTGTTCCGACCGAATACACGAGCTCCCATTGAAGAAAGGGGTGTGTTGGGAAAATCGTGCGTCCTGTGGCGGGCACCCCTTGGTGCCTGCCACACTGTGCATGGTCTGAAAAGGGGGTCCCTTGGGTACCCCCACGAGCCCCATTTGGAAGGCTCTGGGTGAAGGGGGTCCTGCTATGGGCCCCCAAAGTCAGATTCCGACAGCTGATCCATGTCAGACAAACCGATTCGGAACGGCTGTCTGACATTGTAATAGCTCGGTCAGAAACATGGTCCGTAGACCTGTACGAGTCAGCTCCAAATGATTCGGTTCCTCCAAATGCCATCCGCAACCGACTCAGAAAGTCCAAACACTTTCCAAACATCGTAATTGGTCATTCAAAAAGCTTTCCGAATCAGATTCGGCAGACCCGAATCCGATTCTGAGCCATTCCGACCACATCGTAATTGACCCCTTACTGTGCATGAACCACTTCTCCTCTCTGTGCCACCAGCCCAGCCCCGCCCGGCCCTAATCCAGCCCCGCAGCAACGACAAATAAAGTGATAATAAGAATGTTATTATCATTTTTTTTTCTGCTCTGTGAGCAGTGGGGCGATGCTACTCCGCCTTAGCGGAGGAGATGCCCTTGGTAAATTGTCTGCTTTCCTTTTACTTGTAGTATATTTTTTCCTCCTGGATATTTGCATTTCGGCAGTATTCCCAGATACAAACCTATTCCTCTGGGTTAACAATAAACTAGTAAACAGAATTTGTAGGGCAATGGGAAATATGGCCTGCTGGATTGCACAGCATGTGCATATTCCCTTGAATCCAACAAATGCACTTACTTAGGATCAGAAAGACTGTATTTCCTTATATATCAGCATGAGTGTAGATGGTGTGGCAAATGAACTCTTTGCAGCACTGTTCCAGCCCACTTGAAATGTTTCTACTAACACCAAGAGTGCAGTTTATCAATGGGGCACTTTGGGGGAGGAGAGATAGAACATTGAGGTACTCTGCCTAATGCACTAAAATCAACATTTAATCTCTGCTGGTAAATGGTAAACAACGACAAATAATATGCATTATTTTAGACCATGCACTGTAGAAAGCTCACAGTAGAGTTAAACTCTCCAGCACTGTCTAATTCAGTAAATCTATATACATCACTGAATTCCAAATGCATCAGTCTTCAAACTGTTAGTTTTGGTCCAGGTAAGTATCCTCCAAGGATAGTATTGGCTGTTGAAAAGTTCCAAAATCAGAATTTTCTAACTTCCATTTAAGGTACGGTTTAATTCCTGACTTCGTGACATTCCATTCTAAATGACTTATGTAAAGAATTCCAAATAGGTTGTTGTTATTTGAACTACTAGATAGAACTCAAAAACTGTTCCTGGTTACAATTAATTTAACCTGACTAAAATTAACTAACGAACCTGACCAAGATGCATCCCCTCCTTCAAGCTGCAATTTACTTACTACCTTCTCCCTTACATTCTGGGCACTATACAACATCAAGGAAGGCATCTTCCTCTATTTAACCCTTGATGCTGTTCATGTTCAAAAATAGAGGAAGTTGGTCTCATCCTCTTTGTCACCCAAGTCTAACTCATGCGCCCGCTTATTAAATAATGTAATACACAAATGTGCATATAAATACCAGGATTAAACATTTTGTTTGAGAGCTCTTCTTTCACAATATTCTGTTGGTATAATATAGTGCCCGCACTCTGTCAGGCATTTTTAAGGGCTGTAATGTGAAACGGACATACATATGTCCTCACCATGCTATTGGGTGTAGAGCACTGTATTTATTTTCTGAAAGTTACTATATACCAGTAGTTGATGTTGTACTGTCTTCAGGTTTGATTGGCCTAGTGCATGTTCGCTAACTCCTTTTATAGGATTTTTAGGTCTCGCATAGGCAGCGCTTGCGCTGTCTCTTGGAGACATGCTGTATTCAGGATATGTGCATAAACCTCCGCCCACTTTCCACCCATCTTTTTAATTGGCTCCTATCCCTCTCCTTTGTAAATGGTGGCTTTTCATTGGTCAATAGGCTTAGTAGTCCCTCCTTAGTACCGCCTTGTCTCTCTTGTAACCTCCCATGAGAACACCACCTGTTACATGTGTTGTTACTCACTAGGTTTTAATTACAGCCTCAAGGCACTATTTTCTTAAAAGGCTTCAGGCAAGACACACACTTGGTCCTAACCTAGGCTGGCAGTGGTTATTTCGCTTTCTGGAACATCTCTCATTTATATGAGACCGTCTATAAATTTCCCTTCATCAGCTCCACACAGAGTACAACTTAATCCAAAATTAATGTGATAATTCTTTTATCACATTTCAAAGCTACTAATTGTATATACTGACATAGCTAGTTGAATGTACTCGTAGTACTGTCTTGCATGCAATGCATTATGGGTAGGGTGGATTTACCATATCTTCAGCAGGGTGCAGTACCATATGTGACCAAAAGAGGTCCGCAGTGCTGGTGCCTTGCTCACTAGGGACCTCTAGGAGAAGCTTGCAGTACTGCACCGAGACATGCAGTGCTGGTGCCTTGCTCACTAGGGACCTCTAGGAGCAGCTTACGGTACTGCACCGAGACATGCAGTGCTGGTGCCTTGCTCACTAGGGACCTCTAGGAGCAGCTTGCGTTACTGCACCGAGACATGCAGTGCTGGTGCCTTGCTCACCAGGGACCTCTAGGAGCTGCTTGCGGTACAGCACCGAGACATGCAGTGCTGGTGCCTTGCTCACCGGGTACCTCTAGGAGCAGCTTGCAGTACTGCACCGAGACATGCAGTGCTGGTGCCTTGCTCACCGGGGACCTCTAGGAGCAGCTTGCGGTACTGCACCTAGACATGCAGTGCTGGTGCCTTGCTCACGTGGGACCTCTAGGAGCAGCTTGCTGTACTGCACCGAGACATGCAGTGCTGGTGCCTTGCTCACCGGGGACCTCTAGGAGCAGCTTGCTGTACTGCACCGAGACATGCAGTGCTGGTGCCTTGCTCACCGGGGACCTGTAGGAGCAGCTTGCGGTACTGCACCGAGACAGGCAGTGCTGATTCCTTGCTCACTAGGGATCTCTAGGAGCAGCTTGCGGTACTGCACTGAGACATACAATGCTGGTTCCTGGCTCACTACGCAAGCATTTGCAATGCACTAGGTCTCGCATTACTGAAAGTATGAGCTATTGGTGTTGCATTATTATTTGCAATGCCAATACCTCAAACTATCAGTAATGCGAGAGCTATTGCATTGCAAATGCTTGTTTTTTACCCAAAGAAAGCAACATCAACAAATATGTGCATCTTACTCAATGGTCTGTTTCCACATCTCTGGAGATTCAGAATGACATTTTGTATTCTCATTGACTGAAAGACTCAATCAACAGTGCAGGGATTATTGAGGGATTATTGTCACTGCAACTGTGCTGTGCCCTGAGCTAAGCTGTAATAACCCACTGATAAGCATAACTATGCATCTGCATGAGATGTTAGGATCAGGGCCGGTCCTAGGATATGTGGGGCCCCGGGCAGAATAGGAACATGTGAGGCCCCTAAGCAGAGACGACGCGGGATCGGATCAGGCCGGCTAAGGAAAGTTTTTTTTTTTTAATTAACCCCCCCGCGCGTGACCCCCACGCCCCCACACCCGCGAGTCATGCCGGCTGCAACTGGGTTTTGTCAATGGTTGTTAGCGGTTTAAGCTAAATGAGTAACTACAATAAATGATTTAACTTTCACCTTGTTGTTTTGACAAATAAGTAGCTCCTTCACACACGTTTGCATAGAATCACAACTGGAATGCAGGACCATTGCTCTTTGTGCTCTGCAGAGAGGCCATATTTTGAATGATCATGCAATCTGAACAACTTTTTGACCCACAGACAGGCACAGTGTGAAAGTTGTACTGCCTGCATCCTCAACTCCAAAGTGCTCAACTGTAGCCTATTATAAACACCTGGAGGCGGCTCAGTACAAAGGGTGCATCATCCAAGGGTAATATGCTGAGAAATGAAATACAGAAACACACATGCTGGAAATAGCTACCACTCTTGGGGAATGCAAGATTAAGTAAAGAATGGGAAATATAAACAGGAACAAAATCACTGCCATGGATTACCCTAACATCAGGATCACTGGAATTATGCGGCAGGAGATGGCTAAATTATGTGGCAGGATGGGTAATTTATGTGGCAAGAAAAGGCAAATTATGCGGCATAATCCGGCACATTTTGAAATAATATTACTTCATTTTTTGCCATTTTTAAACTTGGTAACACTGTTTGGGCACTGGTTGCACCCCATTAGGACTAATTTAACACCCAAATTTAGCAGTGGGAAACAGAAAGTTGACTATTCCAGCTTTTCAAAGGGCCTTCCCACATGCGGCAAAGCGTGTCGCTGCATTTTTAGTAACTTTTGAACCAAGTGAGATAGAAAGCAATTTTGTTGTTAAAATTTGTAGATTATGCAGCAGATGATGGATTATGTGGCAAATGCGTCAAATGCATAATTATGCAGAAATCGCCGCTGCCGCACAATCACATAATTCCAGTGGCCCTCCCTAACATGCAGAATCAGACTGGGACAGAAAATAGGCCCCAGTACCAAAATAAAAGGGGCCCCCATTAGTGAGTTAGTTAGCTAGAAAAGTGTCCCATGTTTGCAAACTAGGGCAGTTTTAAACTTGTAAATCCCTGCTGTATAAGTTTTTTGTAAGATATGGAAGACTGCACTGATTTGAGTTTGCTGCAGGCAATGTTTGCTTTATTATCATAAAAATCAACAGTAAAAACCGGCTCACCTGACCACAAAGCAGGTCAACAACTAGCCAAAAAAGGTTAACATACTGACCTGACAGCAGGGCTTTAAGTGGGATGAAAAAACTAGGGGGTCTTTCAAAGGGGCATGGCTAATGTAATTAAGGGTGTGGCTTAAACCATGTAAGCTATATAAATCTGTACTTAACATAGTGCGCCACCCGACTGGTATTTTGCTGCTTCTGTCATTGCCTCCAGATAAATATTACAAGTAAAATTACACCTTTAACAAGCCAGTACTATTGGCTTTGTCAGTGATTATTAGTTGCATAAGATGAATAAGCAACATCTACGGCTTGAAAATGCTCCAGTTCAGACATGATGAGACAGTGAAAGAACTATAAGGAGTATCGTTGAAGTTGCATTAAAGGCAGCGAAGGGTGGCACTGCTGCAGAGTTATGATTTCTTTTTTCACTCTGAGGCAGTGCTTTAAATGGGCCGGTAGTGTCCGGTACGGAGTACCGGCACTTTTTTAATTTGAGCAGGAGAGTACCGGTACTTCTCAAGAGAAATGCAATACTTTTAATTGGAGAGTACCGGCACTTTTCAGAACAAGCAGGTACTCTGTTATAGAGTACCTGCACTTCTATTATTCCATTTCAAGCACTGCTCTGAGGGTGATGGTAAGAATGGAGAGCGGGCCCGTCTTAACCTGCTTTTTAGAACTTTCATTCATTGTGCAGACACTGGATCAATGTTTTTGCAGGCAAACTTAAGGACATGAATATAGGGCACCTTTTCAATGTCTATTTTAATTTACAACCGGGTCTAAGACTTGAGTGACCCAGCAGACTTTAAACCCTGCTCCATCCACTTTTGCATGCGGATTCTGCTCCTCTGCGTGCACCTCTTGTCTCACTGCCGCACTCACACCTATCTGCTCCCCCCCACTTTATTCCGTTTGTCTTACCCATTTTATTCGCCTCTCTGCTCCCTTTCCACTTGTCCTGGGTGAGCAGTTTACATTGTGATGCGCCGCCATTCTATCTTTTGCTCTGCGCCCAGCAGGGTATTCTGCTTTTCATTGATACAGGGGCAAGGCACCCTTCACACGCAAGGGCACTGTAATTAACTGCCTAATTGCTGTCATCAACATGCAGATGCAGCCATTAGGCCCACTGAGACAAGCCTGCAGGGGAGAATGATCAAAAAAAGAAAACTATAAACTCTTAGGGGGCCCCCTGGGCCTCAATACTCTGGAGTCTTTAAAGGTGCGAGGCCCCATGGCTGCGAGCAGGCGCGGGG
Source organism: Calotriton arnoldi (assembly GCA_963921515.1). Lineage (NCBI taxonomy): Eukaryota > Metazoa > Chordata > Amphibia > Caudata > Salamandridae > Calotriton > Calotriton arnoldi. The sequence goes on along the minus strand of CAWUFW010011605.1, from coordinate 469,340 downwards.
CCCTGGGCAGCTGCCCACGCTGCCCATGCCTAGCGCCGGCCATGGTTAGGATAGGCAAGGTATCAGCTTAAAGCAAGCTCTGCATCTCTAAATAACAAATGTCTGATGAGATTACCCTATTTGGGGGCGCATTCCTTCTATACATTACACACTTATGCTTCTTCTAATTGGAGATAAAAGTGATATAACAAGACAAAGGGACATGCAACACACGGAGCTTATGCCAAGTCAAGCTGACGACAGATGACAGAATTTCATTTAAATGAGCCTTTCCTTTGTGGATGTCACCTCTCCCAATGGAAACTTCTTCTCCCGTTAAAAATGTTTTTAAGATTATGGAACCTCACACTGTCACTACCGTAGGCTATTAAATCTTCTGGGTCTGTGGAGAAAACACAAATTCAGCATCACTCACACGGTTGTTGCTGTGTCATACCTGCAGACTCATCTGTCAGCACCAAGGGATTAAACCTTTTATTAATTTGTCTTAAATCGAGATCGTGGCATTTCACCTGTGCTCCTGTGACCACAGGGCACCTCTCACCTTACAAAGCTTGACTCATCTGGATTGTGTCAGTAATTTGGGATCTCAGGCCTCTCTCATGACAACTTTAGAGGGATACGGGTAGGTTTTTAAAATAAAAGAACTACCCTGGGACTAAATTGAAGTAAGGCTTGTCAGGAAGTCTGTTGAACAGCTTCTTCTCAGTTTTCAGTCCAGCTCCCAACCACCACTGAATAAACTGCCACACACAGCTTTCAGTCAGCACCAGCCACAACGTTCTTTGATGACATCAGACTCTCTGCCACTCACGATACAACTTGAATGTTCCATGAAAGAAGGCACACACAGCCTTTACACAGTCTCCAGTTCAATATGTAACCACTAAAGCATATCAACCAGTAATCTGTATAATATGATTCAAATACATACTCAGACTGAAGCAAAAATAAGGCACATTCTACCTACATTTGTGTTCTACTTAACCCCTTGACCGCGATTGGAATTCCGCTCGTGTGCTGGACATTCCGATCGCGGGTGCGGTCGTGACGAGCTCAGCTCGTCATACGCACAGCGCTACCGCGCAGCATGACGAGCTGAGCTCGTCACGCGCATTTAAGGGGTTAAACCAAACAATTTCTAAATACAGACATAATTGACTGTAAACCTTATCGGGGTTAAAGATGCCCCAGAGGTTTCCAGACAGATTGAGTCAAGATCCCAGACCTCTAGCGTAGACTAAGACTTTGGCTTACCTCTACATGGTTTGACTTTCCCACCGTCGGATGTTTGAACTTAGTTTAGTGCACCAAAGCGTGAGCGCGAAAGTAGAAGTTGTTGCAGCCTCACACAACCCCACTAAATACATAGTTAATGTGGTATCCGTGCTGGTTTACAAACAGTCCCATAAAAAGGGGTCAGGGATGCAGTAGTAATTAAAACCCAGTTAAATTCCTTAGAATATCACACGCAAGTGCTGCACTAAGAGAAAGGAGACTTTATATTTAAAAGTGTTTCATTTCAACATTTTCATCCTGTTGCATAGCACATGTAAAATAACCCCACAGAATATTAAAACAGCACTGACGCATGTTACTAACAACAAAAATAATATGAAAGGTTCAAATATAGTCGAAATGTAATTTGGTAACCTAACACTCTAAAGACTACTTCTGTGTGCTGTACTATGAGAGCATGAAGTGGCTTAGCTTGCATATAGAGTTTCTTAGGATTCAGCACACTGCATACCTGTTACAGGCAGTAGCTGTAATTATCAATAGCCAAGAGGGAGTGTTCCCTTGAAAGGACAACAAACATCAGCTGGACTCAGCTCCACTCCTTTCACACTTGGCTCAGTATCAGCTCTCAGCATAGGACTGGGTGCTGCATCAGGATGGCAATCTGGAGGTCTCTGTCTGGATCTCTGACAGTATCTTGTGTGATAACCTGGGGTGAAGGACCTCTCTCTCTAAGTATCCACTTGCGGAACCTTTTATACTGTTGACCTCTGATCTTATTTTTAATGGAGAATATTTGAGGAATTTCTGACATGACCTGTATCCGTCAATATACTAGTCTTAAGATAAGTATAAACCAGTATGGTAAAAATACGTCAATATACTAGTCTTAAGATAAGTATAAACCAGTATGGTAAAAATACATACATTCAGACTATCCTGTTTATGTTATTTTCAGTATCTAACCTTGAAATATAGATAACAAGGCACTTGTCTCAGACTGATGTCGCATTAGGTGTCTTACCAATGTCATTGTCTTGATGATTTGACACTTTCACAGGTTCTTTGAAAGATAAGGGCAGGCAGCATCCTCACCAAAAGTAGACACTCCGATGATCAGGCAGAAAGTGGACTCAAGCCTTAGGGTCTTTATGTGAGGCCTCTTGTTTTCTATGAGCAGCAGAAGACTGCAAATGATTCTGGGAAATAAGAGCTGCCGGTGTACAGTGCCATAGTGAGTGGCAAAACATTGGCAATCAAAAGTGGTACCTTTTTGGTGTAGGTTCTGCAAGATTTTGTTCATCTGATATTCCACAATTTGATAGTAGAAGTTTTGAGTAGAGCAAAAAAAGGCGATTGTGCAGTATCAGGCGAATCCACAAATGTGTGTTTCCAAAGAAAAGGAAAATGTTGTACTCCTTTTCCAAGGGTTCTTAACAAATGGTCAGTTCTCCTTGAGCTAGGGTGACCAGCATACTCCAGGGTTTTACAGACACCGTTTCCAGTTTGGGGAATTGGTGTAACAACCTAATGCACTCTGGGCACTGTAGTCTTGGTTTGTATCCACTTCTAATTAATTTACACTCCTGATAGTAGTGATTTGTAGAATAAAAGACAAAAACTGGAAACAGTGCCATTAAGGAATGTAGTGAGATAGTAGCCCTATCTTGGTCTTGATGTGCAATTCGATATATATTGCATCCAAACAATTCTATCATAACTTGGATTTTTATTTATTTGGTGTGATAACAGCATCTATTCAGTGATTTGAAATGTGTCATAATTTGCAGATTTTGACACTTCTGGCACCAAATCCACTTGTCCCAGTATTTATTGTATTTTCCCTCCAGTAAATTTCTGCACATTTGACCTGCCGAAAGTTATCCAGGGATGCAGATTTGATCGTACTCAGTAAATTTTGGGAACGGTAAAGTTTTGCACTAGTAATGACGTTCCTTGCACAAACACATGTTTTCAGAAGGATCATAAGAATCTGGAGCACTCAAAAGCAACACCTAACTGTCCATTGATTCATGATTGGCCTTCGAAAAGTTTAGAAGCAACACTACAGCCTGGTATGAAGTGCACTATGCAACATGTCTGAATTGGTCTGTTACAAAAATAACTGCATGTTGGGGGATCACACTGATTTGAAGAAATGCTGTGTCCTGCATGATGGAAATTACAAAGCTTTTCCTGTACCCTTGGAAGTCCTGTAGAGCCATCAACCAGTATAAGCCAGTCTTTATTCATGTCAGCACCACAAACGTCATTGTTGATATTGGTAGGGTGGGATAACCTAACTAGACCTATCTCTCAAAGACTAGTATAATGCTCACATGTCTGACATTCATTTCCTTGCCATCAAGCAATTGCATTTGTAAACTGTGAAAGAATATTGGTCGTGGGCCAATGTTCAGTGGTGCAAGATGCAAGATACTTCTATTGTTAAAACTGATATCTGAGACAGATATTGTGAAGACAGAAGGAAATAATTACAAGAACCAAAGGTTTTAGTGGTATCACTAATGTAGAAATCCATATATTTTGTCATGAGGGCGACAATTACTTACATACTTTTTTTATTTTTTTGGCGGAGTTTTATATAGCGCGAAGGTATCAGGTATCAGAGCGCTTTACATGAGCACCCGTTGCGTTACACAAGGACACGTTCATTTTTTTTTTGTTAGGGACGGGGAGATTAAGTGTTTTGCCCAGAATCACAGGATGTTGAGCGTTGTTGCTGAGACTCAAACCAGGTTCCCCAGATTTGAGGTCGACTGCCCTAGCCGTTGGGCCACATCCTCTCCCCCGCCTTGATTAATTAATGACAAACCATACAATGCACTGCAATGTGGCAGAGTGCGTCTGTATAGCAGTAGACCACTGAATACGTTGAAAACTTTCATCACATTACTCAAAAGATGGAAGAAAAAGGGTGTAATTGTTCACATGGTAGCACACATTGTATCTTCATGGACTGGACAATGTACGGGCTTAGTAGAAAGAGGGACATGTACTGCACCTCAATAGTAAGACAATCTGAAATGTGGAACAGCAGCCTAATAACCACAGGCTTGTGAACACCCATTTCGAGAAATACCAGAATGAGGAAAACCTCATTCCACCCAAAAAATAGTTTTTGGGGGGAAAACGTAAAAGACCCAGGATAAATTCCCAGATCCAGAAAAAATCTTAAAACAAAAAAAAATTCCTCGCTCCTCAAATTCTCTAATTCTTCACTTTCATGAGTGCTTGTGTCGAGAGCAAAATATCGTACCTGTATGGTAACTCTGTAAACTGCATTCAACAGAGAAGCATTTAAATCTAGAATTGTCATTGTTGTTGTTTCCATAAAGCCATCTACCTTGAAAACACATGCATCCCATGATGCTGAAGAAGAGTCTGTCTCAAAAGAAGCTTCATCTATGTAAAATCTGTGCACTACTTGGAAATCTTTCATTCTAGTCTTGTTAAGGTTAATTCAATAACAAATTATAATACAGCCAAGTGGATGATAATAAATTAATGTATTTGTATTTTTTTAATTTTTTTATATTAGGCTAATTAGGCATTACAAACAATACACATATACACTCTAACCATAGATGCTATAAAACAATAACATACATTTCATTACTTAAAACATAAAACAATGAATCTGATAAAAACACTTATTATACCCTTCAACTCACAGACATTCCGATTAAAATGATTGTTTATAATCAAAATATCCATCCCCGAGAACACATCACCGATGTCTGCACCTTTAACTTTACCAAGTGATTACTTAAAATATACCTTATTATATTCTCAATGAGTCATTCAACCAAGCACCGAAGCTCATAAGACCTATATATCTCTTTTAGAATCAGGGCTAAAAACAGCTATCCTACTTCATGCCATATAAGTTAGTAAAAAGCATACTGGGGCATAACCAACATATAAGCAGACTATAATATCCAATAGTCAAATAAAAACACCATATTACAAGTAAAAATCTGTGGTAAAAACATTCAACGTGACCAACTGTTCATATACAAAAGATAAATATTTCCCTACAGCGTGACACAATTTCATATGATTTAATTTTAAAATTATATTCCCTAAATCATCAACCTGGCGTACCTGTAAAGTTCTAAAAACAGAGAGTAACAAACCTCCCCTTTCTATATCAAAATATGTACAAAATACAATTACATGAGATAGAGACAATGGGGCACATTTACAAAAGGGACAAATGAAGGTGCCAGCACCATCCCGATTAACCAACTTCCAGTGTATAAAGGCTGGCACCTGCCCAAGCCGAACCTTCAGTAACCACCTTCTAGTGTTGGAGCGTTTTATAACAAGCAAATATAATTGTATATCACCTCCAAAATCTGTGCCCAATAAGTAAAACAGAATGTTTCTTCACCCCACATTTTCTAAATCAGAGTCTCTAGATTTCTCTTTTGTAACATGTTTCACTACTGATTTCCATTGCAACACTGACATACTCCTGTCTAGTAATAATGATGTATCTAAACAATCCTTGATTTTATGAAGGTTAGCAGTCCATGGGCCAATTTCATGTGCCTGTATGTAAGATTTAATTAATTGCCTCAGAGAGCCATCAGCTTACTCAATAAGGCGGGCATAGTTAAGAATCTTTTGCTTGTATTTAAATATAATATTGGTTAGCCCAACTCCAACCTCAATGTATTATTCACTGTACCTCTGGACAGGCCAAGCCATCCTTTCCAGATTTTCTTTTCAGTAGTCTGCAACCGGTCAGTATTCTTCTCAGGGAGAACCTCACAGTCATACAAATGCAAATGTACTATTCTTGCATTAAAAGCCTCTCTAAGTACTCCTATGAATGTATGCCCCAATACAAAGTCCAATCTTTGTATGTACCTGCATTAGCCTTAGATCTAGCTTCCTGTTGATTGATATGGGCTTTAAAATTCAAGTTATATGTAAAAAGGAGGCCTAAGTATCTATACTCATTCTCCTCCTCTACTTGGGCACTGCTTAGAAACCACTTCTGCCTTATTGTCTGAGCAATTCTCCTAGAAAATACCATTACTTTGGTTTTGGAGACATTATTCATAGATAGTTTGCCTTACAATATTGAGAAAATGCTTCAAGTAGCCTCTGCAGGCCTACCAGAGTAAGGTCCAGTAGAACTGTATCAGTAGCGCAGTAAAGTGATGAAATAGCCTTCATACTCAGGGGGTCATTATGATGTCTGGCGGATCAGCGCCGCCCGTATGGCGGTGGCGATCTGCCTGCCATTTCCGTCCGCCCGCCTCACATTTCCCCCGCCATATTACGATGGCGGTGAGGACCAAGGCGGACGGAAAGATCGTCCGCCAGTTTTCCGCCGGTAGGCAATCCGCCCGATTGCCTACCGGGCGGAAGAGGCCTGCAATATGGTGGGGGTGCCTTGCAGGCACCGCCATCCAAATTACGATGATGGCGGACTCATGCCTTTCCATGGCGGAGACTCCGCCATGAAAAGGCATGCGGAGAATGCCTTTGGGGGCCCGTTGCGGGCCCCCAGGTGGTTGGGGGGTGGGTGGCTGCACTTGGGGGGTACCCATGGTACCCCCCGACATTTGCATGCACAAGGTGGCAGGCACCGCACGGTGCTTGTCACATTGTGCATGCAAAAGCACAACATGCCCTTTTAACATTGTGGCGGGTGCTGAATACAGCACCGCCCGCCACAATGCTAAATATACAGGATGCGACCGCCATGGTGGCGGTCGCATCCTAATATGCACAGCGGGACCGCCGCACCTCTTGCGGGCGGTCCCTTTTTCCGTTGCGATGGCGCCCGCCATCGTAATGACCCCCTTAGTTTGGGTGAAAAAGAACGAACCTGGCTTAGTGCTAATGGTGCATCTGCAATGTAGGATAGGGGCCAATATACATCCTGCCTTGAACTGTTAGGAGTATCTATTTTCCTAAACAGTGCTCCATTTCTCCCTAAATCTATCCTTGTCCATAAACCCTCATGAAGTTGGATTATCACTTTTAACAAGCCAGCAAAATATTCCAATTATAATTTTTTTTCCAGTGAAGGGCCCGATTAATTGTGTCAAATGCCGTTGACAAATCTATATATGAAACATACAGAGGCTGTTTCCTTTAAAAGCATATTACTCAGCCAACAATGTAAGTATTAGGCAGCCATCACTGTTGAGTGCCCTTTGCGGAATCCCAGTTGTACCTTTCAGAGGACTCCTTCATTAACTGACCAATCTTTCAGTAAACATAGTGGATGCTTAGCATAAATTTTGCTCGAGATAGCCAGCAAGGTAATCATACAATAACTTGTGGGCGACGAGCGGGACCGGTTTTCATACAAAGGGACCCTAATACTTCCTTACCAGTAATATGGTAAATCTTGACCATTTATTATAGCTCCGAACACTGGGGTCAAAACTTTGGCCCACAAACTAGGCTTAAGCTTTATTATGTCAGTGGATAAACCGTCTATGCTTTGAGCCCGGAAACATTGTAGTTTTTTATCAGCTCCTCAATTCTGCTTACTATGGCAAATAAAGAGAACTTCTCTGCTGTCATATTAGATTTTAGATTTTTAAAATTCTCAAAATTCTCTGTAGCAGCCTTATTATCCTCTTTTAGCCTATATAAATATGGTATTTTCATAACCCACTCTTCTTCAGCCACCGGTGTTGCTTCTATTTCTTTCAACATCCCAAGAATTACTAACTGCATCTCAAAAACCCTTTGTTCTTCCTGTTCGGAGGGATGCTATAATCTTCGTCCAAGCTGCCTCTTTCTCCTTCCAAATAATTTTCCTGATTTCTTTTCTATAATTCTTCCTATGTTGTCTGATTAAAAACGCCTTATTAGCACCACCCACTTTATAAGCCTCCCTTATGTTCTTAGGAAGCTCGATCTTTGCCCTTTCCTTTGACAAACTTTGTGTGCCCTAGCAGACCCTTCCACAGTCTAAAGCCCCCAAAGCTGCCTCACATATCGAGAAATCATTTTGTCGTACTCTTTCAAAATAGTTTGGGACGTTTGTTTAACATATGATTTTAGGAACATATTGATATTATTAACATTTTGGGATTTTAATTTTGCATACTGTACTATCCTACGCTCATTCTTACTATGAATTAGTGAGCTATTCTGCCACTGATGCCTCAAATATGCAGAGCTATGCAGACAAAGCAAGAGCGGTTTATGATCACTACTTAACGATTCCTCAATTTCAAGATCTTTTACTATACTGAAATTTACAGAAGAAATTATAGCATAGTCAATCAGTGTGGCCACCTTCCCATTCTCAAAAGTATATTGCCACGGATGATTGCCTGTGGATCTTACATTTATAATAGTCATATTCAAGCTATCTAATATTGTGACCAATTTCCCAACTTTACCCTCCCCAGGCTGATTAGCAAGAACCTGACAAGGAATTCCTGGGCATTTTCCGTTTCTAACTGTAGCTCATCCTTCAAGGAAAGAGAAGAAATCTTCGCATTGAAATCACCTACCAGTAGAATTGCCACATTCAGGAATTTCAAAGTGATTTTTTCCAATAACAGTTTCAGCTCTTTTAATTGTTTATCCTGCCTTTTTAGGGGGGGAGGAATATGTGTTTCTTAATATTAGATCTATACATGATTTTTTCTCCTGAGCCTTCTTGCTTATCATCAAAAATGATATTGTCATGGTTAAAAAGTTGGAAAATTCCCTAAATATTAATTCATCCTTTATTTCATGTTTTACTGACACCAGGAAAGCTAAGCCCCCTGCAGAGCGACCATATTGTCCCTTAACCGACTTGTCACTAAAATTAGGCCTGGGTGGTAAATTCCGTTCCGCTCGCGGAATTTGGGTAATTTCGCGTTCCGCGGAGAACGCGGAATTGCCAAAAATTCCGCGATCCGCGGCTTCGCAGAGTTTTTTGCTTGTTCGTGCTTTCAAAATGCGTGTTCATGAGATATTTCTACCAGAGCACGCACACAGCGTTCGCGAACAGGAAAAAAGCATTGCGAATGGGCGGAACAAGCAATTCCGCTTGTTCGCGGAACTTTTGCGTGCTCGCGGAGATTTTTTACCATTTCGCGGAGCTTTGCATAGCGCGACTACGCAAATTCCGCCCACCCCTACCTAAAATCACTCATCAGCACATCCTCCATTTCCCAGGTTTCTGTTATCATAAAATGTATATTCAATGACAAAAGATAAACACCTATGTCATCAGGACTGGCAAAATGGGGGTCTTATAGCCACATTTTTCGAATTGATTGTTCCCGCAATCCAGTTCCAATCAGTATCTCATTTCGCTGATATTTCCTCCTGTTTTGTGTGAATTTGTCTTCCGTTCTCTGATTTTGTTAGAAAAATCCTTTCAGCCCCTGGGCCTCCATGGCCGCCCTTCCCCACATACCGTAGATCATGGTTTGGCTAAGCCTCATTACTTCCCTCTTGGGCATTCTCATAATTTGCCTTCCACCTATTAAATTCTGTCCTTGGTAGAAAATACTCATAAACATCAAAGCCTGCATGTCCTAGCTCATCAATTGAATGAAGTACTTCTCCCGCTACGATCCTAGAATGAAAGTGAACCATTGCATATTGCCATGGAGATGAGATATTGCTCGATTTACGGAATGAAACTAATGGCAAAAGTTTTGTATGCTATTTTTTCCGACTGTGGCACTGTTAGAAAAAGAGATAAAATACTAGATCTATATAGGATACATTCTCAATCAAAATCCTCAAAAATGTCCACCAGCTGAAGGACCCATTCAACATAATCCTAGGGGTTTACTGACGTTCCCTTACCCCACTGTTGGTAGCTATCTTACTGAGAGGCCCATGCTCCATCCACATCATGTGATCATACATTGCTGTGAGTGGTAATTATTGTATCAGAGTCACTACATATTTTCTTGTGTCCCGAGTCACCTATCTTAGACCCATTATTATTCGTTTTTGTACCCGCAAAACCTACGGAGTCTTTCACAGACCAGGGATCACCTGATGGTGCGGTTTCAAGTTGCTCCTTCAGAACTGTCTTGCTTGTCTCCTTGGTCAAGGATGTTCCTTGACCTTGATTCTCAGGACACTCTCCAACCTTGTCATCTCCTGGTTCCTTTAATGAGTTAATCTCCAATCGGAGCACTCTTTTTCCTTTTTTTGCTTTTTTGCGGTTCCGACTTTTCTGTGGTTTAAAATTTAACAATGTCTTTATTAATTTCTGTTTTTTTATGAAAAAGCAGGAACAGCTTATCCACTCTTTTTAACTCATAAGCGTGCGCTGATCTTGCCTCTTCTCAGGTAGCTTCTTTCCCAGAGCTACTAGCATTTTTTTCAAAATTATCTTCTGTATAATAATTTTAGATACCTGATTTGAAGGATGTGCTCCTTCCCTAATAATCACACTTGGATGCTTGACTTCCTCCAAGTCCGTCTGGGTTGATTTATGGCAAATTGAGAGTGCTATTTTACCTTGTCCACACACTGGCCCCTCTACAATAAAGTCCTTATTAGACACAGTAAACAGTTTGTTCTTGCTCTTATCCTTATGCTATTTCATTCTTAATTCTGATAAAAACTGTAGAATAACTAAGTTTGTATCGACATTATGTTCAGTATAGACATAGTTGGACTAAACACTTCAAGATTGTATTCACTGATGCCATCCAGCTTGAGTTAATTGTGACTTGCTCACATAATAACTGCCTTTTTTGGGAAAGTGGGGCCCTATCTATGAGTAGTTTGGATATTGCTGGCTGTGTGTTAAGTTACAAGACACTATACTCGTGTGAAGAAGATATGTCAATTAGATTAGAGAGTGAGAGTCTCCTTGCTTTAGCAGCCTCCTAGGAGCTTCTTTGTACCTTTTCTTCATATACAGCACAGGGACTTGAGAACCAATTTGTATCCCACAAGCTCAGGTTGCCTGAAAGCATAGAGGCATATCCTTCTTGTCCTCCAAGTCCCCTTCTGAGATCGTCTAAAATTGACTCATCACTTGGTTGATTCATATGATTTAATTGGTTCCATTCACCACCCATAGACTCTTCTGACCTGGGACCCCCAACACATTGCTTCACATCTGTGTCTTTTTCACCACATACAAGCTAACATTAGTTCATTTTTTCAGCACTTCTATTAGGACTAGAGCAGGAGCTGGAGGCATTTGATGATGAAACCTCAATTACATCTTGAGCAGACCTCTACACCAAAAACAAACATTGGGTATGTTTATCTGGGCCGGATTCCATGACTGCGTTAATATGCACTTCCACAGTTACTTTTACCTCATCCTCTTTCCTTGGAGTAGTACCTAACCATAAACTCCCAGTAGTCTCCGCAGTATTCTGAGCTCTATGTTCACCAGTAACTGGGACCAAAGATGATTGTTCCATTTTAATCCCATTGGTCCCCGTGACAAACTCATTTGCAGCACCTGGGTAACTGTTGACAGATAACTTCCCCTTCTTCAACTTAATTAACTCCCTCCCTCTCACAACTTGTGATCTCGAAACACGCAATGGGCTCACTGCTACATGAGCGCCTGAAATAACACTGGAGTACACATTAGATCTCTGATTCATAGGGGCATTCACCGAAAGATTATCCAAGGCTGCCAGCAGTTCTGAACCATGAATAACAGGTGAAGCAGGTATATTATTATATTTTACCACAGTACATTTACGGCTTCAACTACTGTTTTCCCAAGTCTTTCCAAGTAACTATTTTCCGTATGAGGGTATTTATCCAAACTATTCAAAGTGCAGAGAATAAAGAAGCGGGTTCGAGGGCAGCTCCGATATTCGATCCAATATTCCGAAGGTGGCAACTAGTGACAAAATACCACCATGACCAAAGCTCTTATCCCAACAAGTGAAAGACGCTGCTCACAATAGAAAGACTGCACTCCTCCAAGAGGCTGCAGAAAATAATCTAAAGATCCAAAGAGTAATCCGCTGAACATGGAACCCAAGTAGCTCCTGCAAGTCACACCTGGGCCGCCATCCCTCAACTACTACAACTCCACCACTCCACCAGGCCACCCTCATCCACCCCCATGGCACAATCTCCACTTTCCCGCACACAGCGCATACTCTGGTGCCACCCTCACCAGCAGTTTTCAAAACGCGCTCTGAGTCAATCCCACATCCATGGAGCTTACCACCCACTCTCTACCAGAGCAAGGTCAACAGTCTGCAAGGGAAGTGGAAGGAGCAGAGGGGCAGACTGGCCGAAGATGGACTGGCGGCCCGGTCCCAAAGGTGGGGGAGCAAGGCCTGGGGGGTACGAGCCTCTAATGCGGTCTGCCTGCAGATCTCATTTTACTTTTTTCGCCACTTACTCAGGCCAACTCACTGGGGGGACTTCCAGGCCACTCCAGTGAGCACCTTCACAGAACACCTTGGCTATCATCCACCCACCTGCCCCATTACTGCTGGGCTGGACTGCAGAGGGCTACGCAGTCGGTCTAACACAGCGTAAGCAGGGCGGCGGGACTAGAAAGCCACGAGCGACAAGGCAAAAAACCAGAACAGCTCCGGCAGTCACACTGACTCTGATATTCTGGCGTCTGAACAAATGAATGTAGAACTGTGAAGGTAAAGCACTAAAGACCCTATTAGCAAAATATATGCTCAGAAAATGAGAGAACTCTATGCAAAATCCGATCCTGATTCACAAGCGCAGAGGAAGTTGCACCAATTAGGAAGTGATTTCCTCAGTATTTTTAAATCAAACAATTTGTTAAAATTAGAATATGTATTTTAAAATATACAACAAGCAGATTGCCAGTCCAGACTACGTTGTTTAAACTTTAACTGTAAAATATTACAAGGACTCCAGTCAATGATAGGTCTGCCGTAGATTCAAGACAGGTCTAGCGTATGTTACTATTGGTTCTGAAAAGGTGCCTTCAAGACGGCGGTATATTGATTTAAGTTATTCTTTCAGAGAAGAATGAATTAGCTACACAGTTTCTTGCTACTGAATGTCTGGTAGTAGCAAGAAAGTCAATTTAAAGTGACACCTGGTGGGTGTTGCAGATGAAGAAACAAGCTTTGGCAAAGAGAATAGGTCTGGTGCTAGCTCCTAGCCTAATGCCTTTGCTAATGTTTTTGTAAATCTTTATTACATAAAACATTGGCACTGTTACGTGCATACATGTACACACACACACACAGCAAAACCAAAGGGGATGATGGACGGAGTGTTGAACATTGCAAGCACTCACCCCCAGTCAACTGATCTGGGTTTAATCCATCATCATTCTTTAGCTCACTCCGCCACCCCAGTTCAGACATGGCCATATGCAAATCAGTCTGACCCTGTGCCTCATGGGAACAGTCCAGCCCGAACTACCAAGCCAGGTCTTCCCTGAACTGGAAACAAGCATCCTGGGACCAGCCATGTCTGAACTGGGGTGGCGGAGTGAGCTAAAGAATGATGATGGATTAAACCCAGATCAGTTGACTGGGGGTGAGTGCTTGCAATGTTCAACACTCCATCCATCATCCCCTTTGGTTTTGCTATGTTCGCCCTAAGTTGGCAGGGTATGCCCAGACGTGGGTCCCTTGCTCACTTTACCACTGGATTCAAGATAGCCTGGCTGATGACGGCTGTAAGCCAGAAACCGGTCCCAGGATGCTTGTTTCCGGTCCAGGGAAGACATGGCTTGGCAGTTCGGGCTGGACTGTTCCCATGAGGCACAGGGTCAGACTGATTTGCATATGGCCATGTCTGAACTGGGGTGGCAGAGTGAGCTAAAGAATGATGATGGATTAAACCCAGATCAGTTGACTGGGGGTGAGTGCTTGCAATGTTCAACACTCCATCCATCATCCCCTTTGGTTTTGCTATGTTCGCCCTAAGTTGGCAGGGTATGCCCAGACGTGGGTCCCTTGCTCACTTTGCCACTGGATTCAAGATAGCCTGGCTGATGACGGCTGTAAGCCAGAAACCGGTCCCAGGATGCTTGTTTCCGGTCCAGGGAAGACATGGCTTGGCAGTTCGGGCTGGACTGTTCCCATGAGGCACAGGGTCAGACTGATTTGCATATGGTCATGTCTGAACTTGGGTGGCAGAGTGAGCTAAAGAATGATGATGGATTAAACCCGGATCAGTTGACTGGGGGTGAGTGCTTGCAATGTTCAACACTCCGTCCATCATCCCCTTTGGTTTTGCTATGTTCGCCATAAGTTGGCAGAGTATGCCCGTACGTGGGTCCCTTGCTCACTTTGCCACTGGATTCAAGATAGCCTGGCTGATTACGGCTGTAAGCCAGAAACCGGTCCCAGGATTCTTGTTTCCGGTCCAGGGAAGACATGGCTTGGCAGTTCGGGCTGGACTGTTCCCATGAGGCACAGGGTCAGACTGATTTGCATATGGCCATGTCTGAACTGGGGTGGCGGAGTGAGCTAAAGAATGATGATGGATTAAACCCAGATCAGTTGACTGGGGGTGAGTGCTTGCAATGTTCAACACTCCGTCCATCATCCCCTTTGGTTTTGCTATGTTCGCCCTAAGTTGGCAGGGTATGCCCAGACGTGGGTCCCTTGCTCACTTTGCCACTGGAGTCAAGCTAGCCTGGCTGATGACGGCTGTAGGCCAGAAACCGGTCCCAGGATGCTTGTTTCCGGTCCAGGGAAGACATGGCTTGGCAGTTCGGGCTGGACTGTTCCCATGAGGCACAGGGTCAGACTGATTTGCATATGGCCATGTCTGAACTGGGGTGGCGGAGTGAGCTAAAGAATGATGATGGATTAAACCCAGATCAGTTGACTGGGGGTGAGTGCTTGCAATGTTCAACACTCCGTCCATCATCCCCTTTGGTTTCACACACACACACAGCCATCTTTAAAAGAGTTTGTAATAAAGGTTTACAGAAAAATTCAAACAGAGCCATCCATGCTGCGCGTCTATGCGCATGTTTTTATAACACTTGACAAAAATAATCCAGAATGCGTATGGATATGCACGCATGGACAGCTATCTTTGAATGGGTTAGAAGCCAATCAAAAGATAGCCGATTGCTTGCTCGTGCTTCAGCACGCAATGGTGGCCATATTTGAATGAGTTGGAAGCCAATTCACATTGATGGTGGCCTCAAGCAGTGCACACATCAGATGCAGCGCACAGCAAGTGGCAACAAGGGCCTGCTAGCAAAGTTAAGAAAAAAAAATAAAAGCAAATCAAAACTACAAGATGTTCTTTTAAAAGCACACCATGTCCCACAACTCCCTGGCAATGAAGCGGGCTAATTTCTTTGTGGTATTTAGTAAAATCAAAAGGTCTTTACTGATGCCAGACCTAAAAGCCTACATAGCAATATTACAAAGAGTAAAAGGGAAAGATGAGCATGAGAAAATCAAGTAGCAACAAACGACTTGGCAACAGTTGGTATACTTTTAAGTATCAGGAACCTGGCTATAGGAATTTAATTGACTTGTCACACGTTTACCCTTTGAAGCCAGTCAGTGGGGTAAACACATTTTACAAGTCTTACGGATAGCACAAGTAGGGCAATATTGCAAAGAGTCCATTAATATATATTTGGGAACTGACAGGATGCCCAATATCCATTAAGAAACCGTTAAGCAGCAAAACATTATTATTTGTTTCATTCCGACAGTAATTGATAAAAAAATGTAATTAATAAGTTGTATGACTTCTCACGCACAAAATAGAATTCGTATGACAGCGCAGTCTGGGGAAAACAATTGTTGGCGTCGCACTGAAATAGCTTTAATTGGTTTGAAGAACATATAATTGAGCTACCAAAAAATAAATACGAAAACATTATTCCTCCCATCTTTTTGCAGAAAAAGCATAAGCAGAGTCAACTAGGTAGGAAATGTTTTATCAGAATGTAATATCATGTATCCGCACATGAGAGAGACCTGGGAGAATTGCTTTTTGCGCCCATAAACCAGTTTTGAGAAACTTTGTGGCCGGGTACAAAGGCATGTATTAAATAAGTTAGATAACATTCATAAACATAAGCTTTCGGTACACGGTACTTTATAAAATCCATACTTAACTCCATAATAAAGTAGGAACACACAGCAACTGTTTCATTCGATATAAGTTATTGGTGAAGGTGACGTGATTTTCAGTTGAAAGGGCCACAAAAAGTGTTACTGTGACATGAGTATTGCATGTTTCTCTGGTGCTGTATGCAAATGAGACACACTTGCAGGGACAGCTCCTCCGCTGGAGCGGAGAAGCGTCTCCCCACTTAAATTACTCCTAAACCCCCAGAGATGAAAATTCATTACCATTCTATTTTCCACCCTTCGTCCCAAACAGAGCGTCAAGAATGGGTGGGGCCTGCTGAGTGACAGCAGCAGGGAGGAGGGGGGGGGCTGTATGTGCACTGTTTCGCATGTTTTTTTGGCCGGCTGTCTTGTGACGGCCAGCCACACATGCGCACTTTAAACAAATCTGACCCAGTTGTCTTAAGACAGCTGGGTTAGAGCAAGTGCAGGCCTCCAGAGCGCTGTGGAGCATCAAGTGAGGCCGCTCCCTCCAATCAGGTCGCTGCTCTCTTGCTGTATGAGAGCAGAGCCAGGATTGGTCTAGGGAGTTTCCTGGTGGCCGGTGCGATTTTATTAATTTTTGTAATTTTATTTTCACTTGTTCGTGCGCGCCCACCCACCCCCAACCCCTCTAGAGGTTCAGCCGCCACTGCACACCTGTTTTAAAACTAACCCTGGGCGAAGTGCTACGCTTCGCTCGCATAGTTTGCGAAGTTTGCGCTACTTCGCACAACGCGAATTGCACATAGCACAGTGCAAACACGCGTAGCGTAGCGTAGCGTAGTGCCGCGGTCATTTTTTGCTTGCTCGCGGTCCTCAACGTCAAGTTGGCGACCGCGAGCAAGCAAAATGACATCCCGGCGAGACTTTTTCCTTGTTCGCGATCAGCAACATCAAGTTGCCGATCGCGAGCGTGGAAAATAAACCTCCCGGCGAGATTCTCAACGCGGGGAGGTCAGGTTTCTCATTGCGAGTGGTCGCGTATGCTCGCAACCGCTCGCGATGAGAAACTACCAGTCCGCGTTGAGAAAGCTGCCGCTCGAGTAAAAATCTACTCGAGCGGCAGTAAAGACAGCTCGCACTGTGCAAGTTGCCGTTTTCAATGATTGCACAGTGCGGACAAGCATCCGGCACTGTGCAATCATTGCGAACAGTGCGCTACGCAGTTCGCGTAGTGCTACGCGAAGCTTGCGTAGTGCGAACTGCACTTTGCGTAGCTTCGCGAAGCATTACTTCGCGAACTACGCCCAGCCTTATTTAAAACACATCTTTCACACAGCAAGGTTTCTTAAAAATTAAGAGGCAAACATTTCTTCAGGCTAAACAAAAGGAGTGAGAAATAGAACGAGAGATAGAGACAGAGCTATGGATCAATAGACAAAATGGATAGATTAATATAGGCATTCAGATAGAAAGATCGAGAGATATGGGTAGAGAGAGTGGCAAAGAGAGAGGTGAAGAGGGCAGTAGCAGCCCGTGGTGGGAGTGCTGCCGGGCGGTGACGCGGGTCGGGGGAGGGGCAGGGTGGGGGGTAGTAAACTACGGAATACGGCCGCACAGAGGTAAGTAAACAAACAAATAAATAAAACGAATGTCGTTGCGTGCGCTGCATCGCGCGCAACGAAATTCGTTTTATTTATTTGTTTGTTTACTTACCTCTGTGCGGCCATATTCCGTAGTTTACTACCCCCCACCCTGCCCCTCCCCCGACCCGCGTCACCGCCCGGCAGCACTCCCACCACGGGCCGCTACTGGAAGAGGGATAGATAGATGGCTGGATGGATGGAGGATGGATAGATGGATGGATAGATAAATGCAACAACAGTTGACTTGCATTCTGTACCTGTTACTTCTTTGTGGCATTATGTGAATTTTAATGTAAAGAACCACAGTGCTGGCAATGTTTCTATTGCATTATTTGTTTGCTAAGGTAATGTCAATTAGAAATTACTTCTTTCTTAATTCATTTTTACATCTCCTTTGCTGTTAATTCACTGTAGACAATGGAAACGGTAAACTATAGAGCAGGGACAGTTTCTCCTTTAGGGCTCTGGGGCTGCGCTCCTCCGAAATTCCTACACATTTACCACAATAAAGATTAAATAGTTTAATGTATTTAGAGATACAATTATATTTCTAAACAAATCAATGTATTTAAGTCTGGGCTACCTGTCCCAGGCTGCCTGCCCCACCTTGCTCTAAAGCAAGAGACGGAAGATAAGCAGTAAATCAGCTTTCTGCCATGTGACGCACAATGCAGGACTTACCTTTCTAAAGCCCTTCATTGCCATTGTAGTCTATGGTGGAATACACTGTAGGCCAGTGGCGTTGTCAGCTTCACACTTTAGGGCGTCAAATTCTGCATCCCATTCACAGGCATTCGTCATTCACTGGCATAGATACCGCCCTTTCCCATTCATCACACTGTAAGACTTGATGCAAGCATGTGTGATTAATGCCTTTTCCTCAGTAATGGTAAGTATTATAATGCTAATCTTGTGTTTCGTATATTGTGCTGATACCACTGGTCACACTAACCTACCCCACTGTGACACCCGAGGCACTGGCTGAAGTGTAGCTGCTGTATTTGTTTCCCTGCAAAATTGATCTAAAAGATGAGCAGGGTTTTTGTTCCCTTGTAAATTGATCCAAATGTCCGAGTTAAACGCAAAGGGAGAAATATGGGCTTATAGTAAAGACATTTACGTGCTGTATGACGTTAAAACTGGCCCAATTTTCATGCCCTTAACATTAATGCAAAAACATGAATTGATTTAGGAGCAATGAATTTTAAAAATGTTATGGTAATGCATGTCTACGATTTAGTTTCTCTATCATTTCACATTTTGCTTAATCTTACATTCCCCAAGAGTGTTAGCTATTTTATCATGTTGTGTTTCTGTATTTTTTCCTGCATCTTATCACTCTTGTATAGTGCATACTTTGAGTTGTGCCAGGTGTTTATGAGGGGGCTTTGATTGAGATCTCAAGCACTGAGGCTGAAGGAAAAGCAGAGGGGCATATTTACAAGAACTTAACACCGCCATAGCGTCAACTTTCTGACGTTACAGCAGCTTTTTTTTTATCGCCCTATTTACAAAGTGCCACTAACTGCAGTTAGCGGCATTTTTCCAGCATAAATTTGAATTTTCAAGATCGCCACTTCTGTTAGCAGCACTTAACGAAAAAGAGATGCAAGGTAGGCGTTCCCGTGAAAACCGCCGCTAACCACACTTCACAATATTTACAATGAAATTCCAGTACGTCGATAACCCCCCAAAACTGCCGCTAACTCAAATTAGAGGCAGTTTTTTAAGACCAGAAAATAGCTGGTCTTAAATTGGGGCAAACACTTGGGCCCAACATATAAGATGTCTGAGTGCTGGACAACGCTGCAAGGAGTATTACTACACTGCCCTGCGCCAAAACCAAAGGTCAGGAATGCATCCTTTCAGTAAGATAGGGTGCATTCCTGTGCCCCATTTATGAAAAGTGTCGCATCACTGCGATAAAACAGCGATTGGACACTTTTCACTGCGCCTTCCTTGTGACACCATGGCTACGCCGCATTTGCTGTACGGCACTCCATGTCGCAATCAATGACAGATACGTCTGGAATCCTGACGTATCTGTCAGCGCTAAAGTCACGCATTGCTGCAGTTGTGTCGCTAGCATGACGCAACTCCAGCAATGAATGGGGCCAGCCTATCCCTATGGCACTGCATCACCCTAACGCCTGCCATGAGGCAGGTGTAAGTTTTTGACACAGTGGCGTCGTAGAATTGTTGCAGTAAAATCTGATAGATTTCATTGCGCCACTCCTACGAGGCTTTGTTGCGTGGGAACGCACACCCTGTGTACATCATACCTGACACAGGTATAAAGTGGCACAGGGCTTTACAAGGTTACGCATATGCTTGAATGCTGATACTACCGCCATGTAGCGACGTATTGTAAATAGACCGTATTAAAAAAATTGCTGCTAACTACCTCAAAAACTGGTTAGCAACAACTCTTGTAAATATTCCCCAGAGTGCCTGTCAATGGATTGACGTCTCTGCAGAGCACATAAAAGCAATGGTCATGTATTCCAGTCGTAATCAAAATTCTGTGTAAATGTGTTTAAATGTGAATGAGTGCAGTGTATGTTTAGGGGTGGTGAAGTGAGGGAGATGCGAGGAAGTGCATTCAGGGGAGAGTGAAAAGAGGGTGCTGAACAGAAAAGAGATGAGGTTGAATATGTACAGAGAAAAAGGGCATACATATCTAACGTAAAGCGCACATAACTGAAGGCTGATACTCCTTCCACAGACCTCAATAATATTTAATTCAAACTCTCACAGTTTCAGAATTGAAACATTTCCACTGTTAATTATTTATAGCAAATCATTGTTGTTACTCATTTATCTTAAACAGCCATTGGCAAACTCAATAGTACTGGAAGGTATTAGGTGTTTATCAGTTGTTGTGTTATAATTCTGGATGCAATCAGTGCTTAATTTGAGCCGGTGGTTTCCGGTGCTCAGCACTGGCACTTAATTGTCAACACCGGCGCTTGTGACAGTCTGCCACAGGTGGCCCTGTCTGGCTAATTTAGAGATGACCACAACAACAGTTAATTATTAATTCAATATACATTAAAAATGCCTATTACCTGCCACCCAAGCCATTCTTATAGCTTTGGGGGCCTGAAATAGTCTGAATTGTCACACTTGTAGGAGTGTGCGGGTTAGTAGTTGTGTTATTAATATCATAGGCAGCATGGCATGGGCAGTGCGTACTGCAAGCTGCAGTGGCTCCCTGACGAGAACCCTGACACTTATGTTTTTACAGATTAAGCACTGAATGTAATATCATCTCAGAGAGAAATCAAAATATCAGTCGGGTGGCACACTATGGGAATCACAGAAATTTATGTTACATGTTCCCTTTTAGAGAACCCCCTTTTTTCATCTCAATTAAAGACCTGTCTGCACATATTTCTATATGACTGATTGCAGCCAGCAGCTGGGGGTGCTTGGTTAGAGCATTTTCTTCGAAAGTTGATGCTGCATGCAGTGCAAGACACTGGACAAGCACACACTTAAAGGTCCTGAAGTTAACACCGTGTACAATTTGTACATTACAATAACTGTTGAACATATCAATGCAGTAAGATATGGGGCAGTTTTTATTGGGTTTAATATATCAAGACTACACATTACCACTACTTTATAAACTTTGTTTTCTCACAAAATTCATTTGGTTTAAAATAAATCATTTGCCAATCTTTTTTTAAATTTTTCTCGGGAGGAGGACCCCCTGCACCCTGGACCATGTGTTTGTCCTTTAAGCTTGTTCGCTTCACTAGCTACATAAAAGTCGTGCCCAACTTTTACGCCTCACCACTTTTAGATGTCACCAGCCACCACTGCTATAGAGAAGCAATTTATTATTTAATATGTAGCATTTCAATGGATCAGACTCTAATTTTGGTTCATTTCTAGATGAAATCCTTATCCTTTACATCAGGAACCCCTCTAATTTCAATGGAGTGCTTGGGAACTGACATGGGATTATGAAAATAACAAGAGGGTAGTGAGAAAGAAAGGAATTTGTTGTGGACTATGGCATGCAGATGGAAGACATCCTTATGTGGGCGAGTGACTCCTACGTGACCAGCAGTTTTTCCAGTGGGGTTATAGTACATAGCTATGGGCACATGAATAGTAGATTACAGGAAAGTAATATATCTTGACTGTAGACCTATTGCATCTGTAGAGGAACAAGATCTCGAGCTCTGGGCCACTTGGTGCACAGACAACTTTCTTTGGCATGCCATAGACATGTCTGTAGAGGTGCTGGAAGTAGGCTTTGAGGAGGTGCAGTACCCCCAAGATAGCCCTGCAGAAGTTCAGAAGGGGAATGAGCAGTAAAGAGGTCTCTGAGCTTAGCTTTTATCTTGTTGCATTTGCTGTGAGTTTAGAGACAGAGGTCAAGTGTCATGCAATTTTTCCAACAAACATCTGCTTCTTTATTTAACTTGAAGATTGGTGTTTACTTTTCCTTTCCTTGACTGCAAAGAGAGGGGACTTTGTATTGTGAACCAAGTGACAATCTTGCTGGGGTACAGGTAGCGAAAAAGGAAAGGCTGTAGGATGTCAAATGTGTTCTAACCCACGACCAAATTTAAATAGTTGTAAATGAACCTCACAAATATTCAATTTATTTTATATAATAATAATCCCCAGAAGCAGGATAGAAAGAGCATTACTACGGAACCACTCAATACATGAGTTTAAGTAAAAATAAAGATGAAATTGCAGGACAAAGTAAACCTAACTGGTGCTCTGCCAGCCCTTGTGTTAGTGTGAACTTCCTCATACATAGTGGCACCTTAAGAAAGGAAAAAGTACTAATATATCGGAAAATACTATACAATTCCCCTGACACCCTGGAGAAACTATGTATTAAATGGATGGAAGACCTGGGACAATTGGATGATGAAGAGTGGCAGGAGGCTCTCGCATCTCCCAGGGAAGTAGCAATAAGGTCCCACTTTAGGCTAGTCCAGCTGACAATATTGCAAAGGACATATTACACAAGCACAACACTGGTTAAGATGGGCAAACTTGACTCACCATACTGTCCCAGGGGTTGCGGTCAGATGGGTACGTTTTTGCATATGTGGTGGGATTGCCCGGGGATTCAAGTGTACTGGAGGGGCGATCATAGCATGTATGATGACACTGTGTGTGAAAAATATAGAGACCTTGCCTCAATGGTGTTTATTAAAGATATGGGTACAACGGACTTAACGACAGGGGAATGACTGTGGATTACCCTAGGTCTCATGGTGGGCAAGCGCAACATAGCAAGAAAATGGAAGGCGGCTTCAGGTCCCGCACTGAGTGAATGGAAGGCTGATATGTATTGGTGCATGCAGGCAGAGAGGGTGATTTACGAGGAGAGAGGTTGCCCACAAAAATGGACAAAGATTTGGAGGCGTTGGAATGAAAGCAGGGGGAGGCTCTGCGTACCTGTCAGTGATACTTCTTGGCCAGAGGATAACTGAGGATAAGAGAAAGTTAGTTTTGCTACAGAGACTTAAAAGTTGGGAGAGGGATAAATTGAGTGCTGAAGTTAAAGGACATGCCCTGCCACTTTTGGAGTAATGTAATCTGCGATCTGTTATTGAATGTGATGATTGTCGCTGTCATGTGTTTATTATTGCAATAAAAAGAATAAAAATTTAAAAAAAGAAAGGAAAAATAGTTAAATAAACAAGGAGAATATAAGTCACAGCAAATAAGGGTCAGTTACAGTAGTAAATTGTTTAGTGAATATGAAGCAAAATAAATGAGTAAAACACTAAACAGGAATATGGGGCAACGCCCCCAAATTTCAAGGGAAACTGATTGTGGAAAGTAAAGCAAAGACGAACAGCGCAGAAGTGCAATGCAACCATCCCCAAGGGCGAAGAGCTATGAGAAAGGCTTGCTCGTAACATTTTGAGGGTATTCTTCAGGAACATCATTAGCAAACCTTCTTCTTTTGCAGCTTAATGGCCTCAAAATGCGGCATACCATCAGTTGTCCTTCTTCCTAGTGGATTTATCTTCAAAGGTATGAGGCAGATGTATTAGCTTGCATCAGAGTCTAAACCCCTGGGAACACATGGGATTTAATTCAGAACAAAGGTGTTGCAGTATGGTTGCACATGCATGATCATTTAAACACTATCCCTTTCATATGGCCTTGTGTCTGAAAAATTTACATATCACCGGGAGGTGCCTAGCTAGATGCTAAGGTTGGACACCCAAACCAAGGCCATGGGATTCTCCCATCGACAGTGGTTCTTTATTTGTATGCCATGTTACTGAGGTTGATGGAATGGACTGGACTTCTTGGACGATAGAACTTCCACTGTTCACTCAGTTGGTTTCTTGCATCAACCCTCCAAGTGTGAATTGTAAGGCAGTTATGCCAGTGTTTACTTTATTGTGTTGTGAGAGTTTTTTCAATTATTCCACAAGAATGTGAAAAACATAGCTTTTTCCCTTTCTGGCATGCCACTATGGCTTTCTAGTAAATTACTTGTGGCCATTATCCAAGCTACTCTATGTAAATTGTGCCTCTTGACAGGAAGCTTCATTGCCACCATGACATTTTGGAGTGCTTGGGTAGAGAATCATCTGTAAATGTGCTTAATGAGGCTATCTGGACTGGCCTCTACGTTTGGCTTGAACAGTGGGGCGTCTTCTATGAGATCCTATTTCCAAAGGCTGAATGTACAACTAGCAGAGGAGTGTCACCCCACTCCTTTTCAGCAACGTTAAAAAGGAAAAATATGAGGCAGTTTTGTGGGGCGGGGCAAGGCGGGGCTGGGCTGCTCTGCTCACAGAGCAGGGGGAGGAGTGGTGAGTGCACTCTGTCAGTGCACATGATGATTTGGCCTGCCGTCCTGGGCCGGCCAAACAGTCATGCGCACTTTGCATGTTCTCCACCGGCTGTAATGCACAGCCTGGATGGAGAACATGCACAGGCTCCCACTGCCTGTCTGAGCGTCGAACCACGGTGCTCAGACCAATCAGACGCTGCTGACAGCAGCGTCGTGACTGGCTTAGGGGAGCATGTGTGCTTCCTACTTCTGTTCCGGCCCGAAGAGATGCATAGAGAAGACAGAGGAGAGACGTGGTGAAAAGGTAAGGGCATTTGTTTTCTTTCTTGCTTCACCACCCCGATCTGTGCCAGTCGCCACTGACAACTGCCATGGTGCAAGTGTGCCTGCGTTACAGGCAGCATTGTTTTTGTGCAGGAAGGGGCACCTTCCTGCACAAAAAGAATCCTCAGAGGCATTTTCCTCTACGTGGAACGAGGAAATAACGAGGAGAAACAAAGATATTTCTCCTCGTTATGCCTCTGTTGGGAAGGCTTACCATTTTGATGCATTTCCAGGTTTACTAGCCTTAGTAAATATGGGAAAGCACCAAAATCCATTGGTGGATGCATGGGAACACCTGTGCTCCACCCATGGAAAGCCTTCCCAACGCAGATAGCACAAGGCAGCAACTTGCGCTGCCTTGCATTACTGTAGATTTGCAAACCCACGCAGAGTCACACAAGTTGGCTTTGTGTGGCTTAGTAAATCTCACTGAGCCCTTGCATTGCCTTGCGCCGCCTTGCGTGACACAATGGCAACGCAAGGGCTTCGTAAGTATGGGCCTCAGTGCACAGTATTTATGAGCATGGCCCTGCTCATGTTGGTTGTACCTCGTTGTTTGGTATTTTATTGTAGTTCTATTCTGATAAGATGTGTTTGTCTTGGTGTGCCAGTGCCAATATCTGATTGTCTTAATTGGCATACCATTTAGTAACGTATTTTCAATGGTTTGTTTGTAGGTACGTCACTGAGCCATAATTGGTAGGATTTTGTTGTGTGTATGTGATATTCATGTGCACTTCACATGAATGTTCTCCCATATCACTTTGCTTGAATGCAGTATGAGTCAGTTATTGTATATTTGCTTCTATTTGGCAACAACTATATATATGATTAGTGAAATGTCTCCAAAGCAATTTCATGATTTGCTCAATTAGGCCTATGGCATTTATTAAAAGGTCAGATATATTCCTAAGAACAGCTTATTTCAGAAGTGAAAGACCTGAGGCCCAGGAGCAGAGCAAAGATTGTGAGACAGTTCCAGGTGTTCAAATAAGAGGTTAATTTGAAGAGCGTAGGGTGTACTGCTCAAGAGTTCTTGTTCAGTGTGAGGTGGGTACAAATGGATTGAAGGCAGAGAAAAAGTGTCAGTCTGTCACAGTGGTAAACAGACAGGATCCACTCTAGACCTGGTTACAAGTTTTGAAGGATAGTGCAGGGAGGCAGGTCAGTATTTTGATAGATGGCCTGCAGACCAGAGGCTTCCAGGGTACAAGAAACCCTATGAATTTGTGAGCGAATGCAAAAACACTGCAGACTTAAGGACAGCTGAGAATGGCTAGTGAAAAAGAAAACAAACTAAAGCTACCTTGACGCTCCCTGCTACTATTAAAAAGATGGTGGACATTTTGAAAGTATTGGTCACATTAAACAATACAATGAAAAAAGAGTCAGACAGAAATGGGTCAGATTCACTGGTATGTTAGTGGAAAAGACACATCCAGTACACAACAAGAGAGCAGAAAATAAACAAAATGCAACACATACTCCTTTCTGGATGGGTGGCGCGGAGTAATGCTAAGCCTCCCAGGAGTTCCACTCTGTGTTAGAATTCACAAATGCTGTAGGCTCCATTTGCAGATTGGTAAAGCCATTCCAGCACAAAGGGAAGGGTGAACGTGTGATAATAGTAGCCGTTTCAGATGAAATAAAAAAATAGACTTGATTCTAGAAAATGCTCGTAAGAACTGCAAAAGTTGTAGTAACATTTATTAAAGATTAATTAAAATCATTAAAATACAACATTTCCATTTTATCCAACACCATATAAAAATGAGAACATATTATATATATGCTTTACAATTTTTAAGAACCTTAGGGGCCCATTAGGATGGCGGGCGGATCGCCCCCGCTGGGCCGGAGGTAGCCACCATGCTAGATTGACCCCCCGCCATATTAGTATGGCTGGGGGGGTCCGCGGCGGACGGAAAGACCGTCCGCCGCTTTTCTGCCGGTCCACTCGTCGACCGGGCGGAAAAGGGGCATAATATGGTGGCGGTGTCTGCAAGACACCGCCATCCATATTATGATGCTGGCGGTGATCAGCCTTTCCATGGCGGCGTTGCCGCCATGGAAAGGCATGCGGTTTCTGCTGTTGGGGGCCCATTGCGGGCCCCCAGAGTGTTGGGGGTGTGGGCGGTGCACATGGGGGGTACCTGTGGTACCCCCCCTCATTGCAATGCACTACGTGGCAGGCACCACGTGGTGCCTGCCATGTAGTGCATGACAATGCTGTGCACAGTCCTTTTACATTGCGAGTGGGTCTGCAGCCAGCAGACCCACCGGCAATGTAAAAGGCCCAGGATGCGCCCGCCAGTGTGGCGGGCGCATCCTAATGCACATGGCGGGACCACCGCAACTTCGGCGGTCGGTCCCTGGCTCCCTTGCGATGGCGGGCGGACTTTACCCGCCCGCCATCGTAATGGACCCCTTAATCTGGAATAAATTACTTTAAAAGGACCCACCAAGGATTTAACTAGTATGACTTTAAATGCATTCTAAAATAAAATATAGACTGGAAGTTAATATGCACATATTATAATATAATCTTCTCTTCAAGTTTTATCAATAAAAGATCTATACATTTAACCAATCTTCCAAAAACAGATTAGCCGGTGCCAGACAGTTTTATTGCTTCTTTGATCATTTGGGTCCCATATTTACAAAAGCTTAGCTTCAGCAATTTAATGCATGTGTTTTTGACTCCTGGACAAAAACACAGTAAATGTGGTATTGATTGCTTTTTACCTCTGTAGAGGCAGTAACATTGAAATTTGTGTTTAGTATCACTCTGCCAGGCAGCACTAATCTCAGCTGTAGAAAGCATCTGAATTTTAAACTGCATGATCTTGTATTTGTTTTGGTGGTCGCTCCAATGTAATTTTCTGAAGAGTGGAGCTTAGTCGTGGTTGAGGGTCTTGGTACTCTCTATCAGGAGTTTTTTCATGTTTCCTTTTAATGGGATGACATACAATACATATTTCTCTTACACTCATTGTAGAGCTGAAAGGTTAAGAACTGGAGTATGGTGTGTCAATTTTCTCCAGTCATACAGCAAAAAGGTTACCTTATGTCCAGCATGGCAGGTTTCTGTCAGTATCTTAAGACATGCTATAGACCATCCTCAAAGGCGCTGTTTTTAGATGGTTTTGCATCTAGAGCAACCTCACATTGTTTTATAGATTCAGGGGTCGATTCCGATCTCGGCCGGTAGGGCACCGAATCGGATTCGGCTTTACCGGATCCGATTCGGAGGCCTCTTTTCCGACCGATTCGTGCATGCGTCCGGGCGAGCGAGTACGATGCGAGCGTACGCGAAATCGCCAACCGACTCGTTCGCGGGTCCGTACCGCTCCGACCGACTCACACGGACACAACTCGCACCGCGCAATGGAGACGTTCCCCGACCGAGCCAGTACGATGCGCGCCTCGAGCAGTCCGACCGACTCGCGCCGTCCGGCTCCAAAGAGCAGTCAGAGCCGGACTTCGGGGGTCCGTGTCGGACCCCCCTGCACGCGTAGCCGCGTGAGTCGCACACAGGGGGGACCCATGGGTCCCCCCTACACGTGCATGTACGGCGCGACCCGCATCGACGCGAACCCGCTTCAGGGGGCGCCCTTGTTTGCGTCGTACCCATTGAGTCAATGGGAGCCCGAGTACACGTTGTACGACCGGCTCCCATTGACTTCAATGGGAGTCCGACTGAATCGAGTCCGATAGCATACGTACGCATCGTACTCGTTCGGTCGGGCTGCTAGAGTCCGATTCGGTCGGAAATCTCTCCGGGTCCGGCTCGGTCGGAGAGATTTCCTGCCCGAATCAGAATCGGCCCCTCAGTCTGTCTTTTCATAGATTTCGTGCCATACACCATTTTCTTGCGGTTCACTGACACTACATCGATGTAATAAATATCGATGTAAAAAATATTGAGTAAAAAATATAAACAAAAATATCGACTCCTATACTTAAACACGTAAGTACAAAAATATCGACAAAAAAATATAGATGTATAAAATATCTACTTTTATATAAATATAAAATAAAATAATATATATTAAATATTAATTTTAATTTTAACAAAATAAAATACATTTAATATACATTTTAATAAAATATAACAAATAAACTTAATAAAAAAAGATAAACACACAAACATAATTATTTATACATATATACTTACTTTAAAACAATGAAACTATTATTTTTAATTTATCTTAAAAGTTTAAAATTATATAAAAAATTAAAATATATATCAATGATTTAAAATATAAAAAAACAAAAATCTATAATAAATTAAAACATTAAACTATTAAAAAATATTTAAACTTTCACAATACAGTCAGTGCAACAGTAGGGAAAGTGTTGGATAGCAGAGGGATAAAAATTACTATTTCCACTCCAGTAAGTGCAACAGTAGGGAAAGTGTTGGATAGCTGAGGGGTAACATTTTTTATTCCCACTCCGGTGACTGCATCAGTAGGGAAAGTGTTGGATAGCGGAGGGGTAAAAATTACTATTCCCACTCCAGTGAGTGCAACAGTAGGGAAAGTGTTGGCCGGCAGAGGGGTATAATTTACTATTCCCACTCCAGTGAGTGCAACAGTAGGGAAAGTGTGGGATAGCGGAGAGGCAAAAATTACTATTCACACTCCAACAGTTAAAAAAATATATATATTAAAAAATAAGAAATATTATTAAAAAATAAATAATAATATTTGAAAAAGATATATTAAATATATAAAAAATAAAACATATAATATTAATTAGATATAACAAATACCTACAAATATCATATAAAATTAAATAATAAATACATTTAAAAAAATTATTTTAAACTAGAAACTATTTACAAACAAAAACATTAATTAAAACATAAATGTATTTATTTTATTTCGTACCCTATAACACCACACCAATAACAACAGACTTCAACATTTTAAATTAAATTTACTTCCATAATTAACATAATTAATAATCAATTGAAAAAATATTATTAAAAAAACTAATAAACATTGATTAACTACACACACTTTAACACTATAATGTCCACAACACACACCTAAATTAAATTAAACTTTAAAATAATAAAACACAATTAAATCTTATTTTTAAATTAAAAACTATTACTATTAACAACTAATTATAAAGTAATTAAAATGTATTTAATACCCAACCTTTACCCCTTTAAAAGTAAAAACAGCACACAAAAAAATAAACAATTACCGAAAATAAATATCAAATAATCAACATTAATTAACAACTATATATTAATTAATTAAACACAAATTACTACCCATCCATTACCACTATAAACACCACAACACACACCTAACTTTAATTACACAATTGCCATAATAATTTTGTAATTAATTTAATTAATATCAAATAACAAATAATTCTTAATAAAAAATAAACTACTTAACACCCTTTACCCCTATAACCCCCAAAACACACACCTAAAATTAATTACACAATTACCATGATTAATTACCAATTAATTAATTATAATTAATTAACAAACAACTATTAATTTATCAATTAAAAATAAATTACTTCCCACCCTTTACACCTATAAACACCAAAACACACACCTAAAATTAATTAGACCATTACCATAATTAATTACAAATTAAATAATTATTATTAATTAACATCAAATTATTAATTAATTAATAATAAATTACTTTACACATTTAACACTATAACATCTCAATTAAACAAATATTTATAAATAAATAATAATCAATTAATTTAATATAATTAAATTACTTCCCACCCTATTCCCCTATAAACCCACAACCCGCTACCGAACTAAAAATGTAAAATTCAAATAAACAAAAATTAATAACTACTAAAAATTTAACACATATATTAAAAATACAAACAATTCTTATACAAAAAACATGCATCACATACATTTAAAACATATTCTAAAATACATAACACTAATTAAAAAATAAATATTTTTAGCAACTATATTTTTGCAAACGATATTAAACACTTCGATATTTTTAAAATCGATATTACTTACCTTAAGTCGATATTCTTGACCACGATATTCTTGCTGTCGATATTTCTGAACCACAATATTTCTGACTCGATATTTGTGCAACTCGATATTTTAAACTCAATATTCTGTCTGCACACCTTTCTTGCTACCTCATCGTCAAGGATATCAAGGTTAAATTGTGAACATGATGTTAATCCTTACCTTCAGTTTGCCTGTAACAGATTTCTTCGAGCAGTTCTGACTAGGTGTATTATTAATTCCCTCTCCTCCTAGCAAAACTGCAGCATCAGCAGTGGTCACTAAAAAAAGTGAAATGAAATGCAACACATTTCTGCAAGGTGCACAGCCTGTATAAATTGACAATACGCATTAAGGCAACACCCTACTCATGTATTAACCACAACACTAACAATGACGCTAATAGTAAGCCTAACTCTAACACTTTGGGGCCGATTCCGATACGGGCCGGAAATCTCTCCGACCGAGCCGGACCCGGAGAGATTTCCGACCGAATCGGACCCGTGCAGCCCGACCGAACGAGTACGATGCGCACGTATGCCATCGGACTCGAGTCGGTC
This sequence comes from Calotriton arnoldi, assembly GCA_963921515.1. Classification (NCBI taxonomy): domain Eukaryota; kingdom Metazoa; phylum Chordata; class Amphibia; order Caudata; family Salamandridae; genus Calotriton; species Calotriton arnoldi. The sequence continues at coordinate 437,769 of CAWUFW010011605.1, read as the reverse complement.
GGACTCCCATTGAAGTCAATGGGAGCCTGTCGTACAACGCGTACGCGGGCTCCCATTGACTCAATGGGTGCGAGGCAGACAAGGGCGCCCCCTACAGCGTGTACGCGGCGAAGCGACTCGCGCCGTACACGCACAGATAGGGGGGACCCATGGGTCCCCCCTGTGTGCGACTCGCGTGGCTACGCTTCCAGGGGGGTCCGACACGGACCCCCAAAGTACGGCTTAGACTGCTCTTTGGAGCCGGAGTGCGCGGCTCGGTCGGACTGCTCGCGGCGCGCATCGTACTTACCCGGCCGGGGAACGTCTCCATTGCGTGGTGCGACTCGAGTCCGAGCGAGTCGGTCGGTGCGGTTAGACCCGGGAACGAGTCGGTCGGAGCGGTCGGGATGCCCAGACGAGTCGGTCAACGATTTCGCATCGTACTCGCTCGCCCGGACGCGCGTACGAATCGGTCGGGCAATAGGGCTCCGAATCGGATCCGGTTAAGCCGAATCCGATTCGGAGCACTACCGGCCGAGATCGGAATCGGCCCCTAAATCGTGCCACAGAATTTTAACCCAAGCTCAAAAGAAATAATTATATAAATTGAATTTAAGTTATTAAATGACATTAAAAGAAGATGCACAATTTAAAAAAATTAGAACCCTGACTTCCAACCCTTGAAAAGGAAATATCAAAATGAACAAAAGCAAAATAAATTAACATTCATCAAATATTAATTTGTAAATAAAACTGTGAAAACATGAATAGAAGTAATACCCAAGATTCCATTTCTTATATTACAAATGGGTTTAAACAGCAATATAAAGATACCTTTATTAAGTGTGTATTATTTATAGTATTTTATAAATACACATTCATAATATTTTTACTACTTGCTCTCCTCTATATGGACTTTAAAACAGAATTAAGTGTTAATAATTTAAATAAATTATACATTTACATTGAACTTAATGTCTATTACCTATTGGTCTACTGGTCCAGGCAGGAAAAATCACTGGCCCTCATGATTACTAGCTCAAAGTATTGAAAATAGTGCCTCTGAATTTGTCTTGCCCCCAGTGTGTTCAGTCCTCAACACCTTTGTATCTGCCCACATTCACTTATGCAGTTGTGCCTACCTTGTCCCACCCAAAAGGCCTATTGCCAATCTTCAGAGGATTTAGAGAATTACTCTTCGTTAATAAACATGACTCTGTGTAGGATCACTTACAACCTCAATATTACCTTCAGATATTTAGATGGATGAAGTTTGAGGCCATCTGTCTGCCTCATCTGTTTTTATGGCACATTCGTAGTTGTAGCAAAATGTATTCACTAGAGCTCTGCATAAACGATACGTTCTAAAGGCAGGTCTCACATTAACAGATCTCTCATTGGCAATAGGATCTTCTCTATTGAAGCTGCACTACTCTGAAACGTCAAAACTAGACAGACACACAGGGAGGGCTTCTCGTGCATTGGTACTTACTTGTTCCTTGTAATGTGAGTGGGTATTCATAGTGTACATCTGTAGGGCTTCCCTGAAAAGGGTTTGTGCTTTATTGTATTGTTCATTATGGACAAAATCTACACCAAAGTACAATTTCGCCATAGTTAGTCCTAGAGACTTGGCTTGTGCGCCAATTTAATGGCAAACAAGGATCACAAATATAAATATAATATTGGTTTCATCACATCTGTCACTTCAAATTTTTCATGAGTCAGATCCATAATTAGATTGCTGACTTTGCATCAGCATGCTTTGTCTAGTTAATTTACTTCATTGTCCAGCGGACGATCAAAGCCTTGCCCACCTTGAGGGCCATTTGTCAGTAATTAGGCCTGCTCCTGGTACAGGAAGGAGTGAGGCTGAATCGGAATTTGGTGGCCTCATTCCTAGAACAAAGGAGGGCTGTCAGATCCCTGGAGCCAGAGATGTTTTAAGTCATAACCAAAGCGGGCAATTGCCCATGGCCCCAACCTTCCAAGGGTCCCCCTGGGAAAGTGAAATTCCTCTCTACCTCACATCTGTCTATTTATCCAACTTAACCTTTAATCTACTATTTAATTTTGTTTGGCAACATGGGGCTTGAATTAAAAGAAAATGGGTAATAAAATATAAAGTTGTTGTCGGCATGGGCCCCTCAATTATGCCTTGCAAGGGGCCTCCAAAATCCTTAAGATGACACTGCCTAGAGCCAATCACTGGAAGGGCTTTCCTTTGATGTGTTTGAGGGAGAAGACCAGGCAGCTGTGGCAGTGAGAAGTGTGGTTTCAGGCTCTCAGGAATGACTTTCAACAAACCGCTTGAAGTCGCCATGTTGGAATTTCCCAAAATGCTGTGCAGGAGGCCTGAGACAGGAGTGGTGTGATGATTTGTCACTGTAGGATTGGGCAGTGGTGTCTGTTCTTTGTAACCTTCCACTGCCACTTAAAAACCTCAGAACAGGGGAGAGGGAGAAGGAGAGAAGATGGATTTTGCAAGACACTGAAGAAGACCGAGTATTGAGACACTCTGGACTTAGAATTACTGGGACTGTGTACATTGGCCTCTCCACTGCCAGTGGTGCTGGTCACCCCATGCCATCTCGTAGAAGAAAGTAAAGGGGTTGATCTGCTGGGGGAGCGTGAAGGAGGAAGATTCCCCTGGAACTTCTGAGGAAAGAGCCTGTAGGGGGGTAACCCTCATGAAGGAGTGAGGGCTGATTCCTGATAAAACAAGGGTGCCTGCAAATGGACACAAGAGGTTGTGTGACCTGAAGATTGCAATCAGGGACAGTATTCTCCCTTGAGGCCTGTGAGGTGCTGCTGGAGGTGAGGTCCTTTACCAGGTGTTAAATGACTGGAGGGAAGTGCCAGAGCTGTTCCGCAACAGAGAAAGAGCAGTGACCAAAATAGGTCCTGGACATTTATAGCATTGTTTGTGGCCACGGGCCTAAAGAGGCCACTCCTGGTAGGTAGAGGCCTTCACTAGGAGCAAAATGAGCCAAAGATCATTAATAATGGCCAAATGAGGGCAGAGAAATTGAGGGGAGAAGTTAGGTCTCCCCTGGAGTCCATCCGACTCTGGATGTGAGTAGATTCCCCCCTTCACAGAGTTCAAAACTTCCCGAAGCTTTGGCTGTTGCCAGAGATTAGCCCAGGCAGGTCTATGCACTGGTTCCACCTACCCCCGATGTTCAAGAATGGAGCCATAAGGATCTTAGTTGGCTCCCTGCACATACTCCACATTCTCTCTGAATGCAGGACTTCTTAGGTGCTATACTTCATATTACACACTGCAAATTTTATCCAGGGCTACCAGTTTGTTTCATCTAGTTTGGGGGGGTAGGGGCCTTAGGGAGCATCCTAAGGGGCAAGGGGCACCCAAACCATCCATTATGCCCTACTCTGGGGAACCGACTCTAATAATTGGCCCGCATTTGGCACTCATGGGGGTCCGTTGCAACTGATCCCTGTCCCCATTGTGCCTCGGAGCCCCCTGGCCTGGGTCAAGTGTGAGGGCAAGGAGAAAGAAAGGGAAAAGGAGAATGAGAACCAGCCTCTCACTTGCACCTCAAAAGAGTCTGTAGCACAATTCCCCCTTAAGGCACCTCTAAGGCTGATCGTTTATCATAGGCCTGGCAGAGGGGTGTCAGCCGTAACCCAGACTCTTCCCAAGGGCCTGGGAGCATCCGGCCTGTTCTCAATCTTCCTGCAAGGTGCGGGCTTTGAGAGTCAAGACTTTCTCTGTAGAAGGAGGGGGTGCTTCTTCTATTACTTACCAGTCCTTTCTCCTAGTTAGGTCTGTTCGATCTACGGTCCTTAGGTCTATCTCGATGGATCTGCTGTACTGCTGCACTTCTTCTGCGCCTGGGATGCTCTTAGCCATGGTACCTCCACATGGCAAACCCGGGGCCCTCTTTCTATTTCAGCATTCCAGTGGCACCCCTTCACCCTCTGCTCATCACACAGGACTCCATCAGCCCAGGAGGACCGCCATTCCCACCACCTCCCACACCTGGGAGTGAAGGCTGGCACTCCTGCAAGCTGCAAGCCGGTCCCCCGCCCATTGGAATCCTAGTGCAACTGAGCCAGAGAGCCAATCCTGCCCCTGCAATATTGTGAGCTCAGTTCTGGCAGCCCTGTACCAATCCGTCAGCGTGTATGTTGGTGTGCTGCTAGAGGGAGTCAGGATCAGATGTGGTAGTCCCCAACTGCTCAGGTGAACTGTTTCACTTAACAGCTTTGCTTTCTTCTGGGCTTAATAGGCTGCTGAGGAGGCAGTCAAGCAAAAGTGTTCTAGTTACAGGATGTAGACGGATAGTGGGAAGTCCAGTGGAGATGCTGAGGTAAGCTAGCTAACAACGCCACACCCATTCCAGTTTAAGACAAACAGAGTGTACATTCAGTTACAAAAAAGAAGAAAAGCATGGAAATTTTGAGGCATGAGGCAAAAACGTAACCCGAAACCACAGGGGTGCCCCAGAAAGCACTTGGGCCTACGTTTTTGCATATTTGGCGCATGGTGCTTATTAGAAGGGCAGAAGCACCATGGCAGCAGTTGTTCTGAAAAAGGAGACCACTCAGGAGCAGCGTTGAGCCTCCAAGATCACCCCAGGAGGCTGCATTGGGAGAAAACATAATTTGCCATGTGTCTCCAAAGTCCTAGTATTCTAGATCTGGAGAGGGTTTTTCCTGAGTTTCAAGCAGTCCTGGGGTGTGGGATCTTTAGGCTTATGGTTCTTGGGTGCATGACTTTTGTTGTTGCGTTCTAAAGCTGCTTTGCAATATTTGTAAAAGTAGAAACAATTCTTCCCGCACATATTATTTTGAATATGATCGTCCTTCATTGGTGAAGGTAACGACGAACGATTGGCTATATTTATTAAAGTAATTGTAGAATTATACAATCCTGGGAGGTTTTAATGTATTTTGTATTGGGTTCTATTGATTGTGGTTACACCCTGCTAAAGCCTGTAGGCCTGACATTTAATGACAGCACCCCAGTAAATGGTATTCAGCATATTTGAGGGGGTATTGCGGCATTAGGGTTCAGAACTTCCTGTTAGAGGGTGTTACAATGGGTATTTCCACCTGCCAGCTTCCATATATTTGTGAATTAATATGTAATACTGAGTTGTGTGTGTAAAAAAGTTCTTTTCCTTTTTGTAAGGCTGAGCAGTGATTTATTTAGTGGTGTTTGTTGTGGATCTAAGGAGTGTGGTACTAGCCCACACCAACTCCCCTGAGTAGACCTTGGACTGCTGTCCTGGGAGAGTCAAGTGTCACAACGGGGTATGTAGTTCCTAGAAGAAGGAAGGTTGCAAACCTATTACTTCTGAAGGACTCACATCTTTTCCAACTAATAACCCACTTCCTTACACATATCTAATGTCCAATTTTCAACAACAGGTGCTACATTTCATATCAGTTCTCTTAAAAGTATCTTTTTAGCAACTTCATATGCTCCAATAACCCAAAATGTCTGACCAAATATAAACTTACTTTTAGTAGTAAAGTAATGGAATATGACCAATAAAGATGATCTATCTAATTTAGCTCCCATAACCTGTTGAGTGCATTCCAAAACGTCAGTCCAAAAGCAACAAATTGTCTGACAGTTCCATTCTATGTGTGTAAAAGTAACTTGAGAGTTGAACATCCTTAACTCGCCCTTTTATTCACATAAGTCAAGCTGAAGGCGTATATAGAGGGAGAAAGAGTTCATAGAGAACTGTTTCTTAACCCACTGAAGCTAACAAGGCAATTATGGAAATGTGTCTAATTCTATGAGAGAAGGGAACTTTTCTCACAGTTCCTACGGCCTTTTTAGCAGGGCCTTCATCCATGGTTGGGTTGAGCTGGAGATGGACTAGGCCAATCTAAAAGAGGGTGTAGGGCCTGTGTGAAAAGGTATATGAGGTCTTTAAAGTTCCCTTAATGCTCGCTTCAAGCAAAAGTATGCCAATTGCACACAAAAGTGCAAGTGTCTTTTTGCTGGTTTGAGATGAGCAATCTGTCACAGCAGATTACAGGAATTAAAAATGTGAGGCTGAAGAAGGCACACCCGGCACCAAGAACAGGAGGCTTACTGCATACCTAGGGGTAAATTCCTGAGAATGTCACGCAGCGCAGCAAGTCACCTTGCTGCACTACGCTGTGTGACAGGGAAAGGGCAGGAATGCACCGTATTTAAAAGAATAAAGTGAATTCCTTCCTTTGTCCCTGTGCTGGCGCCATTTTGGCTGCCTAGCACCAATGCAGGCTCCATTGCAGCATGGTTCAAGGGTGCCTGTGTTGCATGCAGGATTGTTTTTATGCAGTAGGAGGCACCGTCCTGCACAAAAACAACCCTAAGAGGCATATTCCTCTTTCTACTAAAAGAGGAAGTAATGAGGAGAAATAAGGATATTTCTCCTGGTTACGCTTCCCCTGAGGTGTATCTTTTTGGAGCATTCCCAGATCTACCACTTTTGGTAAATCTGGGAACGCGTCAAAAACCATGAGAGTTGCGTGGGAACACCCACGCAATGCCCATGGAAGGCCTTCCCAGGGCAAAGTCACGCCACTCAACGATTTTCACTGTGTTGCATTACTCCAGATTTATGAAGCCGCCTAGGGCCACACAAGGTGACCTTGCTAGGCTTCATAAATTGCAGTTTGGACTTGCGTCGCTCTTGCACCAAGCTGCGTGGTGCAAGAGCGACGCAAGTCCTCTTATATATGTGCCGCAAGACCCTAACACCAGCTTCGTTCCCCCAGTAAATGTAAATCTGAGAAGGTACACCGGTTTGGAAGAGTTTGCAGATTGTTGTCTTAGTCTACCCCAGTGCAACCAGCCAATCAAGTTTGAAAATGCATATGGGACTAGATCAGTTTAGCTATATGCAGTCTAAGAATACACAGCACCTCGAGTGCAAAGGAAGATGTGAGAGCAGAGAACCAGACAAAATAGGCTCCTTCATTTTCTCCTGTTTACAGTGATGTTTATGCTCTCTACTGTTCTTGGGAAACTTGGATGACTTATGTAATGACTTATGTCACATAAAGCCATTAGCAAATGTAAGGATGATGACTGGAGACTGCATGGCTCCTTTGCACTGCTATTTCCTGGCTTTTGAAAGCTAATGTGTTATAATACGGTTTTCAGTAAACATCCATGGTGTGCGAATAATCTATCCCTGTCCATTTTCGAGTAATTACTCTCCTTCTAGAAGAAAAAATAGATGCATATGTGCATCATCACTTTTGTGACCTTAACGTTTCTTGAATAATATTTCATGTTGACTACATAATTTCTCATAATTTACTTTTCCTAATGGGAGAAGCACGCGTCATTTGAGCCACTACGTGGGATAAAATGTGCTTGAACTGCTTGTAAATATGTATGGTGAATTTTGACTTGGAGAGACGCAAACATTGAAAAATAGTGCTTAACCTGCCTATAAAGATTGTTTTTAGAATCCAAACTATATGGGTGATCAAACGGAATACCTGTCGCCGCTCAATGGAAGGAAGGCTGTATACATTTTGTGTATATAGAGCTGAAGATATCTTTAATACATAACACGTGTATGGGGCAATGGTTAGAATGGTCTTCTATTATGCATTTTTTCATTTTGAGTGGATGATCTTTGCAAGTGTATATTTTGGTTACCTTGAGTTTATGTCGATGTGTAGGTTGTGTTAGTAGTATGGGTATAACTTTATTATTGTTTGTGATGTACTGAGTTTGTGTCACATATATTAAAAACAATTAGAAGTCTCACTATTCCTATTTTTACAGTTTACCTTCATGTTTCTGTAAATCATGTCTCTGTTTGTTATGCTTATGTAGGAAAGTGCCCTTTTTGTATGGTCAGCCCCCCCCCCCCCACACACACACCCTCTTTGCTCCAATGCTGCCGGTTAGGACTCTGAAAGAGCACTAGAGCCTGCTCCCCAGGTCCCAGTGCCAGTGCTCTCTCCCTAAAACTGATATGTGTGAATTGGAAAGTAACCCCCTTATAAGTCCCTAGTACATGGTACCAGTGGGACCCAGGGCATGCGTGTTAAGGGGGTCACCAGGGTCTGAAGCACTTTTTTGTGCAACCCTGAGTGTCCCAAGTAAACTACTGACAGCAGGCCTGCCTTTGCAGACTGCAGGAGCGGTGCAAACTGTTCGAGCTCGACTGTGCCCTCACCATGTGTGGCAAAGTCAATGCACTATTTTTAATATACCATTAATAATAATGGGGTTGCCCTGTGTCCCTCAGAACCTAGGTATATAATATTATAGAGATACAGTATGTTTTATTGGGAGACGCCATTCCTTTGCGTGGTACTGGTGCTTGATTAATACACCTATATATATATGGAACAACAAAGGGTCAAAAAAGAGTTTATAAGTCTGGGCTTGGGACATCAGTGTCGCTTAGATTCTGTTAGTGAATTAGACACAACACACCAAAGACTGTGTCAACTTGATATATTCTCAGTCATACATCCAAGCTGTACACGTATTCTGATATATGGCTGTTACACACACAATATACAAATGAACATAAAAGCGTGATTTAGTGACAAGGTGACACAATGCGGACACATGAGTCTAACAACACAAAATCATAAATAAGGCTCCCTGTTTTCTGTTTTTACTGGTTTATACAGATAAATACAGACAGAAAACCATTTATCTTCTTGTCTGTATTTATTTTTAAATGTGGATAAAAACGGAAAATGGGGGCTTTTTGAGTGATTCTAAATACACTTTGCCATGACTGCCAGGCCAATAACTGTGTGGATTGATAGGTAAGGGCGTTCACAAAAGGAATTTTAGTAAAGAAGCTAAAAGAGCAGTAGATATGCACAAGGCTGATACTGCAATGTGCATATTTTCACATAAGTGCATTGATTTATCTTCTGCAGGTGTTCATATCACTGAAACCTGCCAGGCATTCAAGAGTGACTGTATATTTATTGGTTAAATAAATGCGGAAATATACCCGTTTCAGCTTTATTTTTTTCACAACACCCATTATAAATATGGATAAATACAGATAAAGTTGACAAAAAATAAACATGGATGAATACAGACGAAAATGTCAAAAAAATAAATACCATAAAACCGGGAGCCCTAATCATAAATGACATAATTGAAATGTAAAACAAAAAAACGAATTCAGTGGAAGAATGTCAGTATTTTCAATTGTAAACTGCTCAACTCCATATAGCCTATATATAGCCTACATTATTACTGGCACATTTTTTATGCTTGATGGCCGTGAATATGGATCATCAATGTTATTGCCGACGTTTCGTATGTGTTAATTGTTAAGCATCACAGCGGGTCTTCCTCAGGGCTAAACAAACTTGAACAGCCCGGACAGAAAACTGCCTGTAATTGGCCGTAGGGGAAAGCAAAACTCCTCCAGGCCTGGATGGAGTGCAAATATGGATCAAAACGTATCCACAAGATGCAAGTTGTATATCCCAATAGGATCCCCCAGGGGGATTCCCAGATTGCAGCTGCCTGAGATCCTGGTTAAAAGTGATATCTGCATTAAGTGCAGGGAGGCATCCTGATCCTCAGGGGATTCTTGAAAACGGCTAGCTGAGACGTTGTCTTCCCTCCATGTGCCAGTAATAATATAGCTATATGGAGTTGAGCGTTTACAATTGAAAAAACTGACATTCTTCCACTGAATTATTATTTTTGTTTTACATTTCTTTTTATGTCATTTATGATTTTGTGTTGTTAGACATGTGTCTGAACTGTGTCACCTTATCACTAAGTCACTCTTTTATGTACTTTTGTATATTGTGTGTGTAACAGCCATATATGAGAATACGTGTACAACTTGGATGTATGACTGAGAATATACCAAGTTATCACAATCTTTGGTGTGTTGTGTCTAATTCTCCAACAGATTGTGAACATGCCTGATGTTGATTGACACAAGCCCAGACTTGTAAACTCTTTTTGACCCTTTGTTGGTCCATATATAGGTGTATTAATCAAGCACTAATTTAACGCAAAGCAATTGCATTTCCCAACAGAACACACTGTAGCTCTGTAATATTTTAAATATATGCCAGACACCCCTCAGGAAGGCCTCCTAAGCCAAGGAGGCTGGGCGCATTATGTTAAAGGTCTGGACATGTAAGTGCAAGCTAGGGACCTATGGTGGCCTTTACCATTAATAAACACTTTAAGTGATAGCCGAACCATAGGAAAACATCGGCTGGCACCCGGGCAAACCTGAGGTTGGCAGTTCCATTATGGTACTGCCTAAATATGTCATGTTTGGTATCAAATAACGTGCCTCCTCACTCTTGACACAAATCTTGTATCGAGGACGATGTGGCATGCACCCAGGTGGCTACCTTCGAGGTTGCCCACCTGGTTGCCCTAGCATTTCCTGTGCTCTGGCTGCCAGCCCATGCTTGCTGCCGCTAGGAGAGGATTCTGACCCTCTGCCAGGAGGTGTGAACTCTCTCAGGAGTCAGAAATAAAGGCCTGGACAGGAAGGAAGTCACACATTCCTCCCTGACAGGAAGGCTAGTGAAGTAACACATCAAGGCGGTGAGCTTCAAAGGCTGCACCGTCTGTGACATGCAACAAGGCTCCATCCCAAAGGAGGAAACAGCCATTCCCCTGGCCCCAGGCACATTTTCACCCAGGCAGGTGGGAAAATTAGGTATTCACGAGGTGTACACCCCCAGACGATTAGCCACACATCTACGGTGGGCTACCTGGTCTGCACAGCTGAGGAAGACTTCTGGCATTTTTAAAAGTGGTAGAATAGAGGGTTATGGGTAGGAAAGCTAACCTACACCCCCCCGAATGTGGTCACTTCAGGGGCGGATTAGCCACTGGGGCAAGTAGCCCATTGGCCACTTGCACCCACATCCCTAACGCCCCTAAATGTAGGATTTAAGGAATACCTCTGACACCAGAACCTGAATTCTGATCTGACTTGCAACAAGGACAAAAGAAGAGACCTGTGTCTGTGACAACAGGAGCTGCACAAACCAAAGGCGTGATACTCTGCACCTGTGACACCCTCCCTGGAACTGCGTGACCGTGGCTCGTCCTGGACCAAACCTCGGTTCCCCCAGACAGAGGGACACTTTGAGAGCCAAAGGCATCACCAGACTCCCCTGGACCAGTGGCACTAGTCCCCTTCAACTGCAGGTAAAAATCAACACTCTGGAACCAAAGAGTCGCTGGCCATCGGGCCCTCCGAAGGATCGTCCAGAAGTAGATGGTCAGTGCACTGTGGGAAATGTAGTCCTGACCTCCACAAAATTTCAGGCAGCTACCATGTTCCCCCTGGACCAGCGGACATTGCTTTCTGTTGTGCTTACCGCTGCCAAGGCTTGTTGGTCACCAGTCCAGCAACCACCCCCTTAACTCAATACTGCACCTCAAGAACTCCACAGAACCTTCATCCGATGTCAGCAGTGGCTTCACTGTCAACATTTTGCACCCTGTTCCCCACCAGCACTGTGTAAGCGGTAAAACTGCTCTCCGACGGCTTCCATTTCAGCACCAAGGACAGCCTGGACAACTCTGCACCCAGACTTCTCAAGCCAGGTAAAATTGAACTGGCTGTTACGGCTTTGTCCTGGGACCTGCATCACCTTTAACCTGTTTGGGTTCCATGCCACTCGACCTGCAAGTGACCTGTTGTTACTAGTGCTTTTTACCATTGACCGGAATGATAAACTTTTGCAGTAGTGTTTTGCACTGATGTAATTTTACTTCTAAAATCCATAACTCCGATTATACTTATCTGATTTACTTCGTTTTGGTGTCTACATTTATATAAAATCTGTTTTATTGTTATACATTGTTGACTAATTTATTACAAGTTGTGTCAATTACTTATCGTCCATGGTACTTGGTACTCTGCAATGCTTAACACATGTCCCTCTAATAAAGCCTGACTGCTCTTTGCCACTCTACCAGGACCGAGCTTAGGATTTAATATTGCATGGTGAAGCCTAACCAGTATAACCACATAATACTCCACCTTCCTACAGCTTATTAATCAAAATATATAGAAATACCTGAGGGTTGACTTGAGTAGATCCCAATATTTGGATCAAAACCATATTACCATTCTGCAGTCCCATGCATAACGACCCCCTCCTGCCTTGCCAACCTTATGATTTTACACTGGCCAGCCAGACACCTACGGCCTGCCACCCGAAACAGATTATCTGTCCATGTGGTGACGCTCAAACATTTTGGTGCAGAATGTTCGATACACAAGGCTCCTCCCTCTGGAACTACCTTTCTCAACACCTTTGAGTAGAAAAAGGTTTTCTGGGGTCAGAACAGTCATTAAGATGCGTACGTTTCGTCTGGCGCTTACACTCCCTTACAGAAGACTTTCCTCTGAGCGCAATACCTCCAAATAGACGCGCAGTCTCCGGGCAACCCAGTTCTTCTGCCACTGCTTTTCCAATCCTCTGAAAGTGCTTTGAAGCATTCTCCAGCCAGCATCTCCACTATATAAGAGCATTTTAATCAAATATATCAGCTTTATGAAACTTTTCTTCACAGATACGGCCATTATCCAAACCTTTTTGTCCTGTAAATGTTTTTTATTTTGTATTATTCCGGTTATTTATAGTGTGGGCCTAGCCCTAAGGAACTGTTTTGCATAGCAAAAATGGATGTGTTTGTAGACATTATACATTCAAGATATTACACATATAATTGCATATCTATAATTACACAGTCCATTCTCTACTAGCTCTACCATTAGCTCACATGGGATTTACATTGAGATGGCAACTTTCAATCGCCTATAACTTTTACAACTTTTGACCAAAGAACATCAAATCTTCTGAACGAAATGTTTGGGTGGATATTAATTGATTTGTTCAGTGTGTTGAAAATACATATTTAATTTTCTACCTTTTTAAGGTGCAACAAATATCAAAATAAAAGCGACCTTCCATAGCACATTTCTTCAGAGCAGATTTGTATGTAATGACTCTGCCATTGTTTTCCACGTAGCTCAGGTGCAGAGAAGTTGTTGAAAATGTTTACCATTTTAAAAAAATTATGAGACTAGGTGCTGAGATTCCTGGGGCACTAAATGCAAAATAATGTTTTCTGTGTGTTCATGTAATGATACCATAGATGTATTTAGCTTTCTATAAAACTGCTCCACCTTGAATTATATTGGACCATGTTACGTATAACAGCAGGGCTTCTGCAGGTATACACAGTGACAAGCCACGTCATTGAAAATGGAGGCTTAAGTGGAGGGAAGAAAGGAAGGTGATGTTCATCTGAAAATAGCAGGTTGCTAGTCTTTGTTGGTGGTATTTTTTGATGCAAAAATTATAGTTTAGCAAATTAGTGTGAAATTGCTGTAAATAATTCTTCGAATACGCGGATTAAAGATGTAGCTGGGACTTCCTGTCTCTTACACAGAAGGGAAGCTTTCAACAACAAAGTCAATTCTTCATCTAGGATGGGACTTGTGCACACTGGTGAAGCGAGCTGTAAAGTACTAAGAGTTATGTTGGTTGGAGAAGGGAGCTGCATATGGCAAAACCTATATATAATGGCGACATAACTGTAGTATTGGACCGAGAAGTATTCTGGTGATATTGGGTGTGAAGTGTGTGCAACAAAGTCACACCTCTCAAGTATTTTGAATTGTTTGTTGAAGGTTCCCCTTATAGGTGTGTAAAGATCTATTCCCATCTCATCCCCTTCACGTCCCAAACCCAAATATATATAATCTGTCAGTTTAAGAGGTCTGGCTTTGAAGGTTAATGATGTTACAAAAAAGTAACAGTTTTAGAAACATCTGAGTCAGTCATGTTTTTAGCTAGGGGACTCTCAGACTGGCTCCTCATCAGACCTCTTGTAATAATCTGCAAGTTTTTAAATAGGGGAAGATCTCCTTAGCTGTTGTGGATCTGTCTAGTTTCTGTTTACTTCCTGGATTTGCTATCAATAACTCATCATATATCATTGATTGAGTGCATTACGTTTTGAAGATTTCATTTAAGTCTTCCTATGGAGGGACCATGGAAAACTGTTGTCTCAGTGTCAAGAAAAATCAATGTTGTCAATTTCCAGAGGCTTTCTAATGACTCTGTATAATGTAAGTGTATTGAATTTTGCCCTACAAAAAAGCTTGCAAGACAGTCAATATTAACTTTGATATGACAGTGTAACTCATTTAAAATATTGCCATGAGACCCACTGTCCGCTCACCATCACTAAAAGCACGTCTTATGCAACTAGAGAAAAGTAACAATTATGAATGATGCAAACAAGCAGAACTGCCAAAGTTGTCGGTGGCTTTGCATTAAAATGCAACGCAGGTCTTTATCCATTTTACAGTCCTCCCTGTGTTTAGGGGGATGTGGCAATAAATACATCAAGAAACTCAAAGCTCAGTTAAATAATTGTATGGGGGGGCACCTGTAAGTAAAATGTGCTTTTCTTTATCACATATAAGTGTATTTGCTGTTGATGTTCTAGCCCCCTCATTATTCAACTTGAGCCTTGGTGTTTCCAGTCAAAAATTTTACAGGCTCGAGCTGATGCGAAGTACCCGGGACAGGGGCCATGCCCAGTGTTACTTTATGCAGATGAAACGGTAATCATGCAAGGCACCGATGTGGGACTACAGCATCAGTTGGTCAAGATGGGAGACTTCCTTTCAGAAAACGAATTCAAGGTAAACATGCATACCATTAAGATGAAGACTGCTGCATAAGGCAAAGGTAGTAGAAATACACCCCAGGGGGTAATATAAATGAGACAGAAGGCACTTTCATGAATTGCAAATAGTCATTAGTCAATTTGTTATTGGTATTGGAATTTATAAAGTTGGTGTGATACCAGAATATAATTGGCAGGATATCATCTGCCAAAAATATTGTGTCCCAAATATTGACTACAAAAATGTTGCCCCCATTGGAATTTATAATAGAAAATCTACACACAAAATATTTACGTAAGATGATTTTTCTGTATATGATATTCTGACTTACAACCATAAAGGGGAAACCTAGATGTATAACTAAGGAGCGCTGTATACAGTAGTGAGATAGAAAGTCCACAAGATCATGTAGAAAGTTAAAGACTGTTAGAAAATATTGGCGTTCTCTGCACATGTGACCCCTGGAGACCATGAGATTTCTTATCATTGGCCTGCAAGATGCTCCTTGAAGAGATGAGTTTTTAGCTCCTTTCTTAATTGAAGGCGAGAAGATACAAAGCTGATTTTTGGTGTAATTCTGTTCCCTAATCCGGGTGCATGACATAAGATGGCTTATTTTGATTTTATTTTATTTTATTTTTTTAACTGCTTGATTTCAAGTCTGGTGATGTCAAGACTTTTTATGTTGCGTTGAGCTCCTGATATGGTAAGCTTTTTCTTATAGGGAAGTTGGAATATGCATTTATCCTGCCTTGTAGATGCTGTGGCAATAGAAGCTAAAAAGACATCTATTCAAGAAGCACCTCATCCACTCTAATAAATAACTTCAATTTCCTGCTTCATGCGCCCTTTTTGGTGAGAACAGTTTCTTTCATGTCCATGATCTTGGAAGATTCTCTCTTGTCTGCTATGTTAAGCTCTCAGTTACTTACTAGCAAGACATGTACTATATAAATAGCAGTACAAGTGCATGCATGCTTTCATACGTACATAAGGAACTGCCCTTTAGGAGTAGACAGCGCAGCTGTGGTCAGATGTCTACAGTCCTTTAATGAGTTGTGCAGCAACCTGCAGTAGGAGGGTGCTGGACTATCATGTTGTCAAATTCCTAGTAGGAAAGTCTAAGGGCCCGATTCACAAAAGTAATCTGAGACAAAATCCTAACTTTACGACTTTTGGTATTCACAGAAGGCATTTAGGAGTACTAAAGTTAGGATTTTGACTCAGTTAATCTTAAGTTTTGGTCTTAAATTAAACTTAAGACAAACTTAAGTTTAACTGAGACAAAATCCTAACTTTACGGCTAGGATTTTGTCTCAGTTAAACTTAAGTTTGTCTTAAGTGTAACTTAAGACCAAAACTTAAGTTTAACTGAGACAAAATCCTAACTTTAGTACTCCTAAATGCCTTCTGTGAATACCGAAAGTCATAAAGTTAGGATTTTGTCTCAGATTAGTTCTGTGAATCGGCCCCTAAGTTGCTGTCTATGATGATCAATGATGGATTTGTGTTGGGGGTGTTAATTTTTTCCAACTTCACCTCAAAGATGCAGTTCTGTTCTGGCACGACTGGCAATGAGGATGACTTGCTTTCAATTCCAAATAGGCAGTTAACATCTGGGCTCGGATATGACTGAGGCAGTCTTTGAGGTTCATTTGATGGCTTTACTAGTGGAGATTCTGAAACAGAGTTGTGTATGTAAGCCTCATGGTATTTATTCCATAATTTGCTGTGAAGATCCAAGTGACTCCATTTCTGTGTGGAACCTTATGGGGGGAAGTAGATCATAAGTCACCAAGTAGTCAGTGAGATAAGCAGATGTCCATCGGAACAATTGCATAATTGGTTGGAATTGTAGGAAGAAAGGCAATATAGTACAGTGTTGTTGCATATTTATCCAGGTGAAATGCACTCGGAAATGAAATCTGATTGATGGTATTAAAGGCTACTCAGAGGTTCAATAGGACCACGAGGCAAGGTCACTGTTTTCTGTAATGAAAAGGGTGTGATCCCCAGCCCGAATAGTGGCTATTTCAGTGCTGCAAAGTGACTTGAAACCTGAACTGGTCATGGTGTAACAGGAGTGGTTATTGATTTGGCCTTTCTGGTGGATGATGACTGCTTGAAATTAAAATTTATTTTATAAAGCGCTGTTTTGCCCGCAGGCATCTTGGCGCTGCCCAAAACACAAGGGATAGAATCAGTGAAACAAAATTTTAAAGAAATAAAAATCTAAAATATCAGGCCACGAAACCGGTTGATTGAAAAGCCTTGTTTTTAAAGCTTTCCTGAAATAAAGAAGGCCTGTGCTTTTCAATAACTGAAGCAGAAGAGAATTCCACAATTTAGCTTTGCAGACCACAAAGCTTCTGCCGCCGTATTAAGATCTTTTGAATTTGAAAATGACCACATTGCTGGCTGATGAAAAGCGCAGAGCCCTGGATGGAGTGTTGCATGTGAAATTCCGTTTCAGATAGTCAGGACCTGAGTCATGGAGAGCCTTAAAGGCAGTACACAAAGCCTTAAAGTCTATCTGCTTTTTGACTGGTAGCCAATGTAACTGAATAAAGGTTTCTGATGCAGACTGATGCTTTGGGATCATAAGCAGTAGGCGAGCTGCCGCGTTCTGCAAAACTTGCAATTTGTTTTAAAGTTTTTTCTGCATGTTGATAAATAAAGCATTGCAATAATCCAGTTTGGAAAGCATAATAATGGTCACAACTGTCGTCTGCAAGTCCTGTGGGATAAGAGGAAACACTTTCCTCCCAATTTTCAGAATAAAGAAGGAGGAATAGGTCACAGCATTAATTTGCTTTTCAAATGCAATTTGTCATCGAAAAGCATCCCTATATTTCTTACTTTTGTAACGGTGATTGGCAGGGTACCCAATACCTGCGGCCACCAACTTGGGGACCAAAAGGAAGTTTTATTGCCCAACAAAAGGACTTAAGTTTTTCCGAAGTTGAATTTAAGGCAAATTATTGGACATCCATTTGCCTATATGCAACATGCAGCTATGAAATCTGCCTGCAGTGTCCTCCGGATTCCGAGACTTGCTCTACTGAAAAGACTTTGCATGGTCTTTTGGGTGGCAGCCTTTCACAAATCAGATATTCTACAAATAGTTCCAATGAGGGCCCCTCTGAGCATTCTGGAACATACTACCACAGATATTATTGTGGTGTGATCTTTTCTGCATCTTATGCTCTTGACATAAGGAGGGCTGTTTCATGTTTTACACATAGTAAGTCCTCTCTAACGCTTTTTATTTCTTTTATTTTGTCCCCCACCTTCTGCTCCATCTGCCCCCACTGTCTGTTACTTTGTGGAGATCCGCTCTTATAAGGCTAACATTTTTTGCTAGCATGTCAAACTTGTGCTTGATTCTGTAACCGCTGCTAGTAGTTCTCGAAGGATGGTGTCCAGAGATTCTACAACTCCTCTTTCAAATGTTTCATATCTTGTTTTGCCATCATTTCCATACATCTGTGTTTCTTTTTGTTGAGGGTGTGTGTTCCCCTTGAGGCCCCCATGCCTCTGTCCTTACACATTCTGTCTTGGCACTTACCAGGTCTTGGTTTTAAAGGGTACCATTGAATTATGAAGCGGGGAAAAGGGAAGCCCAAATTACTGGCCATAGAATTCCTTTATGTTGCAAGAGGCAGAGAGGTGGGTGCACGAAGCAGGCTTCTGCTTTTTATCTAAGCTGTTGTGTTGAGATATTTATTTATGATTTTCAGGATAGCTTATTTTCCTTTTTTTGGGTGGCATCATAATTCATTTTCTACTTCCTCTAGTCCATACTCTAATGCGCTTACCTGTAATTGTAGGTTTTTCTTTCCTGCCAGCTGGTCTTTTTCTCACATCTCAACAGGTATCATGTGCCACATTGTGTCCTTTTCAATTGTTCCTCTTTTTAGGGATGTTTTGTACCCTAATGAGTGACCTCAGAGTTTCCCAGCAGTTGGACCCATTCTTCTCTATGACTCTGGCCTCTGTCCTGTCAGAGGGCAACCCAAGGCCATGTTGGACAGGCTCTATTCAAATAATCAGATGCCTTTCTTCACCTTTGGGAAGCCTCCAATGTTGGCGCTCGCTTCAGGTGTCAGGCGCTTCAGCTCCCCAGCACACAGCCCGGGACCATGATCTGTTGGCGCCCATTGGTTCCCAAGACCCAGACCGTTTTTGCCTCTGACGGGGCAGGTTGCAGACCCACCGCCCAAGCCTGAGTGACAGTGCAAAAAAGGAGCCCTTCTATTACAACACCCAGTCCCACTCCTCTTAGGTTCAGTAGCACTGGCTCCTGTACCTCTGACCCTATACTTCTAATGCCTCAATCACCGTGGTGAGCTTGTTTCTCTCTCCACGCAGCCCGGCAAAGGCATGGGAGGATCTCAGCATCCAAGGCAATCCGCAGTCACAGAAGGTCACAGTAGGTCAAACTCTGGAGTCTGAGTCATATGGCTGATTGCTTTGTCTAGCCAATGGGGTCTTCATTTCTTGATTCTTGTAAAATGGCAGGATATTCTTTGTCCGTATTTCTGTGGTAGCCCAGAAACCAGAAATCAGGCAGCCATTTTTTGGCCTGGCTAGCCACGCACTGGTTACTGCTTTCTTGATTATCTTTGTACACATGGATAGGTGTGAGATTGGACTGTAGCATAAAGGTTTGTCAGAGTTAAGGTCTTTTTTTGGCAGTTGAAGGATATGTCAAGTTTTGGGTGTGTCTGTGACAATTACTTCAGTGAAGCAGGACATGGTTATATTCTGGAGGGTTGTGACTCTTTCTCCTGAGAGGAATTTTATAATGGTGCTTGAAGTATTTGTCATGATGTCTTTGGGGCATAGAAGATGTCATCCAAGTCTGTAGTTGTGAGCATTTTTAACAAATTGCTTTTTGGTATGGAGAAATAGTATGGTATTTTCAATGTGGTGTTTCAACTTGTGTTTTATTTTTTGGGGTGGGGGCAAATAATTCATTTATGACATTGCACTTGTCCGTTGAGCAGGATACCAGGGTCTTGGTTGGACTGATACAGTGTTTGATGACTTGGAAGAGAGCTTTGTTTCTGTTACAGGTTTCTCTTATGGTTGACTTGTAGAGAGTAGCTAGATCTGTAGCAACATTGTTTCTGTGTGGTAAGCAGGATGTTTTCAGTTTTGAGAGGCCAATTTAAACTAGAGTTTTTATTCTTTACATGTCTGTAAATAGCTCATTTTCTGCATTGCGTTAGGAAGCAGAGTTCTTTGTTTTTTTAAAGTACTGTTGAAGCGTATGTGGGTTTCAGGTTTGGTTTTCAGTTATGAGGTTTAATGAATTAAGCATGACATTGATTTTGGATGTTTATTCATTTTTGGTTTTCAAGGTCTAGTGGTCTTGCTTGCATGTGTCAATGGATTTAGGTTGCACTTAGTGGATGGTTGATGTGTGCTGGATGAGGAATAGGATGGTGGTGATGTCTTGCTAGTCCACTGGTATCATAGTTTGGCATTTGAGAGACTTCCTTTTGTAGGTTTCAGCTTGGTGACATGAAGTTTGATGATCACAGTGTCTAGGAGGTCAAGGAGTACCTTATCCTTAGTTAAGCAGAATCTCTGCGATAATAAGCAATCCAAAGAACTTCTGGAAAATATACTGCTTGCATTCTTGAACTTAACTGCCAATTTGAATGGTCACAAGACGACTCAAAATATAAAAATATGGAGTGACAAGTTATCAAAGAAAACAGAGTAATACATATTCTTAAAAACACAATTCTCTTTAAAGCCATAACACTGAATGTGTTCATCATGGGCAACACTCTCTGATCAACTTTTTGTGGCAGTTTTCTGTTTTTTGGATTGATTGCTTGGTAACCTCATTCTTCTTTATTTTTGACCTGGTAAGATTGATGAGATTAATTCAACTTCCAGTAAACCATCCCATTGTAAATACTTCAAAGGCTATTTACGTTAAAGTGGGGTAGCAGAATTGCTCTGTCTAGGTACATGATTGTTGTACTCAAGCATTTGTTAACCTCATTCTTCTTTATTTTTGACCTGGTAAGATTGATGAGATTAATACAACTTCCAGTAAACCATCCCATTGTAAATACTTCAAAGGCTATTTACGTTAGAGTAGGGTAGCGGAATTGCTCTGTCTAGGTACATGATTGTTGTACTCACGCCATACATTTGTTCAGCTATAAGTTTCTTATACAGTCTCACTCATATGCAGCACCTGGTACCATCTACTAGATGTACATTTCAGTGGCGTTTTTATTTTTACTTAGCATTACAAGTAAATACATATTTTTCAGGGTTTTTAGCCATTTCGTCGTAAAGATAAACTACACACTCATTGTAGATCTGCACTGATAGAGGTATGGATTGGAGAGATGCAGCATGGTGCCCATACCTAGATATTTAAAAAACGCTTTACTCAGAGAACTTACTTGCCTATGTTGTAAGATAGTGTCTCTAAGGGTCTATGAATTAAATGACACCACCTAGTTTCACCTCTTTTCTGTGCCACTTCTACTGCAACTAATACTAGTGATGTTGGATTACAATATTAAGTATACTGCGCATGCATGAAAGGGAGTGTCTGAATGTGTATGGTCCCTTTTTTTGTAAGTTAAGGGGACAGTAGAGATATTTCGTAGATTAAACAACACACTTCTTAAACTAGTAATTTTCAGTCTTATCTGTTAAGTTAAAAGAATCTTTGAAAGAATTTAGGGATCCATCACCTCTTACGTTCCACTGTTTCAACACACTCTCAAACACCCTCTAAGATTTAGAATTAGATTGTTATTTCTGTTGTATATTTTTACTGCTGCAACAATTGTTAGCTGCCCATGTGTGAATGTCTGTGTTATAAAAACAATGGTAGAATGAAAGATAGACGGAGTGGCATGTGTTTTTGCAAGAAATACATCTTGCACACTAGCTTTCGACTACAAGAATCGTCTGGCATGATTTAGATTTCGGCAGATAAGAAAACCTGTCACAAATGTGGCAGATATTCCAACTGCCGTATTGCAAGTGCATTACATCCAACACAATATCCCCCCTGCTGAACTTTAAACTAGGCTCAAAATCTTAGAAAAACCCATCATCGGTCATGAGCACAGTTGGCTTGGAACACATTGCCCAGGAAGAAGCACCTCTCTAACATATCCTTGGCTGTGCTGGAAAATTGTGTAATATTTAATTTTGGGTTTCCCTGTCAGTCCTCACTTATGGTAACTCTTCTCTGATTCTACCAATTGCACTATCATCTAAGGTACTAACTTGATCTTAACTTTTCACTTTTAGGGCAGAAAGAGATGTTGTGTGATGACTTGTGTTTTAAATGAATATAGGCAAGCACTGATGGTGCAGTTTTTATGTTTTACTTTTCTGTTTTGTCCTGACTCACATATGCCAAATAAACCAATCATTTTCACGCCTGCAATGTAAGTCAGGATTGCAGCATCAGTGACCCTTGTATCCAGAAACATGACTCACAAACAGACGGACGTTCTTCTGCTAGGCATAACCTCATGGAATAATTCAAGCATAACTGTTTATTCTCAATTAATTAATTACCTTTCACATTTCTTCAGTCAGATTTGTTATTGGAAAAAGATTCTGAGCAACAGCATTGCCAATAATATTTACTAGACTCTTCATTTTCATTTTGATTTATTTCATATGATATCTTGGGTTGGGGAAAAGGAGTATCTGTGTGTATGAGCGCGCACATACATGCCTATTCTTGCCTGTCTTTATATGTGAGTCTGTATCAGGCCTGATTATAAGTGGCCCAGCAGGGTATGCAAAATGTATCGCACCCTATAAAATATGATACCCTTGGTTTCAGAATTTATTGGGTGCTATAAATTCCACCTATTCCGAGTTTTTATTCAGTAATGGCGAATAACATGGTCATTTTGGTGCTATGTGCACCACAATCCACATGTCCCATAAATACTGGGGGGCAGATATACTTGCCTTTCATGCAACGCAGTTCGCCAAGGCAACTTGCTGTATTGCATGAAAGGGAGAGAGCAGAAATGCGCCATATCTATTAAGATATGGTGCACTTCTGCTCTCTCATAGCACGGGTGCACTTCAGGCAGCATAGTGCCATCGCACGCACTCTTGCACTACGGTCCAAGGGCACCTGCGTTACAAGGAGAATTGTTTTTGTGCAGGAAAGGATTCCTTCCCACACGAAAACAATCCCTTGAGGCATTTTCCTCTTTCTATGTGTGCAGCACACAGAAAGAGCAAATAACGAAGAGAAAAAAATATATTTCTCCCTGTTACGCCATTCTCTGGGAGGCACAGCGATTTCATGCCATCCCAGGTTTACAAACCTTTGTAAATCTGGGATTGCATGAATTCCATGGGTGGATGCAGAATTAAATGTAATGCGATGCAGTGCAAGCTACTGCGTCGCGTTACATTTCTTTCCAAGGCCACACAAATCGCCCCCTTGCGTGGGTTTGTAAATATCTGCTAGTATTTTTCACCATGACTGTGCCACAAGAGTGGTGCAACAACGGCACAAAATGTTAGTAAATCTGTCCCTGGGCCTTTTTCCTTAGGTTAAATTTGTCTGGTTTTACTTGTAGAAATTTCCCGGGGTAATGCAGACTTTATTGCACCCAGTAGTTATCAGGTTCAGATTGCAGTTCCAACCCCTGCACTAAGAGAGGATAGAGCTGTGCTATGAATGTCTATTTAGAAAAACTACTGCCCACCATCAGCCAACCAATTGTAAATAAAAATGGAAGTCACTATGTTTCTTAAATATATTTGTCTTTTAGGGTTGTAATGGACAGCGTTTGAGCAAGCTGTGTTATTACTTTAATATCATTTGCTAAAGTTGAAAAACAATAGGTGCTAAAAACCTGTTTTCTATTTTTTTCAGGCAAAATTTGCATTCCACAAAGACATGATCAAGCCTATGGCTCCCGCCTTCCTCTCGTCTTCTCTGGCCGCAGCGGTGTCGTCCACCCTCTCCATGCCGCCTCGTCCTTCTACCTCCTTTTTTCAGGCTTCGGCAATACCCTCCCCCTTCCTACGGCATGGGCACGGTCCAATCCGAGCAACGACTGCCTCAATCCTTTTTGCACCATATTGATTGTCAACCAATGAAGAGATTACGACAGGCCAGTAAAAAGATTGGTGGATTTGCAAGTTTTAGGAGACACAAAAGGGAAGTCTTGAAAGGCTTCCACACATATTTATTTTTCCTTTTTTGTAGTCAAAAATGTCATTTGGCATCACACCTCCACAGGTGGACGTGATGGCAGCAGTTTCCATGGACATGTACTATTAACCAAGAGCCTGGAAGATGATTTATGTTTTATTATTATTCGCAAACATCACTGGAGGTCCTTGCGTGACAAGAGTACTTCATCAAGGATACATGCCATTAATCCTTTCCATGGAGACATCAGTCTGAAGCCATGGAACTCGTGAATTTATTTCCTGACAGACTTGAAAATTAGGGTCTTCCTCATCCGTTTATTTGTGTAAATAGTCTTTGGGAATATGCTAGGCATACTAGGATGGCAAAGGTAGATGAAATATTGTGTAATTGTGGATACCATAATATTAAAGGACTATGTAATTTATTTTTAAATGTGTATTTGTTGAAAGGGATTGTGTGACAGAGTTTGGCCCAAATACTGTTGTACCTTGAGTAGTTCTGAAGCTATAGATTGTCCCTTAGTTGCTCTGTTTTATGCTTAGAGACAGCCACAATTCAAGTGGATTTCTTTGATTTCTTAATTTTGTTCTGGATGATAAAACAATAGAAAGCCATATGATCTAGAGTTGTGGGAACATCCATTTCAGTTTTTCTGTGTAACTTATGTTTGAGGCCCATCATTAAGATATGTTGCTAAGCATTCTCATGACTGATGCTTCGTGCATTGCACAACACAAATCAGCTTGTCTGCATTTCTTGCCCAGCTTGCAAGAAGACAATCAGTCTGTGTACTTATGTGTGAATTTATTTTTCCATTACAATCATGTTTCTGTTGGGAATGCTGCTGCATTATGTTGTGACTCCTGATGCAATAATGTACAGAAACTAAATATTTATATGAATAAATGACATGTTGTGTTTAACGTTCATGCAGCAAATCAGCAGGCCATATTTAAGGTGACAAGGATGTGCACAGCACAGTCCGATACGAGGCAGGGTATCAAGAGGAACAGGTTAATAAAGGCACAAATCTGAATGCATTCATAGCACATTCCTTTATGGTATCGCTATCAGCAATCCTTACCTGGTAAAATGTAAGTGTATTTTTTTAAATGTAAATTTTGAATAAAATGATATGGAAAGAGACCCCTTCTTGTCTTGTTTTGCGCAGTACAGGGTTCAGTTCAATGAGATTCCTGAGAGAACCTCATTCTAAGACTCTCTGTTTTACATGCCTCAACCTTCTTTCTTGGTTACTCGGTGTCTATTAAAATAAATATGTTATAGCTTACAAAAAGGTTAATTAAAAAAATAGATATTAGGTTGCAGGTTGTAAATAAGTTATAAAAATAGATGAGATATGAGGGTGTCACATTGATAGCGTTTAATGTGTTTAAAGAAAGTGCTTGGGACCAAATGTATTCTTAGAAGGCCTCCACTGGTGCTGCTGAACGCCCAGGCTGTCTAATACCAATCTACATAGTGGTCATTCCACTTCGTGCCTCTTTCTTTCACCATCCTACTCTTTGTGTCTCTTGCACTTTTGCGCGTACTTTTTTTAGGTCTCGTGCCTAGCGTTGCAGTGCGCCGCACTGCTCGCGCAGCGCGAGACCTCTTGTATGGGCTTCAGAAAGCTAACCACACGCTCGTGCGTGTGGTTTTGCTTTCGCAGGCTGGCATTGGCTGTAGCGTGCTTTTTAAAAAAAACGGCACGCAATTGGGCAAAGGCGGGCGCATGTCCCGCTTTGCTCCGCCCATTCCCGTCCGTGTCTAGGACGCGCATCAGCGCGCGGCACAGACGACAGGCGCCCTCGCCCCCCCACTCCTCTGTGGTGCGCGCGCACCACTGGTTTCGATTCCCGCGTTCGGCTCCTCTGTAGTGCGCGCGCACCACAGGTTTCGATTCCGTGCTTGTTATATATCCCTTGGTCGTTTCTAATGTAGCGGCTTGAAGTCCAGTGTCGGAGACAACGGACCGGATCCCAGGCAGGAAGCGCCTTCGGTTGCAGCGCTTTAGACGGGCTCGAACAGGTGAGCGGCTCCGGGATCGTTATGTAAAACTTCGCAATAGTACGGGCTCTGTCTCTGGAGCAGCTCTTGCCCCCCCCCCCGCAAAGGCAAAACAACATCGTGATAGGTAAGAGTTAGGCATAGATAAATTAGTGCCCGCTTTTCATGTAGGTAAATTGTCTTGTCTTTTGTTTGTAACCTGCTCTTTACAGCTCTGTGTTTGTAATGAAAAGTGCAGAAATGCAAGAGTCCGAAACCAAACAAAGCCAGGCCTGGATAAGTTGCTCCGGATAAAATGAGCCAGTGAAACCCTCTAGGAAATGGTAATATGTAACGATCCTCGAGTGGCTTATATATATTTGTATAGTGCGTTCGAGGTCTGCTTTGTCCTACGAGTTATTAGTGTACGCTTTGTTTTAGGCGCCTTGAAGCGGTCATAAGGTGGTTTTAGCAAAGAAAAGCGAGTGCGGTTTTTAGCAAAGAGAAGGGGCAAACCAATTGTCTTGAAGAAGCGTTTCAAAGTGTCCTCCGCCCCTCTGCATGAACGTGCGAGATGATTATTTTGGCTCGTTTCTTACAAAGTCCCCCCTGGGTGGGGGCTCCGAGGTGTTACTCGATGCACTTGTTACTCAGAGCCATTCGCCCTTTTGTTCCTCGTCGCTCAAACAATGATCCTGCCTCCCTTTCATATATAGGCGCCCATGTCAACGGGTGTTCTCCTTCGATTTTTTTTTTTTTATTATTAATCTGCATTTTAAGCATGCATGCCAACATTTTAGACAAGTGGAAGACTTTGTAAATAAAATCGGGGGAATGTATTTTCCACAATGATTTCGATTGAAGCGTAGGCCATTCCAACAGTGAAAATAGGGCATTTTGGCGTAAAAAACCGGGAGTCTCCCTCTTGAATGGGGTCTACTGGTATGTGTGATTTCAAGTGTCTCTTGCCAACCCCATCATCTCATTAGAACACCATTTTTCAAGTCGGTGAGGAGAGTTGGGGTCGGGGGAGGAAGCAACACGTTATCACGCGTTAGTTCAATTGGTTCGGTGGAGTAAAATTGCACTCGAGTAGTCACTTACGTCATCAACTAGGAGCACAGGACTCGGCGCGTGACGCCTTGATGCCGTGGTTCGAGGGGTAACCTTAAAGGTGTGACTGGAAAACATTGCAAATGTACACATTTCCCTCTAGTTCCAACCCCATAGCACTTGTTAGATTGTCGTAAAGCTATACACCCCCATCTTGTAATATTCCCAAGATATTACTCATGTCAGTTGCAGATATTTCAGAGCATCCTGTTTTTGTTGCATACTAGTACTTGTTTTACTTTCGCTGTGAGCGCCCTTTCACTCACATTTTTTGGGAGGTGCGGATTTTTGTTGGCAGACACCCCTTTGCAGTGTTTGTAATTCCTGGCTTATTAAAGTATTCAGTTTTAGGGTCCGCTACTTCTGCTCGCTTAGAAGGTGCTCTGCAGTCTATCCTGCCGTAGTACATGCTGGGAACCGCAGAGAGGATATGTTGCTCCTGATTGGCACAATGTGGTGGGTGGCACCTATCTTGTGAACGGGATTTGATCACATTAAAACTTCGGCACTTTGGTGGAAATTGCATTGCCGTGAGCAAATCTATTCTTATGGAAGTGTTTGTAGGAGATTTCCGTAAATGTTGGTGAACACCCAGAAACTCACAAGAGCAACATGTGCTTTCTTTTATAGTTCCCTTACAATACCAACCTGTTCCTGTGATTTGGTTATACAACCGTGATCATTAAAAGAAGCAAACTATCAACTCCTAAAGCAATTTGCGCACTTTGCACGTGGGCAATAAATCGCAATAAACTTGAATGCTTGCGTATTTACAAACCCCTTTTCAGGTAGTTTGACGCCCTGAAATAGTTGCAGAATTATTCCCGCAAAGATCAGGAGAAACCCGTTTTTAGGGTGTAAAAAGTTGGTGAGGGTGCCTGTCTGCGAAGGGGTTTGCCCACATGCAACTATATTTTTGCTCTTCAGAAACAAAGAAAAGTTAAACTGTGCAAACGCCACATTTATGTGTCACATTTATGCATACGGAAATGTAGACTCGCTCCATTTTTTTTATTAGAATGTTATTTTTAATAGTTCATTATTTTGTGGTCTTTGAATATTCATGTGTAGGTAGGTTTAGTGTTTACTCTTTACAAAGGGCTCGCTCGTATTTATTGTGTGGTGGAATGCACATACCCACTTCCCCTCTCATCTCTCTCTCCCACTCCCACTCCCCAGTCTCATCTCACAATACCACTGCCCTCTCTCATCCCTCACTCACACTATCTGTCTCCTCTTTATACTGCCTACTCACACATGCTACCTTCCTGTACCTTTTCACACTGTGCACTTAGCCACATCTCATCCCCCCTCAGGTGCCCCTTCCACTTGTTTCTCTAGGTCTCTCTCTCTCTCGAACTCTTTCTCAACCATCGCTTCCCCCTCATACCCCGCCATCCACCGCTATTGTCCCACCCAAAAACCCTTCGCTCCTGCGTCCAACCACCAATACCCAACTCCCAAGCCAAGGCTCCCTCAGCAGCCCCCCCCTCGCTGCTCCCACTCGCGCGTCCTTGTCCACCCCTTAACCCAACTCCACATCGAAACCCTCCTCCCGATCCTCCGTGCGTCACCCCAGGCCAAACACCCAGTCTGGGGCACTCCAAGAAGACCAAATCATCTGCACAGGATCACAATACTTACCAAACTAATACAATGCCAATAGCTCAAACTCGTCTAAATGCAATAGGTCTGGCATTTACAAAAGTTTAAGCTATTGGCATTGTGTTATGATGTTATCTCTCTCTTGTCTCTGTGCTTCTGTTGCGCGAGGCTGACCGGTCGGACTTGGAACACTATTGCGTTCTATGTGGTCCGGTCATTCTTGGAGTAGCGGTTGCTGGAGGCAGGAGTCTGCGAACCCTGTCCTTGGAGAAGCATAAATAAACTTACTTCGTTGGACCTCCTTCGTGTCCAGTTTCCTTCTTGAACATTTTGGCGACGAACTTCCTTGAAGCTCTTCATCGGCGGGGAACGAATCCATCTTCGCGTCCGCCTCTATTCCAGAGCTGCTGTTCCGTCCTGCTGGTTGGTCCCTTCGCCGTCCTGCTGGATTTCTCTGTGGTTGTGAACAAGTGTGTGTGGCACACACACACGGAAGGTACTCTGTTTTTTTTTTTTTCTTTTCCATCTTCCCGTACGGATCGCGCTTTGATCTGCGCGCGCACCTCTCTCCAACGGCGGTGCATCGTTGCTAAGCAACATCATTGTGCATCCTTTGCCCGCCAACCATTTCTCTCCGCCAACCACATCGTTATCACGCCCACGTATTTTACGCAGCGTGCGGCCATTTTGATTACTTTTTCTTCGACTTTTGCCAACCACGACCTCGTATCAGGACAACCAGCTTATTCTACAGCGCTCAGCTGTTCTTTTTCACTCCTCGCTCCAGCCTGTTATCGCATAAATCTCCATCATCTTCATTGTCTGCAGATCCTATCAAGCAGTTACTACGGTGATCTGCACACCATGTCAATTTAATAAATTTCTCTTTGGCAGATTATACGGTGATCTGCACACCATTTCAATATTTTTTTATTTTTTTGGCCTCTTCTTATCGCAGCAGTACTTCCGCAGTTACCTTCTCTTTCTTCAAAATTTCACTTTGGCTAGCGCTTTACTTTTCGCTTGGTTTTTCTTATTTTAGCTATGGCTGCCAACCAAATTATAGCTCCTCCTCCAGTCTTCCTGATTGAAGGGGACACTCCTTCAATTGATTGGGAGGAGTGGATTGGAATTTTTGAAAATTATCTGGAGGCTATTGACGGCCTTAGGTTCCAAGCTTCGAGAAAGAAAGCCATATTTTTGAATTCATTAGGAAGAGCGGGTCAACATGCTTTTAAATTTTTGCCGGAATTTTTAGGTGCTGATGGTGAACCTATTGACAATCCCTATATTGAGGCTAAACAAAGACTTTCTAAGTACTTTGGGAAGCAAGTCAACATCGTTATGCAACGGCATAAATGTTACACCGTGCCTCAAAAAGACAGAGAGACTGTTGACCAAATGGTCACTCGTCTAAGAGAACTTGCCATCAAGTGTGATTTCGGCCCCATGACTGATCAACTCATTAGAGATCAGTTGATAGTCCAATGTAAAAATAAAAGGATGCAGGAAAAACTTTGGGCCGCCAAGAACCCTACTCTTCTGGAAGCCATCTCCATTGCCAAAGTTGTTGAAGAATCCGACAAATGTATGCAGGAAATGAATTCTCTTGAGCAAAAGAAAGAAGACACTGTCAATGTTGTCAATAAAAATGAGAAAGAATCAGACAATGATCCAAAAAATAATGACTCCAAATACAGGTCATCTACTCCTAAATTCAAGCCTAAAGTTTTGTCTGATAACAAAAGCAAATTCGTTGGCTGTTATCGTTGTGGCAGTATGGGTCATGCTGCTGATTTTTCGGGTGTTTTGCTAGAGATAAAACGTGTAAGAAATGTGGAAAGAGAGGCCATATTAGCAAAGCTTGTAGAAACCCATCTAAGAACAGAGTTGCTTTTGTTGAGGATGATTATCTGTCTCCTGATATTTCTTTGTGTGTTGAAGACAACTGTCCTGGTTCTTTGCAGAGACCTAAAGCTACCTTTCTTTTGAATGACGTTCCCATAACACTTTTGGTTGATCCAGGTTCAATGTTTACCATCATTCCTTTTCACATTTTTAAGGAGTGTTGGCCTAACAGCACTCTTTCGACTAGTGATATTACACCAAAAGGCTATGGTGGTGAGGTTATTAACATTAAGGGTGTCATGCAAACCAAATTTGAATTTAAAGGGAGATCCTCTTCAGGAAAAGTTTATATCTCCAATGATGGGCCTGCAATACTCGGTTGGGCTCAACAACATAATCTGCATATTATTATAGATCCCAGATCTGATGAAAAAGTTTTGGTTGTTGAAGATTTTCCCAATATTGATTCTGTATTATCAAAATACAAAGATGTATTCCGCACAGATCTAGGTAAACTAATTGGGTATGTTCATGAAATAAAGCTTAAGGACCATGCTCACCCTGTTAAACATCCGCTTAGAAGAATTCCTATTTCCATCCGGCAAGAGGTCAAGGAAATGCTTGAGGACATGCAGAAGCAAGATATTATTGAACCGGTCGAAGCATCGGAATGGCTTTCTCCGGTGGTAGTTACCCAAAAGAAAGATGGTAAACTCCGCTTCTGTGTGGACCTCAGGTCCCTTAATCAGAACATCATTGTGGATAAGTTTCCTCTCCCTAACATCTCTGAGATGGTACTCTTGATGGATAAGGCGAAATTTTTTAGCAAGCTTGACCTTAGATCAGCCTATCATCAAGTAGTTTTACATCCTGATTCTCGCAAGCTAACACCATTTTTGACTATTGAAGGGGTGTTTCAATTTAAGAGACTTCCTTTTGGGCTAGCCTCTGCGGCTAGCGTTTTTTCAACGTATGATGCATTCTCTGTTGAAAGGTCTAAAACATGTACATTACTTCCAAGATGACATTCTTGTCACTGGTGACGATGAATTTGAGCACAATTGTAATTTAGCCAAAGTGTTACAAATTTTACTTAATGCTGGTCTCACCTTGAGAAAAGATAAGTGTAAATTTTTAAAGACTGAAGTAGACTATCTGGGCTATACTATTTCACAGACTGGTGTCAAACCAAAGGAAGATTTGTTGAAAGCCATTAAATTTGCAGCTACTCCTTCCAATAAGGATCAACTTAAATCGTTCATGGGGTTAGTTGAATATTACTCCAAATTTGTTAGTAATTTTGCTCACAAAACTGAAACGTTACGCTTGTTACTCAGAAAAGGTACACATTTTTCTTGGGAGGCACCACAAAATGAAGCTTTTAACAAGATCAAAGATGAGATTATTAATGCTAGTATTCTTACTACCTATGAACCTGGGAGAGATACTTTTATCACAGTTGATGCGAGTGCCCATGGCATTGGTGCCATTCTGTCTAAAAAAAAAAATGGGATTGAAAAATCTGTTGCTTTTGCTTCTTGTACGCTCAGTAGTTCTGAACGTAATTATGCTGTGATCGAGCGTGAAGCATTAGCTGCTGCATGGGGTGTGTTGCACTTTTGCACCTATGTGTGGGGCACACATTTTACTTTGAGGACTGATCACAAACCTCTCATAAGGATGCTATCTCCAGGTGGTGCTAACAATGGTTCTCCTCGATTAATGAGATTTGCCGCCAGGTTACAAGAGTTTATGTATGATATGGAGTATATATCTGGTTGGAAGAATGTCCAAGCGGATTGTTTATCTCGTTTACCACTTGATACTGAACAAGGTTTTGATTTTGATGATGAAATGGTATGCGTTGTAGCGAGTGTAGAAGATGCATGTTCTGAGGAGTTTAAATCTATTTCCAAGGATGAGTGGCATCAGGCAGTCATTGATGATCCCGATTTTGTTGAGTTGGTTAGTTATATTCATCATGGTTGGAGGCGTGAAGGGGATGTTAAGCCTGCACTAAGGAGCTTTGTCAAATTACAAGAAGAAATCAGCGTTGGAACCTCTGATGATTTGGTTATGAGAGGTGAAAGGTTTGTTCCTCCCAAGTCTCTCAGAAAGAAACTTTTCCTTTTAGCTCACGAAGGTCACCTTGGACAAACTATTACTGTGAAGCGTCTCAAGTGTAATTTCTGGTGGCCTGGTATTGATGATGAAGTTCGTGGTTGGGTTGAAAATTGTACGTTATGTAAGGAGAGCGAGAAAAGATTAAAGGTCAACCCACAGACTTCTGGTTCTATTTCATGTCAAGCTGGCTTGCCATGGGAAAAGGTCTGTTTGGACTTTATTGGTCCTATGGATTTTCTTTCTTCTGAGTATCGCTTTGCCATGGTTCTAGTTCATGTGTTCTCAAGATGGGTTACTGTTGAATTTTTGAGGAATATCACTACCAGTAATGTGATCAAACACTTGAGGTCCATTCTCTTGAAGCAAGGTTTTCCCCATGTGCTAGTTACAGATAATGGTACTCAACTCACTTCTTTTGCCATGCGCAGTTTTCTTTCAGGTTATGGCATCAGGCATGTATATACCTCACTTTATAACCCTCAAGGGAACGGCATGGTTGAACGCATGAACAGAGTGGTCAAAGGTACTATTCAATTGGCTGTTCAAGGTGCTCGTGACATTCAAAGATGTGTGGATGATATGATTTGGTCTTATAATACCACTGCCCATAGTGTCACCAATGTAGTTCCATTTGAAAAATGCGAGGAAGAGTACCCAAAGCCAAAATCACTCCTCAATGGATGCATGAAGAGAGTATGTCATCTTCTCATGTTGTGCATTCCAGTGGTAGTTGTAAAGTCGAAGTGGGTGATCTTGTTAAGGTAAAATTGGGCAGAAGAGAGCAAGGTTTGAACAAATTTTCTGAGCCTTTAAAAGTCAAAGAAGTACATAGGTGGCATGTTGTTTTAGAGAATGGGCAGAAATGGAATTTTAGGAGAATTGCTCTTTATTCCAAGAGGGATGTTCGAGCATTTGATGGTAGCCCCGTTGTGCAACAACGTATTCTCATCAAAAGTTGTCCTGGGGTTAAACAGGTACGGGAAACTCCCGTTGTGCAACAACCTAATCCCATCAAAAGTTGGTCTGGGCTTCAACAGGTACGGGAAACTCGCATTCCAAGGAAATATGGTGCTTTTATATTGTATTGATTTTGTTGTTTCATGTTTCCACTTTGCAAACATGTACTTTTTATATTGTTCATTACTTATGTTCTTGTACACTTGCTTTATGTTTTGCATTGTTTTTGTGCTCTTTCATTGTTTATTTCTTTTGTTTCCTGTAAGAGAAGAAGATGTGTTATGATGTTATCTCTCTCTTGTCTCTGTGCTACAGTTGCGCGAGGCTGACCGGTCGGACTTGGAACACTATTGCGTTCTATGTGGTCCGGTCATTCTTGGAGTAGCGGTTGCTGGAGGCAGGAGTCTGCGAACCCTGTCCTTGGAGAAGCATAAATAAACTTACTTCGTTGGACCTCCTTCGTGTCCAGTTTCCTTCTTGAACACATTGTAAATGACAATGCCTTTTATTTATGTTTTAAAAAAGAAAAACAAAAAAAAAGCATTGTCATTTACAATGTCAATAGCTCAAAATAATATAAATGCGAGACCTATTGCATTGCAAATGCTTGTTTTGTCTTTGTTTCACTTCTTCTAAATTTCTCTTTGGGATTCTTTCTCCATTTTCTGATTGCCTCTTGTTCTGGTTTGAAGTCTGACGACGAAAAACGAGTCTTGGTCCCCAAAACCGAGCGCGAGTGTCCCCCACTGGCAACCACCGAGTGAAGTTAAGTACTGCACAATGGGCAACAGTGATAATGCTGAGATTTCAGATTTGTGGTCAAGTGCACATGTACTGATGGGCAACGAAATCTTACACTTGACTGACTAGGGTAGAATAAAATAATGCAAGAAAATGTTGCAGGTATGTTTGACTGCACTGGCTCTTATAGGAAACATTACAATATATAATTGAAGTGTATGTCTTAACTCTTAATTTCAGCACCAAACTTAGGGCTTGATTTACAAACAAAACCAGCCATCCTGCTCTCTGTTCACAGAAAGTTTTGCGCACCTATGCGTAATGTAGGTACACAAGAAGGCACAGGAAGCACAAATTCTCAACATATCTCTACACCTGCAGGTTTACATCCTTACATGGGCGCTATGTCTGGTATCTGCCCCTCTCTCATGTGCTTCCTCTCTTCAGGGGCCGTCCAAACTCCATGGTCTTCCTGTTAGATTGCAGCCTGAGCTCTGCTGTGCCTGGAGTCATTAGCATGTCAGAGGTGTGAGCACACCACAGGATTAACATTTAAAGGAGTGGAAACGGGTTTGCTGCTGAGGCCCCGCTCTTCTTATACCTCAAGCTATCTGCGATATATAATTTATTTGCATTTTTTGTCCTATAAGGGATCAGCCCAAGTCTCCATGAAACACAAGGACACGACTTTTCGGGTACAGTAGGAGATTTATTAAATTTTTACTGTATGCTTCAGCATGCCCTGATCCCTAGTGATTACGAAATAAGTTGTTTGCTTCATAGCAAACTGCATTCCACCTTACATAGACCCCTGCGCCTTTAGAGGTTACAGCACTAGTGAGAAGCAATGCACACCCCTTTGACCTTGAGGAGAAAACGCCCAGGTCACTATTGAATGTGGAGTCTATAAGGCAGAATAGGAAACATTTCAACACTGTAGAGAACACAAGAAGGGATGGCAAGCACATCAGCATCCCTTCATGAAAGGTATGTGGCCCAGAGGGGTATGCAATCAGTGATGCATCAGGTATGACCCTGATAGATATGCATAGAGTGACGCATCGGGTATGTACCCCTGTATAGAACATAATCTGAGTCCTGAGTTCTATTGCCGCCTAATGGGTAACCGTTTACCCTTGTGGAGAGTACATAGGGGCCCAGCTGTACCTTAAAAGAGTAAGGCATCCATGTTAATTTTGGATCCAGATGCGCCGCCTTTTCTGCTCAAGCGAAGAAATGGCCCCAAACCATTCAGAGCAGGTTCTTTCTCCTACTGGACTGGAGTGGAGGGAACATTTGGGATAGACATTTTGTGCATTACTATCATAATAGCCTCCTGTAACAACACGTGATGCACAACCTGCACACAGACCTCTGAAACAGGTGCATATACCCTATATGATCCCTGCCACCAGCTTTGCACTTTAATATCCTCCGTGGAGTCAGAATAGTTGTCTTAAATCTTCCTCGAAAGTAAGACATACTCCATCATTGACCGCTGACCCTTATACAAAAAATACCAGAAAGCCCATTGAGCCCCATTCACAAAGGTAAATTTGGTCAGAAACGAAAGTTTATCATTGAATTTACCTTGCTTACTCCAGCAGGAATTCACAAAGAGATTCCTGGCAGGCATAACCCCATTTATGACTGCGGAGAGTTCCCGCGCCCATAAATCCCACTCAAGGGATGGGAAGTAGGTGTTCCATGGAGTGGTTTGCTGTGGAAGTTTGTGAACGCCTACAAGCATGGCCGATTGTAGGCATTATTAAACCCCTCTTATTCCCCTTTCCATTCTCAAAAGGTTTGCAAAGGTACTCCAGCACAGAGTTGCCCTAAGTCACCGTTCAGCATGGGAAGGAGAAAGGATCACGCCATATTTGCAAGGGTGTAGGTGAAGAAATTGTCTGCTTGGAGAAAAAAATATGTGCCGGTACATGTCATTCTATTAACCTATGCAGACATCCTGCTACTGAGATCTCCGCACAGCGGGAATAGGTTCCTGCTGGAAATCTCACATGCCATTCTCAGAAATATGCCTAGAACCCTGTGGGTAGCATAGCTTTCCATGTGTTTTTCTGGAACTGTTTGTGAAATCCAGAAATTCATACATTTGTGCTCGCATATACGTGTAAAACTAACCATGCCATGCAGATATAAAGTTCTTTGTAAAAAAAGGTCCCTGGTGTTTGCTTTGTGAGGGTTCAACCTGCGCTGTGTTGTTCTCTGGGAGTGTTCCTCCGTAGTAAACTATTTTTTGTGCCTTTTGTCACTTAAACAAGTGGGGAAAATGGAAATCTCTTTAAAAATGACAATAAAGCTGATAAGGACTTTGTTTAATACATACATATACTCTCTTCAACATAGAGAACACCCCTTGTGGAGAAAGCACGGGTTAAACTAGAGTGTAAAATTATAATAAATAATTAATGGTAGTCTTGAAACAGAGAAAGAAAAGCATGCAGAGTCAATGGTCTTTCATGTAGACACTCCCATGATAGCCTCAGTAAGGAAATCAGTCTTTAGTGGGTAGGTGAGTTTGGAATTGAGAAGGGTTATCCTTGAAAAAAGCAGAACAATGGTTATGGGGAAAAGATGAAGAAGTACCTGGACAGCCTTGAAATCAAAACTGCTGTGGAATACCTGGAAGTGAACATAGACAAGGAGTACATCAAATTAAGAACAGTTTCTTTACTACATGCTTTCTTAAAGATCTCCAAAAAGTTTTTTTTGCCCCTCCCTCGAACTTCTAACAAAAGTGATGTGTGTCAAACTGTTGTCTCCTATAGACTACGTACCAAAGGCCATGTTCAGTTGAGCTTCTAACCAACTTGATAAACTCATAGCATCTCCAGAAGGGTTTTCCTCCTCCCTAAACACGCATCTCCAATACAAATCCACTTGGAATTCCGCCTATCCAATAAGACTTTGGAAATACAAGGAGCCTATCTGAAAACCTGTTTTAAGTTATGTGCCGCCAAGGTTGATTTGTTGGAAAGACAACTGTGGTTTGAAATAACAACAAATACAGACAGTAAGTCCATAGTCAAGACTTTTCTGAATCAATCAATACATAATTTACAGGCAGACGGGCTCATCCTCAACCTCCCACACCGAACTCACATCACACCACACCCCAGGGAGCTCCACTGGCTCCCCATACACAAACGCCCCCCCCCCCTACCTGAACAGTTGCATCTCTTCCACCAACCACTCCGACACCTCCGTTCCACAGGATTTTTACTCGCACACCTCCCACACATACACTGAAACAGATCAAGGAGACAGGTGTTTTCTTACATCGCCCCTAAGGAGTGGAAAGACCTCCCACTCCACATATGAGCCACCTCCTCTCTTCTTCAATTCCGCAAGAAACTGAAAGCTTGGCTTTTCAATTCACCAACCTACCATAGTGTTAGGCACACACACCTGAGCAGAGCCAGGATACCATTGCGGGGATACTGTGCTTTATAAATACACATAACATCACAGATAAAGGAACTGACATGAAAAACCTTTGACGCCCCAATAGCCTGACACAAAGGGCCATTGTGTGGGTTTTGACGTAATACTGCAGAAGTGACTTAGAGGTGGATAAAAAAAATCCAACATTAGTTGTAAAGTTGAAAGAGTAACTTCAGTATGTCACTCGTGACAGCAGACAAATTCCCTTAACTGGAAGAAACTAAAGGCAGATTTCCTTTTAAAAGGCCGATAATAATGGAGCAGGGATGTTCTCGGTAGGGTCGTGAAGGTCGTATCATCTTCCTATTGAAGTTGTTAGAGTGCCTAGGGACAATTACATGTGTTCACTGTACTGGGTGTGTTTCTAATCTACTCTAATCTAATCTACTCATGTCTGCTTAGTAAATACTCCTTCTAAATAGACTAAGGAACATATTAATTTTCTCATGCTGCTTTGCTTAAGTATCTAGTTTAGAACTGAGTCATTTCACCATATTCCCATCATGGCTGAAGAAAGATCCCTTCTCCAACGTGAATGGAACTCTTTGTGCCAGACTTAAGAAGGCAACTTTTCACCAAGACTAACCTGGTCCCTGTATCCGACCCGCATTCCATCACAGTCAGCCTAAACTTGTGACTTCCCCCCAGTTTAGCGCAAACAGATGACCGCAAGCAGTGCTTTAAGCTTTTGGGCTCTACTTTGCTAAAAACGTTAAAATTGAATATCTCTGGTTCTACTGATTGGATTCTTGTCATTCTGGTATAATTTTATTATTTAAACTTTACTCTGTTTTTCTAATCTGTTATGGATTTTTCTTGAGTTGGGTTTTCACTTTATTACTGTTTATATGCTGCGTAAATACTTTACATATTGCCTCCAGTTTAAGCCTGACTGCTTTTGTGCTGAGCTACCTGAGGGTTCATTACAAGTTAATTTAGTGACATTTTTGGTTTACCCTGACAAGGATTGTGGCTGTTGCCTGAGTGGGGATTCCACTCCTCTCAACCAATTACCTAATTTCTCACAGCCTCTGTCTAGGTTGGCACCCCATACTAGGTTAAAGTCCCTCCCAGGATGCCATCTTTCCCAGCCCCTTCCCTTAGTTTGTCTATGGTGGTTTTGAGGTGCGGATCTTGTCCAGTGGGTTGGGCATATTTATTTATCCAGGTAGTGGACAAGTGACCCCACTGGGTGTGTACCCTAAGCAAACACCCCTCCTGGTCTCTCACTACTTTTACATTGCCCCCTTCAAGTTGTTTTTCCCTGGACTCCAATCCCTGCTGTTTTAGAAGAGGCCTCCGGTCAAAACTGCATTGGATAATCTCTATGTCTCATTCTGAAAAAATCTTGGTGCATTAGATGGGTCTCCTAGAGAAAAATGATGTCCAGGTGATGCCACTATTTGTACTTCCAAAATGTATGTCTCTTGAAGGGAGAGTTCAGCCCTCTAATGTTAAGTGAGATAGGTTTAAAAGTGCCATTTTAGATGTTGTTCACTAGCCATCTTGATGAATACACGCATACTTGCAGATGTGGATGTGCTAATCATCCTTGTGGGATTCGCCCCAATTCCCACAAACCAGAAGAGCATTTTTTAGAAAACATCTGATTACTAAAATCTCAGTTTGACATTGTCAATGTGATTGATCAGGAGTGTGATAACCTCTATCCCTCTCTCGAGTCAGCCCCGCAAAAAAATCCTGTTCCCCTCTTCTGTTGTCTGGCAATTCTTAGGAGATAACCCTTTCTCCTAGTTCACAAGGTCACACTTGATGTCACTAATGTCGGTTTTAAGTACGGATGTGAAGGCATTAAAGTAATTCTTGAAGCTCTGGAAAAGGTTTTCCAAGAATTGTCTCGTGATTAGAACCTCTACGTAGCCATGGGTATGGTGAGCGATATTTGCCTAGTGAGTAATGCAAGCTGTCTGATTTCCGCACTGCCATTGGGTCTTGAGAGGAAGGATTAGACATTAGTTCCTTTATCGATCCTTCCTTCTTCCTCTTTGCTTTTGACATTTCGTACCAGTGTGGGGCTACATGGCCTCCCCCGTCCCATTGCCTTTCAAACAGCCATAGTGCCTCCACATTACCTTCCCCACAGTCCGTCACGGCTGCTCCACCCTTTGTCAAGTCGCTGCATTAGGAAATTAAGGAGCACTAAACTGGGGGGCACCTCTCATCACAGGCAAATGCCACCATAAGTCAGTTGTCCCACAGTTGCACTACCATTTGTGGCACCAGCCCGCCCACTGTCTCTTCCCTCTAAGTGCTAATGGCATGGGGGTACAGTAGAGCCAGTTACTGGCTTTGCTTCTTGGGGGAGGACTGCATAACTACTCCCCATTCTTCTTGCTCCCCTTGATGTCCATAAGCAGGTTGGGCATAGTGGAGCTTCTGTAATCTGGGCTATCCCACATTTCTTCCCATCAGTGCCTAGTTTGCTCACTCAGCCCGTGGCCGCTGTAAGTTCACTATGCCACTCCTCGGTGCAGTAGAGCCGCTTCCCCCATCTTGTTTCTTTCAGCATGTCGCACATGGCCTTTCTGCAAGGATCCACTGCATCTCTTGCTCTCTGTGTTACCATTCTCACCATTGTAGGCCCCCTCTATGTCTTTCTCATCTTCAAAAAATGATAAACACAAATGAAGTAAGGGAGTGTAGGTTTCAAAATAAATGCTGGCTACCTCCAACCAGTCAAATCCCCAACCCCTTACATCTTGCCAAATCTGTAGTGAAAAGGAAATATTGAGAGAAAGACTCAACCTTACACATAACTACAATAAACAACTGGCTGTTCTTCCCTGAACTTGTGTCACCTTTCCAAGAAATGAGCCAGTATTCTGAAAACATAAGTTGACCCCGTTTTTTCAAAGCGCCCACATGCATCCCCTGTTGGCAAACAAATTAATATGACTTTCTCTTAGCAAAACAAATTGGAGGGTACACTGCAAAGCAAATTATTCCTTCTAGCTGCTTCCACTCATGAGGATGACCAATTCAACGTAGCCAGACACGAGATGGAACAGGAAGTGAAATACTGCCTATACAATAAAGTTAGATGGCTACTAATTTCTGTGATGCTTTTAAAATGTAAAACTGCATGATCTGAGATAAACTTCAGTTTGGTGCATAAAGTGCCGGGACCCCATAGGCCCGGGGATCAGTCACTCAAGCAAACACACACATACACCAGGCACAGTATTCGCTATTCTCGGCGTGGCCACGAGCAGTTCACTGCCCGTTTATCTATACCCTTTGGCTGTGCTCGGCCTCTGGGTTGGGCGTGGTGACATCTGGCGTGTAGAGGCCTGGTGGCACTCTACATCCTTCCCCACGTTAGTCCTCAGCAGGGACCCGAGGCCCTCCACTGAAAACTCTGGTACTCCACACATAGAAGATGTGGCTGGTTTCGGGGCTCGGCCTTTGGTGGTATGGTGGCATAGACCTGCTCTGCGCCCTTGTGGTGTTTTCAGAGCTCCTGGCATGCTCCTTCCGTGGCTGTTCACTAAGGACAGAACAAAGGGGTGGATTCAGTGACTCACCACTCAGCTTTTCTCGGCGTGGGGTTGGGGCCCCATTCCTCATTGGGAAGGGCCTGGTGTGAGTTAGCTATGTCCGAGCGCAGTGTGCCATGCGCCTTTTTCAACCAGTACAGGTTTTGGGTCACGGTCTCGCCCTGGCACAATGATGTGACCATGGTCCCTTGTGTCTGTGTGACTTGCTGCGGGTCCATCTCAAAAAGGGGTCCTGAATTTGTGGCCAGGATGATGATCTTGCACAAACACCATGTCCCCCACTTGGAAGGTAGGCACCCGGGCATCTTGATGTTGGCTGGCTTTTATGTTGGTTTCTCTACGCTTCTCCTGCACTTCTCTTGCGCAGCCTCCTCATTTGGTTCCTCCTTATGTGACTGGCAGGGATGTTGTCCCTGGTGGGTTGCCTCAACAAAAGGTCCACAGGGGGTCACCCCTCGTGCTCTGAGGGGTTTGACAAAACGCCATTCGAACTCTTGTAGACCTGCTTCAAGGTCCTCTCCTTGTTTGAGCCCCATCCTCAATGTCTTGTTGAGGGTCTTCAGGAATCGCTTAACCTCTCCATTGGCTTGGGGCCATGCCAGTGTGATTTTCTGGTGCTTCACACCAAGACTTTTGAGGTAGTTTTCAAATTCCTGGCCAGGTAACAGGGGGCCATCATTGGTTCTAATCTCCTCAGGCAGTCTGAACAGTGCAAACATTTTTTCTAGCACAGGGCGAAGTCCCTTAAATGCTGTGGATTGGGTTACCTCTACCACAGGGTATTTGGAGTGGTCGTCTGTAGTGACATTGGTGAACCTTGCTTCTGGGAAGCTCCCAAAGTCTATGCTGAGGTGAGTCCACGTGCATCAGGGGCAGTCCTCTGAGTCGATTGGAGCCGGTGCAGTCCCTCTCCCATGATTTGACATCCACCAGCGTGTCCATCCTGTGAAAAAAGCCTTTTCTTCACAGTCTGGCCCACAGCCTCTGATCAAAATGTGGGAGCCCCTCAGCAGGAGCCCATCTGTGGTGTAGCTGAGCTCGTAGCAGGCATGCCACAGCTGGGTGAGAATGACTTTATCTCCAACATACCACCTTCTCGCTCCATCCAGGAAGTGACTCCATTTTCAGTTGCATAGGGCATCCATCGCCCTCTGGAGGCAGGGATCTGGGCTAGTCACTTTCCGTATGTCCTTGACCGTCATCCCCACAGGGCAGGCACCTTGCATGACCATGTTGATGAATTCTTCCACCCATTAATCTTCTCCTTCAGTATCAGCTTCTTCCTTCGGCGGGTGGCGCAATCGGAAATCAGCGAGTTGGCAGGCCATAGGCCGGTACGCCACCACAAAATGGTACATTTTCAGTTGGATGGCCCACCACTAAGTCCTGGGTGGTGGGTTCCTTGAGGTACCAGCAAAGAGGGAGAGCACTGGTTTGTGTTCTGTGATGACCCCGAATCGTCGTACACATTGGTAGAGATGGATTTGGCGGCATCCCCAGGTGATGGCTAACGCCTCTTTTTCGATCTGGGCATACCTGGACTCTGTCCGTGTGGGCTCTGCTGGCATATGCAATCGGGATCCACGTCTTGTGTCTAGCTTCCTGCATTAATAGTGTCCCAATGGGGCTGGCGTTGCTGACTAGCCCAGTGAGGGTCATAGTACGCCATTGTTGCTTCGCTCATTAGAGCTCCTGTCACGTGTTGGAATGACTCGTTGGCCCGGTCATTCCACTCCCACTTGGCGTCCGCCTTCATTAGTGCTCCCAGGGGTTCCCACAAGGTTGCCAGGTTCGGGATAAACCTTCCGCAGTATGTGGTCATCCCGAGAAAACTCCGTATTTTTCTTGCAATCTGGGGTGTTGGTTCTGTGCGAATGGCTTCTGCTTTCTTTGGATTAACTCACATTCCCTCCTTGGAAAAATGTACCCAAAAAATATGATGAAATGTTTAAAGAAAGAGCACTTTTCCTTGTGCAGGTTCAGTCTGTGTTCCACCAGGTGGGCTAGGGAGGCGAGGAGATATTTGTGGTGCTCGTCTTCTGTGTGGGAATATATCAAGATGTTGTCACTAATGATGAGGAAGAAAGTGAGACCAGATAGCACCTCCATAATAGTATTCTGGAATACTCCAGCTGCAGATGAGATGCCGAAGTTGAGGCACTTGTGCCTCCTTAGGCTGAGGTGGGTAGAGAAACTGGCGATGTAGTGGCATGCAGGGTCGAATTCAAGCTGGTGGTACCCCGCATTGCAGTCCAGCTTCGCAAACCATTGTGCCAATTTAGGTCCGAAATTATGTCATCCATGGTGGACGTTCGATGGCGTTTGCTTTGTATCACCACATTTTGGGAGGTGCATGTCTATGCAGATGTGTACCGCTTCTGGCTGTCTTGGTTTGGGTGCACCAACCAGCAGGGTCACCAAAGGGGAGGGGCCCAACACTTTCTCTATCACGTCCAGCTGTTACAGTTTTTTGAGCTTCTTCCACTTGGGGTCTCAGGTGGGAGGGGACACATCTGTGGCACAGCACCACAGGGAGAAAGAACTGTGTGGCAGAGATTTCATGCACCAACCTGAAAGGCCGTTAAGGACGCTGCTGGAATGCAGCTTGCGAGGTCTAGGAGAATGCTGGAGCTCGAGGGCAGTTAGGTGCACTGGAGGCAGGTGGCCACTAGGTGGTCCAGGAGGCCAGAAAAGAAGCTGGAATGCAGGCAGGCATGTGTCATGGCTTCAAAAAGCTACCAGGTGGCACTGGATGGTTGCAGGTGAGGGAGCAGCTTCCAGGCCCGAGCTCCGATGGGCTGAGGAGCGGTGAGGCTGTTAGCGTGGACACAGGCAGGTGAACCTGGTAGTTTGCACTACCTAGCACTGGTGGTGGTTTGAGACGACAGGGGGTGAGGCTCCTAGCAGGAACTGGAGCCGCGTCCATGTTGAAGCAGGCTGGGAAGGGCGGGCAAGTCACTCGCTGCGGGGCCAGCATCAGGAAATGCGGAGGAGCCTCCCATTTGGCTCCATGTTGGGCCATGATGCCCAGGGAGGCGGGTAGGTTCAGCAAACCCTCAGCTGGGAGGTGGGCAGGCTTCAGGAAGCGGTACCGTAGGTAAGGCATGGGAACTAGT
Source organism: Calotriton arnoldi (assembly GCA_963921515.1). Lineage (NCBI taxonomy): Eukaryota > Metazoa > Chordata > Amphibia > Caudata > Salamandridae > Calotriton > Calotriton arnoldi. The sequence goes on along the minus strand of CAWUFW010011605.1, from coordinate 393,458 downwards.
GCACAGTTGGACACCACCTCATTGCCAGGTAAAGTGCCTAGGTCCCATAGGCCTGTGGTTCCGTCACTGGAGCAAACACGTGTACACCAGATACAGTATTCTGGGCATGGCCACAAGCAGTCTACTGCCCATTTATTTATACTTTCTGGCTGCGCCCAGCCTCGGGTGTGCGTGGTGACATCTGGGGCCCTATTACAGAGTGCTTCGGGGGCGCAACGGGTGTTTGCGCACCCCGAGGCACTTTGGTTTTACAGAAGGAGACGCAGACGCTTGTGCGGCCCCTTCTGTAATACCGATAGCACTGGTGCACATAAAGCGCCAGCGATATCTGCAGGGGACGTTCCCTCATTTGCATGGGGGCGTCCCCCATGCAAATGAGGGAATCCCTTTGCCTTTGTGCCCGATCCATATTACAGACATGGGCACAGAGGCAAAGACGCTGTCAGGGGGCACCCTGACAGTGCACCACCTAAAAGGCATAAGGTGTCCAGTGCGTTATTACACCCTCACTGCGCCAGCGCCGACTCTAGACTGGGGGCAAAGGAACTCAGTGAACTTTCAGCATATAAAAATTGGGATGCACTTTTTGTGTTTGAAAGAATGCATTGTTTTGTGCGAAGTTCATCTTCTGCGCAAATGTATCCATCCAAATATTCATATTTCGCCAGTAAAACTCCAGAGATTAATTTGATCAAAGAATATCACATTTTTGAGAAGTGTACAGATGTTTCTGATAGGGGCTTCATGAAGATTGCAGAAGCACAGGCCAGTAGAACAGTTGAAACCCCTAATATTTCCTTTCAACATTAACCTGATAATATATAATAATCTTTAACCTGCCACGTGCTAGTAATAGTCATTAAGGCACAGCAACAACCAATCACGGCATTGGAACCAACGATGGCAGAATTCAGGCATGACCTGCTCCAGTACTACCTTACCTTCGTTTTTGCATTAAAGAATAGATTAATATCTTCTTCCTGGCAGTAACTGCGATTATCATTTTGTCATTAATCCAGGATACAGTACCAGATTCGTTATAGATCGATATAGTCAACCCCTTACTACAGAAACCCAGTGCAGACACAAAGTAACTTTGAAACGCCAAGCCTATTTCTAACCTCCCAGCAGATGCAAAAAGACTAGTAAGAGAGGTAATAAAGCACTTGCAGTGATAGAACACGACTGCTGCCCTGTCACTTTATGGCCAGTTTGGATTTAGAGCTTTTAGACGAAGTCCACACTAAACAACTACCAAGAGGGACTACTGAGGGGTTAGTTATGTGGCTGCTGTAATACAGATGAAGCAATGCTTCATCCACAATTACCAACAGCACTGGGTACTGTTATTACCGGGTGCAGCACTAATGCACGGATATGGCTTCTCACCTACAGAATAGAAAGCTGAAAAAAATAAAAAAAAATCTTCTTAAAGATAGCTTTAGGACAGCAGTCACAGCGCTCGTTTTGTCACAACTGGATTACTGCAACGGTCTGTATTTGAGTTTACAAAAGAAACATCTTAATAGACTCCAGATTGTGCAAAATGTGGCAGCAAGACTGCTAACGGGCACTCCCAGGTTCGTCTCAGTGGGAAAGGGTCTTCGAGATCTCCACTGGCTTCCAGTGAAACAACGGGCACGGTTTAAAGCATTGTGCATGGTCTTTAAGGCCCTGGTGGGCAGTGGCCCAGTTTACCTGAGAAATCGATTACTCTGGTATGTTCCTGGAAGAATGCTACGTTCCTCGGAAGCAAAACTAGTGACTATCCCCCGAGTTAAGAAAGCCAGCTGGGGTGGCAGGAGTTTCTTTTGTTGTGCCGCCAGGGCTTGGAATGATCTTCCTGTGCATTTGAGAAAGGCCACGGATCTCCTTTCATTTAGGAAGGGGTTGAAAACCTGGCTTTTCTCTGAATAATCTTCTTCTTAGGACACCCACTAGGTAGCGCTTAGCGCCAGGACGCCTTTGGGCAACAGCTGCGCTCTACAAGCTTCATTAACATTAACATTAACATAGAATAGGGAATGCTGTGGGAATCGCTGTTTGTGCACCGAATTCAACCGTTTTTTTCCACAAATTCCAATCACTTTTCCACATTCATATTTCTCCGGATTTTTTATGACAAAATATGAATATGAATGGGAAAGTGTTGGATGTGGTTGTCTACCACAAAACTCTTGATTGCAATTTAGGTGGAAACTTCAGTTTCTTTTATAAAAACAAGGATCCAACTGCCTTAGACCAAAACAAAGGCAGTTCAACTGTATTTTGACCTCATGTAGCCTATGGCACAACAGACCACTCAGGTGACTACAAACATGTCTCCTTAACATGATGACTACCAAAACAGATAAAAGTCGGGCCAAGCTGGTCCAAAGAGGTGACATGTCTAACAGTCCCTAAGGGCTAGCACTCCCTATGGGCTGCTTACACTTCCATGCCTCCACTGTTTGAGGAGTAGACCATGCTTTTTAAATTATATGAGAATGACCTACAGAATGAATCAAATTAGGAAACCAACCTGGAAATCATACAGAACTACTAACCAGAGTAGTCCACCTGCATGGATGAAACAGATCTGACTGCAACTAGGGAATATCAGCCAATACCGTGTCCCATTTCAATGGCTTTCAGCACTAGGAAAAACACTGGCACCAGTAAGCACAGATGGACACCGGGCAGGCCATGTTCAGTACTTCACTACTGATCACCAGTTAATTTTCAGCTGTTTTGTAGGGAACATGCAAACTCCGTAAGCAAAATTGTTTCCCTGCGGGAACTGCAAAGCAAGGTAGATCTGTGAGCATAGTCAGGAATATTTGTTTTTTGGGTGGGGGAGCATGCCCACCCCAAATAAACGACCCCAGTAATGGCATGAAGGATAGGATTGGTCTAGGCGCCCACGGAATGTGGTCACTGTCCTTGACATTTTCTTAAAAATGCTGCACTATCACTAGTATTTCAAAGCACACAATGCATTGTCTTTTATTTCTTGATCACAGTATTATTTTCCACAAGGAATTCTAAAGAAAATGCTTTACCAAGAGTACATATTAAAGCATGTTAAGCCAATGCTTAATATAATTTAGCTTTCATTTAGATACCCTATGCCTGTCCCACCAGCCCTCCATTACATACAGGCCTGAACGAGAAACATTAATGTCGAAGACTCTATGCTAACACCCACCCCTTCAAACACCCCATTCGTCGCTTTGCATTCCTCACTTGCACGTGAAACACGAGGCCTAAATTATCATCGATAAGAAAACTATACAGAAATACAACGTGGAAGAGTAACAGGAATCTGATATTTAAAAAATTGCAGCACTTGTGTGCAATAATTTATGTCTGATAAATGAGCTATTACATACTTCTTGTCCCACCCAGTCTTAATATTAACAATTCTTGTGTTTTTTTCGCAGTGGTTGGTTTGAACATTTTTGCTCAGCCTGATTTGGGTTTCCAGTCCGGCCCCTTTTATTTCAGTTAAAGAGGTGTTTAAAGAGTCGAGGCAAACATCTCATTGTCTGTGCAGGAAATGGGAGACTCGTATGGCTGTGCAAGCTTTTAAATTCAAAATGGAGGCATTTAGGGTTATTTTTAACTCTTATTTCTAATTCTAATATATGGAAAACATAACCCCCAGGAAATGAACTAATATTTGTAAGGAGATCCAGAGACACTACACTTCGTTGATAAAGAATGTTTTCCAATGTAACTACCTAGCCCTAGGCCACCACCACATTTCAAAGAAATCTCATGAAATGAATATGCATGAAGAGGGGGCTCTGCTGATGTTCAGTGGAGTTTAGATTAAAGATGAGTGCAGAATGTATGAAACAAACCTTTATGGCTGATCAAACATCTGTTTAAGTACAAGACATGAGATGATCTTAAAATACACAGAATGTATACGTATATGTTATTGCCAGGTCTTGACCCCAGTGAAGTAATGTGCTGCTAGCAGCAATACCCATTAGTGTTCCACCAAGAGTGGAGGTTGCTAGATGTTTTCAACTGAAACCTCAGTATCCTGTCATAAAAGCTTGAAAATTCAAACTTTCAGAAGTTTTTAAAAAGCAGTGCTTAATTTGAGCCAGTGGTTTCCGGTGTTCAGCACTGGCACTTAATCATCAACACAGGCACTTTTCATAAGCATTCATTTATGGTAGGTATGGAAGATAAGGTAATATTCCCAAAATCCCAGGATGTTGAGCCAATGCTGAGACTCAAACCTGGTTCCCCAGCTCCAGAGTCAGCAGCTCTTACCATTACGCCACATCCTCTCCCCACTTTCACTCCCCACTAGTACTTGGTTCCGTTTTAGGCGGCGCTAACAGGAGAAATGGGCTGGTGCAAGCTGCCCCCTGACCAGAGCCCGGGCACTTATTTTTTTTAGAAATTAACCACTGACAAGTAATATTTCCATAAAAAAGAAAGTGATGTGGTACTAAGAGACAGAAGATGAGCAGCCATTACTAGAGACCTCTTTTCCTTTCTTGATCGGATGAACCCTAACTTCCAATGTTTCATACCGCCTCCAATCCTTCTCCCTTCAGACAGGCAAACCTCCAATATGCTATTGCTGCTTTCCTGTAAAACCTGCGACTCATAGTTCTGCCTGGTTCTAAATATTGACATTCTTTACTATTATTGCCCCATATCCCAGCAGTCAGCTTCAGTATTTCTATATTGTACCTTTATTTGATTTTCTTGCATAGGTCTGCACAATGTCTTCTATAACTTGCTTAACAGCTACCTGATATCCTTGGGGTAAGCAGCAGTTTTTACATTTCAAGAATGAATACAAATAAAAAAAATAGTTGAAAGAAATGCAACTTTAAATTTTTGAAGGAATGATGCTTTAATGAAAAGTATGTGAAAACTGTGACTGCTGTTCAATATAACTGCAGTATTGTACTTGGTACAAACCAAAATATGGCATGAAAAGGGTGCCCCATTCTAATTGCAAGCTACTATGGGATGTAACGGGTATTGACAAACTGTCAATTGCAAAGAATTGATCAGATACCCATACCCAAGTAGGGCTGGTATCTGGTTTGAAGATAAGAAACTGTCACAATAGGACAGCTACCCTTTGAGGATCGTGGTGGGAAACCTTATGGGGTGTGTGCTCCCCATGATCGCTTCCAAAATGAGAAACATTTTTTTAAAACAGCAGCACCTGTTCCTTTAAAGGACACTGCCTGCCTTAAAAAAAAAAAAGATTCACGTTTGGGAATGCAAAGGCAGGTATGGAGGTCTATTGTCCATTGCAGGCTACAATTCCTAAAAGTATTAGATACTCATAGGGAGTCACAAATAGCGACCTATCTAATTAAGATTAATTAGCCGTGTCTTCACCTGACTCCCTGCAAATTATATTTACTTTATAAATGCAATTACAATACAATACAATCGGTGGCTCTGTAAATTGTATCCTCGTTCACAAATCAGTCAGGGTGCAATCTGCACGCCCTGTATGCGAACGGGACAGTACACCGAGGGGCATATTCACAAGGACTCATCGCCGATTTCTCGCCATCTTAACTCAACAAAAGTGGAGATAGACCTAACGCCCCATTCACAAGCGTGTGCAAACTGCAGACATCGCCAGTATTCCCGCGATAACTTCCCCCAAATTTATCTCCACGGGTGACACCACCAACTAACCCTAATGAGATGCAGAGTAGGCGTTCCCGTGCAAAAACACACGAAAACACCACTGCACCACATTCACAACGAAGTGCCAGATCTGCGATGCGAACCAAAAACAGGCAATAAGCCACGGTAGCAGCAGGGATTTAACACCTGCCTCATGCTGGTGTTAAGTAGGACGACTACCTGCAGCACTAAAGGGAGCCCAGCCCAGAGCCACATTGGAAGACCCACAGATGCCATGGAGCCAATGATCATGCAGCTCAGAGACCCAAGAGGGCCACAACACCCACCGCCACCACTCCCAGGACCCTCCCCCCGGACACCCCTCCCCCGGGCAAACACATACCGTGCACGTCACAAGAGCCACAAAAAGCGCATGATGTCGCACAATGACAAAAAGAAACACACATGTGTGGTCAGAAGAACGAGAAACAGTCACACTTCATTGAAGTAACAACCAAAAACTTTATTGAAATACAACACAAAACACCAATGCGGAAGACTCCTGTCGGGTCCGTCCGGGACAATCTTGGAAAATAAAGCACAAAATCAGAACGTGTGTCATGCGCACATCAAAGGAGCGAGACACAGAGAAACAGAGAAGGAAAGAAAGGCAGAGAGAGAATGAGAGAGAAGGAAAGGAAGGGAGAGAGAGAGAGAGAGAGAGGGAAGGAAAGGAAGGGAGAGAGAGAGGGAGGGAGGGACACTGCCGCCCCCGCGCACCTAGGCCCCACTGCTCACCTGCTGCCACCGGTGTGTCTCCAACCACGTGCCGGTATACACTGCAAGCCACCAGGTCTGCAATCTGTAATCGAGGCCAGAGTCAATCATGGCAGAGTCCATCTCACTGCACACGGCAACAAAGCCTGTCCGTCCCTGCGCACACATGCAGCCGCACCCTACCCCCTCCCGCCGGCCAGCGCTGGCTGTCCGCACTTGCGCACCCAGGCCCCACTGCTCACCTGCGCCAACGGTGTGTCCACCAGTGGGCACACCATGTGCCCGTGCAAGCTCCATGCTCCAGTGCCGCCACCATGGCATGGTCCACATCATGCGGACCCGCACCGCGGCCCAGCAGGTCCCACACATGACGCTGAGTCCTGAGGCATCAATGGCAAAGACCACATCAGTGCACATGTCATCATCGCAGGCTGCACACCCGCTCAGCAATTTCGGTGCCACCAACCCTGTGCAACCCCAGTCAGCGCCACGTGGTGGTAGGCCCGTGACGGCCGCAAGGCTTCGGGTGCCACTAACCCTGTGCAACCCCAGTCAGCGCCACATGGTGGTAGGCCCGTGACGGCCGCAAGGCTTCGGGTGCCACTAACCCTGTGCAACCCGTCAGTGCCACGTGGTGGTAGGCCCGTGACGGCCGCAAGGCTTCGGGTGCCACTAACCCTGTGCGCAACAACTCATGGGCCCTTTATGATTGAGACTCGTGGAACGTCCGTCATCCAGTCACCACCGGCAGTGGGGAATGTGACGTTGTCGGCCCCTTATATTGACGGGGTCACATGGTCTGTGACGCCTGTGCCGGATGGGTGTGGTGTGTGTGCAAACCTGCCCTCAGGGAGTGGCCGTGACATGCTGACAACTAGACCAGTGACCTGCAGACCACTAGCGTGTACGCCTGCGACATGTAGCTATATGGGCCCCCCCTCGGAGCGTAAGCAGAGTGGTCTGGCCTGGCGTACGCCGGACCAGCGCAGGGCTTACAACAATGACTCGGGGGCTCTGGGCGTGGTTCAGTCCATGTCCGGACAAGGAAGTGACTAATGCGTGTGTCCCTGTTGTAGTGTCTACGGCACCCGGAACGCAATCGGCAATGTAGCACACTGTGACTGGAATCCCACTAGACGAGCATCATTGACGTTAGGGGGAATCCCTGACCCCACATTCATCCACACATTCATACATGAATGATGTGAGACATGACACAGCAGTGCGTTTCTGAATGTTTAATGCACATGCAGTGGAGTTTTGCAGCTGGAGCAGTACAGGGCCATGCCAACCCCACTTCACAATATGGGCCCGTGGAGGGCCAGCCAGAGTCCATCCGGGAATGACAAGTACTGCGGAAGAGGAAGGGTACAGTCCGCAGTCTGGTCGACGTGTCATTGATCATCAAACAGTATATGGCAGTCCATGTCACGGTCCAAGGTGAATGCAGCGGAGTGTATCGGGGGTCAGTGGAAGGTCATGGGGCTATGTGCGGCACCAAGCAGAAACAGGCCAGGTGGCGGAAATGAATGCTAGTGCCTCCTTCTGATCTCAATCCCATCCACGTCCTCGTCCTCGGATGTGTGCCCTGCCCCACCTGTGGGTGTTGCAGTTCCGGCTGCAGCACTGTCTGCCACTGACACATCAGGGGCCGGAGGTGGATTGTGGGCCGCACTGTGTGGCAGTGACACATCAGGTGCGGAGTGGAGACGCCTGCCGCACTGGGAGGCACTGACACACCAGGGGGCGCAGATGTGGCTGGTGTGGGGGCAGCAGCATTCATCTGCGCCACGCCTTGTGGCAGCAATGCCATGATGAGGATCTGCAGGGCATGGTAGATCCCAGCTACATTTTGCTGATGTGCAGCGGTGGCTGCCATCCTTTCCGCCTCCATCCACACCATGTCCTCCATGAGCCTCCGCATGTGTGCCAGCTCACGGCTGGGATCGCTGGAGCCACTCTGAGCGGACAGGTGTTCTTGTCTCCGAGTCATGACTCCAGCGATGTCAGCCAGGGCTCTTTAGAGACCATGGAGCGGCCCGTGGGTGTCCGTTAGGGACTGGAGCTGGTCCCTGATGGGACCAGACACCCATGGATGGCGTCCAGTTTGGTAGCCATGAGGTCGAACCCCACCCGCACCTGCTCAGCCGTCTCCCTCTGGCCCTCCAGCACACGGCGTTGGAAGGCCATGTGTTGTTCGTGGGGGTCTTGGGAGACAGACGGGGTTGTGGGTGCCTCCTGCTGGGTGGTTTGTGTAGTGGGTGGGGTCTCCTCGATGCAGCTGGGCTGCCCTGATCCTGGAGGTGAGTTGCGGATGATGTCAATGATGTCTTGGAGGGCTTGGGTGTCGATGCTGGGGGTGTCCTCCTTGTCATCAGTGAAGAGTGGCTGGGACTGCTCTGCAGGAGGTGTTGACGGTGCCCCTGCAATGTGAAGGGGAGATGGTGTGTTACAATGTGTCCACATGTATGTAGCCGCATGGTACATGTTCACATTCAGACAGCATGGCATTGTACATTGTGACAGTCTGTGGATCAGGGCCATCATCCAGAGTCATTGTGGGTGTGCACTGGGCTCTGCTTGATTGTGCATGTGTGCCATTGTGGCCATCTCCACCCGGCCGCCCAGTACCTGGTGGTTACTCACCCTGTTGCTGTGGTGTTGTGTCATGTCAAGCAGTGTCCGGTCCCCCGACTCCTGCCACAGTCTCCACGCTGATGACTGTCGACACCAGCTCCTCCATGTCATCCAGCTCCAGCTGTGGCGCTGGGCTCCCACCTCCAGTCTGCATTGCTGCCTTCTGTTTGCCTGCGAGTTTCTCCTTGGTTTTGCGCTTGATGTCGATCCATCGCCTCTTGACCTCGTCCATAGACCTCTTGTGCTCTCCGACGGCGTTCAACTTGTCCACGATGGCCCACCATATTCTATTTTTGGTGCCCAATGACACGTTGGAGGTGACGAACAGTTGTTGATGGTGTTCCATCACCTCCGTGACCAGGATCCTGTTTTCCTGCGGACTGAACTTCGTCTTCCTCTTCTTCTTGTCCTTGCCCTTCCCTGTCCCCGAGGTCCCAGGCTAGTCGTCCGGGGCGCTTGTGGAGTTCCGCTCGTCCTCTGCGCCTGCTCCGGCTGCCTCCATGGTGCTTCGGTGTTGGTCATTTTGTGTTTGTGTGTTTTTTGTACTTTTGTAGTGATTTTCCCGCCTGCCGTGGGTGTATTGCAGGCCTGGCACTGCTTATCGCTGATTTCCTCATCGCGGTTTGGCCCATCGCATGTTTTTTTGCGTTGAGGTTTGTGTTTTTATCACCGTCGCGTTGTTGTATCGCGGACATTGTCCGCGGTTTCGGGAGGCTATCGCATGGTACCGGCGTGTTGTGAATTCCACGTTAACACAGGGTTATTTTCCCGCGATGGACTGCGATGTGTAAAGTTGCGTTAACATTTTTTGGGGATGTTTATCGTACGTTCTTGTGAATATACCCCCATTGCTTATATTTTAATGGGAGGTATGTTATCTTTTACCGAACACAGGCTTCAAGAGAATAATTCATTTGACAACTCCAAACTGTGTGCTCAGGACAAAAGGCGGGTAATTAAGATACCTAGTTGAGTCATAAAAGCTCTTAAGAGCAAGGCAATATGTTTTGTGGCCCTTAGGATCTGAGTTTATTCAAAGTGATCCATTCAGGAAAAAGATTACATTTCTCTAAGACCAATAAATATTTTCTTTTATCCTGAACAACAATCGAGATTTGTCAGGAAGGATGGAAATACACTTTATCCTTCTGCTAGGGAGCTGCATGTTTCAAAGGTAGCCAGAGAACATCTGTGGAAATAGACTTCATCTGTTTCAAAAGGGATGAGAGTTTTGATCCCAAAAGGCCCATTTAAATAAGGCTGTCTGGGAAGGGAAATCAAAACAAATATTAAGGTTAGCAGTAAAGGAGAATATTTTGGGAAAATCTTCAACCGTGCAAAAAAGGATGACATTTCCTGATTGATCTTAAGTATCTGCAGATGTGCACATGTGCTAGCATTCTGATGCTAACGTTTTCATATGAGTGTATTTTCTTGGCTTGTAGTGCAGTAAAATACTACAGATCTCAAAGTCTGAATATAAATTTGCCAAACAAGTGGAAACATATTTTTTTAAATGAAGGGTCAAAGTGAAATGTTTCTGGGTTGTCATGTCAAGTTGATATTAAAATACCTCGGCAGTAGTTTGTAATTTACAGGAAAGTTTCCAGCAAACATTACAATTATTTTGAGCAGAGCTCGGAGATTTTAGAATAACATTGTACATCCATGGCGAGCATCCTGACAGAAATAGGTAGCAGTGATTTATCACCACCTGCAACAACTCTAGCTAAGTACTTGATTTTCAATTTTTGTTTGCTAACAAAGGAAGAGATCCTCACTAAAGAAAATCCGAAGGTGGTGCGTTAAATGCGAACACAACATATAACAATTTGAAAATGATACATTTGAATTAACATCATCAACAGACTACATGAATGCTATTTTCATTTGTGTAAGGCAACTACTTAAAACTATAATAAAACATACATGTCAGAAGGAGAGAGGTAAGTTGAAAAATGCCGCTTTTTTCTACAATAAAACATGTTATTGAAAAGAAAATGACAAGAAAAAGATGTATATGCTTCAACTGATACAAAATAGTCATCGTTTTAGATGCTGATGAAAGCCACCACTTAACAGTACTTGGTTGTTTCTAAAACGATGAATACATTTTTCCAAAGTAAAAGGTCACTTGTGGTGGCAGCATGGCAGGGCCTGCCCACATTAAACCGTGCATATGCTGGGGCCTCAGTACTAACTGAGGGAAACGGACAGGAGAATTAAAGGATGCCTGGAGTATCCCACAAGCATGGGGCATGCCCTTCTTTAGGCAGAGCTTCTAAACCCGGGCAGGAAAGCGGAATATTGAAACAGCTAACTCAATAAACGGTGCTCATGACCCACATCGCCCCCCACAGACAGATGTCTCAACATTTAGCAGTTCAAAAATATATTTTTAAAGGTATAACATATTCATATCAAATCTGAGTTTAGAGCAGAAATTTGTCATACTTCATGAAGGTTAACCAATCCTACTAGCTGCTTCATTGTGTGGTTGTGTATCAAAGCATCTACAAAAGAACCAAACCAAGTACATAACGGTCGGTTTGATGGCTAATACATTGCACTTTTGACAAAACTCGGTGAGGATGAAAAGAGCTGATTAACAAACTAGGAATTATCGTCGCAATATAGAATATTTCGTAAAGAGAAAAAAGATGAATCTAGAACAATATGTCTCGAATTCTTAGGTGCAGCCAAAGCATAGAACAGGACATCCTCCAGGTGCATGATTGCTAAAATACCGAGGGGCATATTTACAAGGGCTTTATCTCCGCTTTTTGGCTTTAAAAGCCAAAAAGCGGAGATAATATTAGCACCTTATCTATAGGGGATGCTAACATGCAGTAGCGCATGTTAGCACCTTTTTCCCGACGCTCGCTTTGCATCTCTAATGAGATGCAAAGTGGGCGTCACTGGGCAGTACAACCTGTAAAATATCGCTGAACCAGCAATGTTCCCTGCAAAACGGCGATTTCCCCGCTATCGCTGGAATTTACATCGCCCTGGAGAAACGCGTTGTTAATAACGCGCTAACAGGGCGATAAATTCCAGCGATAGACGGCGATAAATACAAAAGCGCTAAGCGCACTTTGCGTTATTCATCGCCGTCCGTTGCTGATATGCCCCAGAGTGAGGGTTCTGATACACAGGAGGTGCTGAGTCACCCTACAATATAGACAAGAGTCTTCCATTAGAAAAGCTACCATTGCTAAAAGACTATCCCCGATGTTGGGTGCCAAATCTTCTCTGGAATTCAAAACTCTTCGGCTCTTTTATTGAAGGGTCTGGCACAAAGCATCCATCTTACTCCACCAGGTCCTAGGCCCCTCTAAGGCTGCTGGCAAAACAGCGCATTGAGTTCAACTTCCTCTGCATGATTTATCAAACGTTCGTAATCACAGCCCCTCTTTCTCCATCAAAAGGTGTTCACCACTAGGGCTGCCACTTTCCATTGAGAAAAAATATCAGCCATATTTGAATGTGCCAATTCATACCCTTTCATGCAGTTCCCATTCTATCATAAAATATCAAAAAATGTCAGGCAAACAAACAAGGATGTAGCTTAGTCTTTGAGATTCGGGGGGGGGGGGCGGAGAGGTGTGTAATAGGCTGCAGGGTGGAGGGGTGATATGACCAAGGTTCGTCATGAACTGTTTTCATGCGGAGTGGGTTTAGTACTGATTTGCATTAGGTGCGCCTTTGTCTAAAGTGGCACAGTGGGCAAAAAATGATGGGTTGGATTGCTACCCCAAGCAATTGTCACTGGTAACACTATTTGCAAGTATTTATCCTATCCCCTTTTGGGTATTTGTTTGCCAATAGTATGCCTGGAAACCTTGGACTGGCACAGCTTACAAGCTTACTACTGCCAATGTTCGAGCATTCCAAAAAGTAATTCATTTGCACCCATTCAAGGAGTACTTCTATGGGTGCAGATTTACTACGCTTTTGGTAAACAGTTACTATATATATATTTAAGTTTCTGCTACAAAAAATGAACAAGTTAAAAGCTCTTAGTGAATGAGAATGACAAGAAAAACTGACACAGACATAGAGGACCATACTCAGGGCCCCAAGGCCCAACTACCAGGCCAGAAATGCATTTGCAGGGTGTCACACCCCAAACCCTCCCTAAAGCTACGCTCCTGCCCATTCCACCAGGGCCTGTTAGTTCTCCCTTGGAACTCATGACTATGGTCACTTAGAGCACAACGGTCTGGAGTCCCTGCACTGGGATCACTTATTTTAAATGTATTTTCACTTCATGCACTCTTCTTTCTCTAACTACGAGAAGCATTGATAGTGGGGTTGTAAAATCAAATCATGTAGGAAGGGCTCCATGTTTCCAGCCCTTGTCTTTTACAAATCATTTTATCAAGTGACTGTATTGTACTAAGCGAGTGACTGTACTAAGCCCAAGTTGCAAACTGAGGTGGGTGTGCCAGCAAATTGATAAAGCAAGCTAAGTCAGTGCTTAGCCAAGGGTATGACTTGGCTCTAAGTGTCCATGCAAGAGCCAAGCCATGAAAATGTTTGGCATGTATATCGTGCAACAAACATAATACTAAAGTATGATACAGTCTCTTCAAAATTCAAAAAGTGTATTTCTTTAACATGCGGAAGTGTTTCACCTTAGTACATCAGATTATATCACAGCATAGACCAATATATAAATTGAAAGTGACAGTTTTTAAAAATGAACTTAGAAACATTAATGGCTCTCTCCCAACAACAATGCAACTAGCAAAATACGAGGCAAGTTAGTAGTCATGTGAAGCGTAAATGTAACCTAGATCATTATTATCGATGGAGCAACATTATACTCTATTAAATCAAGCATAAGAGGTGCTTGCACAGTGCACACCCTGAACTCAACTACTTAAAAGTGCTTTCATACTGGATAATAAATAGAAAGGAGGTGCTGTGAAATAAAATGTTTGCCTAGGATCACACAATTTGGCCAAGCTGGGAAGTCGGTATGATTCCAGGTTGTATGGTTTCACATTTTGAAATTTCGTCCAGATGTATATCTCTGTGATCTCTCTCTCTTTTGTGTTTTATATAAAAGGTCACTGTTTTGTCTTTTATTCTTGGCACATGATGAGAAAAACCAACAGAGACATAGCAGACCCAACTCAGGGCCCCCAGACCCAACTACCAAGCCAAGAATGTATTTATTTGAGGTATCTCACACTCCTAACACTGCCCTGAAGCTACGCCCCTGCAAACAAATTTAACAACACACACTCTCCAAATATGTTAGGCATAATACAAATTTGAAGTATTCATGTGTGAGGACTTGGGTGTATTATATGATATGGCTGTGGTGCCTTATCATGTAATACACTCGCAAAATCTGTCTTGGGTCCAGTCAAGCTTATTTGTAAAGCTCAATCCATATTTGGCAGATGTTGTTATGCAGATTGTGCTTTTTGTTATTTGGTGCAAATCAGTTCAGCAGTTGTGAGAAATTTAAGTAGAAAAAGTTAGTGATTTATCTGGCCGTACATATTTCGCAAAAAAAAACGCGCCCGTTCAGGGAAATGCACAGCTCTGATTGGCTGCCAACACTTTAACCATGAAGCGTTAGCTGCCATCTTGGGACTCGGCTTCACCGAGTCCAAAGCAAAAAAAGGGAAAATGAAGAAAAGGGGACAGGGTAGGAATACCCTGACCCCCAAGCCATGGTCTTGAAGTCCCTGGCATAAAAGCATTTTTTTAAAAAAAAGTTTTGCCGTGAAATTGCAATATTCGCGGCAAAAACAAAAACCAAGCACGGGCTCCCGCACTTGCGTTTAAATAACCCCGGGTGGGCCAGGTCACGGGGGCATGTCATACATATAGGAGGGGGCGCATGGGGCCCCCCTCCAAGGGCTTATCAAAGCCCCAGGGGCTGCCACCTCCCCAAGGCACTTATTATTATGTATGTGGGTGGCCCACTGGGCCTGCCTGCAGCCCTGGGGACTGCCACCTCCCCGTGGCTAATTACAATAATATGGGGCACCCTCGTGGACACCAGTGCCTCGAGGACCACCACCTCCCTGGGGCTTTTTATATTTGGTTTGGGGGCCTCACAGACCCCCCCCAAGCCCCAGGGACCACCACCTCCATGGGGCCAAACTCTAAAATGGGAGTGATACACACACACCCACTCAGTTACTCATGCAGATACTAACACGTACTCACTTACCTATACAGTCACTGACACAAGCACAGACTCACCCATACAGCCACTCTTGCATTCACTCACCCATACAGTTACTCATATACCCGATCATTCACCTATCCTACCTTTCACATGCTCAGTTACTCACCCATGTACCACTGACACATCTGCTTACTCACCCTCACAGCCATACACACTCACCCATACAGCTCCTTGAACATGCACTCACTAACCCATACATACATTGACTCACTCATCCATACAAGCAGCCACACACACCCTCACCCACCCACACAGACACTCAGACAACCATGCATGTACTTAGACAACCAATCACTCACCAATACAGCCACTCAAGTACCCACTCACACACCCATACAGCCACTTAGACACCAACTGACAGACTGATCCAGACATTCACACAACCAGCTACTCACCCAAACATTCGCTGAAACACCTAACCACTCACTTATACAGTCAGTCATGCACCCACCGAATGATTCATACAGGCTCTCATACACCTTGGTGTATATATATTTAACACTCATAAACTTTTTGGAAACACTCACTGTCACCAAATGATGTCATCAGTGATGTCATTTGAGATGTCATCAGTGATGTCACTGACCATGTCATGAGTAATGTAATGTGTGAGGTCATAAGCAGTGCATTGTGGGGGGCACAAGTTTAACTGCTGAATTTCACTGGTTTTGTAACCTTTGATTTTTTCAGTAAATAGATATATATATCTATATATATATTTACTGAAAAAACCAAAGGTTGCAGAGACTTTATATTTCAGCTTAGATCTCACGGGTACAAAACCATTGAAATTCAACAGTTATAGTTACCTGAGCTAACTATAACTTATGCCCTACAATGAGCTGCTTATGACCTCACATATTACATCATTCCTGAGATGGTCAGTGACATCACTGATGACATCACTGATAGCCTCTCAAATGACATCACTGATGACATCATCCACAGAACCACTCAACAACCCACTCACACCCCCATACAGCCTCTCATACACCCACTCACACACCCACAAAACCACTCATATACCTATTCAGACCCATACAACTACTCACACACCCACTCACTCATCCATAGGGCTACTCACACACCAACTAACTCATACAGCCACTCACACAACCACTCACTCACCCATATAGCTACTCACACAACCACTCACTCACCCATCCAACTACCCACACACTCACTTATTCACCCATATAGCCACTCACTTGGCCTGGCATTCACTCATGCAGCCTCTCAACACAACCACTCACTCACCCATACAACTACTTGCACACCCACATAACCACTTACATACCCATTCACTCATCCATACAGCCACTCACACAGGCACATACTCTCCACAACAGTCACTCACACATCAACTCACTTAACCAAACACTCACTCAAACAGCCACTCACTCACCCACACAGCCACTCAACCACCTACTCACCCACCCATACAGCCACTCACTCACCCAGTCACACACCCATACACTAAAAAAAAAACAAAGGTTACAGGGACGTTATAGTTATGAAATAGAATTAAAACAAACCTTACAAATTAACTGAAAAAAACCAAAGGTTACAGAGACTTTATAGTTAGGCTGAGATTTCACTCGTACAGAACCATAGATATTCAGCAGTTACAGTTACCGGAGCTAACTATAACTTACTCCCCCGTAATGCACTGCTTATGACCTCACATATTACATCACTCATAGCATGGTCAGTGACATCCATGATGACATCTCAAATGACATCACTGATGACATCATCTACAAAACCACTCACGCACCTACTCACACCCCCATACAACCTCTGTTACAGCCACTCACACAACCACACAGCCAGTCACATACTCATTCCCAGATCCATACAAGTACTCATATATCCACTTACTCATCCATAGAGCCACTCACATACCCATTCACTCACTCATACTGCCAGTCACACAACCGCTCACTCCCCCATACAGCTACTCATACAACTAGTCACTCACTCATACAGCCACTCACATAGCCACACACTCTCCCATACAGGTACTACACACCCACTTATTCACCTATAGAGCCTCACACACACACCCACTTACTCACCCATACAACCAATCAAACAATTGCACAACCACTTACATACCCATTCACACAACCACACAAGCACTCACACATCCGCTCACCCACCCATACAGCCATTCACACAGACACATACTCTCTAATACAGTCTCTCACACACCAACTCACTTTCCAAACTCCCACTCAAAGAGCCACTCACTTGCCCATATAGCACACCTATACACCCACTCACCCACCCATACAGTCACTGACACACCCACTCACTCACTCACCAATACGGCCACTCACACAGCCAGGCTGTGAAGCACTGGTGCCTAGGTCGCTGCACTGCACAACATGTCCTTTTTGCACACGTTGCCCCTTGTAGCAACTTTCAATGTAGATCTTGTTGTTCCTCAGGGGCTACACCGTCTTATCCTGGGACACCTGCCACCAACTCCTCTGGGATGACAGCTGCCACTCGCTCCTCCAAAGCATCCAGCTCCTCTTTTAGTGCCGACTACCATCTCCGGTGTGCATGGCTGCCTTCAGGTTGTTGGCCAGTTTCTTCTTCATCCTGCGCTTACAGTCATGCCAGCATTTCTTTTGCAGTCAGTGACTGTCTTCCAGGCTTGTTCCACGCTGTTGATCTTGTCCACTATGGACTGCCAAATAGCCTCTTTCTTCCCTAATGTCAATTGTGAGGTGACAAAGATCTGATTTTGGTGGTTTGTCACCTCAGTGATCAAATTGCATACTCCTCCTCATTGAAGTGCGACTTCCTCTTCTCCTGTGAGTCTGTCTAGACATCCTGGCTGGTGATGGATTTGTTGGGGTTGTTGTCCTGGCTGCTGCTCTCTTCTCCCCGCTGCATGGCTGCCTTTTGTGAAGTGTGCCAATGTTTTTTTTTACACAGCATCATCTTTTTTTACATTTTGACGTTTCACGCAATAAGAAGTGACGCTCGGGCGTTCAACGTCACTTTACGTGCACCAAAACAGCCTTACGTCAGTTTTCCTTCCGATATGTGAGTTTCTGCTGCACCAGCACGCCCGCGGCTTGATCCTTATGCCATGGTTCGACATACTGTAAATATGGTGCACTCATGTTGCTTAAAACTGATGTAGCGATTTGGAAGTGATTTTGACGGATCACTGACCAACGCAGTGATGCGCCACTTCTTGTAAATGATGCCCTATATTTTCAAAGTTACTACAGCCCTAAAGGTGACAAAACATTAGTAAATATTCACTTGGAGTAAGCCAAACACCACACATGGCCACTCACAGGTGTTGCAGCACTTTTCCACAGAAAATAATGAATGCAGGGACGTAAAATAATGCACCGGAGGAAATAATGTCAGATAAATAACGACATTTAAAATATAAATATATATTTTATTTAATGTTAAAAAATAAAAACTATTTATAATTTAAAACAATTATTTTGTTTTATAATGTTAATAATAAACCTATTTTATAATAAAATAAAACAAAACTTTTAAACTTTTGCCTATAAATTTAAAATAATGTAGATTAATTCCACACATAAATTTAACAAAATTTAATGCATAATAAATAAAAAATAACTGCGTGTGGGAGTTTTTAAAATTATTCTTTAAGAAATATTATTTATAAATCAAATAAATATATTTTATTTCAGACACATTTAATGTCATTTAATGAGTTAACGTACTGTAATTATTTTTTTTTTAATTAGTTCTAGGCTTAGAATAAACATTTTAAATAATTTTACATTTACAGTTTTTGTTAACATAGTTTAAATACATTTTTAAGGAGTAATAAGCTCAGGCCATACCTACAGCAGACCTTGCTTGAACACTCCAAGAGGCAACAATCCCCCTCCTTTGAGAGGACATATTCTGGACTTGCCCTTGTCTGCAGGGTCATCCCCAAACTTTTTGCCGTCACCCCTCCTGTTTCCTGATCCCGATTTCTTTTATTTGGTTTTAGGACTTTGTGAACTTTACCACTGCTAACCAGTGCTAAAGTGCTTGTGCGCTCTCTACTTTAAACATGCTGAAATTGCCTTCCACCCAAATGGAACATTAAATGTACTTGTAAGTCCCTAGTACAGTGGTACTACAAGTAACCATTTTCTGTAAATTTAATGCTACTTGTAGGTCTGCAGCGCTGATTGTGTAACCCACATAAGTAGCCTTTTAAACATGTTCCAGGCCTGCCATTGCAGCATGTGTGTGCAGTATTAAACAGCCATTTCAACCTGGCAAAATAAATATTTTGACAGGCCTAAACCTTCCTTTTTAATACATATGTCACTCCTAAGTTAAGCCCTAAACACCCCATGGGGCAGGGTGCATTGTAATTAAAAAGTTGGACAGGTGCCTTTATGTTTTACATGTCCTGGTAGTGAAAAACTCTCAAATTTGTCTTTGACTTTTGCAAGACCTACCTCTCCGATATCATAACATTAGATTACCTTATTGCATTTAATAAGTGATACATTTTGATTGGGACCAGATAGGAAAGGCATGTTTGGTTTCTGGGGAAATGTAAGTCAGATTTTAAGTCTCAATTCTGAAAATGCTACTTTTAGAAAGTTGGCTTTTTCATATCTTAATCATTTGGTGTCCTCAGTCTGTTCCTGTGTCGCATGATTAGATGTAGTTGGCAGATGGCCTTTGTGTATTCCTTCCAGTCAGTATCACAATAAAGGGCCTAAATGTTTACAGGATGTGCTAGCCTGACTTAAAAGGGGGGTGAAGCTGTCACCTACCACACTTGCACTTCAAAGGCACTGGCCCAGCACACTCACAAAGGACTTTACAATAGTCTATTGTGCCCCCAGACAGACTGGGACCAGGGCAGGGAGTGAGTCCCTGATCCCCAAGAGATGCCTCCCCAGGTCCTGGACCCTTCGCTGTCATCAGAGTGCACTTCTCTGACTCAAAAAGGAGAAATCTTGACGTTGTGGGCTCTTCGCAAGCACAAACATGCCCTTTTGTGCTAAGATCATGCCGCCCACAACGCTCGCCAACACAAAGCTCCTCTTCAAGCTACAGTGACCACCAGCAACATGAGGCCTGCACTTCACATTGCAGCATCGACAGCCCGTAGTGACAGCCCATGCGAATCTCCAGCAATGAGCATCTTCGATGCCTGATCGGGTCTTCGTGCTACAGCAACTGTTGCAGGGATTCTGCAGAGTCACAGAACTATGCTTGGGATCATGAAACCATAGTAGGCAGGGACTGAATCATCCTACCACCTGAGTACCCATGAGCCCAGGGACCGACTAGCTATAGTGTCTCACTTGCTCTCCTACTCACTCACAGAGGAACAAGTGATTAGGCCCCCCAGAACACAACACTCCCGACCCTCTCAGGAATCACGGTTACAGGACACACCCTTTCGCTCTCACTCTCGTACTAGTCCACAATAAGATCTGACAGATACATGAGAAAAGTTGAAAATGTTTATTTTAACTATCGTGCTCTAGTATGCATTATGCATGCCACAACAAGTAGAAAAATGCCTAACACAAATACGGTTAGCATAGCAGGTAGTCTGTAAATCATAAAAGGTGCTGTCTTTATATACGACAGTGTAGCCTAACCTCCCTCCCCTACTACAGAAGCAAAGTGATTATATATCAGAAGATCTCTGGGCGTTAGTTGCAGACCCCGTACCTTGGTCTATATAGATGGGAGATCTACATCACAGGTGCTGTCATACTCCCTTCCCTGGAAAGATCCCTCTCCAAGTGTGTGTGTTACCTATCCATGAATACCTATATGACCAAAGTACATGTTCCCAAACAACAGCTGCATCTGCATGTTTTGCCTAGGTGCTAGGGCCTGTCCAGAATAGAATAACAAGGGGCATTGTTGGTTGACATTTTCTGCAGTGTTCAGACTAAATCCCAGGAAAGAACAGAACGCAAAAACAACAGCATGTTCCATGTGAAAGTTACAGCGTGGCACAAGCAAAATAAGTTTGTGTAGTAACGTGCGCAAAGCAGAAGACAATCTGCAATGGGCTCATACTAACATAGGGAAAACGACAATGGCCGCATGGACCACGTGACACCCTCCCCTTGGTCAGGATGGTAGCATGAAATGGCGACAGAAGTCTGGGGTAAGCAGAACCAAAGCATTCCTGGCGAGTGTCCAAGGCAAACGATGGCCTAATGAAAAGGAAGGAGAACAAGTTTTGTACACAAAAATGTATCCAATTACAGCGTATCGTCAGGACTCAATATGTAGGATGCCAAGTGGAATGCATTAGCTCTAGTAAGCGATTCGAACATTCCAAGGTAAAAAGCATAGCCATCCAATTGAGCAGGTCAAACGAACAGACGTGCTCCTCATATCCAGTTGTCACTAGGACCATCCAAGGAGAACCTGTGTTGACTTCAATGAAACTGAGATCCAAGAGACGCTGTGCATGTGCACAGGGAGTTGTTCCAGCCACTGGCCCCAACAATGGGTTGTACATAAGCTGCATACCCAAGGAACACTCCTTGTTATGGGACATCAAAGGACCCATACACAGATCAAAATCCAGGGCAGCGTGTGACGCTGTAGCCAGGCAAACATCTAAGGCCCACTGGAAGGGGCACCAGATGCAGTAAAAAACAGCTTGCACACAGGTGAAGTACACACTTTTATTAATTGATTTGAAGCATGGGTTGCCACAAATTAGCTTTGCTCACGCCAATCATTTCACTTGGAATGTCAGTAGAGGAATATACTGACATGAATGTCACCACATCACAAGTGAAATTATATTTCCATGTATTTTAGTTCTGATGAAGTCGCAGGATTGATTCCCAGAGACGACGAAACACGTGTTGGCTAAGAACCGAACATAAAATGGCAAAGAACCTAACAGAAAATAAAGAACAGATGAACAAAATAATTTGTGGAATCTTGTGACATTACTGTCAAATAACTATATGTGGATATTAGCGTGTGCTGGAGGGTAAAAAGGAAGTACGTATAACGGAAGGTCAGAAGGAAATCGACATCTAGAGCTTCCAATGGCATTAATCCAAAGAGCTGTCACATCCGCTCAAGGTACAGCTGCAGCTGTTCCTGTCCGGGTAGAACCTCATATCGAGCAGCCATTGTGGAAGAGAAGCACTAGAACAATGATGCCACAAATCAGGATGAGCAGCAGTGGGAATCCACTGAACACGCTGAAAAAAGTAGAATGTATAAAGGCAGGGATTATTCCAAAAATAGTTTGAAAAGAGGTCACGAGGCCGGAGGCCAGGAGTTTAAAAAAGTGGGCTAGGCCTGCTGTATCAGACGCATTAAATATTTGATGTATTAATTCCCCGAAATGGTGGGGGAGCAGTCCAGCCCGAACTGCCAAGCCAGGTCTCCCCTGGACCGGAAACAAGCATCCTGGGACCGGCTTCGGGGTAACACCCCTCATCAGCCAGGCTAGCTTGAAACCAGTGGCAAAGTGAGCAAGAGACCCACGTCTGGGCATACCCAGCCAACTTAGGACAAATAAAGCAAACACAAGGAGATTATGGATGGAGCACTGAATCTTTTCAGACACTCACCCCCAGTCACAGATCTGGGTTGAATCCATCACGGTCCTTTAGCTCACTTCGCCACCCCAGTTCAGACCCAGCTATATGCAAATCAGTCTTGACTCACCCCCTCATGGGAACAGTCCAGCCCGAACTGCCAAGCCAGGTCTGAACTGGAGTGGCGAAGCATGAAAAGCATTATCATTCGCACCAACAGCGGGAAACGTAACCCAGGAGTAAATCACTTCGAAACGGTACTCAGGATATGCTTCGACCACAAAAACTACAGGAGACCCAGCAATGGGGACTCCATGCTGTAACAAGTGTTGAGTAACAGCCGCGCTGCAATGAGCCGGAATCGGAATCCATTGAGCCATAATTCAGAGAAAGGGAAACAACGGTAGCACAAAAGGGGTCAAAAACCTTTTAAAATTCAAGCTTGAAAAACCTATAGCAATAGGTGAAACCTACAAACCGAGGAGGCAAAGCCCTCCCACCACGGACGTCTCCAGGAATCGGTGTGAGGGTTTTGTGGACAAGCACAAGAGCTACTCAGGGGTCCCGTGAATAAGTACCAGACCAAACGTTGGCGGTGCCATGTTGCAGGGATTCTGCGGAGTCACAGAACTATGCTTGGGATCATGAGACCTTAGTAGGCAGGGACTGACTCACCCTACCACCTGAGTACCCATGAGCCCGGGGACCGACTAGCTATAGTGTCTCACTTGCCCTCCTAGTCACTCACAGAGGAACAAGTGATTAGACACCCCAGAAGACAACACTCCCGACCCTCTCAGGAATCGTGGTTGCAGGACACACCCTTTTGCTCTCACTCTTGTACTAGTCCACAATAAGATCTGACAGAGACACAAGAAACATTGAAAATGTTTATTTTAACTATCATGCCCTAAAATGCAGTATACGTGCCACAACAAGTAGAAAAATAACTAACACAAATACGGTTAGCATAGCAAATAGTCCTTAAATCATAAAAGGTGCTGTCATTATATACGACAGTGTAGCCTAACCTCCCTCCCCTTCTACAGAAGCAAAGTGATTATATAT
Source organism: Calotriton arnoldi (assembly GCA_963921515.1). Taxonomy (NCBI): domain Eukaryota; kingdom Metazoa; phylum Chordata; class Amphibia; order Caudata; family Salamandridae; genus Calotriton; species Calotriton arnoldi. Next base: position 369,602 of record CAWUFW010011605.1, on the reverse strand, counting down.
CAGAAGATCTCTGGGCGTTAGTAGCAGACCCCGTACCTTAGTCTATATAGATGGAAGATCTGCATCACAGGTGCTGTCACACTCCCTTCCCTGGAAAGATCCCTCCTCAAGTGTGTGTGTTACCTATCCATGTATGCCTATATGACCAAAGTACATGTTCTCAAACAACAGCTGCATCTGCGTGTTTTGTCTATGTGCTAGGGCCTAACCAAAACAGAATAACAAGAGGCATTGTTGTTTGACCTTGTCTGCAGTGTTCAGACTAAATCCCAGGAAAGAACACAACGCAAAAACAACAGCATGTTCCATGTGAAAGTTACAGCGTGGCACACAGCAAAATAAGTGTGTGTAGTAACGTGCGCAAAGCAGAAGACAGTCTGCAACGGCCTCATGCTAACATAGGGAAAACGACAATGACCGTATGGACCATATGACATGACCGCTGTCCAACATGCCCGGCCGGCCTGGTCTTCGCGCTACAGCTACGAACATCTGCGATGCTCTCCCTGCTCCTCGTGGCCTCCTCCACTGCGAATGAGACTCTGCGCTTAACTTTAGAAGGTAACTTTTTCAGCCGGACTAACCATAGCGGTTGGAGTGAACTTGTGACTTTCACAAGTCATGCACAACCACATGCAAGTGGAGCTCTGTGCCTTTAGTCGCTATACTTACCTCAAATCTTTCAAATTGCATATCTCCATTCTACCTATTGGATTTTTGTTGTTTTGGTGTCAACTGATTTATTAAATTTTAAGCACAGGTTAATTTAGTATCTTTTGTGGCTCACCCTGATAAGGATTGTGACTGTTGCTTGAGTAGGGTTTCACCCCCTTCAATCAACAACCCAATTTCCCACAGCATTTAAGAGCACCAACCAAGTATAGGCTTGCACAACTTAAGGCCTGTACTCCAGCAATACATATGTACTCTACTGCAGTGAAGAAACTCCACCACTATCAGCAAATGTGCACATATCCCATCAAGCAAACAACTAAGGGGCATATTTGCAACGCTTTGCGATAACTATCGCAAAGCGTGCTTAGCGCTCATTTTCCTAACGCCGGCTATCGCAGGTATTTATCGCGGAGATATCGCATTATTAGCAACGCGTATCTCCAAGGCGATAAAGATTCCTGCGATAGCGGGAAATCGCCGTTTTGCATGGAACATCGCTGGTTTTCCAGCGATGTTCCCTGCAAAACGGCGATATCCTTGCTGATACGACCCTGTGGTCGTATCAGCAGAATCCACCCCTATGTTAGGGATGGCTAAGTCAGGATTTTGGCAGACGTTAGATTTTGGCGAAAACGGCCGTTTCGCCAAAATCTAACCTCTGCTAAAATCATGTGGGCTGCCTTGTAAATATCGCGATGTGAACATCAGCGATATTTGCAACGTTGTCCATCCGGGTACGCCCAGTAACGCCCACTTTGCATCTCATTGGAGATGCAAAGGAGGCGTTAGGAAAAAGGGTGCTAACATGCGATTATGCATGTTAGCACCCTCTTGTTGATAGGGCGATAGTTTTATCTCCGTTTGCTGGCTTTTAAAGCCAGAAAACGGAGATAAAGCCCTTGCTGATATGCCCCTAAAGACTTAAACGTGGTGCAGACTACTTTCAACACAGGGCTCAAAATCAGGAATGGCCCTGGCTCTAACATCAAAGCTAAATGGAAGAAATGTGCTAAAAAGTTCAGCTCGCATCTCGGGTGTCTGTGAATGGCTGCAAATGTATAGATGGATGCCTGTGAGTAGCAGCTGACCTTCATCCTTGGATTCACAAAATACCATTATCGCTGTCCCCTTCACTCAAAGGGACATTAGCCGTCCTTTTAAGAGACAGGCAAAAAAAAAACTATACAATATAATTTACAATGTGGCAGGCTGTGAAGGGACGCGGAGGACAGCATGCAGATTTCTGCTTCATTCTGTACCTACAGTTCTCATAGTTGATGCTGCCCCACACTGCCAGATTGCACTGTGCGAATGGATACAGACTGCTTTCAAAAGTCAATAATCTTTCAGTGGATTGCAACCATTGATATATATCTTCGGCATTTCGATAAAGGGGGCTGCCCCGTTAACTGCCTATTTTTTATGGGACTCATGAAATTGTGAGTCGTACACCCATCTGTGACTAGCACTGCCCCCTTCGTACATTGGAGTGTAGCATTTTGCACTGATACATTTACCATTTAGAAGGGGCGGTTCCTATGTTATGGTGGAGGAGCTTCGCCCCACTGCTGAAAGCAGCAAATCGAAACATAAAATAAAATGATAATAAAGCAATTAATAAAACTGCTTTATTATCATTTTATTTTACCAGTAGGAGCCGGAGCCGTCAGCTGAGTCTTGAGGAGGGGCCATAAGCAGCAGGAGTGGTGGGCACAGGGCACTGCTGTCAGTGAGCATGTTGGTTTGGCCGGCTGTCTCAGAACGGCCAAACCGCCATGCGCACTGACATCTCTCCAACCCGAGCTGCATTGCTGGGTGGAGAGAACAGTAGGCGCAGGCTTCCAGTCCCCTTCGGAGCATAAAACAAGCCAGCTCAGGCCAATCCCAGTGCTTCGCAAGATAGGGGTGTCTGGAAATCTGTGCTCATGGGGACTGCAGTTCCTGTAACGAGGAGCACAGAGGCGAGGTGCTGGAACAGAGGATCACAGAGGAGACGGCCAGCAGCAGGAAGGTAAATGTACTTATATTAATTTTTTTATCGCTTTACCCCATGCTGCCCTCCCACTTTGTATCGGCAGCAACCATCACTGCCATTTAGCAGAGCACATGCTTTGCCAGTGCAAAAAATTGTTTGTATATCCGGCCCAAAAATCTTTATTGAAAACGTGTCAAAACCATCATTTTCACAAAAGCCTTCAATGTAGGGAGATATTTTGGGATACTATAACCATGGTACCACAGTGATCGGTACCTCTCTAAGCCCTAAGGGCAACATACCATTTTGGTGCTTGTCTCTCCACCTTAACCAGTGCTGGGGCTGCCACTTGTTTGCCAGCCAGTAAAAACAATTAGGAAAAGCAGTAAAATCTGAAACTTTTTCCCTTTTGACCTGTAAACCTCGAACAGCAAAAATATGAAGAAAGCACTTAAAAAGTATTTGACGGCTTCCTATAATATTTCCAAGTGATTATTAAAGTAAACAGATGAATAACTGCTCTGGTACAAAGGAATACAGAGGATTTTACACAAATTATTTTTCTCCTACCAGCTCGTGCCATTCCAAAATAGCAAAATTCTAACAAATGTCTAGTATTTTTTTGTGAAAAGTGACAACTCTATTAACCATCCACCTGGTATTCCTCGCCAGGCCAGAGCGCGAGTTGCCTTACTCTTAGATTCTCCTTATTTAGACTGGTTTAGCGGCAGAAGGTAGACATGCCCAGTGATGGGAGACAAGCCAGGTCTTTTCGCCTTGGCCAGGCTATGTGTTCTTAATATAATAAAATAAATAATGGTGAGTAAGAAACAAAGGCAAGCAAATTTTCATTATGTAGGGCTCTACTAGCTGATGCATTTTTCTTTATTAACACTTTATCTTCGTCACTGCTGCTTAAAAACAGGTATTGGCAAAGACAATAGATCTGGGGCCTCATTTACATTGCATTAGCGATGCACCAGAATGACTTGCGAATCACCACGTCATTTTTAAATGCCATGGATGCGTCATATTTTTGGTATGGTGCACCATGCCATAAGGATCAGACTGCATTAAAAAAAATGACGCTGCCGCAGGCGTGATGTCACAACAAAAACTGACGCATCAGGATCCAAACTGACGTAAGGCTGGTTAGCGGCACAAAAAGTGCAACTAACCACCCTAGCGTCACTTTTCAGTGCATGAAGTGTCATTAAAAACATATAACAAATTACGCTTTGGAGAAAAGAAAAGTGCCACTCTTCACAGAAGGCAGCAATGGAGCTGGGAGAAGAGAGCAGCAGCCAGGACAACAACCCCAACAGCATGCAGGATGTCCAGACAGACTCCTAGGAGGAGGAAGTGCAACTTCAGTAAGAAGAAGAATGGCATCTTGATCACTAAGGGTGGCAGAGCACCAACATCAGCTATTTGTCACCTCAAAATTGCCATTAGGAAAGAAAGAGGCCATTTGGCAGTCCATAGCGGCCAAGATCAACAGCATGGGACAAGCCAAGAGGACAGTCACCGATTGCAAAAAATGCTGGCATGACTATAGGTGCAGGATGAAGGAGAAACTGGCCAACAACCTGAAGGCAGCCATGCAGATCGGAGGAGAAAGCCCAGTGCCACAGGAGGAGCTGGATGCCTTGGAGGAGCAGGTGGCAGCTGTTATCCTAGAGGTGTTGTTGGCAGGAGGTCCAGGACAAGACAGTGCAGTCTATGAGGAACAGCAAGACCTACAGGGTAAGTCGCAACAATGGGCAATGTGGGAAAAAAGGTCATGCTGTGCAGTGCAGCTAGCTATGTTCCAGCGCTCTACTGCACTGTGTGCAGGGCAAAGGGCAGGAATCTGGGTCATGTACCGTTAAACATCACACAAGTGTAAGTCACACTGCCCAGTTACATGTGGCACAGCTCATCCCAGCTCTGACACATTTCTCACTTCCATGTGTGAAGTGCAGCACCAGTCCAGGTTCACCTTTGTATACTGCCACTTGTAGGGGAATGTACAACATGAGTCACTAGAACTGCAAGTCCAACAATACAAAGCAAAAAACATGGAATGGAACAACACATGAATGGACAACACAAGAATGGACACATTCACCCTGCCCAGCCTGACTGTTACAATGCAGGTCACCTTGCACCATCCAACCACTGTGTCTAACTTGGGCCCATGCACACAAACAATAATATGGACTGTAAATAATCTGGATTGTAAAGCAATGGAATAGAATGGGCTTGTCAGAGGAGAAACTGCACACCTGAAAGCGGTGGTCAGGTATGGGGCATGTGAAGGATTAATACATAGGAACATGCCAAGAGTTAGGTGTATAGTAAACTGTATAAAACTACATAGCATGCAGCTGTCCTAATGTGCAGGGTGAGAGCACACAGGTGTCAGCTGCCATGGTAGGGACCTGCCGAACTTCTGTCATGAACTAAATCAGACTGGGTGTGGGGTTGTGGAGGTGAATGCAAGTAATGCACACCAGAGGATCATGTGTGTTGAAACAAAAGATGGCGGGTGGCCCTGGTGTGCCCCTGGAAGTGCAGTGCATTGTAGGTGCTGGCTGAGCACGTTGAACTGCCACTGTGTCTGAATAGGGAGACATTGCATAGCAAGGAGATGAGAAGGGATGTGTGTCAAGCAAGGTAGCCTGACCAAGACACATGCACTGCTGAATCTGACAGTGTCACACTTGTGTCTCAGCTGGGAAGGGATGACAGAGAAGAGACTTTTGTGGAACCACATCCTACATGTGATGTGGCCCTGGGTGAAGATGTAGCATGTGGCAAGAGGGATTCTGAATTGTCTCACCTTGCAACATATGTCAAAGTCTGAGGATGTGAAACAGGGTTTAGTCAAGGTATAGGATGAACTAGTTTGCCCCCACAAAGGGCAGGAGTCAGGGATAGTTGGAGTGTGAGGTGGATGGACCCAGTTGTGTGGCAAACCTGGGTAGGTAAATGTCACCAATTCCAGCACTACTACCATGTAGGCTACAGCTTGTCCCAAAGCCCTCAAAAACAGCCAGCCATGTTAGCCCATTGGATATGGTCATGCATGTTGTTGGTGTTGTAGGCACATGAGAGTCAATGTATTATCTGTGTTGCATCAATGTGTAGCAGGAAGTTGAGTTCCTGGCCCAAAAGCCCACTAAATATCAATGCGTAGGTTTTACCATGGAAAATATTATGGAATGCCTATCTTGCATATATTAATACTTACATGAAACAGCCCGTTTTGACGCAGGTACATTTTTGACGCAGGACTCCAAAAAGTGACGCATCAGCCAATATACGTCACCTTGTAAATATGGAGTACTGACAGCACCACCAATGTGCCAAAAATTATGGCGCATTGGCGGCAAAAACTCCTTGTAAATAAGCCCTCTGGTTTGTAATTTGAGACATAAGTAAAACATTTTTGAAAACGCCTGCCTTAGTGAAAAAAGTAAAATATGATTGCTTTACATATACAATGCTTCTATGAAATGAAGATTTTAGACTGTGATGAATCAGAGTACTTTTAGAATGTAATATAGTCCCTCATGCATTGCAAAGCAAGCAACCCTTAAGACGTAGAATAATCCACCAAATAGCCAATAGTATGTAGTGAGAAAGAAATACTTCTCTGGACCGAGAAAAAGCCCACTCTCTATATATTTTAAAGAATTAGTAACATAAGGTTGGGCAGACAGGTGCTCTATCATGACAGACCTAACCAGACAGGAAGGATATGTTATTATATAGTCATGTCAGAGTGAAATAATTGTTCTCAGTTTAATGTTCATCCGTTGCATCTTTTCCATACTTCTGTATATAAACTGTGAATGATGCCACTGTTCCATTAGATACCAAATTAAAGTGCATAATACACATGATTCTGAGCATTTGCACTAATATTTCAATTAGTAAACAGGCAGCGCTCTAATTAAGGTTTTTCCTGTGATGTTAGAATTTTGCATTTCATTAGTGAGGTCCCAATGACAAGATTCCTTCACATCTGCTTAACACCGTTTTAATTTATATTTCATCACTTGACACTCATCTGGCAGCATAATGTCTCCTGAGATGCAGCATCCATGCCGACAGATGTTGTTGGAGCTGAGGACTGATTAACGGAAATTGTTACTGCTTAGGCGCATCATCTAACATGAGGGACACTCGCTGGCCTGTTCATTGATACTCATATGCTTGATTTAGAAATTCTCCACTCAGCTGTGTTATTTGATGATATATCAGCCAACATCCAGATTTTGCTTTTTTTTGTACAGAGTTAGCAGATTTTATTTTCATGTTCTGATGGCTGGATGTATCCATGCCATTATTTTGTTCCCTTTTTTCCGAATGTGGATTCCAAGATTATAGTGGTTGATAATTTTGCGGAATGGTCTTTAGTCCATGGAACATCCATTTGCAATCACTGTGCGTATACAGTGGGGGATGAGCAAATATTGCTTTCAATTCCATATTTAGATATTTCAGAATGGTGGAATATAATGAGCTTTGAAACCAGCCTCCCATTTTAGCCAATCTCTCAAGAGGTGCTCATCGCTGGCAGCACTGAGGGATTCAAACTGGGGGATGTGAAAAAGCCATCACTGATGTTCATCCAATAGCCTTTTCAAGGACAAATGAAATATTATGATAAGAAATTCATTGTTCAAATGAACCAAATTGAGCGGAATCAAATGGTCATATTTAGTGCGAATGCATGCCTCTCCGTGCACCCTCATTTGAAGGGTTTCATCCGCCTTGGAATCATTTTCACCCTCCAAAAACCTTAATGTTTCCCTTAGTCTATAAGGGTCATTTGCAGTGTAAACCTTCTTCACTGTCCAAAAGATTGCTCAGCTCCATTGACTTTAATACCATCACTCTCCACAAAAAGTCTCCAAAAGTAAGATCACTACCATGGAATTGCTTAACTTCATTTCACCACTTAATCCACTGCAAAAACTTTTAAAGACCCTTGAGAGTTGTTTTACAGTCAATGTGGGCTTCTATAACAATTGTAGGGGCCTTTTATCTGGCTTCAGAAAATTGACATAGCATGTGATAGTCCGGGGTCGAAAGGGGGAAGCTGAGCAAGTCAGCTCTTGGATTTACGGTCCATGGGGGTAAAAAAATTATCAGACTATATAAACATAGGGGCATAGTTACAAAAAAGTGATGGAGTGCAGTGTTAGCCTTCTTGGTTTAACGCTGCACTTCGCCACTTCTGAAACTCAGGGCTGCACCGTATTTACAACAATACGGTGCAGCCCTGCATTTCCCCCTGCGCTGGCAATAATTTCAGCTGCCTAGTGCCAACGCAGGCACCCTTGCACCACAGTGCAAGAGTGCCTGCGTTGGTGTGAATGATTGTTTATGTGGAGGAAGGTGTCCCATCCAGCACATAAACAATCTTAAATGGCGATTTGTAACTTCTAGGTGTGCTGCTTTGTGCAGCACACATAGAAGTTGCAACTCGTCATTTTTAACATGATTGTTTATGTGCAGGAAGGGAGACCATCCTGCACATAAACAATCATGCATGGCTTTTTGCTGTTTCTATATGTGCTGCACAATGCAGCACACACAGAAACAGCAAAAACGAGTAGAAATAAAGCATTTCTCCTCGTTTTGCCATGTTAAGACCAGGTTTTTTATGGTCTTAGTTTTGGTGCTGCCTCCTATTTACGCCACCCTTGTAAATAGGGGGCAACGTCAAAATCAATGGGTGTTGCGGTGGAACGCCCACCACAACACCCATTGCCTGCCCCATTCACACTAAGTATAGCGTGAAAGGGGGCCTTATTTACAAGGCAGCGTTAAGCCACGTTAAGTGGCATAACGCTGCCTTGTAAATAAAGCGAAGCCCGTACCGCTACATGAACATCTTTAAAAGTGATGTTCCTGTGGCGATAGGGGCTTGTAAATGTGCCCCATAATTTTATGCAGGACTGAGTTATCCAGCCGTTGCTGTTCCCTTTCGTGACCTGGGCCAGGCTAGGAAAGGTTGCCTCTGTATTAACTGGACAGCAAGTTAATATTTAGCAAAAATCATAATGTCTTGGTGCTACATCCAGATACGAACCTTGGAGCAAGGCGGAAAATGACAAGGCATTTACTGCGAACTCATTTTCTTTTCAATTTGTAAAATTAAAGTTTTACAACCACCTGGTCTGAGTTACCATTGTTGAGTTGAGTGTTATATTTTGTTTTTCCATCTGTCACAATTTGCAGATGAAGGTACATAGCTCTAGAGTGTCTCCGAGTCATGTGTCACACTATCAGCCAGTCCCAGATTTTGGGACATCACTTTGCATTCTGTTGTTTAAGCCCATGCTGTAACTGTAAATGTGAACTACATGTCTCAAAATTCACTTTTTAAGCTAAAAAACAAGGCAGGGCTGATAGGGTCAGACATACTATGGGGTCAGCAATTGGTAGATATGAAGATAAATTAACAGCATTTGCACTTTGCCATGAGTTTAAATAATTGGGTATACTTAAAGATAAACTAAAAAGGCTGTTTATTGATTTGTCTCATTTTATTACTTTGGAAAAGTTCTTAAAGGAACAAAATGTGTTAGGTTTGTTGTGATTACACACTTTACTGTGCCTTAGTGTAACTATATTGTTTAGTTTTTGTAAAACCAAGTAAACTATATTTATATTTTAATTAAAATAATTTTGTTTACCCCGATAACGAAGGAAGTTGAACTTTTTCTACGCTCTCAAGGCCAAAACTCACCAAGAAATGTAAGACTCATTCTCCTGCTGTGTATGGCTGCAGTATATGCAGTAGCGGCTCCTGGTGGGAGTGCTGCCGGGCGGTGACGCGGGGTGGGGGAGGGGGAGGGTGGGGGGTAGTAAACTCTGGAATACGGCCGAACGGAGGTAAGTAAACAAATAAATAAATAAAACGAATTTCATTGCGCGCCGTGCATCGCCAAATGCGATGCAGCGCACGCAACGAAATTCGTTTTATTTATTTATTTGTTTACTTACCTCCCTTTGGCCGTATTCCAGAGTTTACTACCCCCACCCTGCCGCTCTCCCGCCCCGCGTCACCGCCCGGCAGCACTCCCACCAGGAGCCGCTACTGAGTATATGGCACCTGTGCGCATCACAGTTATATCCAAATGCTGGGCTGTCACATCAGTGCCCAGGCAAACCGAACATGCGCAGGACTTCAGGTGTGCAGGAGGCCGAAGCTTTTTTGGAGCTCACCACACGTGCTGCCGAATGCCAGGGTTGTACAGTGTTGAGTTCGCACCATGCCTCTTTCTTATATCACCCTACACTTTCTACCTCTTTATTGCAAGTTCTTTTTTATCTCCTGCTTTCACTGTTTTCCCATCGTTCTCTTCCTCTTTTTCCAAGTCTCCAAACAGGAGTTCTAGTGCCCACAACTGGCATGTTCTAGCAGAAATTCATTATTGATGTCACAGCCCACAGCCTTGTTCCACCATCACCCTCAAGTTTTCTAGAAGTCTAAGGTAAGTGGACACAGTTGTGAAGACAGGATTTCTAAAGCTGGGTTCTAATATCAGAGGAATGGTGTTGTTGCATGGTCAACGCAAGATAAAAGGACCCCCTCTAGACGAAATATTTTAAGGTCAGGGAGAAGAGGGGAAAATAACAATACACTCTAAGAACGCTCCCTCATGACCTATATTTCTTTTATCTAACTGAAAATGAATTCAACAAGGGCTGAAGTGAAGCTAAACAACAACAAAATGCAAAAACATAATCATATTTATAAATATTCACATTATTTATTAATTTTCTTTGTTTTATCAAAAATATTTTTGTACTTTCTTTTACATATTTTTACATATAAAATCAATATTATAAACATCTACAAACAGTGTTGCATATTGGTGACATGGCATTTTCATATGTAAACATCTTTGCATCATAAACACCCGAGTAAAGAAACAAAATAGAACATTCATACACACTAACTCACATGCATTCCTCATCAAAAACACTCATACCACATTCATTAATGCATATATCTGGAAAGTGGGAGACAGAAAGTTGTTTTAATCTCCACGACTAATTAAGACAACTGCATATAGCAGGATCTGAACAGCATTGGTCGACGCGCGTTTCGGTGGCTTGACGAATGGATAACACCACCTTCCTCAGGACCTTAGCCAGATATCAGACCAATATGAGTACACCCAGGGGATACTGCTAATAATTCTCCCCAGGAGACTGTACTTTTTGCTTTTGCAACTATTTTTAGGTCGAGCCTCGAGTAGCGCGCAAGCGCTGCTTAGAGGCGAAAACTTTTAGTAAGTGAGTTTTGAAAGCAGTCCCAAAAACGCTCGTGCGTCGTGGCTGGCCTTTTGAGATGGGTACGCGCGGCAAACATGTGTTTCCAATTATCGTGCCCAGACGCGGGCGCGATAATTGTAAACACATGCCGGCAAAGGCCATGACGCACGAGCGTCTGGTCAGCTGAGCAGGCTGCCGCTCGCTCGCCCCCGCTCCTCCGTTTCGATTCCGTGCTTGTTTGGTTTGCATTTGCAGCGCGCTTCATTTTCACAATCTCAATGCCACAGACTCCATCTCTTCGAAGTCTTCTCTTCCCACTTCCCACGGGAGCCCTTCCCGCTTAACGCATGCGCCCGTTTGTCCCAAGCCTCCAGGGTACTCCTGGGAGAGGGCTGCACTGCGTGCTCCGATGGAACCCTATTTGCTCTGCATCATTGTCACATGGTTTGGAAATACAGTTTGATGCGCGAGGCTATAAATCCACGCGGCGGCGGCGGTGGTAACATTAGCCTTAAATTGCTGGCTAATGGTTTTCACGTCAGCACACCCCTCTCCTGTTGCTCTCCTCGTCCGCGCCTGTTCTTGTGGCTTGTTCATTTACTTTGAGCCGCAGAGGAAGAGGGCAGCCTGTCCCCTGGACCACACGAGGCGCACAAGCGTGGACTGGACCTCCGGCAGCTGCTGGTGATGCTTCCTGGAGGACCTGAGGGTGTGGCTGCTGAGCTGCTGGGCACCGCTGGTGAGTCCTCCAGTACATTCACCCTAGCCGTCTTGTGTTCGTGTCCAGCATCTCTGTACGGCATGCAGTACTGAACAGAAGCTCCTGGCCTCCTCTGCTCCCTGCTGTTCTGCATACCCTCCCAGACTCTTGTTATTCGCATTTTTACATATTTTAGTATCTTGTTGTTTTATATAATGCAGCGCTCCTTTTCGAATTGTCTTTGTCACAGTTATTTTTGCTTTTTGGCATCCACCAAACGATTAAAGTTCAACATCCGATGACTTTGTTGGTACATCGACTAGCCACTGTTTCTGATTTTTGCTGGCTCATGCTTGCTACATCTGTTTACCAGCCTTCTGTGTAGTTTCCAAGTGCCGAGTTAGCTCAGTCGGTGAATGTAGTGAAAGTGGTTTAATGGTTGAGTCGTCAACTCTGGAACCGGGAAGTATGAATTCTATCCCCTCATTCCCTTCTGATAGTATGTGTGATCCTGAGCTGCTCCAACTGTCTGCGCCTGTGCCCCTGCTTATTACTGTACTAAAACTGTCAATGCTGAGATATGGGCAACAAACTCCTATACTTTTTACCTAGCTCGACATGTAAACACAGTTACATTGTTGTGTGCAGTCTGCAGCTCACAGGTTTAAATCCCAGCAGGGCCGACTCAGCCTTTCATCCATTCAATGAATGCCTTTCAGTTAGGGTGCTATATTACCCGCAGTTCCTCTTTTGGTTCTAAGAAATACCATTATTAACACACAAAGAGAACCTACGTTAAACAGTTAGTAAGTATAGTTTTGTGTAAAAATACTCATAAACCGACCCTTATCGGCGGAGTTGCAAAGTATTCTGCACAGGCGGGTTCCTGTTGGAAGTTCATGTACTAATAAAAGGCGAGGTCGCACAGTTGGTTGAAGCCGCTGTTTTTACTACATTTGAGTGCTTGGAAAGGTCGACTTGACCTTTCATCCTTCTTTTTATGATGGATCAAGTGCCATTTTGTAGGATAAATTAATAGCTGTGTCATATAGCGCCATGAAGCCGAAAGGCAGCGATCGCTACCTAAACATGTCAGTTGGCCACCTGCCATGATTGAATACCTGAAATAAGAAATGTGGGCGTGCCCATGTTTTTTGGTACCAGATGTTTTAGTGCCGCTTTACTTTCTCTTGTGGGCTAGAGTTCGAGGTTTGTGCTGGTAATTGCTGCCTTGTAGCCAGGAGGCCTGAGAAGAGAAGCTTGCTCCTTGGACTCTGGGTTCAACAGGTGCAGAGAAGCCATCCATCGTCTCATCAAAGCCTTTGTGAAGTCTGCTGCCTGATCCTCATGAATTATATATCAGATAATCCAGTTTTGTTTCCACTGGGAGGTGGGAAATGCGCATCCAGTTATTACTTCAAAGAAAATTCTGCATTTAAGCACTCTAGAATGATGCATTTAAGCACCCTACAATAATAAAAACCCCATAAAACCATTTTTACAGGAAAGAACTCCATTAATTGTTGCTTTACTGCCAATAAAAATTTCGCAGCACAATTCTCTTTTTACTTTCACCCCAGCGTGTCAGAGTACCCCCACCCTGCCCTCTTTGTTCTTATTTTTTTTTAAACTCAGGACACAGGGACTAAGTGAGTCCCTCATTTCTTAAAATGGCAGCTGCAACATTTCTATTGATGTGATGGCCTGTGAATCAGATCTCTAGGAGCCGGCTAGGTCACGTCCAGAAAACACTAACTTTTAAATCTTAATTGGAAAAAAAAACAGCTTAATGGATTTACACAAAATCACAAAAAGTAGGCTTTCTGAGTAACAATCTATCTTTCTGGCAAATTTGGTGTAATTCTGTTCAGCTGTTCTTAGGTCGAGCATAGAGGCAGCGTGCATGCTCTGCGAGGCATGCTGTAATGTCTCTGGGAAGTTAAAAGACACCACCACACGCCCACCACTTGTGATTGGTTACTTAGTCCGCCTTTCTAAATGCCATCGTTTTGGTTCGTGGATAGAATACATTTGTCCCGCCTTGTGGCTGTTTTGTTTCCGCCCTGGTGTTTACCCCTGCTGCATGGATCCTTTCGGTACGGGCCATATGTTTTGGTACCCGCACTACTTTTTCTTTTGCCTCGGCTTGATTTTTAATTTTCTGTTGTGTTTTACTTGTAAGGTACAAGGTTTAGCCATGCAACAGCTGATGTTGTTGCACCAAGGATATTGTGCTGCAAAACTAAATACTTATAAGGTCCCAAAAGCGAGACCTATTGGCTATGCCAATGCTTGTTCTAAGTACTTTTGCAGCACTCTACATTTCTCTTATGCGCTGTGCATTAAGTGGGGCATATATACAAGTATATTGTCAGCAAAATAATGATTCCTTTTAGGGTCAGTTCTTTGAGATTTATGCATCATGCTGTATTATACTGCACCAATTCATTATGGCGACGTCTCAATATTAGTATGTGTTAGGTTGTGTTGGTCTAAGTCCAACAATACTTATTTTTGCAGCATATAGTCCTGACGGCCGGACGAAGAATCAGGAAGGCATTTTTCACATTGGGGTATATTGAGGGTAATAACACGAGATAAGTATAAGTATTTTTGTTGGAATTGGAAGTCAGCATTCCATCCAGTGAAGGAAGTTTAATGTGAGCCACTTATTAAGGTTTCTACTTACAAATCTATTATTACATTATGCTGTAGTAGACACAATGGATTTGTCCCTCGTACCTATATTGTTTAAAATATATGATAACTTCTTCCTGGCATACATGTATGCCTTTCATGTGCCAGTAATGTGACTTCACCAAAGTACAATATTTTTTTATATCAGGCTTACGACTTAAAACATCTTACTGTGTTATTCTTTTTATAGTATTGTTGGACAATTAGTGGTGTTTTATTCTGTTTTTCTATTTTTTCCTTTTTTCAAATTGCCTACTCTGGCAAACTGTGGTGGTGGTACAACAACACTTCTTTTATTTTTTTATTTCTGTATTGTTTCTATTTTCTCTATAAACCCTCCCTCAGTAAGTAGGGGCAGGATTATGTGGCTAAATCTTGATGGTATATGGAGCACAACCTTCGGTGTTTCGCACCTTGTAGGCATGTGCACTGTGTCTGGTCACAACCTATTGCACTTGAAAAGTTTAATCTGTGCATGAAGGTCCAATCGATAAAACTTGTTTTTAATCATGGGCTGCAAACTTATTGTAATTATAACTTTTCAGGTATCCCCTGGGTGTACTCATATTGGTCTGATATCTGGCAAAGGTCCTGAGGAAGGTGGTGTTATCCATTCGTCAAGCCACCGAAACGCGCGTCGACCAATGCTGTCCAGATCCTGCTATATGCAGTTGCCTTAATTGGTCGTGGAGATTAAAACAATTTTCTGTCTCCCACTTTCCAGATATATGCATTAATGAATGTGGTATGAGTGTTTTTGATGAGGAATGCATGTGAGTTAGTGTGTATGAATGTTCTATTTTGTTTCTTTACTCTGGGGTTTATGATGCAAAGATGTTTACATATGAAAATGCCATGTCACCAATATGCAACACTGTTTGTAGATGTTTATAATATTGATTTTATATGTAAAAATATGTAAAAGAAAGTACAAAAATATTTTTGTTAAAACAAAGAAAATTAATAAATAATGTGAATATTTATAAATATGATTATGTTTTTGCATTTTGTTGTTGTTTAGCTTCACTTCAGCCCTTGTTGAATTCATTTTCAGTTAGATAAAAGAAATATAGGTCATGAGGGAGCGTTCTTAGAGTGTATTGTTGTTGCATGGTCAACCCTTAAGTGTTGGTGTCCCAGCAGGGACCTTGGCCCTCCCACCCCTGCTGGAAACATTAGAACATCTGATGGAATATGGTACTTTTGGGTTAACGGTTGTCTCAGGGATACAGAGAGTCAGCTAGCTGGTTTAATATTTTACTGTGGGGGGTATGCAGAGCATAAGGGTGATCCCCTCGGTCCTGGTCATTATGGATACTGTTTCTATTCTGGAACATTTCCCCAATAAATTATTGTTTTCAGGTGAGTTGTGTAGACACTAATTTCTGGTCCCCTGCTCTTTGGCCTTCGGAGTTGGGTTCGCTACCCAATCCTACGAATAAGGTAAAGAATTTGGGAGTAACGTTTGATTCTATGCTTTCCTTTGAAGGCCATGTAAACCAAGTTACATCCATCTCCTTCTATACCTTAAAACTACTCAGAAGGATTCTTCCATTTATTCCGGTGGAGTTGCGGAAGTTAGTGATCTCGGCTCTTGTTTTATCTAGAGCCGACTACTGTAACGGCTTATTCATGAACCTTCGCAAGAAATGCTTGACCAAGTTGCATATTGTGCAAAATGCTGCTGCTCGTCTATTGATGAACATTCCAAAACATAAATCTGTCTCCTCGGTGCTCAAAGAGTTACACTGGTTACCAGTGAACAGACGGATCGAGTTTAAGGCTCTCTGTATAGCTTTTAAAGCTATCCATGGTACAGGGCCTACTTTTTTTAGACAGAATTTGCAGCCATACATTCCAGCCCGCCTCTCCGCTCAGCTCACGCCCATAACTTGGTAGTCCCCAGGTTCAAAAAGTGTTCTTGGGGTGGAAGGAGCTTTCTGGTCGGCACAACCAGACTTTGGAACTCGCTTCCTCTGAGGTTAAAAGAAGAAACACACTTGTTGGCCTTTAGGAAGGCGTTAAAAACGTGGCTTTTTAATCTCTGATGTGGTTTTAAATAGGTCCGGTTTATCTTGTCTACTGAGCTAGCGCCTTGACACCTTCGGGTGAATGTCTCGCGCTTTATAAATTTCTTTTTCATTTAATTTCATTTCAGTAATCGTGCACACTATTTCCCTTGACACACTACCCACACAGTGTTTATGTATGCTATTCCTTCTGGGCTTTGTTTTAGGGAGGCCTGGTAGCAGCAGAATCCTGTATTCATGGTGAGATTCTGGATGGTTGTATGGAAAGGGTTCCAGCTGTGACTCTTGGCACAGTTGCTGGCCCGTCCGTGCTGCGTCCAGATCGGCTCCTGCGACTGGCTTCGAATAAAAGTGCTTTCTTTATATATACTGTGTCCTTGAAGTGTTCTGTGTTGAAGAGAATTACAAGTAATAATTAGTGGTGCAAATGAAATGCTTGTGCTGTGATTAATATAAAGTAGTTCTAGAACTTCTCACTTGAAATGAGTAGGCTTAATCAAGCTTCTAATATGCGGGGCGTGGCTTGATGCCGTTAGAAGATGGCCGCTGACTGACGGAGCTCCGCCGCGGCTTGGATGGAGTGACGGCTTTTTCAGCGGATCCCCATCATTTTTCCGCATGCCGATGGAGTGCTCCATGAAATGAAGGGCTCTAGCTGCTTTCCTTGCCACTTCCATTGTCTGGGTGAGCGTCTCTCCCCTTTTGCAACGGCCGGAGAGTCTCCCTCACGGGAGTCGCGCCCGCCATTTTGTTTTTCTCAGGGAGGCGGCCCGCGTTTTGTTTGCGCTTATTACTGAGCAGAATGGGAATCAATTTAATGTATTTCAGCACTCTCCCTTGGCTTCGCTGCTCCTCACATGAATTCAATCTTATCGAGTGATACACAGAGTGCCTGAATGCTTTTGCCAATGTTGTCCGTGGATTTATCATTTGTTCTTGGATTCTTGGACTCTTTTTTAAACGCACGCATAGCTGTGGTAAAGTACTCTTGGTGAACTATCTGCCATTATAAGTCTCTGGTGTCGTTTTGGTGAACAGCTGAGTCTAATACCAATGGTTTGGACGGTTCCAGGTGCTATGGATGATGTGCTAATTCCTCTCATGGTTTTTTGATGGTCCTCATATTTTTTGCTGCAGTCCTTGGTCAAACGGGTTTGGATTATAGTGGAGTTCAATTTTTGTAGGGTTCACAGATACTCTTTGTTTTGTTGGTCTTGAATTGTCTATTCCCCAGAAATTTTAATGTCACTTCAACAGAGATCTGCTACAACTATATTCCCTCATGTTTTGCTTACTGTTTTGTTTGCTGTTCTGGTGTTTCAATATCCTTACACCCTGCTCAATATTTTATAGGGAGAACAAAATCTACTCGTCGACTCACTGGCTCTTCTTTACCGTTCTCATCCTTGGCGGATTACAATCCTTACTCTGTTCTTTCCGCAATTATGGAGAACTCAGAGAGCACTTCATCTCTTCCCAACAAAGAAACATTGGGAACAACATCTAATATTCCGCTCTCCACCAACAAACTGACTCCTAAAGCAACTACTTCATCTATATTGACTTCTGGAAAGCGTATTAAAAAGGACCCTGCCTCTCCTACTACATCTCCTCCACCAAATACTATGGATGTACTGCTTGAGGAGATACGAGCCCTTCGGCCTTACATGGAAGAAACAAATAAAAGGCTCCAAGCTCTAGATGACAAATGGTCCACTATGGAGAGTAGGGTTACGCAGATTGAACATCAAACGCAATCTGTTCAGGTTGTGATAAACGAAGTTCCTTCAATGAAATCCGAGATCTTACTTCTCAAAAAACATGTGGAAAATTTGGAGAATCGTAACAGGCGTAATAATTTGTGCATTTATGGTCTGGCAGAGGGCTTGGAAGGCTCAAACGCCATTTAATTTTTCCAATCTTTTCTTCCACAAGTGCTTGGTCTTCCTACTTCTCCTGCCCTAAACATCCAAAGAGCACACTGTTTAGGCCGCATTCCAACCATGGCGGCCTCTTCAGCCAAACCTAGAGGAGTAATCATATATTTTTTGGAGTATACCGATTTATTGAAGGTTTTACAAGCAGCTAAGCTCAAAGGCCGCATTTCATGGCAAGGCTCCAATCTCTTTTTTGCTCAAGATTATGCTAAGGAAACGGCAGATCGAAGGAAGAAGTTCCTGGATATGAGACCAGCACTCCGTAATCTCAATGCCAGATTTGGTCTCTTCCACCCATGTCTTTTTAAAGTGGCATATTAGAACAAGACCACGAACTACGAAGATCCTGCATTGCTACAACGGTTCTTGGAACAATGTGGAGAAGAGGAGATGGAACTGTCCCTACAAGCTAATGTTTGATCTTATGTTGTCATTCATTTGATATGCTCTGTTGTTTCAAACAATGTTGTTGTGTTCTCGTCTACTTAAGTTCCTTGATTCCCCATACGTTGTACTCACGTTGTACTCACCTGTTATGTTTTCCTCTTTTATTAGGTGCGGTATTCCCTGTTTACATATTCTCTGTTTATCCCTGGTCTGCTTCGATGATGTCCTCCCTCCCCGGTCCGCCCTGAGTTGCCCAGTTAGTTGTGCCATTTTCCTTATGTGGCTTCACCACCCTCATCTTGTTCATGTTTTCTGTCGTTGGTCATTATGTTGACGGATTTTATGGTATATGTTTTTTATTTGTTGTTTTTGTCTTCTTTTCCTTTCTCCACTCTCCCTATCTTTTTTCAGATTATCTTTCTTTCTCAATTGAAGGCTCCTTTTCCCTCTCTATACTATTTCCCTTCTTCCAGCTTATGTCGTTTTCTCTTATTTTCTTGATTTTCACAATTACTTATTTCTTCCTCTATACTTTTCATCTTTTTACCTGGTTAGTTCTACCATTCTCCTTATGTGACTTCATCACCCTCATCTTGCTCATATTTTTTGCAACAGGCTATTATATTTCTAAAATTTATGATGTATGTTTTTTATCTACTGCATTTCTTTTTTCTCCCTTTCATTATCTCACCTATCCGTTTTCATTCACCTCTTCTTTGCTAATGTTTTTTCCATCCTATTCTCATTTTCCTATATCTCCTCCTTATCACCTACTCATATCTCTTTCTCTTACTCTTTCTTTTTTCATAACCACTCTTTTCCTCCTATACGCTTCTCATTTTGGTCAGTGTGATATTGCACATTTTATGCTGATCATTATCTCATATAGCTTACTGTTAAATTTAATTGTTTTATTATTTTTGCATTTACCTTATATTCCATTGTTTATTGTAGATGGCTTTAAGAGTTGTTTCATGGAATGTTAAAGGTTTGGGTCCTCCTATAAAACGTCAACGGGTACTCTCTCATTTATCTAATTTAAAGTGTGTTATAGCTTTCTTACAAGAAATTCATGTTTTAGAAAAAGAAATAGCTAAACTTAAACGACAATGGGTTGGCCATGTTTTTGCCTCTCCAGGTACAGGTAATCGTAATGGTGTAGTCATTTTATGTCATAAACGTCTTGACTTAAAAATTCTCTCACAAGATTCTGATGATACGGGTAGATGGGTTTCTCTTTCATTGTTATTAAATAATATTTCCTTGACTTTTCTTAACTTATATGCACCTACTGCCCCGGATGCTGCTTTTTGGCCTACAATATTATCTAAATTGATGTCTTTTCATGATGATTATTTGTTGGTTGGTGGGGATTGTAATTTGGTTATGGACCCTATTATTGACCGCAATTCCCGTTCTAGATTCACCCCCTCCCCTATGCACTCTCAATTCACATCCACTATTCAACAAAGATCTCTAGTAGATGCCTGGCGGTTATGTAATCCTACACTCCGAGAATATTCTTTCTTTTCTCCAGTACACTCTTCCCAATCTCGTTTAGATTACCTATTCACCTCAAAAGCACTCGCACAACATATCATCCATTCAGATATTGGTTCAATATTGATTTCCGACCATGCCCCCGTTTCTTTAGATCTCGATCTTCTTCCTTCTATTCATGGTACTCGCAGATGGAGATTCAATAATTCCCTTCTATTGGGTTCCAATTTTACCCAGCAATTTGAATCTTTTATCACCACTTTTTCCGTGAAAATGAAACTCCTGGCATGTCTCCACAGATTATCTGGGATGCTTTTAAAGCAGCCTCTAGAGACTTTATTACTCCTTTGTATCCCAACGAAAGAAATCCTCTTTGCTCACTTTACAATCACTTACTGCACGTATTAAGCAATTAGAACACTCTTTTTTCCATACAAATTCTAAATCCTGCTTGGATGAACTAATCAAAGCCAAGTTCGAATTCAACAAAATATCAACTGACAATGCTAACTCATTTTTGCTCAAATCCTCAGCCAAATATTATGGGGGACAAAACAAAGTGGGGAAACTTTTAGCTAATTATCTTAAAGTTAAAAAGAACACACCAAAATTAGCTCTATCCTGTCTTCTAACAATCATATAGTTTACAGAAATGAAGATATTCTATCAGAATTTACTCAATTTTTCCAAACCCTTTATAACCCTGAACACCCGGTGTCCCAGGACCTTATACTTCAATATTTATCCTCTATTAATCCTCCTTCTTCTCCTGATTTAGATTTCTTGGTGTTAGATGATGATATTCGGGAATCAGACATTCTTTCTGCTATTCGAGCCGTTAAAAGAGGTAAAGCCCCAGGACCTGATGGTTTTACGATTGAATTTTATTCTTATTTTTCTCGTATTCTTATTCCAAAACTACATCTATTATTTCACTACTTTAAATCCTCCAAAAGTCCAGTGGCTCCTTTCAAGAAGCCTTGATATGCCTTCTTCCCAAAGAAGGTAAAGATCATAATCTTTGTAAAAACTATAGGCCTATCTCTCTAATTAACTTGTACTATAAAATATTTGCAAAAATTCTAGCTTTTCGTCTCGAGAACTTTTTACCCCTACTAATTGGAAGAGAACAATGTGGTTTTATTACAGGAAGACATCTTTCTGACAATACTAGACTCTTCTTTAACGTCCTTACTACAGCCAAACTATGTACAGGCTCTTTAGCAGCTATATCTCTGGATGCTGAAAAAGCTTTCGATAGAGTCGGTTGGCCTTTTATTTTTTCCACTCTATCCTGGTTTGGTTTTGATCACAAATTTATAAATTATGTTTCCTTACTTTACTCCTCCCCTGTTTCCTCCATTTTGGCTAATGGTCTTGTATCTTCTTCTTTTCCTTTATATCGTGGGGTAAGACAGGGTTGTCCTCTTTCTCCTCTTCTTTTTATATTAGCTCTTGAACCCTTTCTGATTAAGATCCACTCAAAGCCTAACATTACTTGTTTTAAATATGGCTCTAATTAATTAAAACTTTCTGTTTGCGCTGATGATATTCTGCTTTTTCTATCACAACCTCAGTCCTCTTTACGACCTTTCTTATCGGAAGTTCAGTCCTTTGCCTCTGTATCTGGTTATAAACTTAATACCGACAAATGTGAAATCCTTCCTTAAATAAATTTTTCTGAGGATTACATTTCTTCTGGTTTTCCATTGGAACTCAGATAAAATCAAATACTTAGGTCTATGGTTTAAATCTTCCATTAAAGAATCCATCGTAATAATTTTAAAGGAATTACAAGCACTATTGAAAAATGCCACGTCCAGGTGGAATCTCTTATTTTCATCCTGGTGGGGCCGCCTTAACACAATTAAGATGATGTTAGTTCCTCTAATACTTTTTATATCTCTAATCTTCCCATAAACATTCCTAATTCGCATTTTAAAACAATTTATTCTATTCTATTGAAGTTTCTATGGAATAACAAGAAACCTCGTATGTCTTTACTCAAACTTAAAAGACCAAAACAATCAGGAGGTGTCAATTTCCCAGATTTTCAAGCCTATCATACTGCATTTTCTCTTAAACAAACCTCTCTTCTACTTCAAAGAAGACAACGAAGATTCGGTATTACCATTGTGGACTGTTATCGAGATACAATTTCTTCATCCTTTCTCCTTCCAAGAATTTTTATCCTTTACTCATCGTCCCCTGTCTCTTTCTCTTCCTATTTTCAATAATAGTTGCAAAAACCTTCAACCTTTATTTACTGATCGCCTCTCTCCTAGAGATCGTTTTCTGCAATCTTCATTATGGTATAATAAGCTTCTTAAAATTAATCATAGAATCATTTTCTGGAGAGATTGGCACGTTAGAGGACTTCACTGGGTTCATCAACTTTTCCAGAATGATACATGTATATCATTTTCAGTTGCTCAAGCACGTTTTTCTTTGCCTAGTTCATGCTCGTCTAAATATACTTCCCTAATTATGCTGATCCAGTCAACGTATAATAATTTATCATCCAATACTCCTTCCTCAAATTCCCCTCCCACCATTCTCTCGGTCTTGTCTCTTTCTCCATCTGCATCCCAAGTCTATAAACATCGATCCTCTTCTCCAGTTACTCGAGATAAAACAGAGGTAGAAATTTTATGGGGGACTGATCTCAAATTGTCCCTATCTATTTCTACCTGGAATAAGATCTGGATTAAAATGAGGAAATCTTCTAGGGCTGCTAATACTACCCAAACCTTATTTTATATTTATAATAGATTATTACTAACTCCTATTTCCTTGCACAAAATAAATCCTACTCTCTCTCCATCTTGTTGGTCCTGTAATACATCCCCTGCCCATTTACATCACATGCTATTCACTTGCCCTCATGTTCATAACTTCTGGGTATTAGTTTGGAATCAAATTAACAATATTTTTCATACCCAGATACCCTTCACTTTTGTTAACATATTTTTAGGTAGTGCATCTTCCGAGTGGGAGTCATATCCAAACACTTTTCATATTATAGATCTACTTCTGGCGGTTGCTTTTCAACAAATTACTAGGGCATGGAAAAACACCACTAACATCTCTTATCAAGCCTGGTGGTATGGGGTCTGTTATAATCACAGGTTAGATAGAACATATGTCCATCCCATATCCCTTGCTCCAAAACGAGAATACTTATGGCCACCTATTACTCATTTTCTAGATACTTCTGCAAATGTAAGACGAACCTATAATCCCCGCATTGAAGAAGTTCCTAAACCTCCATGAATTGTTTTTACTGTTATTTATTTTTCTTGCTCAATTTCCATTTTTCTTAATTATGTATTTTAGCAGTTATTACTATTTATATATCCCTCTTTTTTCACATTATCTAACAGATTATACAGTTAAGATTGTATCCCCTATTTCTGTATTTATTGTAATATTTTATATTACTTCAATAAACCTTTTTCAACTTAAAAAGCTTCTAATACGCGTCCATTTTGCAGTATAATGTGCAATATTTGAAACTGACCTTTTTTCTCTTCCCGTGTGCCGAGATTTGCCACAGTGTCCTTCAATATTTCCATAAAATGACTGAAATAAATTTGTTTTACTAGGCTGAGCTATAACATTTTGAAATGTATTTATTTTCAGGCTTCCTAAAGAAGGAGCAGAATTCAACTGTTTTATTTAAAGGCCATAGCCTCTGGCTAAATGGAAATTGTTTATATAAATTTGAATGTGCTTTTGCTTTCTCTTATGGGACATATTGCAGGATTAGTCATTATAAGTAGAGCAAAAGTTATTTTCCATGTGATTTGTTTTCTGTTTTATTATTGAACAACATAATATATCACTTGCCTCACAATGCTTTGACTGTACAATTTCTCTGTCTGAAAACATACAAAACCATATATTGAGATGCAAGCTAGGTTCCTTCTCGGTCCCCTTAGAGAGCAGACTCCAGGTTAGTCTGTTCATTGATCTGCACTTTGAACATTTTCCATGATTTTCTCTCCTGCCTTTAATAGAGCTGCCCTTATGACAGAATACTCATTCATTTATTATTTGCTTTGTGCTCAACTGCATTTGGTACAAGCTATTGACTAGATTAGGGCTCAGCTTCCACTGACAATGCTGATTCACATTTTATTGCATTTTGAGCATTATGAAATGAATTGACTAACCAATTACTTTTTGCCTTCTGTAATGATTCTTAATTTGTTAATTAATAAAGTCTGTACTTGAACCTTGTCTTGTGTGGATTTTTCTGTATGGGGTTTCCTATAAAAGTTCCCTGGGTTTTCTTGTAATTTATACCTAGGGCTCTCGTCCTTTGGGATCTACATATAGCCATGATCTGTCCAATTGACCTTTTAATGGTAGAAATACACAACATCTGTGCTTTAGTGGAATGTACAACAAACAGTTCAATGGAAGCAAAACAAGACTACAACACCCAGAATACATTAGGTTTTGACACAAAAGTCCAAGACTGAAAACCATTTCTGTAACAACCGAGCGGGAGGTGGTGAAGCATTGAAAAGTGGTCTGTAAGCAAGTCGTCAGTTATACCGGTTTATGAGCATCAAGAAAGCAGTCTTATCCAAAAGCCTGCTAGCCATTAACTGCCCAGCAAGTAACCTTTCCAACATTCCATGGACTCAGTGTTCTATGACTGAGTACATATCGGAACACTTGCCAGTCATCAAAGGTGGTCACCCTACAATGCATGCTCTACACACCGTATGTTCTCTGGAAGCCCACTGTGGGAATTATTATGGAAATGAAAACCAGTCCAGTGCGTCCGGGTGGCATTGCTCTCATTTGTGCAGTTGTAGGAGCACCCTGGTTATTGCTGTATTTTATTACCCAACTAGCAGTCAGGGAAGACCATATCCTTGCTTGCCTTGGTTTTTGGATCACTTACTATGCCACTGATGTCAATGGGTATCTGATCTTTGAATGTAGCATTGAATGGCTTTGTTTTGTTGGTGCTGGGATGAATTATTTGATAATGGAGTGAGCGCCGAACTGATAGTAAGCTGTAGAAGTGTCATCACATAAGAACTGGACATCAAAAATAAGGGGGATGCAAACAAGTATAAGCTTTTGTCACAAAACTAAAGAGAAACACCCAAAGAGGATTCAGTGGGGTTTACAGTACCACTTCTCATTTCTAATACACATGGTGAATCTGGCTTAATAGCGCCACAGAGCTCTCGAGCTGATGGCCACTGAGAAACTTAGGCCGATTTATTAATAATCTTTTGCAAACTATAAGAACCACAAGCAGAACTGTTTTCAAGAACCTAATGATATTTATGAAAACACATAAATAAAAGAAAGCTACAGATGTAGTAGGCATAAGATTAAAATACAAATTAGGTCAATCACATAATGTGTGGAAGCCTACTTAGAGGATAAGCCTTTGAACCGCCATGTAACAGTAAAGACAGAAGTTGTTGGAGATAGGAACATTTATTGTTACTCTGAGCCGGAGAGGTTGTTGCCTGAACTGCCATTTGTGATAACTTGGGTTGTTGGTTGAGGAGGGTGTGAGCCCTTTTCAAGCAACAGCCACAATTCCTTTCAGGGTGAACTACAAAAAGTCACTAAATTAACCTGTGCTTAACCCGCTGGTAGCTTGCCACAAAAGCAGTCACGTTTAACTTAGAGGTAATATGGGAACGTGGGTCGGGCTAAAACGTCGGCTGAAGACTTACCTCATATTTTACATTTCTTTATTTTGACATATCTGGCTCTACTGAACTAATCGCTGCCAATAATGCATGTGCCCTTCTGAGCAACTTTTTCTTCCAAACTTCATGTCAGTAGAGTTGTTCTTACTAGAGTTGCTATTTGGCCAGTTCTTCAATCTCTGAACCGTAAGTGGATATTTTCGAAGCCAGTGAGACCTCCAGTACCGTCTCTCACACCTAGCTCCCTGGGGGTATCATTGCTGTCGCATGTCCTGTGCTGGGAACAATTCATTGCTGTGCCCCTTGTCTCGTGGCATGCAAAGAGATCAATTGTGTGTTCCATGGCCTTTTCTGGGGCACTCCTATTGCTGTCCCTTGAGAAGAGATCATTAGCTTTTTCCTCGTTACACCTTCTCGAATGCCTCATTCTCGTGGTCCTTGTACCCCACTAAGGCAGGCACCACTGCTCAGCCCCTTCTACTGCGTTATGAAAGTGCTCAATGCTGTTTTCATTGTATACTTTTCTTGTAGGTATCCTTGCTGCGTTCCATTTTTGCTGCTATGCAATGTTTGATCACTGTGTTCCTGCCCGACTGCTATGAAGGGGATCATTACTGAGTTAGACATTGAGATATCTTTTCGGAAACACCATCTTTGTCCTGTACTTCTTGGAATCAACATCAGCATTGGGAAGCCTACAATGTGAAGGTACTGAGCTGGGAACCCTCTGCACACCATAAGTTGCCTGAACCCTACCTGAGCTGCGCGCATTGCACAATCCGTGATGAACTTAACTTTTCTTCATTGGCGTATACTTTCTGTAATTTGTTTTTACAATTTTTCGGGGTGTTTGCATGATTTTTTCAAGCAGAGTCTTAATATTTAATACAGATTTTCTTTAAAATGCTTGTAAAAATGCTTGCTCTTGTTTTTGTTTCAGTTTCATCCTTGCCCATCCTTTGCCTCCTATGTACTTCAGAAGAACATCTCTGCATTTGGGAGGTAAGGTAATGACATCTCTTACCTTGTGGCAGAGGGGCAACATTTACAGGATTGGGAGGGAGGAAGTGGTGGAAGAATATCCCCAAACACAGGATCAGCAGGAAAAAAATATGTCTGTGGAGGCCGCTGGTGGGAGTGGATGTATGACGAAAAATCGCACACCATCCCGCCGCGTGCTTTTACCACGCGTAGATCATATCGCACATGCCACAGCATCGGCAACTTCCACATCGCACGGTGTTGCAACGCCAATGCGTTGATTCCTATTGGCGAGTACATCACCTCGCACACAACGAAATCGTCCGCCAATACAACGCAGCCTTGTGATCCCGCCTCTACCCCCGCCCCCGCCTGCCCCCCCAGCCGCCCCCACGACGCAAATTCTTCCCTTTCTATAGTTCCTAAACTTTTATTTGTTTAATTAAATTCCTGCCCAAAAATTATGCTATGAACATTTCTCTAATATTAAAATGTTTACCCCCACTGTTGTGAAAAACGTATTGGGGGGTACAAAAGGAGTCGCAGACCGTCTCTCCAGCCATTCTGACTCTATTGTCCAGCTGACCAGACGTGAGTCCAACGTTCGTGTGCCCAGACATCCGCCATATCAAGTAAGTAAAACGTAGTAATGGCTGAGCGTTGAACCCGCTGTTTGCAATTTCCAAAACTAAGCGATTTTGTTTTTTGTTTCCTCAAGGACGTGCCTTTCAGAGGAATTCTGCAGCCAATCTCTAAAGTTCGCCGATTTCGAAGTTTACTGTACGCGTCCCCCAAGTTTCCCGATCACAATAGGTAAGTGTTTGCAAATGCGAGTGATGTTACATGTTACACTATTTAAATGTTTCCCTCCACCCTTGTGAAAAAAGGCATTTTTAAATGCCTAATTGATTAGTCTGCATCAACTAAAAAGGCGAAATTTACCGATACACTGGCCGGGCAGCGTGGAAGGGGGGTTGGGCAACAGATCACAGGCTGGTGCAGTTACTGTTTACAGTTTCCTCAAATTTGTAACATGAATACTGGGACAAAGAGGCACTGCATAGGCCCTGGACAGTGAGAGACAGACATTAGGACAGGAGACATTGAGGCAGAGACATGAAACAGACCCTGCGGTAGAAAGGCATTAACACCGAGATAGACACATTTCCTTCGGATCAGGAGACAATACACTGGGACAGCGAGACAGGAAAAAACCAACACTGAAAAAAACTTCCTGAGAAAGACAATAAAGCAAACAGAAATACACATGACATGTAATAAATAAAAGTGTAGGCAGAACGTTTTCGATACTGAACAGGAAAGGCAAGAAAGGCAGAGACATGCAGGCATAGAAACATGGAGGGGAAACACAGACTCTAAAACAGTTTGCTCTAAAAATGCCTGCAGAAATGCATATACACTGCTGTGAAAACAGTTTAATTACATTTCTCCAATCATTACAAGGCAAAGAAAACCAGTTTTCTGTATTTGACGATGCCCACAGTAATTTCAGAAATTGTCAAGCACTGCAAAGTCGTTAAGCTCTCATGAGCTGTTGTTGCCTACTTATACGGCATTGCCTGGCTTGAAAAGCAGCAAAGGAAGCAAATAATATGCACAGTCTGAGAGTAGAAACTCATCCCACCGCTCCTTCAAAAAACCGAAAACAGCAATGTGAACAAACATTGTTCAGAGAGTGCATAAGCGCAGTAAGTCGTTGTGCATTATTATAATTTGGCTGGCATTGCTCAAGTTTCTCTTGCGTTCTACCTCTGCTCAGGTTTTAGATCCTGCTGCGAGGGATTGCGTGACATAGAGGGAGAGGCACTAAGGCCACCACTGAGTGCTATTTGTTTTTTTAAATGCCTAATCCCCATTAGTAGTTTAAAAGATTCGAATCTTGTGGTCTTGTGGTCCCAGCCCTCGGCTCTCGGGCAAAGCACGGCAGACTGCGTTTATAGTATCTGCCACTTGGTGGCAGCGTAGTCACGTATCTGGTATAGCTATTTTATTATGACTTTAAAAGAACTGCTTGTGACATTTTGTATGTGCAAAATTGTATGGATGACGTGTGAATCAGAGCAATTAATGTGACGCTCTGGTCTCCATCTAACATAATGGGAAATGCAATTAAAAGCAAGTTGGTTGTGCTTGTGCGTAAGCAAATGTATTATGCGGATTACACAATTCTATTTTGCTTGCATTCTTGTTACTGGCTTTATTTGTGTTAGGCTATCTGGTATGTGTTTGACCTCCCATGGAGCATAGCCTGTTCACCATCACTCCTTACATTCTCCAGCGAGTGCTTGTTTTCTCTAAGGTCTTTAACCCCTTCGCTGCTAGGCCTTTTCCCCTCCTGTGCTAAGCCTTTTTTTGGCTATTTGGGGTAGTGCGCGCTTAGGCCCCTGTAACTTTTTGACCACATAAGGTATCCATGCCAAATTTGCGTCCTTTTTTCTAACATCATGGGGATTGTAAAGGTACCCAGGGTTTGTGGATTCCCCTGGAGGGGACCCAGAAATTAGTCAAAATACAGCTAAATTTTGTTTTTTTGGGAAAAATGCGAAAAAGGGCTACAGATGAAAGCGTCTTGATTTTTCCCTGCAAATGGCATCAAAAAAGGGGTTGTGGGGATGAAATCACCATTTTCCCAGCTTTCAGGGACAAGCAGACTTTTGTCAGAAAACCAACTTTTTTACACAGTTTTGGCATTTTTCTGGGACATAGCCTATTTTTGCTATTTTTTGTGCTTTCAACCTCCTTCCAGTTAATGGTAGAAATGGGTATGAAACCAATAATGGATCCTGGAAAGCCATACATTTCTGAAAAGTAGACAAAATTCTGAATTCAGCAAGGGGTCATTTGTGTAGATCCTTAAAGTTTTCCTTATAGAAACTAACAGTTAAATAAAGGAAAAATTGAAAATTAGTTGAAAAAAACAGCCATTTGTGTCAACGTTTTCACCTGTAACTTCTTCTAATTATGACAGCTATTTGAAGGCAATATACCGTTATATCCGCTGGACCTTTCTGGTTGTGGGGATATATAGGACTTGTAGGTTCACCAAGAACCCGACGAACCCAGAGCCAATAATTGAGCAGCATCTTGCAATGGTTTTTTATTATGTACCGGGTATATAGCAATTATTTTGGGAAAATGTATACATGGAAAAATTGTTATGAAAGACACCTATGTATTTCTGAAATGGGAACAAAATGTAGATTTTAGAAACAGTAGATATTTGCACATTTCCGAAATTGGGAGTACCCATACTAGCATGAGAATTATAGGTCATTTTTCAAAATGACTTATTTTTTACACATTTTCTTTCATTTGGAAGGCAGAAATGCATCGAAAGTCAATAGGTAATAAAAGTTGCTCTACAATTCTGTATTACCCTAAGTCTCCCGATAAAAATGGTACCTCACTTGTGTGGGTAGCCCTTGTGCCCACAACAGGAAATGGCTCAAAATGCAACGTGGACGTACCACATTTTCACAATGAAAAATTACCCTTTTTTTGCAAAGTGCCTAGGTGTAGTTTTTGAACCCTAGCTCTGCCGGCACCTATGGAAACCTAGCAAACCTATACATTTTTGAAAACTAGACACCCAGGGGAATCCAGGATGGGGTGACTTGACTTCCTCCCACCAGGTTCTGTTACCCAGAATCCCTTGCAAACCTAAAGAATTGTCAAAAAAACCACATTTTCCCCACATTTCTGTGGTGGAAAGTTTTGGAATCTGCGTGGATCCACAAATTTCCACACACCCCGCGTTCCCCAAAGTCTTACGAGAAAAATGGTACCTCACTTGTGTGGGTCGGCCTAGTGCCTGCAACAGGAAACGGCGCAAAACGCAACGTGGTCACACCTCCTTTTCGCAGTGAAAAATGACCCTTTTTTGGCAAAGTGCCTAGCTGTAGTTTTTGAACCCTAGCTCTGCCGGCACCTAGGGAAACCTAGCAAACCTATACATTTTTGAAAACTAGACACCCAGGGGAATCCAGGATGGGGTGACTTGACTGCCTCCCACCAGGTTCTGTTACCCAGAATCCCTTGCAAACATAAAAAATTGTCAAAAAAACCACATTTTCCCCACATTTCTGTGGTGGAAAGTTCTGGAATCTGCGTGGATCCACAAATTTCCACCCACCCCGCGTTCCCCAAAGTCTTCCGAGAAAAATGGTACCTCACTTGTGTGGGTCGGCCTAGTGCCTGCGACAGGAAACGGCGCAAAACGCAACGTGGTCACACCTCAATTTCGCAGTGAAAAATGACCCTTTTTTGGCAAAGTGCCTAGCTGTAGTTTTTGAACCTTAGCTCTGCCGGCACCTATGGAAACTTAGCAAACCTATACATTTTTGAAAACTAGACACCCAGGGGAATCCAGGATGGGGTGACTTGACTTCCTCCCACCAGGTTCTGTTACCCAGAATCCCTTGCAAACCTAAAGAATTGTCAAAAAAACCACATTTTCCCCACATTTCTGTGGTGGAAAGTTTTGGAATCTGCGTGGATCCACAAATTTCCACCCACCCCGCGTTCCCCAAAGTCTTACGAGAAAAATGGTACCTCACTTGTGTGGGTCGGCCTAGTGCCTGCGACAGGAAACGGCGCAAAACGCAACGTGGTCACACCTCAATTTCGCAGTGAAAAATGACCCTTTTTTGACAAAGTGCCTAGCTGTAGTTTTTGAACCCTAGCTGTGCCGGCACCTAGGGAAATCTAGCAAACCTATACATTTTTGAAAACTAGACACCCAGGGGAATCCAGGATGGGGTAACTTGACTGCCTCCCACCAGGTTCTGTTACCCAGAATCCCTTGCAAACATAAAAAATTGTCAAAAAAACCACATTTTCCCCACATTTCTGTGGTGGAAAGTTCTGGAATCTGTGTGGATCCACAAATTTCCACCCACCCCGCGTTCCCCAAAGTCTTCCGAGAAAAATGGTACCTCACTTGTGTGGGTCGGCCTAGTGCCTGCGACAGGAAACGGCGCAAAACGCAACGTGGTCACACCTCAATTTTGCAGTGAAAAATGACCCTTTTTGGGCAAAGTGCCTAGCTGTAGTTTTTGAACCCTAGCTCTGCCGGCACCTAGGGAAACCTAGCAAACCTATACATTTTTGGAAACTAGACACCCAGGGGAATCCAGGATGGGGTGACTTGACTGCCTCCCACCAGGTTCTGTTACCCAGAATCCCTTGCAAACATAAAGAATTGTCAAAAAACCACATTTTCCCCACATTTCTGTGGTGGAAAGTTCTGGAATCTGCGTGGATCCACAAATTTCCAACCACCCCGCGTTCCCCAAAGTCTTCCGAGAAAAATGGTACCTCACTTGTGTGGGTCGGCCTAGTGCCTGCGACAGGAAACGGCGCAAAACGCAATGTGGTCACACCTCAATTTCGCAGTGAAAAATGACCCTTTTTTGGCAAAGTGCCTAGCTGTAGTTTTTGAACCCTAGCTCTGCCGGCACCTAGGGAACCCTAGCAAACCTATACATTTTTGAAAACTAGACACCCAGGGGAATCCAGGATGGGGTGACTGGACTGCCTCCCACCAGGTTCTGTTACCCAGAATCCCTTGCAAACCTAAAAAATTGTCAAAAAAACACATTTTCCCCACATTTCTGTGGTGGAAAGTTCTGGAATCTGCGTGGATTCACAAATTTCCACCCACCCCGCGTTCCCCAAAGTCTTCTGAGAAAAATGGTACCTCACTTGTGTGGGTCGGCCTAGTGCCCGCGACAGGAAACGGCGCAAAACGCAACGTGGTCTCACCTCAATTTCGCAGTGAAAAATGACCCTTTTTTGGCAAAGTGCCTAGCTGTAGTTTGTGAACCCTAGCTCTGCCGGCACCTAGGGAAACCTACCAAACACACACATTTCTGAAAAGTAGACACCCGGGGGCTTCCAGGGAGGTATGGCTTGCGTGGATCCCCCAACGTTTCCTTACCCAGAATCCCCTGCAAACCTCAATTTTAGCTGAAAAAATCACTTTTTTCACACATTTGTGTGTGGGAAAGTGTGGCATCACTGGCCTCACACAAATGTCCTACCACCCAGCGTTCCCCCAGGTCTCCCGATAAAAATGGTGCCTCACTTGTGTGGGAGGCCCAAGTACCCGCGACAGGCAAGGGCCCACAACGTATTGAGGCGACCTCAAAATGGCCTATCACAAAACTACCTGGTTTTGCAAGGGGGTCCCATGACGTTTTGGCCCGGGGCTCGGCGGCCACCTAGGGAAACCTACCAAACCTACACATTTCTGAAAAGTAGACACCCGGGGATTCCAGGGAGGTATGGCTTGCGTGGATCCACCAAAGTTT
Organism: Calotriton arnoldi; assembly: GCA_963921515.1. Classification (NCBI taxonomy): domain Eukaryota; kingdom Metazoa; phylum Chordata; class Amphibia; order Caudata; family Salamandridae; genus Calotriton; species Calotriton arnoldi. Next base: position 336,415 of record CAWUFW010011605.1, on the reverse strand, counting down.
TCTTACCCAGAATCCCCTGCAAACCTGATATTTTGCTCAAAAATCACTTTTTCGCACATTGTTGTGTGGTAAAGTTGTGGAATCATGGGGCTGACACAAATTTCCTACCACCCAGCGTTCCCCCAGGTCTCCCGATAAAAATGGTGCCTCACTCGTGTGGGAGGCCCAAGTACCCGCGACAGGCAAGGGCCCACAACGTATTGAGGCGACCTCAAAATGGCCTTTCACAAAACGACCTGGTTTTGCAAGGGGGTCACCTGGGTTTTGGCCCCGTGCTCGGTAGCCATCTAGGGAAACCTACCAAACCCACACATTTCTGAAAAGTAGACACCCGGGGGCTTCCAGGGAGGTATGGCTTGCGTGGATCCCCCAACGTTTCCTTACCCAGAATCCCCTGCAAACCTCAATTTTAGCTGAAAAAATCACTTTTTTCACACATTTTTGTGTGGGAAAGTGTGGCATCACTGGCCTCACACAAATTTCCTACCACCCAGCGTTCCCCCAGGTCTCCCGATAAAAATGGTGCCTCACTCGGGTGGGAGGCCCAAGTACCCGCGACAGGCAAGGGCCCACAACGTATTGAGGCGACCTCAAAATGGCCTATCACAAAACTACCTGGTTTTGCAAGGGGGTCCCATGACGTTTTGGCCCGGGGCTCGGCGGCCACCTAGGGAAACCTACCAAACCTACACATTTCTGAAAAGTAGACACCCGGGGATTCCAGGGAGGTATGGCTTGCGTGGATCCACCAAAGTTTTCTTACCCAGAATCCCCTGCAAACCTGATATTTTGCTCAAAAAATCACTTTTTCGCACATTGTTGTGTGGTAAAGTTGTGGAATCATGGGGCTGACACAAATTTCCTACCACCCAGCGTTCCCCAGGTCTCCCGATAAAAATGGTGCCTCACTCGTGTGGGAGGCCCAAGTACCCGCGACAGGCAAGGGCCCACAACGTAGTGAGGCGACCTCAAAATGGCCTTTCACAAAACGACCTGGTTTTGCACGGGGGTCACCTGGGTTTTGGCCCCGTGCTCGGTAGCCATCTAGGGAAACCTACCAAACCCACACATTTCTGAAAAGTAGACACCCGGGGGCTTCCAGGGAGGTATGGCTTGCGTGGATCCCCCAACGTTTCCTTACCCAGAATCCCCTGCAAACCTCAATTTTAGCTGAAAAAATCACTTTTTCACACATTTTTGTGTGGGAAAGTGTGGCATCACTGGCCTCACACAAATTTCCTACCACCCAGCGTTCCCCCAGGTCTCCCGATAAAAATGGTGCCTCACTTGTGTGGGAGGCCCAAGTACCAGCGACAGGCAAGGGCCCACAACGTATTGAGGCGACATCAAAATTGCCTATCTCAAAACCACCTGGTTTTGCAAGGAGTCACCTGGGTTTTGGCCCGTGCTCGGCGGCCATCTAGGAAACCTACCAAACCCACACATTTCTGAAAAGTAAACACCCGGGGCTTCCAGGGAGGTATGGCTTGTGTGGATCCCCAACGTTTCCTTACCCAGAATCCCCTGCAAACCTCAATATTAGCTGAACAAATCACTTTTTTCACACATTTTTGTGTGGGAAAGTGTGGCATCACTGGCCTCACACAAATTTCCTACCACCCAGCGTTCCCCAGGTCTCCCGATAAAAATGGTGGCGACATCAAATTGAGGCGACATCAAAATTGCCTATCACAAAATGTTTTGGGCCCTTGCCTGTCACGGGTACTTGGGCCTCCCACCCGAGTGAGGCACCATTTTTATCGGGAGACCTGGGGGAACGCTGGGTGGTAGAGAATTTGTGTCAGCCCCGTGATGCCACAACTTTACCACACAAAAATGTGTGAAAAAGTGATTTTTTCAGCCAAATTTCAGGTTTGCAGGGGATTCTGGGTAAGAAACCGTTGGGGGATCCACGCAAGCCATACCTCCCTGGAATCCCCAGGTGTCTACTTTTCAGAAATGTGTAGGTTTGGTAGGTTTCCTAGGTGGACGCCGAGCCCCGGGCCAAAACGTCATGGGACCCCCTTGCAAAACCAGGTAGTTTTGTGATAGGCCATTTTGAGGTCGCCTCAATACGTTGTGGGCCCTTGCCTGTCGCGGGTACTTGGGCCTCCCACCCGAGTGAGGCACCATTTTTATTGGGAGACCTGGGGGAACGCTGGGTGTAGGAAATTTGTGTCAATCCCATGATTCCACAACTTTGCCACACAAAATGTGCGAAAAAGTGATTTTTTCAGCAAAATATCAGGTTTGCAGGGGATTCTGGAGAAAGCGTTGGTGGATCCACGCAAGTCATACCTCCCTGGAATGCCCCGGGTGTCTACTTTTCAGAAATGTGTAGGTTTGGTAGGTTTCCGTAGGTGGCCGCCGAGCCCGGGCCAAAGCGTCATGGGACCCCTTGCAAAACCAGGTCGTTTTGTGATAGGCCATTTGAGGTCGCCTCAATACGTTGTGGGCCCTTGCCTGTCGCGGGTACTTGGGCCTCCCACCCGAGTGAGGCACCATTTTATTGGGAGACCTGGGGGAACGCTGGGTGGTAGGAAATTTGTGTCAATCCCATGATTCCACAACTTTACCACACAAAAATGTCGAAAAAGTGATTTTTCAGCAAAATATCAGGTTTGCAGGGGATTCTGGGTAAGAAAACGTTGGTGGATCCACGCAAGTCATACCTCCCTGGAATGCCCCGGGTGTCTACTTTTCAGAAATGTGTAGGTTTGGTAGGTTTCCGTAGGTGGCCGCCGAGCCCGGGCCAAAATGTCATGGGACCCCCTTGCAAAACCAGGTCGTTTTGTGATAGGCCATTTTGAGGTCGCCTCAATACGTTGTGGGCCCTTGCCTGTCGCGGGTACTTGGGCCTCCCACCCGAGTGAGGCACCATTTTTATCGGGAGACCTGGGGATTGCTGGGTGGTAGGAAATTTGTGTCAGCCCCATGATTCCACAACTTTACCACACAAAAATGTGCGGAAAAGGTGATTTTTGAGCAAAATATCAGGTTTGCAGGGGATTCTGGGTAAGAAAACGTTGGTGGATCCACGCAAGTCATACCTCCCTGGAATGCCCCGGGTGTCTACTTTTCAGAAATGTGTAGGTTTGGTAGGTTTCCATAGGTGGCCGCCGAGCCCCGGGCCAAAACGTCATGGGACCCCCTTGCAAAACCAGGTCGTTTTGTGATAGGCCATTTTGAGGTCGCCTCAATACGTTGTGGGCCCTTGCCTGTCGCGGGTACTTGGGCCTCCCACCCGAGTGAGGCACCATTTTTATTGGGAGACCTCGGGGAACGCTGGGTGGTAGGAAATGTGTGTCAATCCCATGATTCCACAACTTTACCACACAAAAATGTGCGAAAAAAGTGAATTTTTTCAGCAAAATTTCAGGTTTGCAGGGGATTCTGGGTAGGAAAACATTGGGGGACCCACGCAAGCCATACCTCGCTGGACTCCCCAGAGTGTCTAGTTTTCAGAAATGTGTGGGTTTGGTAGGTTTCCTAAGATGGCCACCGAGCCCAGGGCCAAAACCTCACTGGTGTGGGTGGTTCAAGTACCCGCAACAGGCAAGGGCCCAAAACGTATTGAGGAGACATCAAAATGATCTATCACAAAACAAGCTGGTTTTGCAAGTGGAGTCACCTGGGTTTTTGGCCCCGGGCTCGGCGGCCATCTTGGGAAACCTACCAAACCCACACATTTCTGAAAACTAGACACCCGGGGAGTCCAACGAGGTATGGCTTGCGTGGATCCCCCAACGTTTTCCTACCCAGAATGCCCTGCAAACCTCAAATTTAGCTGAAAAAAATCACTTTTCTCTCCAATTTCTGTGTGGGAAAGTTATGGAATCTACGTGGATCCACAAATTTCCTACCACACAGTGTTCCCCCATGTCTCCCGATAAAAATGATACCTCACTCGCATGGGTGGGTCAAGTACCCACGACAGGAAAGGGCCCAAAACCTATTGAGGCGACATCAAAATTACTTATCACAAAACAACCTGGTTTTGCAAGGGGGTCCCAGGAGTTTTGGCCCTGGGCTCGGCGGCCATCTTGGGAAACTACCAAACTCAAACATTTCTGAAAGCCAGACACCCGGGGAGTCCAGCGAGGTATGGCTTGCGTGGGTCCCACAACGTTTCCTACCCAGAATCCCTGCAAACCTCAAATTTAGCTGAAAAAATCACTTTTTCCATACATTTTTGCGTGGGATCACCGTGCCGGCACAAATGTCCTACCACCCAGCGTTACCCTTGTTCTCCCGAGTAAAATGATACCTCACTTGTTTGGGTGGGCCAAAGGCCTGTGACTGGGAAGAGCCCAAAACATAGGGATTTAGGGTATAGCACCGAGAATTCTAAGCGCTATATTTTTTTAAAAATACGTTTTTAGCCAGTTCTGCTTTGGACACCCACACAAGTGAGGTATCATTTTACTCGGGGAACAAGGGCAACGCTGGGTGGTAGGACATTTGTGCCAGCACGGTGATTCCACGCAAAAATATGTGGAAAATATGGTTTTTTCAGCTAAATTTGAGGTTGCAGGGGATTCTGGGTAGGGAAACGTTGGGGATCCACGCAAGCCATACCTCATTGGACTCCCCAGGGTGTCTAGTTTTCAGAAATGTGTGGGATTGGTAGGTTTCCTAGATGGCGGCGAGCCCGAGGCCAAAAACCAGGTGCCCCCCCAAAACCAGGTATTTTTGTTATAGGTAGTTTTGAAGACTCCACAATACGATTTGGGCCATTTCCTGTTTCAGCCACTATGCCTACCCACACAAGTGAGGTACCATTTTTATCGGGAGCCCTGGGGGAACGCAGGGTGGTAGGAAATTTGTGGATCCACGCAGATTCCAGAACTTTCCACCACAGAAATGTGAGGAAAATGTGTTTTTTTGGACATATTTTTAGGTTTGCAAGGGATTCTGGGTAACAGATCCTGGTGAGAGCCAGTCAAGTCACCCCATCCTGGATTCCCCTGGGTGTCTAGTTTTCAAAAATGTATAGGTTTGCTAGGTTTCCCTAGGTGCTGGCAGTGTTAGGGTTCAAAATCTACAGCTAGGCACTTTGCAAAAAAAGGGTCCGTTTTCACTGTGAAAATGTGGTGTGTCCACGTTGCGTTTGGGCCGTTTCCTGTCGCGGGCACTAGGCCTACCCACACATGTGAGGTGCCATTTTTCTCGGAAGACTTTGGGGAACGCGGGATGGGTGGAAATTTGTGAATCCACGCAGATTCCAGAACTTTCCACCACAGAAATGTGAGGAAAATTTGTTTTTTTGACAAATGTTTCGGTTTGCAAGGGATTCTGGGTAACAGAACCTGGTGAGAGCCAGTCAAGTGACCCAATCCTGGATTCCCCTGGGTATCTAGTCTTCAAAAATGTATAGGTTTGCTAGGTTTCCCTAGGTGCCGGCAGAGTTAGGGTTCAAAATCTACAGCTAGGCACTTTGCAAAAAAAGGGTCCGTTTTCACTGTGAAAATGTGGTGTGTCCATGTTGCGTTTTGGGCCGTTTCCTGTCGCGGCCACTAGTCCTACCCACACAAGTGAGGTACCATTTTTCTCGAAAGACTTTGGGGAACGCGGGTGGGTGGAATTTTGTGGATCCACGCAGATTCCAGAACTTTCCACCACAAAAATGTGAGGAAAATGTGTTTTTTTGGGACAAATTTTTAGGTTTGCAAGGGATTCTGGGTAACAGAACCTGGTGAGAGCCAGTCAAGTCAGCCCATCCTGGATTCCCCTGGGTGTCTAGTTTTAAAAAATGTATAGGTTTGCTAGGTTTCCCTGGGTGCCGGCAGAGCTAGGAACCAAATTCAACAGGTAGGCACATTCCGAAAAAAGTCAGTGCCTAGTGGGCTTTCTGCCGCCCTGGGGAGGGGGAAATCAGGGGCTATTGCCCCGATATGCCCCCGAGGGGGCAGAAAGACTGTGGCTATTCTTTGGGGGGTCGGGGGCATTGGGATGCCTATGCTGGTCAGCCCCCACCCCTCCGTATAAAAAAGCCAGCATAATCGCTGGCACATAGTGGGCTTTCTGCCCCCGGGGGCAGATCAGGGGCTACTGCCCCCATCTGCCTCCTGGGAGGGGCAGAAAGACAGTGACATCTTTTTTGGGGTGGGTGGGGGCATTGGCATGTCCATTCTTGGCAGCCCCCACCCCGAACTTTGTAAAAAAAAATCCCTGGTGGCTAGTGGGCTTTCTGCCCCCGGGGGGCAGATAAGGTGCTATTGCCCCATCTGCCTCCCAGGGGGCAGAAAGACTGTAGCATTTTTTTGGGTTGGGGGCATTGACATGCCCATTCTGGGCAGCCCCCACCCCTACCTATATAAAAAAAAAATCCCTGGCGCATAGTGGGCTTTCTGCCCCCTCCCGGGGGGGCAGATCAGGGGCTATTGCCCCCATCTGCCTCCTGGGGGCAGAAAGTTTTTTTTTTCTTTGGGGGTAGGGTGGGGGCATTTGCATGCCCATTCTGGGCAGCCCCCACCCCGGGCCTATAAAAAAAATAATCCCTGGCATCTAGGGTATTTCTGAACCCCGGGTGGGTGCAGATTGGTGGCCGCTGCCACCATCTGCCCCCGGGGGGCAGAAAGACTGGAATTTCGTGGGGGAGGGGTGGGGGCATTGGCATGCCCATCTTGGGCAACCCCCACCCCTAAATGTATTGAGGGAAAAAAAAACCTGGTGTCTAGTGGGCTTTCTGCCCCTCGGGGGGCAGATTGGGGGCTACTGCCCCCATCTGCCCCCAGGAGGGGCAGAAAGACTGTACCTTTGCGGCGGGGTGGGGTGGGGGCATTGGCATGCCCATATTGGGCAGCCCCCACCCCAAATTATAATTTATAACAAATCCCTGGTATCTAGTGGGCTTTCTGCCCCCGGGGGGCAGATTGGGGCTACTGCCCCCATCTGCCCCCAGGAGGGGCAGAAAGACTGTACCTTTGCGGCGGGGTGGGGTGGGGGCATTGGCATGCCCATATTGGGCAGCCCCACCCCTAACTATAATTTAAAAAAATCCCTGGTATCTAGTGGGCTTTCTGCCCCCGGGGGCAGATTGGGGGCTACTGCCCCATCTGCCCCCAGGGGGCAGAAAGACTAATTTTGTGGCCGGGGGGATGGGGGCATCGGCATGCCCGTTTTGGGCAGCCCCCACCCCTAAATATAATTTAAATAGAAATCCCTGGTGTCTAGTGGGCTTTCTACCCCGGGGGCAGATTGGGGGCTACTGCCCCCATCTACCCCCAGGGGGGCAGAAAGACTAATTATGCCAAAAATGGTATGGGGGAGCAAAGGCCCTTGCCCAAGGGGCCACTCCCCTCCCTGGTGCCTAGTGGGTGGATCCCTGCTTGGGGATCGCCCTCCTGGGGCGATCCCCAAGCAGGGATCCACTAGTGAGGGTACCATTGGAAAGGGAGATTCTCCCTTTCCAACGATACCTCTCCTGAGTTTCTACGTGCTCAGGGGCTGAGATAGCCCCCTGAGCACGTAGAAACTGAAACTGAAATGAGCCTCTTGGCTCATTTCAGTTTCAGTTTCACTGAAATGAGATCAGCGCGACGTGCGCGCCGATCGTCATTTCAGGGAAACCAGGGGGCCTCGGGAGCTGGGAAGCTCTTCCCAGCTCCCGAGGCTTTAGGGATGAAAGGGAATCCCTCTGGTGCCCGCACCAGAGGGATTTCACTTGACTGGGTTCCATGACGAGCTGGACTCGTCATGAGCACACGAGCACTGTGTGCCATGACGAGTCCAGCTCGTCATGAGCATGGAAGGGGTTAAACGTTGATCTTGTCTTGTCACATTTAATGTGCATTTAAAGACAGTGGTAAAATGTCACGCTCTGCCGTCTTACGGGATCTTGGTGTCTACTTTTCTTTCTCTGACTTCAAAGTGAGAGAACTGTAGAAATATTTTTACCATTTTTTAATCTATCCGAATCAGAAGGCACAAATGAAGAAAAGTTGGTTAATTTTTATCTGTCAGGGATAAAACTATTTCCTGTCAACGTGCCTGTGTATTTAATGTACTATATTTTGTTTTCACTTCCCCCCCCCCAGCTAATGTCTGAATCAAACCTGGCGAGATACATCACCTCCAGCAGGGGGAACCGCCTACTACAGCACAGTGGTTATGTGTATTGCAAAGAGCGAAATTCGGAACCTCGGCGCCATTGGAGGTGTGTGCAATACTACTCCACTCATTGCAGAGGTAGAGCGGTTACACTGGGTGACTCTGTTCTAAGAACCACAGACCATAGCCACTCTGCCTCCGCGACAGCGATTCAAGTGAGAGGATCGGTTAATCAAATGAAAGAAATTGCAGTAAACTCTAATGAACCGTGCAGTGCAATTTTAAGGAGGTAGCCCAACATATCCCTGAGCATGTTGCAACGAGTATGCCTAGTATCACAAATTTGCGTCGAATTATACAACGTAAAAAACAGGCATGCAACCCCAAAAGAGTTACCCCTCAAACTTTTTCCGATATATGTATTCCTCCACAACTGTCTGTCACTGCTTCTAATGAACCTTTCCTATTGTATGACAACGCAAACAACCAAAAGCGCATTTTAATCTTTAGCACCCCCAGAAACCTTGTTAGGTTGGAGAACAGTGAGGTGTGGTGATGGATGGTACCTTTAAAAGCACGCCCCACCCTTTCACACAAATATATACAATTCATGGGTACTGTAACAACACAGTTGTCCCATTGGTGTACAGTTTGCTCCCAGACAAACAATCGTCCACGTATAGTGAGCTATTAGCAGTTGTAAAATCCAAAACCTCTGGCAAAAGTCCGCGCAAAGTTATAATGGACTTTGAACTGCCAATGATGAATACGATAAGTAAATTGTACTCAGAGACCAAACTTCAGGGTTGTTTTTTCCACTTTTCTCAGGCCTGTTGGCGCAAAATACAAAAAACATCTCTAATTGCCGATTATGTGTCTGACAGCAAACTGCAGTTTGAGTTAAAAAAAATTAACCGCACTTTGCTTTGTTCCTCCTGAAAGTGTAGATGAGTACTACACCTCGATTACAGAGTCTGAGTACTTTACGTCAAACGAAGAAAAATTGGCACCTATCCTCAATTATTTTGAAGACACATGGATTGTCCATCTAAGCAGGTCAGGTCGCAGGAGGAAGCCACGTTTTCTTGTGGACTGGTGGAACTGCTACTCGACCTGCTTAGAGGGAGGAGCAAAGACTAATAATTCCATCGAGGGATGGCACAACTCCTTAAACCACTCAATAGGGAAGCCACACCCGAATTTGTACAACTTCCTTGAAATTTTGGTTAAGGAGCAAAGTTTTCAAGAAATGCGCATGTCTCAATCTTCGACAGGTAGTCTTACCCCACGGATTTCACATAGAACTAAAGAAATGTCGGCGAGACTATTGTCAGCATTACAACTCTTTGATTTGTCTGTGGCTTCAGACTACCTTTCTAGCCTTGCCCACATCCTGAATTCTTATGTGTAACTATACAATGTTTTCCCTTGTACCATACTATTGTAATCAATAAAGTCCCAAACGGTGGCCCAACAATTAATTTTAAATTAAGGTTGTCATTATTAAGGCCATGCAATAGAATGACTTAGAATTCACTGTCAGAATGTGTAACCGTCATTACAGTGCCAAAGAGTTGGTGTTTCAAATGTGTAAATTGCATATACTTTAAAAAGTTTCTAATGGCATACAGTGTTGGATAATCATCCATCACAGCGATGTATAATTTTATGTAAAGATGTGTAAATAAAAATGTAATACTGTTAGGATTTATTTTGCCCACATGTGAATAAAAATGTAAAATAATGCAAACTGTGTACTTCCATTTCCTGTGAAGACGTACAATTAAGCAATTATTAATATGTATGTGTTTCTTACCATACGTCGTGTGATTTCACCCATCCATCCATCATTCATCCACCCACGCTTTCATCCATCCATCCACCATTGATCCACCAACCCTTTCATCCATCCATCCATCCACCCATCCTTCACCCACCCACGCTTCCATCCTTCCATCCACCACCCACCCACCCACCCACGCTTTCATCCATCCATCCTTCATCCACCCATCCACCCATCCTTCATCCACCCACGCTTTGATCCATCCATCCACCATTCATCCACCCGCCCTTTCAAGCCACCATTCCTGCACATGTATGACTCCATCCACCATTCATCCACCCACCCACCCACCCACGCCTTCATCCATCCATCCACCATTGATCCACCAACACTTTCACCCATCCATCCATCCACCCATCCTTCATCCACCCACGCTTCCATCCTTCCATCCACCATTCATCCACCCACCCGACCCACCCACGCTTTCATCCATCCATCCACCCATCCTTCATCCACCCATCCACCCATCCTTCATCCACCCACGCTTTGATCCATCCATCCACCATTCATCCACCCGCCCTTTCAAGCCACCATTCCTGCACATGTATGACTCCATCCACCATTCATCCACCCACCCACCCACCCACGCTTTCATCCATCCATCCACCATTGATCCACCAACCCTTTCATCCATCCATCCACCCATCCTTCATCCACCCACGCTTCCATCCTTCCATCCACCATTCATCCACCCACCCACCCACGCTTTCATCCATCCATCCACCATTCATCCACCCACCCTTCTAAGCCATCCATGTAGAAGTGCAATAAAAACCACAATCTAAATCAGCCCCTTGTCCCTTAAAGCACACGGCTGCCTTCTCAGGGCACAAGAATCAAGGGTAGTGGATAAACAACAGAGCCATGAAAAGAGGCTATGGGTGTAAAATAGTACCCCCCGAGAAATGGGTGTAAAATAGTACCCCCCGAGAAAAGGCAATATGAAGCCACCAGTGTCAGTGTCTATTAAATAGTACCCCCCGAGAAAAGCCAATATGAAGCATTAAATAGTACCCCCCGAGAAAAGCCAATATGAAGCCACCAGTGTCAGTGTCTATTGAGGGTTGTCAAAGGGGCCTGCACATGTATGGGCAGAGGAGAGGTACGCAGAGAAAAACCCGGGGACACATCTATTAGTTGAGATGTGCGCATAGAAAAACCCGTCGCATGGATGTATGGGCAGAGAGAGTGCATCGCATTAAGAGAGGTGTTTAACGGATGTAGTGTTTTTTAACATGGATGTATGGGCAGAGTCACGCATCGCATTAAGAGAGAGTTAACTTTATAACACGTCGCATCTATATCGCATTGTTTAACGGATGTATGGGCAGAGTCACGTCGCATCGCATTAACGGATGGGTGTATATGATCGCATTAACGTTTACATCGTTTAAAACACATCGCGTTAACGTTTACATCGTAAAGTTGCGTTGTTGTGGCTTACGATGATAGGCCTTGCGATGTAAACGTGTAAGCGTTGCTGTGCCTTACGATGTAAACGCTTCTGCGATCTTGTACCCGCGTTGTAATGGCACCGCAAGTGATCTCTTCGTTGTAATGGGTGTTTGCCGGTGGGAGTTGGTGAAGGAAATTGGGAACACAGTGAGTGCCTATTAGGAGAGTAAACTGCAGAAAACGTAAAGGTTTCGAAGGCAAGGTGAGCAATGCAATGAGGTCGCATGGAGAACAAAATGGTACCTTCTGTTTTGCAGCTGCCCCGTCTTTACTATGTGTGTGTAGCGCCTTGAAACTCTATACAGCGCAAACCCCTGCACAAATGTGCACAAATGAAACAAAGCTGCAGACACAAGGCAAATGAATGCAGCGTAATGGTGATTTCTTCAAGTTACCAAGCTTTGCATTCGTCCTTCTTTTGCTCCATTTTCTACCAATTAACAAACCTTTCTATAATGGTCACGTATTCACATTCTTAACTCCACACACAATGCATATATTCCACCTCCCTTCATTCCTCCGTCAGCACCTGCAACCAGCAACAGTTACCACTCATTCACAGCAACCCTTTTAACAGAAAATCTTCTCAGCAAAAAAACAAGAGAAAGATGTGACTTGAGGTTAACCATGATGGATCTTTTACGCTCTACTAGTCTCCTAGGGCAAAAGCTGCAGCGATAGCTCAGGTTTGTCACCTTACATGGGGTAATTCACACTTCTTGCCTCACTTCACTTACCTGCGCCAAACTCCATCCTTCCATATTCTTTACAGCAATGTTTCTTTTCCCTAACCGTACCCTTTTCAACCAAGAAAACACCAATAATCCATTTATCACATGGAACAAATTGAATGCATGCTAATTAAAATGACATTTTAACGTTATTTGACTATTCCAAGTGGCCTTCATGGTTTCACAGTGAACATCACAACCAACTTGAACTTCCCTTATCAAATCAAATCAAACAGATTTTTATTTGGCCATGTGTGGCCATAAAAGAAAGATACAGGACATGATTAAAACAAGCAAAAGATACAAACAGATATTAAAAAGTCGTATAAAAACCATAAAGTGCAAATTGAAGTTAACGCAGCATTAATGGCCAAATACCCGCATAGAATGACAGCCAGCAGACTAGACTCCTTGATATTTTAAGGCAAAGATAGTTTTTGAGCTTAAAATAACAATCATAAGGTACACACAATGAGAATAAAAAGATATAGGGGCCGATTCCGATTCGGGCCGGAAATCTCTCCGACCGAGCCGGACCCGGAGAGATATCCGACCGAATCGGACCCGTGCAGCCCGACCGAACGAGTACGATGCGCACGTATGCCATCGGACTCGAGTCGGTCGGACTCCCATTGAAGTCAATGGGAGCCTGTCGTACAACGCGTACGCGGCTCCCATTGACTCAATGGATGCGATGCGGACAAGGGCGCCCCCTACAGCGTGTACGCGGCGAAGCGATTCGCGCCGTACACGCACAGGTAGGGGGGACCCATGGGTCCCCCCTGTGTGCGACTCGCGCGGCTACGCATACAGGGGGGTCCGACACGGACCCCCAAAGTACGGCTCCGACAGCTCTTTCGAGCCGGAGTGTGCGGCTCGGTCGGACTGCTCGCGGCGCGCATCGTACTTACCCGGCCGGGGAACGTCTCCATTGCGCGGTGCGAGTCGTGTCCGTGCGAGTCGGTCGGTGCGGTTAGAGCCGGGATCGAGTCGGTCGGAGCGGTCGGGACGCCCGGACGAGTCGGTCGGCGATTTCGCATCGTACTCGCTCGTCCGGACGCGCGTACGGATCAGTCGGGAAATAGGGCTCCAAATCGGATCCGGTTAAGCCGAATCCGATTCGGAGCACTACCGGCCGAGATCGGAATCGGCCCCATAATATTCATATAACACAATTTAGTTAATAAAATAGCAATCATTACAAAATAGGTGTGCGTGTGAAAAGGCTGCTAGTAAATGCTGCTATCAGTGATAATTTCACATTGTTAAACAACAGGGAAAGGTAGGTCGCACCAGAAGGCTACCCATCCATTGATTTTCTGGATCTGCCTGCTGCTTTAAGGAAAGAGCGAACTCTAAGGCATATTTGATGAGTGTTCATCAATTGCAGATGGAATAAAGCTTCTCTAGATTTGCGGTGGCCCAGGTTGTTTAATAGAGGCTTAAGAAAGTGTCTGCGCTGGGGGTTAAAAAAATTGCAAAAGAACATAAAATGCAGCAGTGTTTGCTCCACTGAGCCATCACAGGGGCAGGGTAGAGCTAAATCCCCCAAAAGGCCGGTGTCTCCTTCAAAACACAGGAGCCGCCAGACCATGCCTGCTCTGAAGCGAAAAAGGAGAGACTTCTCCAAATACGTGAGTTCTAAGGAGAAATAAAGGGCAGGTTCAGCGGAAGCAAAGGACCTCTAAAAGGTCAGCACAGAGCTTTTCGATAGTTCGATTTTCAGCCTTTTTCCGCACTGAATTCTAAGAAAAGGTGCTTTACCCTTATTTTATCATTTTTATCAATGCTCAGAGGGGTCAAGAATAGGGAGGACAATCCCAATGCGCAAAACGTTTTTGAGAGGTAATCCGTCACAGGATTGTACATCCCTTGTCCAGACTGAGGCAGTCCATGATGATGTCTCTAAATAGCAACACCTCCGGGTTGACCCACACACTGACCCATAGCAACAAGAGAGCCAAATTGACCGTATCCATTATGTATTGCAAGTTTACCTCTGAGTGCATAATAAAACTGATGCTGGACAGCGGGCGGCATAAGAACCTCTGGCAGATACAGATTTCCCCGACTTGGAGAGGAAAGGTGTTATGATAGCCCCAGATCCTTGGTGGTGGCTCGGATGCACTGGGCATTGTTAATGTTTAAAAGAAGGGAAATGGTTCTTATCCCAGTGGGCCTCGGTAAGTTAAAGACTGCTCGGGCAGCTCTGCTGAGTTTATGATGTGAACTGTTCAGCTGTGGCTGCCAAGACCCTGAGGAGTTGAAAAGTACTCCTAGATGACTAAAGTCGCTTACAATGCTGAGTGGTTGACGTTTGATAGAGAGCCTGGAGATGTTACTTTTACCAGGTCCACACGCCATGATATGCGACATTCCAAAATTGGTAACCAGATCAAGGCTGCTCATGAAGGAAATGAAGCGGTCCACTAGTGCCCTTAAGGCGTTTGGAGTATGCGCTGGTAGGACTGCATCGTCAGCATAAATCAGCGCAGGCACCTGGGTACGGGCAATCCTTGGGGTATCTATCGGGGTTTAGGTCAGGTAGGAACACAGGCCATTTATGTAAATAATAAAAAGCAGTGAGGCCAAGATGCAACCTTGTCGCACTCCTCACTTAAGAGAGAACTCAGGGGACATTTCCCCATTAACGTCCAGACGCACTTTAGCTGCTAGATCAACGTAAAACTAGTGCAAATATTTCACTAGCGATAGCTCCACCCTCATGTTTAGTAACCTCTGCCACAGCTTGGTCTTATTCACAGAGTCAAAGGCTGTGGATAGGTCCATGAATGCCAGATACAGAGGATAACAGACTCAAATTCAGGCATTGCTCCACCGTATCCATAGTCAGACTGACCATATAATCTCCATTTCTTCCAATTATCCCTTCATGACACTTCAGTAGCCACGACCAATTGTAAACACTCTTTGGCCTCCTGGTTCACGTTCAACACACGTCTGTGAACCTGAGGCTACACAAATCTGTGGACGTGCATATAAGAGCACCATTTTTCGTGAACATCCTAGAAAAGTGTATTGGGTTTAAATGCTAGTCCTCAATATTTGAGGAACACATTTTTTCATGAAAATATATTTAGGAAACCTTATGCCCACACTGGTCTGATATGCAACAACTAGAGCAACAGTCTATCTACCTTGATGATCAACTAACATCTCCAGTATTTGATGTAGGTGCATGATGCTTCTCTAATGCAAACCCCAGAAACCAGCAATACAGTGAAAAAGATTTAATGAAGATGGTTCCTTCAAGGTAAAGGAGCAGCAGCCAGCACAGCATCAATAGCTCCCATGCCTTGACCAACAACATTATAAGAACCCTTATGCACCATTAGATCCACACTGGGTTCTGAAAGGAAATGCATAGTAGAACACATATTCTGCCTTAGAAAAACAACCACAACAGACTACCCCACCCTCTCCCAACACAATACCCACCCTTCAAAGAAAAAACACCTATGTTCGGAATGGGTAGACAAGAAAAGTAGATATAGACAAGGTAAAAATAGAACCTAATCAAGATAACTAAAAGGGGCAGATTTACTAAAGTGTCACCCACTGACTGGGGGTGAGTGTTTGATTTGCTCTAACGCTCCGTCCATCATCCCCTTTGGTATCGCTTTGTTCGCCCTAAGTTGGCAGGGTATGCCCAGACGTGGGTCCCTTGCTCACTTTGCCACTGGATTCAAGATAGCCTGGCTGATGAGGGTTTTGAACCCGAAACCGGTCCCAGGATGCTTGTTTCCGGTCCAGGGAAGACATGGCTTGGCAGTTCGGGCTGGACTGTTCCCATGAGGCACAGGGTCAGACTTTGCATATGGCCATGTCTGAACTGGGGTGGTGGAGTGAGCTAAAGAATGATGATGGATTAAACCCAGATCATTTGACTGGGGGTGAGTGTTTAATTTGCTCTAACGCTCCGTCCATCATCCCCTTTGGTATCGCTTTGTTCGCCCTAAGTTGGCAGGGTATGCCCAGACGTGGGTCCCTTGCTCACTTTGCCACTGGATTCAAGATAGCCTGGCTGATGAGGGTTTTGAACCCGAAACCGGTCCCAGGATGCTTGTTTCCGGTCCAGGGAAGACATGGCTTGGCAGTTCGGGCTGGACTGTTCCCATGAGGCACAGGGTCAGACTGATTTGCATATGGCCATGTCTGAACTGGGGTGGTGGAGCGAGCTAAAGAATGATGATGGATTAAACCCAGATCATTTGACGGGGGGTGAGTGTTTGATTTGCTCTAATGCTCCGTCCATCATCCCCTTTGGTATCACCCAATGTAATGCAGCAGCCAGATGCTATGCTGCATTGCGTGACGGGGGAGCAGGAGAGCACCATATGTACAGAGATAAGGCTCTCTCCTCTCCTCTCCCTAGTGTTGGTGCAGATTGTGCTGTCGCATGTCAAGCACACACCTTTGCGCCATAGTGAAAGGGTGTGTGCAGAGTCTACCATAGGTTTTTTTACTGGAAGGGTTCCTTACAGTACAAAATACTATGCCTAGTCCACATTTAAAACTTTTCTTACTTTGTATGTGTGCTGTACAGTGCAGCACACATGCAAAGTCGGAAAAGAAAGGAGAAATGAAAACATTTCTCCTTTTGATGCCTGGTTTCAGAATGTGTTATTTTTGGATGCAAAACCCTGTCTCACATTTTTGGTAGATAAGGTTTTGCGACAAAAAGTGTGGGTAGGAGCATGGGAACAAAGCAAACACAAGGAAATGATTGACGGAGCACTGAAACATTTCAGACGCTCACTCCCAGTCACAGATCTGGGTTGAATCCATCATCGTTCTTTAGCTCACTTCGCCACACCAGTTCAGACCCAGCCATATGCAAATCAGCCTTGACCCTGATCCTCATGGGAACAGTCCAGTCCGAACTGCCAAACCAGGTCTTCCTTGGACCGGAAACAAGCATCCTGGGACCAGTTTTGGGGTAACACCCCTCATCAGCCAGGCTAGCTTGAATCCAGTGGCAAAATGAGCAAGGGACCCACGTCTGGGCATACCCTGACAACTTAGGGCGAACAAAGCAAACACAAGGAGATGATGGACGGGGCGCTGACATTTTTCAGACACTCACCCCCAGTCACAGATCTGGGTTGAATCCATCTTTGTTCTTTAGTATGGGAACACCCATGTACCGCCCCCTTGACGCTAAGTAATGCAAAGCAGCATTTCACATTGCTTTGCATTACTTTTAGTTAATTTCCAGTGCAAAAGAAGTTTTGCTCTGGAAAGTAAATAACAAAAAAAATATTTTGTGCTACTCTGCATCACTTTTATGATGCAAAGCCAGTGCAAAATGTTAGTAAATCACCCCCATAATCCTTAAATTTTCCAGTAATATGCCTCAATATAGTGTTGAGTCCCAGCACTATCTGGCCATAGGAGTCAATGGAATCTGAACCCAGGCACTAAAGGATCATACTCCTCATTAAGGCCCTCAGCACAGCTCAAACCCTGTACTTTAAGGCAAAAAAAATGTTCCTATTGCCACATCATACGTCTGCACAGCCAACTTGATTCTCTCATTCATGTCATTACTCATGGATACTCTATGAATATTCCAAACTGTACCACCTTCCACTCTTACTGCACTAATCAAACAACCCTAACCAGATAAGCCCACTTTGAACTAGACTTATCCCACTTTACTGGCCGTTTCAATCACAATAAATTCCCCACTGAATTTTCCCCTGCCCATGAGATTTCCTCCTTTACTCTAACACCCAACCCATCTTTCGTTTGTATTCATCCATTCTCCTAGGCACTTAGGGGTAGACATTCTCTCCTGACTGCAAATTCGTCCTAACACCTACAACTTTGTTCTTCAGCTGCCATGGAGACAACTTAGTGCCTGGTCTGTGCTCCGTCAACAACTCAAATGGAGAATATTCAGTAAATGAGTTATCTTAGTTCTGCAGGAGAGCAAAGTAGCCTTTAAGTACCTTATACCAATAGATATCACCCTTCACAGCCAGCTAAACAACTTTCTTAATTACTCAGTAAAAGTGCTCAACTTGACCATTCACTTCAAGATGACAGACAGAAATCCATTTGTGTTGCACCCTAAATCTATTTAGATATTCATAAAATTTGCATCTAGTACACTGTGGACCATTAATTGAAACCAGATATTCAAGAAGATATCTCCTCCAAAAAACCAATGACCATATCGGTAGTAATGATCTCCATAAGCTTCTCTTCCAGCCACTTTGAATAGTAATCTACTAGAACCAAGGCATACCTATCTCTACTTGATGGTGCACAGAAAGGCCCAACCATATCAATCTCCAACTACCTCCAGGTCCCTCCCAATAATGACATGGGTGTCTGCAAAACTAAACGATATTTAGCCTTCTTATCTCTTTATGTACACTAATTACATCGCCTGATTCTAGTTTTCTTTCATCCGGCCAACATGTCTCAAGGTAACCTCTAACAGGTTATAAGTCTGGATCCTCATATCATGCTGCCACCCACTCTTTCAAGGTCTTTGACAAAAATGTAGGCAAAAAAATATTGTGGCTCAAAAATATTGTGGCCAGAATTTCATGATGTCAAAAATATCATGGGACTTAATATTGACAATAAGAATATCATTTTTTTAGATGTTAAATGTCATCATAGTTAGTATTTATTATAATAGTGTTTTCTTTAATATAGTGGTATAAAATATATTTCTTTCATTAGTTTGAAACATTTTATGCATTTTATTATTGTAAGTTAGTATTAATGTAATAACATTTGAGTTTAATTTGTTTGAATATTGTCTGTATAGTCTTACATGAAATGTAATTTTTAGGTCTCGCCTATGCAGCGCTGCGTAGGAAAAAGACCTTTTGGAATCGCTTCAGCTTTTCAGCCAAAAACGTGCACGCGTTCCATTGCCTTCAATGGCAACGCGTGCACGTTTGGCGATTCACTTGCCGGAGCGAGCAGCTGGCGCCATATGGTAGCAATTATCGCTCATGGCGCCGCTCGCTCCCGCAAGGGAATCGCGCAGGCCCCCTCCTCTCCCCCTCCCCCTGCTGCCGTGCGAGGCGCACGCGCTTGTTTTCACTGCTTGGGGTACATGCTGGGTTTATCAGGCACGTGTACAGCACAGACTGGCCCCAATGTGCCCTGCCTCCCAGGACTCATACCTGATAAGAGCCACTACCCTCATGACTGCTGTTGTTTTCCACCCACACGTGCACTCACGGTCCCGCAAGTGTAGGAGCAGTTCACAGATGATGGTTGGATCGGTGAAGCATACATGCCATGGAAACAGAGAAAGGCTAAAATACACCCTACGCTGGGCACTAGCGCCTCACTTTAACAGGGGCTTTGTGATTAAAAATTCAAGCTCTTAGGACCGCTAACAATATAATAGAGATTCAAGCACGATTTTAGTAAAACAGGTCAATAAAAAAGTTGACTCCATTTTTAAAAAGCTATATCAACTTTAAATATGTTTCTATCAAAAAATAATACATATATTTATTATAACGTTTCAAAGCAATACACTTCATGTTCCATTTCAATTTGCCATCAATGAACATGCACAACTCTGCACATTTAATGGCTGCCACATAATTTGAACATAAGGCATAATACAAAATTTTCCAGCATTCGCGACAAGAATTTTTGATTCTATTAAGGACATGTAGGCGAGGATTATGCTTTCTCTTTCTTTACTTACTCCAAACAGCAGCCAATGAAAGTACAGAAAAGTATAAAAAACATTTCAACACACTACATATCCCATGAGGCTTTGAACCACGCCTCTAATATCAACCAATGAACACAGTCCAAAGTCTACAAATTATCAAGGCACCAACTCGACTGCCTCTTTCTTTGCCAAACGCAGCAGAAGAAGGTTTAAAGTTCAATATATATAGAGATGCAAAACCATCCTGTTTCTCCACGGAGAGCTCGAATCTTCGTTTCCAACGGGAAACTTACATCAGCATCGTCGATCCATTGACACCAGGCAGACGCAGATTTAAATCTGTTTCGAATCCGTTCCTGTAATCAGAAACAATAGTAAAAATACCAAATATTCAACCCTAGAACTTAGGGAGGGAAAAATACAGGTAAGTCACCATATCAACTTATCAGTTGTAACCTTACCTGTCCCACTGGGTGGGATAATCCTCGCCTCCGTGTCCTTAATAGAATCAAAAATTCTTGTCGCGAATGCTGGAAAATTTTGTATTCAATGGCAGGACCGGAGGCTCAGATTATGCTGGTTCAAAGCTGACCAACAACCACTGAAGACACATGAGGTATAGGTTTATAATAAAACGTTTTAAACACAGAATCGGAAGACCAATCAGCAGCTCTAAGAATATCTTCCAGACGAGACCCCATTATATATGCCTTAGATGCCATAGCACCCCTCGCAGAATGAGCCCCAAACACAGATATGTCAATCCCAGCTTCTGACATAACCCATCGCACCCACCTAGCTAAGGTGGCCGCTGACACGGGCTTAAAAGGCTTTTGAATCGCTAATAACAAAGGTCCTAACAGGTCAGACCTGTGATGCAAAGTACGCTCTTCATAAACCTTCAAACATCTCATAACACATAATTTCTCATTAAGTGGAAACGCAGGGTAATCCACAGAACGTGACATTGTTTTAGTTCTTCTGGAAATAACAAACGAAACACCCTGAGGAGAAAAAATCCTACCGGATAAATCTAAAGCATGCACATCAGAAACTCTTCGGCATGAAATGAGACATAATAACATTGTCAGTTTTGCTGATAACTGCTTCAAGGAGAGATCTTTGTTATCTGGCCATGCTTCTAAAAGGTGCAACACCTTGGAGACGTCCCACAACACAGATTACCTAGGTTTGGGAGGTCGACATACTCTAATACCTTTTAATAACTTACACACTAGAGGATGAACGCCCACCGGCTTACCATCTATGTGAGTATGTCCAGCGGACAAGGCAGATCTGAAATTATTTACTGTCCTGTAAGATAAACCTTGACTTGCACATTCAGACAGGAAATTAAGCACATGTTTCAATTCTGATCCCACGGGATCCACCTGCCGTTGAAGGCACCAACCCACCCATCGTTTCCATGATGCAGAATATCGCTTACGGGTGGATGGAACCCAAGCTTGTTGTATAAAATCGGCAGCCGCCGATGAAAGTCCCTCAATGCGATCGTGTCTCCCGATATCGTCCAAACCATGAGAGGAAGTTGGTTCTGCAGAACCAGTGGATGTGGGGAGCCCACTGGGTCCTGCAGAAGCAACGGGAAAGATGGCAATACTATTGGAAGAGCCACTGACAGCTCCAACAGTGTTGGAAACCACGACTGCGTTCTCCACAGTGGGGTCACCAAGACCACCGAAGTTCCTTGCCTCCTCACCTGAGCTGCAACCCTGGGAATTAACGCAAAGGGGGGAAATGCGTAATCCCTCAGAGGACCCCACTGGTGAAGAAAAGCGTCTGTGCCCTTCGCCAGTGGGTCCGGTCTCCAACTGTAGAACACTGGGAGTTGAGAGTTTAGGCGAGAAGCAAAAAGGTCCGTCTGGCACGGGCCTCGCATAGTCATGATCTGAAAAAATATTGAACGGTGTAGCTTCCAATCGCTGAAGTCGGTGAGGAACCTGCAGTGCCAATCTGCCACCAGATTGTTCTTGCCCGGAAGGTACTCCGCAACCACACTGATCTTTTGTGACAAGCAGAAATGCCAAAACTCTCTGGCAATGATGGCTAGCATTCGTGACTTTGTCCCCCCCAGATGGTTTATGTATCGGACAGCCGAAACATTGTCCATCCGAAGAAGGATACAACAATTGCTCTTCTGAGGTGAGATCGACCGAATCGCAAATGAGCCTGCAAGTAATTCTAGACAATTTATATGCAGTTGTAACTCTTCTGCAGACCATCGTCCTCCGGTGGCATACTCTCCACACCTGGCTCCCCAGCCCCACTGGCTGGCGTCGGACTCTATGATAATGTCTGGTGACGCCCCGAAAATGGCTCTGCCATTCCAAGCTTCCATGTGCTCTAGCCACCACTGAAGCTCTCCTTGAGCGTCTACGGAGAGAGCGATCGTGTGATCGTAAGAAAACTTTTTCTGTAGATAGTACCTCTTTAGGCGCTGAAACGCTCTGTAATGCAGAGGGCCCGGAAAAATGGCCTGAATTGAAGCCGCCAAAAGACCTACTATCCTCGCCAGTGACCTCAGGGAAATCTTTTGCTTGGTCAGAGTAGCACGGATCTCTCTCTTGATAGTTTTCATCTTGGCCGGGGGCAGAAGTAACTGCGTTGCCACCGAGTCGATTTGAAAACCCAAGAAATCCACTTTTTGGGAAGGAGAAATCATCGACTTCTTCAGATTTATTATGAAACCCAAACTATGCAAAAGCGACATTGCCCACTGAAGATGTATGAGAAGCACTGAAGGATCCTGGGCCATGAGAAGCATGTCATCCAGATAGATGATCATGCGAACTCCCCTTTCTCTTAGCTGTGTGGTCACTGGTTTCAAGAGCTTCGTGAAGACCCAAGGGGCGGAAGACAGTCCGAAGGGGAGGGACATGTATCGGAACCATTGCGCCTTCCATTGAAATTGGAGAAATTTCTGATGGGATGGGCAGATGGGCACCGAAAGGTAAGCGTCTTTCAGGTCTAGCCGGACCATCCAGTCGTTTGCCAGTAGTAGATCCCGGAGTAAATGGATCCCTTCCATTTTGAAGTGTCTGTAAACAACGTAAGGATTGAATTCCCTTAGATTTAAAACCAACCGTTGTCCTCCTCCTTTCTTTACCACCAAGAACACGTTGCTGCAAAAGCCCTCTGGTAAGAGGGGACCCGCAGCAATGGCGTGCTTGGCTAAAAGATCTTGCAGCTCTAATTCGATAAAAACTTGCTCTTGTTGGGAAAAATGGAGAGGGAGGGGAGGGGCAACCTGACTGGGCTGTCCGGTCAATTCTATTTGATATCCCAGAACAGTGTTCAACACCCAGGCATCTGAGGTGATCATGCGCCAATTGTGATGAAAGTAAGCCAACCTGCCCCCCAGAGGAATCGAGGATAGAAGGGTTGGACCTACCTGAGGCTTGAGAGTCGTTGTTTCGAAAACCTCTGTTGACTCCCCTGTTGTATCTGCCTCTAAAGCCACGTGATCTGGCAGGATAGAAGCCGGCCTGTTCCGGTTCTTGCGTGTAGCCCCTGAACCTGGGAGCATATCCTCGGCGAGGACCTTGTGAGGTGAAGCGGCCGGTCGAGCGTCCTCTGCCACGACCGGCCCTGCCAGAGAGCCCTCTTTAGAGAAGACTGGGATTTCTCTAATGACGTAAAAGTGTTCACGAATTTGGCTGTGTCTTTTACAAAACGATCCCCAAAAAGTTGACCATCCGCTAAGGGGCCTGGTTCCGCAGGTGCAAGTTCCGCCAGTTGCGGGTCAATACGTAAGAGGACAGACTTGCGCCTTTCAGAGGACAAAGCACAATTCGCATTACCCAGCATACAGATAGCACGTTGAGTCCACCCTGCAAGAACCTCCGAGTGGATCACAGCGCCAGTCTCTTTCGCTTGTAAAGCCAGTTCCAAAATTTTGGCCAGAGGACCCGAGATGTCTAGCAACTTGTCCTGGCATGCCCGGAGGGCTCTGTCAATACCCTTTTTTGGATCCTTTTTATATTTCTTAAGGAATGTCTGCATTGAATTATCAATTTCTGGGGTGAGAGCTGTTTTGTTTGCAAGATCAGGGCGAGGGCATTCCGAGCGGAGGCGGGCCCGAACCTCCTTATCAAACCTTTTTCGGAGATTAGTCTGCATGTATTCTGCGACAGCCGGGGCCGGAACCCAATCTGAAGATCGTGGATGGACAATGGCCGAAGGATCAAAGGTGAAGGGGGAAGGAGGGACGGGGGAAGAAGAATGTTTGCGTTTCTTTGCCCTCTTGCGTTGTCGGGATTCTTGAGAGGTATCTGTGCCCGTGTCCGTGTCTGTGTCAGTGAGGGAGATGGGCACTGAGGGGCCTTGGTCAGGGGTGGGTTGGGCAGGGTCTGGTTCAGCAGTGTCTGACCGTACTCTTTTGAGCTTTGAACATATCTGGACGTGTGGCCAAGGAAGACCTGGACGTTCAATAGGAGAGAGAGGAGACGGGGCAGGAGTCCCAGAAGGGGGGGGCCTAAAATTTTATCCAGACGTTGAGAAATGGGAAGCAAGGCCGAGGACAAAACCTTATCTAGCTTTTTATCCAAAGATTTATCAATGAGAGACTCCAGAGAGTCGTCATAGTAGTAGTCCTCATCCTCATCTGGACCATAGGCAGCTAACTCATCAACAGGGACCTCAGAGTCCGACATCTTAGTGAATATGAAAAATATTCCGTCCAAAAATTGTATTCTCAGAGAGAAAACTGCGTAAATTATACAACCCCAACTATCAACAAGAAAGGGTGTCGGTCGGGAGCTAGCTGGCGCAGAGAGGTTGCCAGGGGTACCTACAAGTACCTGCTCTAAATAACCAGGAAGGGGTTAACCCTGCCTGCCAAGAAGCAGGATGTCCAAAAATTGTCACTGAAGAATAATATTGCCCTTCAGTTAATAACTGATCTCAATTCAGTGGAAAAATGCCAGGAAACGATGAAAATGAAAATCCCCCGGTACCGGCCAACCTCCTGCAGCTGCCGCGCCCTGTTATACGAGCCCGGGCTGAGGCGTCGATGCCAGCGTCTTTCTCCGGGAGCCTGAGCACGCAATTCCAGCTGCGTGCAGGCTCCCGAGACGTAGGCGTCCGCCCGGCCGGGCTAGGCACGCGTACGCCTTGCTCCCTCGGCGCCAGCAGGCGGCGGGGCGGCCCCGAAGCAACACTCACCAGCGCAGCGGCCACCAGTCGGAACCGCGAGACGTGCGGTCCGGTTCCCAACTAGGGAAAAAGCTCCGGAGAGGAGCTCTGAGGTGTGGCCTGAAAAGGGGGAAAAAACCGAATGACAACGGAGCCTACGGCGCGGGCAGCGCTACACGCACTGCGCGCGACCGGGAAAGGCGAAAACCACTCACGAGGTAAGCGCAGCGCAACAGCCCAGCGCGCAGAACCATCATGAACACACAAGTAGAATTACATTAACTTCACAAACTTAAGCAATAGCTACAATACAAGGTAAAATCACAATCCAAAATATAAATTAACAAAGCACTTATCTCGGCTGCGGAGCAGCAAAGAAAGAGGCAGTCGAGTTGGTGCCTTGATAATTTGTAGACTTTGGACTGTGTTCATTGGTTGATATTAGAGGCGTGGTTCAAAGCCTCATGGGATATGTAGTGTGTTGAAATGTTTTTTATACTTTTCTGTACTTTCATTGGCTGCTGTTTGGAGTAAGTAAAGAAAGAGAAAGCATAATCTGAGCCTCCGGTCCTGCCATAGAATTGCGCTTCATCTTGTCCTTCTTTTGTTTCAAAAAGGTCACGTCAATAAGAACCATAGAGGCGACGATTATCCTCTGTAGGTTTCAAAGATACATTCAAACTCTAACTGCGCCCCCTCGCGTGCTCCTAGGGGTATGTGCAGCAGGCCGGATTACTCTGGTGATGTTTTGAATTTTCTCTACTTGCCGGATGAATTTGACAAATGTTCGTTATCTCTCTCAGATCAGCCCCAAATGAAGTCGTTTTTTTACGCAGATAAAAAATAATAAATCCGTAAAATTAGACTTTTGAACGCTCATGATTTTAGTTTTAACTGTGTGCAGGTAACGTTTTAACATACATGCAAACATTTTGAAATAAGAAAAAGGGTGATTTCGAAAAAAACTTGGAGGACTGTATTTTCCCCTCAGACTTTCACTGAAGAAGAGGCAATTTCTGGCAGGTTAACATGTCAGTATGTATGTTTTCAATATACATACTTGGCCTTCAGTCTTTTTTTCTTTTACAGTTTTATTTAGCTCTAACGACACCAACAGACATTAGCGCACTTTACATGATAACCAGATTATGTTACACATTCTTAAGCACCGGGAGATTTAGTGATTTGCCCAAAATAACATGCTGTATAGGCAAGGCCAGGACTCTAGCCTGATTCCAGTTTCAAAGTCGGTATCTCATCATTCTGTAATTGATAAATTGCATACATCACAATATTTATAAACAGCTAAAATGGCGATTCAGGGGAAACAAGGAATGGCAAAGCCAATGTTTCATCTTTAAAAGGCACTGGCTGTCCTTTTATTTAAAAGAAAATGTTTTATTGCCTAATTTGAACTTCTTGGCAAATGCTAAGAAAAAAAATTAAAACAACTGGTATGAGCGTGATGCCCGTTACGCTTGCATGTATACATACGTATGCGTCATGACGCTGCAGAAACCATTTTTAGGTCGAGCCTGGGCAGCGCATGCGCTGATCAACGAGGCATGCTGTATTCGAGTATGAACTTGAAGCCCCGCCCACTCTCCGCCCATATTTGTCATTGGCTTGTGTCATTGTCCTTCGTAAATGCTGGCTTCTGATTCATTAATAGGCTTGTTAGTCCCTTCTTAGTACCGCCTTGTCTTCATTTGTAACTTCCCATGAGGACTGGCCCTTTTACTTTTATTGTTGCACGGTATGTCTTATTTAGTCTGTAAGCACTATTTTCTTTAATGAGTTTCTCCTACTGAAGGCACGACATGCTTTCCTGCAACATTCAGCATGCATCTACATGGGTAGAAGAAGGCTTTATTGTCGTGACACGTAGTCCGCTCTTCGCATTCCGCCTGGGATTTGTATCTGCCTGTGCTGTTCAACACCTGTATGGTTATGCAGCTTCATATTTTTCTCGGTTGCACTGCTCTCACTCGTTAACAGCTGGTTTTGAATTTCACAGAGTTGTAGGCAGAACCCGAAAAATCCCAAGTTAGTGAACACATCTCGGAGGAAAAGTAGTGAATACGTCGTTAATCTTGATTGCTTTGGGAGGGATGGTGGGAGTAAGTTATGGTACTGGGCAATAGTTAGAAACTAGGTGATGCTTTCATGGTATCTCAAAGATGTGCCTCCTGTCTTTTTGGCTAAGAAGTAGTGAGCACACTGGCGTACATTAGGCTTCTTTCAGATACAATCATTTTGATAGGCTTTGGTCCCCG
Organism: Calotriton arnoldi; assembly: GCA_963921515.1. Lineage (NCBI taxonomy): Eukaryota > Metazoa > Chordata > Amphibia > Caudata > Salamandridae > Calotriton > Calotriton arnoldi. The sequence continues at coordinate 309,223 of CAWUFW010011605.1, read as the reverse complement.
TGTCGGTCTCAGACAAAAAAAGGCAAAGGGACCACAATAAAAATGTCCCCGCCCTATAGCAAACCAGGCAGCTAAAAAAGTGGCCCACGTATATAAATAATGCTATTTTTAAACTTGTAAAGACACGTTATATGGGTATTTTGCAAGGAAGGGAGACTGCATGCATTTGTATTTGCTGCAGACAATGTTCATTGTAATATAGGGGAAATCAACCTTAAAATCTGACTTACCTGGACATAATAAAACAGGCCCACAAACTGATAACAAGCATTTGCAATGCAATAGGTCTCGCATTTGCGAGATTTTGAGCTATTGGCATTGTAAATGACTATGCCTTTTATTAATGTGTTTTGAAAACCAGCAAGCAATGACTATAAGTACAAAGTGCACATAAATAACAGGCATTGTCATTTACAATGCCAATAGGATAAAGTTTCGAAAATGCGAGACCTATTGCATTGCAAATGCTTGTTTAACATTCAATCAGAAATTGTTTATTTACTAGCAGATTGTTAGGTTTGTAGGAGTTAGGGTGGGAAGGGTTTTCAATATGTAAATTATTTTAATTTATAATAATTCTTTATGTAGTTTAATTATGCAATTGCTAATTAAGTATGTACCTTAATGAATTTATTAAATATTATTTTAATTGAGTGTTACATTTTAATTAAGCGTTATTTAATTTATTTATTAAATTGTATAATTAAACAACTTAATTTAATTGTTTTAATTAAAAAAGAATGCAATACTAATTTTTCATGTTTTAATATTAATTTTTATTGGATTTTTTTCTCATTTTCATTTTTAGGGTAGCACGGTGGAAAGTGTTTTGGTTTAAAATATTTTTCATTTTTTTATTTGTAATATATAATTTTGTATTTTTTTAATACTTTATATTGAAGTTTTTTCATTGTTACAATACCAGACGAAGCAGAACTGTGTACATCTGTAATGTAAATAACAACCAATTGTCTCAGCAACTCGTTTCATTACCCCTCATGTCATTATTGGCAGGTTACAAGTGATATTGCATTCCAATCTTACTTCGCTTCCCACCGGTCCACCAAAGCCCCAACCCTCCACATGTGTGTTAATTTATTCATGTATAAGTTGAACATGATGTAGTGGGAATCACAACAAAGAATGAGCACACACACACCAATCCACTTCTTCACATTAGTAATTTTTAAATTTTAATTTGTTTTATGTTTAATAATTAAATTGGTTATTTTGAATATATTTTAAATTTGTATTTTTTCTCTAGATTTAATAACAACCAATCATCATAGCAACTCGTTTTGTAACCCCTCATGTCATTATTGGCAGGTTACAACTGATATTGTGTTACCATCCCTCTCCTCTTCCCACCCGTCCACCAAAGGCCCAACCCTCCACATGTGTGTTAATTTACATTAATATACATGTTGAACGTGATGTAGTGGGAATCACAATAAAGAATGAGCACTATCAGCACACACACAACAATCCAGTCCTTCACATTGGTAATTTTTAAATTTCATTTTATTTGTTTTATATTTATTAAATTTGCTATTTTTAAGATATATTTTAAATTTATATTTTTTCTCTAGATTTAAATGTTTTATTTAAAGAATTTAAGAGTGGGAATGGTATGTTTGATCCCTCCAGAGTCCGACACTGTTGCTAAGATTGGAGTTAGGATATTAAATTTGACACCACCAATGGCCAACATTTTCCCTGCTCTTGGTAATACAGCACTTTCCCTAATGTTTCTTATGTTGAGGTAGGAACAGTAAATCTCACCCATCCAAAGTCCAACACTTTCCCTACTGCTCCTCAGATTGGAGTGAGTTTAGTAAATTTGATTCCTCCAAAGTCCAACACTTTCCCTACTTTTGCTTACTTTGGAGAGGGAATAGTAAATTAGACCCCTCCAAAATCGAACACTTTCCCCACTGTTGATTTGAGTGAAAATAGTACATCTGGCCCCTCGAAAGCCTAGCACTTTCACTACTTTTGTTTACGTTGGTGATGCAATAGCAAATGTGATACACTCCAAAGTCAAAAATGCTCCCAACTATTGCTAAGATTGGAGTGGGAAGAGTAAATAGGAACCCTGCAAAGTCCAACGCTTTCTCTACTTTTGCTTGGTTAGGAGTGGCAACATTTATTAAAAAATGTTACTATTGTTTTAAAAAGTTTCAAAATTATTTTTAAATTAAATAATGTATTATTTGTGCTTTTACATTTAAATTTTTTACTTCATTTATTTTTATTTTTTTATAAATAATTTGTTCTATATTGTTGTCATATATGTTTGCAAATTGTTAGTGTTATTATTATTATTATTATTATTATTTACATTTTTTACATATTGTTTTTATTTTTTATAGTATATATTTTTAATTAAATTAATGTAATATACATTTATTTTTATGTTATTATTATTTTAAACTTTAATATCTATATTTAATTAAATATAGTGCTACACCTGGTAAAATCAATATACTTGCATGTTTTTGATGATATTCTGGGTCACAATATTTTTGCCTTAATATTTTTGTTGTTTACATATAAAGCATGCAAACACCATATTTTGAATCCCAATAACTTTTTATTGATATTTGTTTATCGATATTTGTTTTCTCACTGTTATGTAATGTACAATGCACCACTCCCCTGCCCTCCAGCACTACCACTAGTTCTGTGACACTGACCACAACTTCACTCTCTTCTAGATCAAGCTTCCATAGCCATGCAATCTGCTTGAATGTTCATTTTCCCTGCCACATCCTAAGTATCAAAATGAAAACCCTGCAAACTATATCTAGAAATTTTGTTACATTTTGTGCTAAGTGACCTTTGTGTGCCAATTCAAACAATTTTCTCCTTAAACTTTCTGGGGGTACAAATGTATTGCCTGTTATAACCATTTTGTCTCCACCCACTGATAATTCACCTATTACTTTTTCGTACGGCCGTATTGAATTTGGTACCGTGCTGTACCTCCTTTCTCTCTTCAAAGTCAAGCAAACCACTCCACTCAAAACTGCATCATCATCCATTGCGCTAGACCCCTCTTCACTGGATATTGCTCCTTGGCTGCATTCAATTATATCACCCACACTCACCACTGCTCCTTCCTTTTCGTTAGCATGAACAGTATTTTTATCTCCCTCTTCCCAATGAAATGGCAAATAGGACAGAAAGTCAGTTTGGGTACTGTGCCATTCAGGAATGTGTTTAATCTGATACCGATATTCTTGGAGTCGAGCTGCCAGTCTAGCTAAACTTGCACACGATTAGCCTGCCCCTCAGGGTATTACCACTTTCATCAATGGGTTATCATCTGTGCAAAGTAATACCTGAACATCTCAAATATAGGTTCTAATATACTCCGCACTCCAAGCTGCTGCCAATGCTTCTCTTTCAGTCACTGAATAAGTGTGTTCCTTTCCAGTCACTGAACAAGAAGCAAATGCTACAGTCCTCTAACATCCCCCATGCACTTGGGGTAATACTGCACTTATTCCTATTGCACTAGCATCAACTGTAAGAATTGTTTTATGCCTGGTGTCAAAGGCAACTAATATACCATCAATGCAAATTTCATTTTTGGTTTTGTCAAAACATTGTTGTCGACATTCTTAAGTAAAGCTATGACCTTTTCTATACAAAACTCTTAAATTCTCTGTCTTCTTCATAAAGTTATGTACAAACTTTGCATAACATTCCTAAAAAGGATATAAGCTGATCTTTATCTTGAGGAGCAGATGCTAATTTTATTGCTACCACAAGATCTCTTTTAGGCCTCACTCATTCCACTGATAACATGAACCCTGAATATTCTCTCTCTTCTACTAAAAAATGCATTTCTCTTTTTTCTGTGAGACCTGCTTCACCAAGTCTATCCAAAGTTTGTTTGAGCAATGTTGTCACTTTTCACCATTTCACCAAATACCATATGTAATCCTGAAAGTAGATGACATTGTCCATTCCTTTAAACATTTCATCCATCATTCATTGAACAACATTTGTAGCTGATGATAACCCATATGGCATTCTAGTGAATTTGAAAGTGCCCTCTATGGTTCGGAATGCGGTGAGTGGGTTGGAATCATTGTTCAATTTAATCTGATGGTATGCACTTTTCAGATCTAACTAGCCGAACAACCTTCCACCTTTGAGTTACAGAATGAGCTCATCTAATTTTTGGTAACAGATAATTATCAACAACAATATTTGGTTCAAACTACGCAAGCCTACACAGAACCTTAAGTTTCTGTCAAACTTCTCTGTGATGAACACAAGAGAAATCCAATTTGAAGTTTCAGTCAGTTTGATCACACCTTCTTTCACACTGACCTGTAGCATTTTCTTTAACTCATTTCTCACCACTATTGGCAGTGATCTAACTTTGTGATGAATGGGGAATGCATCAAGCTGCCCTATAAACTTATGCACATATCATTTCAATTCCCCCAATTTTTTCGTAAACACCTGGTTAGCCCCTTTGACAATACCAGTTGCCATAGTCTCCTCGACTACCAAAACTTGGTTATGTGCTCTTGGATTAATTATGATGCTTAGATTGTACTGATACCCTCAGCCTAAAATTGGTGGTCCACTCTCAGCTATGTACAGCTTTTGCTCTATCTGCCTATCTTGAAACGCTATCTTGGCCACTATATACCCTACATTATCTATTTTTTCTCCTTTCTCCTTGGCATTCTCCTCTATTTATGTCTTTTGGTAAACGTTTTACCTGTTGCCATTCTGTTACAAACATACTCCTCTGTATAATTGTATATAATGAGCCTGAATCTGCCATTAAGTCTACTTTAACTTTAATTGTAAATTCTGCTTTTGGTCTGCACTGCCTGCCTTAACTTTCATTGCTGTCAGTAACACATGACATCTTATCAATTTTTGATCATTTTGTGATTTTTCTGACACTACAGCAATATTGTTTCTGAGGTTTTTCTCTACACATGTGCCACATTTCCTGTACTTTCTAATCATGGCATAGCAATTCTAACTATGATAATTACCCGCACATCAATTGCAAAACCTACTACCTTGTTTGTAAGTACCTCGTCCTTTTATTGGTTTACTGCTGCCCTTACTAGTTACTTACTTCTGCATCTTCTTTATCAACACAAGATATATCTACACTACTCCTACTTTCTCTATTCTCCATTTCCCTCATGAAATATTCTGATTCCTTCACCATTGTTGCTATCTCTGCTGCATCTTTTAATGGTGGATTCTTTGCTGCGCTACCCTTTCCTACAGTTTTGTGCTCCTGCACTGTACTATAAATTGACCATGTATTAATTCTTGTCAGTGTTCCAACTTGACACTTGACTGAAACTTTCTTCAACTTGGATACAAATTCATCAACAGATTCTGCTACACTTTGGGGTTGAGTGTAGATTTTCAATCCAGTCATCACAGTATTAGTGCCTTTTTCAACTCTGTTCTCTAAACTTTTCTTTGCTTCTTTGTAGAAATTCTGATTCAGTTGACCATCTTGATCTATGGGCAATGTAATTATTTGTTCTTCTTTGCAAAGGAACTGAGTAATTGCACTTTTTTCTGGTGGGATCGGAGTCTTGTCCATCTAGGGCCTTCAAATAGTATTCAAGTATATCCACCCACTCTTCCGAGTCAATTGGTGGATTACCTGGTTGCGCCAAAAATATTGGGGATGGGAATATTGCGAAGATTATATTGCAAAATGTTAGTAAAACTCATCAAACCATACCTGTTATGACTGATTGCATCCTTTTATATCAACTGCTGTGTGATACTGATACGTTTTATTGTTGTTAGGGAACAAAGCTTCAGAAATAAGGTTGTATGACAGAAGCACTAATGGCTAAACCATGCATGCCTCTACCACGCTGCCCCAACAACGAATGTGTCTTAACAACGCATTCCTTTGCCATGCATGCTATACCACACAATTTTGTGGTAAAGGCAAGATTGGTAAAGGGATATGCATGGTAAATATCACACCCTAGCACCAGGAAACAACCTGAACGAAACGTACCCGCGAACTCCGACCCGCGCAATACGATGCAATGGGTGCAAAATCAGACCGACTCGCACGGAGCCCAAGCCGTACGACCGACACGCATACAAAAGCCAGCCGAACAAACACAATACCCCGCGAACGATGCGTACGCTGCATATGAAACGGAGCTGAAACACAGCGGGAACGACTCGGACAGGCGCGCACGAGACAACTGCAACGTCCTACTCGGTCAGAAGAACGACTCCTACATGCACAATAATCACTAATGAAAAAATACAAAAAAAAAGGGCCAAACAAGCAATGACAAAGCCAATAAATACAGGGGGAGAAAAAAATGGAACAAGGACACACCCCCAACTCCACCTACATAAAGCCCACAAATCCCTACCATGATCCTTTGAAAATTCCACTGACCTGCCAGCACACAACACCATCACACAGCAAACACAGACACACACACAGCTCATCCAACACAAAAGCCACACACCATTAGCACCTCAACAAATAGCACCCTCACACACACACAGCAAAACCTACACTCACACACCCTCACTTGCACACACACACACATCAATCACCACCACCACCCATCACCATGCCCCTAAAGAAGAATCCAAAGTTCCTAGATAGTGAATTGGAAGTCATGGTAGACGAGATCCTGAGGGTAGAGCCACAGTTGTTTGGCACATTGGTCCAACAGACCCCCATGTCGCAGAAAACCAAGATGTGGGCGAGGATCGTCGACAGGGTGAACGCACAATCACCATGTTTGCGCACAAAGGAAGACATCCAGAACAGGTGGTATGATGTGCGCAGGAGGGTCAGAGACCTACTCAAGAAGGATTACCTCCTGAGCCAGCACACCGGCAGTGGCCCTCCTGCAAAACCACTATACCTCAGGCCCTGGGAGGAGAAGGTGCGGGCCATCCTACCACCAGTGAGCGTATATGGACTAACAGACATCCCAGAGCCTGGTGAGTACACAACTAATATACACAATATTGTGTGCCAATTCACACACATCACTCTCAAGGGGACAGTCAAACCATCCACCCCTAGCAAATCAACAGCAACAGCAACCAAAAGATAATCATCCCAAGATGTGTATGTCAGTTAGATTAACACAATACATGCCATCTCATAGTGATATGTAACTGTGTCATGACATGTACAAACACAACAACAAATAGAGCAAGGCAGTGGTACAAATGTAACCAACAAACACTGCCTGATATTTTGCCACCACTAGAACACCACCTCACAGGGAAGCTCACTTAAAGGAAGGAAATCTGTGTATGCTGGTGAAGTCAGTGTAGCCAATAGCATGATGGGAGTTGTAGTCACAGATATTGGTCACCCTCACAATTGGCCCATCAACACCACTCCGAACCATGCTCACATCACAGGGAGTGGATAAGGACTGACAAGGTGGCTGACACTGGCTACTGCTGTGGGGTGCACAAGGCCCTGCTGGGAACTGTGCACCAACAAACAGCAGGACACCACTGTCAGCCATCTTGCCATTGCTGTCACACTCACACACAGTGAAGTCCACTCAAAAGCAAGGAAGTACGGGCATGCTGGGAAGGGGGTGTAGGCAATAGCATGATGGGAGTTGGAGTCACAGATATTGCTCAGCCTCACAATTGGCCCATCAACACCACTCTGAACCATGCTCACATCACAGGGAGTGGAAAAGAACTTACAAGATGGCTGACACTGGCTACTGCTGTGTGGAGCACAAGGCCCTGCTGGGAACTGTGCACCAACAAACAGCACAACACCACTGCCTGACATCCTGAAAGCCAACTTGCACTCTCTGCAATGCAAGCACATTGCATGGTGGGATATCTGGCTGGGTGGGAAGGAGGACTCACAGCACTGACCATAGTTACAAGCAGCTCACCTCACACACACCCTCAACACAAACTCCACATAACCCACCTGGGAGAATGCAATGCCTCACATACCAAATGAAGATCCCACAAAGAACCACCACCCTGGGTAATGCTGTGTGAAGCACAGGGACACACCTGGGACTTGTAGCCAAACAAACGCAAGGACAACACTATCAGCCTTCCTGTCAGCACAGGCACACTACCCCACAGGGAAGCACAGTCCAAAGGAAGGAAGTACGGGCATGCTGGGAAGGGGGGTGTAGCCAATAGCATGATGGGAGTTGGAGTCACAGATATTGCTCAGCCTCACAATTGGCCCATCAACACCACTCTGAACCATGCTCACATCACAGGGAGTGGAAAAGAACTTACAAGATGGCTGACACTGGCTACTGCTGTGTGGAGCACAAGGCCCTGCTGGGAACTGTGCACCAACAAACAGCACAACACCACTGCCTGACATCCTGAAAGGCAACTTGCACTCTCTGCAATGCAAGCACGTAGCATGGTGGGATATCTGGCTGGGTGGGAAGGAGGACTCACAGCACTGACCATAGTTACAAGCAGCTCACCTCACACAACCCCTCAACACAAACTCCACATAACCCACCTGGGAGAATGCAATGCCTCACATACCAAATGAAGATCCCACAAAGAACCACCACCCTGGGTAATGCTGTGTGAAGCACAGGGACACACCTGGGACTTGTAGCCAAACAAACGCAAGGACAACACTGTCAGCCTTCCTGTCAGCACAGGCACACTACCCCACAGGGAAGCACAGTCCAAAGGAAGGAAGTACGGGCATGCTGGGAAGGGGGTGTAGCCAATAGCATGATGGGAGTTGGAGTCACAGATACTGCTCAGCCTCACAATTGGCCCATCAACACCACTCTGAACCATGCTCACATCACAGGGAGTGGACAAGGACTTACAAGATGGCTGACACTGGCTACTGCTGTGGGGAGCACAAGGCCCTGCTGGGAACTGTGCACCAACAAATAGCACAACACCACTGCCTGACATCCTGAAAGGCAACTTGCACTCTCTGCAATGCAAGCACGTAGCATGGTGGGATATCTGGCTGGGTGGGAAGGAGGACTCACAGCACTGACCATAGTTACAAGCAGCTCACCTCACACACCCCCTCAACACAAACTCCACATACCCCACGTGGGAGAATGCAATGCCTCACATACCAAATGAAGATCCCACAAAGAACCATCACCCTGGGTAATGCTGTGTGAAGCACAGGGACACACCTGGGCCTTGTAGCCAAACAAACGCAAGGACAACACTGTCAGCCTTCCTGTCAGCACAGGCACACTACCCCACAGGGAAGCACAGTCCAAAGGAAGGAAGTACGGGCATGCTGGGAAGGGGGGTGTAGCCAATAGCATGATGGGAGTTGGAGTCACAGATACTGCTCAGCCTCACAATTGGCCCATCAACACCACTCTGAACCATGCTCACATCACAGGGAGTGGACAAGGACTTACAAGATGGCTGACACTGGCTACTGCTGTGGGGAGCACAAGGCCCTGCTGGGAACTGTGCACCAACAAACAGCACAACACCACTGAATGACATCCTGAGAGTCAACCTGAACCCACTGCAAGGGTGGCATGCTTCATGGTGGGATAACTGGGCCAGGTGGAGAAGGATGGCCGGATGTCCACCAAATACAACCAATGCTGGCCATGCACACACCTCAACATTCATAGTGAAATGCCCCAGGTATGCATGACAATGTGCTACACCAATATCAACCTCTTACTGTGACAACTTAGGACAATGCAATGTACATGCCCGCATCCAGAGATACAGTCACAACTGTCAGGTGTGTGAACCATTGATGCCTGTAGAAACATTACATACAATGTGTGTCTCTTCCAAATACAGGTGACGATGATGGTGACACAGCAGCAGGCGAGGAGGAGTCCCTGTCCCAGGCTCCGGGGGACACAGAGCTCACTGGTGTGGAACAGCCTCTGCCCACCTCGGATGGCGAAGACCTACCTGGCACCTCCGGTCTGAGTCATCATGCAGCACCAGCTGGACCAACATCTGCACCCCCTGCACCAACCCCTCCAACAACTGCCAACATACAGACCACCCACGCCGACACGGACAGACCAAGGACCACCGCTGACAACAGCACAGGGTCCCAGGCCCACCGTGGAGCAACGGATGACAACACCACTAACAACCCCCAAGTGGGCCTCGGGTCACCTGTGCGTGCCACCGCAGGTCCTGCACGTGTCGCCAGGGGTGGTGGGAGGGGTGGTAGACATAGGTCGCTGCTTGCAGAGGGGTCTGGACTGCATGATGACCCACAACTGGCACGCATCGCTGATGCGTACCAGGATAGCACCGGAGAGGTCAGACAGGTAGTGGGGATCCTCAAGGACATACAACAGCAGCAGGCTGCCCATCATGCCCGCTTGGACTCCCACATGGCCCGTGTGGAGACACACATGGCCCGTGTGGAGACACACATGTCGGGCATGGAGTCCAAGTGGGATACATTGCAAGAACTCACAGCTGTGCATAGGGACATATTGACATGCCTCCGCCAGATTAGCACCAACATGGCCACACCTCCCTGTGTGCCCACAACATCTGGTGCTGCAACAACTGACACCGCCACAGGGAGGGAGGAGGACTCTGGCAGAGAGTCCCCTGCTCTGCAGCAGCCTGCACGTGAGGGTCCCCCCACAAAGAAGAGGGGTCGTCCGAGGAAGGAAAACTGAGAGGTTGATGGCCACGTACATCCCCCAGGAAGCCAACACCTGTTCCGGAAATTCTCCTTTGTGTGCAAACGTTTCACCCTGTCGAATGCAACACTACTTTCCCACATGACATGGGGAGTTCAAGTTGGACTAATGTATCATATGACTGTGGACTTCACTCAGGACATTTCTGCTACCAAGACTTCCAACTCATCTGGGAACTTTGGATCACAATCACAATGTACAGCACCCACCATCCTGTGCACTATACACACACACATTTCTGTAAATAAAATCACTAGTACACCATACTTGCCACTGTTGTTATTCAAATGTGGATACTGTTATGGTGATGATGTTCTGCTAAATTACACTGTGTATGCTAACTGCTACAGCAAGTACAACACCATCGTGTGAGTCATGGTGACGTGACACATATGAGGGAGACACACCACTAGGGCTACACAACACAGACACCAGGGCCATCGGACTCATCGCCCACAGTGATGTTGGCAGGAAATACAGTGGAATGCACAGACACCACACCTATTCAGAGCCTGTGTCAACTAGCCCACAGGTGCAGTAAGCAAATATCAGTCAGATGTGTGACCACAGACAACGCACATCCCAAAGTGAAGCACTGGTTTATTACACATTTGTAACATGTTACCACTACAAATGCAAGTTAATCCCACGTGGCAGTGGCCACACAGTCAACAAGTGCAGAAGATATGAAGTCCAGGGGTGTGTGGCACATCACCTGTAGGGAAACGACTGCTGCCACCCTGAAAGCTGAATCATGGTGTTGGGGGATCCAAGTTGACCAAACAACTCTGTAAGCACCCTGTGAAGGACAGACATGACACACAGTCAAAACCACTGAAGAACCGGACAGAACTGCAATACTCATGCCCTAAACATGTCACAAGATACCTACACAAAAGCACGTTTGCATGTCAACACTGTTGGGGAGTACAGACTACCTGTAAGGACACATCGCTGCACGCATCCAGTCAAGTGGCACATGGCCACACTAAAACAGCACCAGGGCACCACCCACACATATCATGCAAACTCACATCATTCACATTGCATCTCCCCGGATACTCACATTCAGCTGAAGAAGTTGGTGATGAGCTGTGTGCGGACATCACCACCATCATCATCATCATCACTGGCACCGTGGTCCAGGCCAGGATCCTCCACAGGTGGCGGACGTTGGTCATCGTCATCCAGGATGAGAGGCAACTCCTTCCGCACTGCCAGGTTGTGGAGCATGCAGCAAACGATGACAATCTTGCACACCTTTGCTGGGGCATATGGGAGGGCCCCTCCTGTCTTGTCCAGACAGCGGAAGCGGCTCTTCAGGAGACCAAAGGTCCGCTCGATCACTCTCCTGGTCCGACCATGTGCCTCATTGTAGCGCATCTGGGCTGGTGTCACAGGGTTCCTGAGGGGTGTCAGCAACCACGGCATGTTGGGGTATCCGGAGTCACCTACAGACAGACAATTGCACATTAGCTGAGTTCAAAAAGTGGGCGGAATACAACATAGCAGAACACACACAATGGTACAAAGTCAGTACACACCGACAAGCCAGGCACGCTGGTTCGGCATCTGTGACATCATCCTCGGGATGCGACTACTCCTCATCACGTAGGCATCGTGAGCAGAACCGGGGAAACGGGCACACACATGTGTGATGGTCATATCTGCAAGACATACCACCAGCGCATTGATCGAATGGTAGTGTTTGCGGTTACGGTAGGCCTGCTCATGTGCCTGTGGTGGTACCAAAGCCACATGTGTTCCATCAATGGAGCCAATTACATGTGGCATCCTCCCCAGGGCATAAAAGTCACTCTTAACGTCAGTGAGTTGTCGACGTTTGGGGAAATAGATGAACTGGTTCAGGTTCCTCAACATAGCTACCAAAACATCGCGTAGCACACGGCTGAACATAGTCTGTGACATCCCACCATCAGTCGCCACAGTGTGTTGGAAGGTACCGGTGGCAAAGAAGTGTAGGGCTGCCATTACCTTCACCTTGGGTGTCAGCGCCGTAGGGTACGGCCGGCCCGGTTGCAGATGTGGTGCCAAGCGCACTGCCAAATCCTCAATCAGCTGCCTGGTGAAGCGGTACCGTCGGATGCTGTCACGTTCCACCATCGTTGCCAGGTCAGGGAATGGTTTATGGACAGCTGGAGCCCTGCAGTGCATAGGATGAAGAAAGAAAGATTGTCAGTCACCCCACAGATGTGCCCTTCACCATACTCAATTTCACATGATACATCATTACAAGACACAAGTACTTGATGTGTGTGCCGTTCTGTTCGGACATAACTCGCACCTACATGGCCATCATCTAAGTTCTCAGTACAACATGTGTGCACAACAGGTACCAGGTTGTGCTATGGGAAACCATTAGGCTGTATCACAGTACCCATTTACTGCTGTCACGTTCCACACACACACCACAGTGACATGTCTGGACAGATGCGCCACAGGCATGACAGCACATTGACAGGTAGATTCCCAGGGACCCTGTCTTGCCACATGGACACTGGCATGACATGGCGTATCATGTACACGTCAGAAAAACAAACATGACTCCCACAGGTAGTGGCCCCTGTTGACTCCGCAGGACAGACATGGACGTCAGTGACACACACACGCACAACATCAAAGTCCATGCACAAACAACGTTGCTGTGGAGACTGTCTCCCATCGTGCACATGGAATCAGAGACATCGGAAACACAACATGCACACAGACTGTGGAGGGACATCACTATTGTGGCAATGGGTCATCCTGTTACGAACATGCCTTCCCCCATGGGACCCTGGGGGTATGTGACATGTCACACACATACACAACCTGGAAATGTGACCATGCCACATGCTCTGAAATGAACTGTTGCACATCACAGTGGTCATGTGCACAACACACAAAGGACCCTGTCCCCATGAACACATGCACAGCCTGGGTGTGGATGCCCACCAATGCCACCACAGAAACCACATGTCAACCCCCATACACAGAAAAGGTAATGCAGCCTTACATGCCTTAGGAAACAGTGTGGAGTGGGTGTGGTGTTGTAGGTGTGCCCCTGTGTCTCTGGTAGGTATATGTGGCTGGCATATGTTCACCAGTGACAAGCATGGTGACACATGCGACTGACCTGTACAGGTACGCGTTGTACAGCAATGGACCGATCGGTGTGCCCAGCTGGCCCATTGCATGTGTTGTGTGCGGGTACGCGTTGTACAGCAATGGACCGATCGGTGTGCCCGGCCGGCCCATTGCATGTGATGTGTGCGGGTACGCGTTGTACGCCGAAATACGCGTTGTACAGCAATGGACCGATCGGTGTGCCCGGCCGGCCCATTGCATGTGATGTGTGCGGGTACGCGTTGTACCCCGAAATACGCGTTGTACAGCAATGGACCGATCGGTGTGCCCGGCCGGCCCATTGCATGTGTTGTGTGCGGGTACGCGTTGTACAGCAATGGACCGATCGGTGTGCCCGGCCGGCCCATTGCATGTGATGTGTGCGGGTACGCGTTGTACCCCGAAATACCCGTTGTACAGCAATGGGCCGATCGGTGCGCACGCATTGGCTGGGGCCTGGCATGGCAACGGTCGCGTTTTCGTGGCTCCAGCGAGTCTGATGCAGTGAATTCAGTTGGCCATCCACAACAATGTTGCAAAATCATAGATGTCATGAATTTGAAGATTTGAAGGATGCTGTGGGCGTTTATTAGTGCTGCTATTCCATGGATTGGTCAGATTCAGAAGATGCAAACGACTTGGACCAATCACTTTGGACACATGGGACAGTATCTGCCTCTGCAGCACACATATAATGCTGGCTGTTCCCCTGAGAGCTCACTTGCCTGCACTACATGCTCCAGGACGACATCTGCCAACAACACTGCTGCTGTCTCTGCATCCTCTGGCTACTGCAATGGCACGTACTGTGGATAGAGCCCCAGCCTTCAGCCTTGAGGAGAACCAGGCCCTGCTGGACAGCCTCCTTCCACAGTACAGCAAGCTGTATGGGAAACCAGGGGAGCAGGTGAGTGTGCTGTCCACTGCCTTACCAATTGTGCATGTTGTCTGACTAGCAGGACTTACAGTGTGCACACCACTGGCTAGCATGCTCACTGAGTAGTTGTCACACCCCAAAGTGTGTAGTTACATGCACTGAACAGGTACAGTGCAGTAACAGTGCATTCCAAAAAGGTTTACTCCCCATGCAATGACACCATGTAGTGACTGCTGGCAAACTGTTCATAGCCATTGTTGCACTGCCTATGTACATCATATGCCCCTGTGATTGAGACATGTATATCCAACTGTGTGATGCACGGATATGTTGCATGTGTAGTAATGGCCTTTTTCACTTTGTCATCCTCACAGGTCGATGCCCACCAGAAGCAGGAAATCTGGCTGACCATCGCCCGGAAAGTAAGATCCGTGGGGGTCTACAGGCGCAGGATCCGCAACTGCCAGAAGAGGTGGCAGGACCTTCGTGGCTGGACCCGGAGGATCGCAAGGGTCCAGCTGAAGCTGTCGCCTCCTCGCAGGAGGGGCGGACACCGGACCCTGACCCCCACATGCTCCGGATCCTGGCGGTGGTCTTCCCTGACCTGGATGGGCAGCTGAAGGCCAGACAGCAGCAAGGAGGGGGTGAGTCCATGACTGCACTGTGCACTTTGTCTGACATGCTATGTGCCCTCCTCTGGCCTGGTTAAACTTCCACAGTACATCAGTCATGTGGTCCAGGACCCATGTCCCTCATTTGTGACATGCCCACTTCTCCTCTGATACGCATATGTGTGGCCCTTACAGTCAGGAAATTGTGTCACTTGGGGACTGTGTCATTGCATTTAGCTTCGCTCAAGGTGGGGGACAGCATTTGTTCCCGTGACTATGTTGTGGGATTCATGTGTGGGTCAATTGCTTACACAATGCCTAAGTTCTGACATGTAATCTGGGTGTAACTTTGATATGTGGTCCACTTGCTGATCTGAATCACCACATGTCCCTGGGGAATTTGGCACACACCCATACTGCCGGTGGGAACAATGTTTGGGCCTCAGGAGTATGTGTATCAAGTGGGTCACACGTGCTTAGCCACATGCCTACTGTCCAGGACTCATTCCTCTTACAGGTGGAGCGGGACAGTCATGCCTACTCCAGGGCATACAATACACTCTGTACTCCCACTCCAGTGTACCATCTGGCATGTTGTGATCAGTGAAATGTTCCCTCAGGTGTCTGCCTCTGTGTCATTGTGCTGTGTCCTCGTTGTCAGGACTACTGGTATGTTTATCGGTTAGGGCTCAGCATGCCAGCGGAGATGTGACCATGATAGACGAAACTTCTGTGATTTTTAGGTGTCTGATCACTTGACTGTGCACACAGGTGTATGCGACTGTGACTTTCAGGCAGCTGTTTCTCATTCACAGCACACTGTGAGGTGCTCATGTTCAGAGAGTTGTGTTTCATGTCCCCCATATGTCCAATTGGTATGACGTGGACAAGTAGTAGTACTGATAATGTGGTTTTTGGGGGATGGACATGTGCACTTGTCAGTTACATAACTTGCATTCCCCATGTCCTAGGATTGTGACACAGTGCAGACTGTTGTTGGCTGGCTGCCATGCCCATGTGACTGGAGACAGTGATGTATGACTTTGCACGCATGCCTGTGTCATGGCATTAAACTTCCTAAGAGTGATCCTGCAGGGGAGTGACATGTGCAACATGCCCCCCATTGTGGCATTGACTATCCGGACATGGGTGCATCATGGTGTGTGGTGCTGGTATGCATCACATGCATTTCTATTTAGACTCTGGCCATCCCTTCATCCGGACACCTGCACTGACTTAGTGGCAAGAGATGTGTTGTGTGCATGTTCACATACTTCACCGTGTTCCCTGCAATGTCCAACAACTGTGTAGGTGGTGCATGTGTCCACACTGGGGTCTTACCATCAGACAGACACCAGACAGATGGGTGCAAGGGCAGGAGGGGTGTGAGTCCCATTGTTGACCATCAGACTGACAATTGGCTTCCACAAATCTGTGTGAGGACTTTAGGCAATGTTCAACTAAGGATGCCTGGGCTGGCTCTGTGATGTGCTGTACTTACTGTGGTGTGTGCGTTCAGTGCAGGTGACTAATGTTTGTCTGTTTCCCTAATTGTTTGCAGATACATCCACGGCCACAGGAGGGGACAGCTCCACGGACCAGGAGGAGCAGCGGAGCCAGACTGGGTCAGCGTCCGACGAGTGGTCAGAGGGACCCAGTGGCACGGAGGGCGAGGGGAGCCACACCGAGGAGTCCTCAGCACCATCCACCTCAGCTGAGGACCACAGCAGCTCGGAGGATGACTCCCTTGTGGAGGCGGGTGTCAGCAGCCACCAAAGTCAAGCTAGTCTGTCTGGCCCTGCCACCACCACCACCACCACCGCCCTCCCATTGGCTCCCATTCCTGAGGTCCGTGGAGGCTCCCGTGCTCGGGAGCGTGTCTCCTTCATGCCAGGCAACGCACCCCCTGCCCCTGTGTCCCCTGCTGCCCTGAGTGAGGAGTCTGTGTACCTCCTTCGGCAGTTCCATGTAGGGCAGACAGCAATGCTGACTGTCCTCCATGCACACACCACTCTGTTGACACAGCTGGTGTCGTTCATGGAGGGCATCTCAACGGGTATGTCTGCCCTACAGAGGAGCAATAGGTCCATGGACTCCTCCCTGATGGCAGCAGTGTCCCTCCTCCAACAGTCCCTCACCCCTCCCACCTCTGCCCCATCCACACTTCCTGCCACCCTACCTGTCCAAAGCACATGCACACCTGCACAATCACCCAAACACACAGACACGAGCAGCACAGACACACCCAAGAGAAAGGCAAGACGTGCACACAAGCATCCTCAGGGGACTGATACCACAGACACAGGGGATGGGGAACACACACACACACAGGCATCCACAGTCACTCCGCAGTCCTCCAAATCCTCTCCCTCCAAGACCCCTTCCCTTGCCTCACCTGCTACCCCACATACACAGCAGCTCTTCCTGTGTGACCTCGGCCTCTTCCCTCCAATCCTGCTGATCCAGCATACCGGGTGAAGAGGAAGTCCACCCACACAGAGGGGAGTGCCCCTCGCCCCCGGACACCCTCCCCCAGGTGCAGGCAGACACAGGACCCCATTAGGAAGTCCCCCGGACCAGGAAGAGCAAGACCCCACCACCACCACCACGCAGCTCCACCACCCAGTCTCTCTCCTCCATCCCCAGGCCACCACTCCACAGGTTCCCCCGCCACACCCTGCCCCAGGTTCCCCCACACACCCATACTGCATCCCCAGACTGCTTAGGCCCTCCCCCCCTGCCACTTGCTCTTCCACACCCAACCCAGACGCTCTGCCTGTTAGTGCCACTGGTGTGGGGACCGGGTCCCCCCCTCTGTCCTGCCCACCTCATCTGCCCACCCTTCCACTCCCTTGGAGTTATGCACTGCAGTGGAGTCCACAACCACCCCGTCTGACTTGGGCACTGCAGTGGGGACCCATTCCACTACATCAGACCAGCCCACTGCAGTGGTTGCAGCACCCACACCAACTGACTTGTGTAGCACGGTGGTGCTGGCCCCCCCTGAGTCAGACACCTCCACTGCAGTTGCCGGTGACACTCCTGCACCCACCACCCCTTCACTGCCTCACTCTGCCATCCCCTGATCCTGTCCCTGCGGTGCCTGGCCTGCCCCTTGTATGCCCCTCCAAGGGGGATGTCCCCTGTCCGTACCAGTGCAGGCAAGCAATGGGTGACCAGTTGTCACTTGTCACCCTGTTGGGACATGGATTTTGGACTGGCCATTGGCCTTAGTTTCTTTTGGACGTCAACTTTTAATTTTACATTAGCTGAATAAAGCCTCTTTTTGTTTAATTGAGGTGTTTCTTTTGATGTACATGATGTAGATGAGTAGCATCCTGCATTTGCAGTTGTTATAGTGTTCAGATCAGGAAAATGAAGTGTTGCTGTGATGGACTCCATGTGGTCCATGGGATATGTGTCCTGTTCTACTCTGGATCTATGGCATCCTTTGCTGCAGTCTGAGGGTGTAATGTTCAGCATTTGACACAGGGATGTACGTTTTGCAATTGTAAAGGAACATCTTTGTCTTACACTGATGCACATCTGGTGGGCTTACCACTGTTCAATGTTTCAATTTCCCTGACTGTGTGCCCATCTCCACTGGACATGCAGTTTTGCACATCAATGTTGAAGGACTCATCTGTGTATACAGTGCAACTGGCTTGACACGTGTTTTGGGTGTATGCAGATGACTGACGTGACACTCCCGTACCCAGGCTGATGTGAGCAGAGCCTTCTGTGTGTTGTAGTTGTTGACTCACTGACGGAGTGTCCTGCTGACATGTTTGAGTCGTGCACAGACAAGGTTTGGCACAGCGGACCTTCCACAGGAGTGGAGTGCCCTCATGGCAGTGTGTAATCCCGTGACATTGCGTGTGCCCGTGTTGTGTGTTGTGTAAGCATGTCTGTGCGTGTTCCCTTCCCTTTTCCTACACAGGCTGTGTCCCTAGGGATGTTCCTGTTTGTGTTGCTTGCAGAGTTGGTCTGTGTTCATCCAGCATCTTGGACCTGGTTTCTCTGTGATGTGGTTGCATGGCAAACTAATGTTCATGAGGTTGTCATCCCAGGTTGTCTTTGTTGTCAGGGCTCGGGATGTGGGCAAACGGTGATGGGACACATTCAGGATTCCCCTTGGCACTTGTTGTTTACACAAGTCATGTGAATTTCAGTTTGTGGTAGCTTTCAGTGATTGTGACACGGTGTGTGTGTGACTGCTGCCACTCCTCAGGGTCAGAGCTGCAATGTTGGAAGTTGTGTACGTGTGTTCTTTGTGTGTCACCTTGGCTTCTTCGTAGGTGTGTGACTATGGCCAGGATCCCATTGATTGTGGTGGATTTCACATCATGCCCATGTACGGCGTACTGTGCTGTGTGTCAGACATTGACGAGTCTTATTGACTGGCCATGTGTGATGGGTATCTGCACCTTAGTTCCCCCCACCACCCCTGGGATTGTCATGGGTGCATGTGCACTGTCACCAGTCCATGTGAGCTTCACTGCTGCACATTGGTGGAGATCAGGGTGTGTGGTGTTGAGTGTGCAAATGTGAGTTGTTGCACGGCTAGACCCCTACCTCCATATTGGCCTTGGCTGGCAGGCCGTGCTGATTGATTGGAGCTTGTGTAGGTGTGATGGTAGTTTGTTGCTCAGGACACATGGCTGTGGTTCACAGTGTGAACGACATCTACCTTTGTCATCACAGTGGGATTGTCATGCAGGCTAGTGGGGTCCCTGGGGATAGTGCTGTGGTGGGTCTGTCTCTTGCTGTGTTAGTTGCTGTTCCTACAAGCTTGTGTGACATGTGTAATTTGGCCTCCCTCTCAGCTGACGATGCCTGATTGCCCACATAGGGGTATCCGATCCATGAGTAACTTTTGTATGGCACTGTATACACATCTGTGTGATTGGAGTTCAGGCCTCCTCATGTGTTGTGTGGTTGCCTGGGGACACTGGCACACACACCCCCATCACCTGTTGTGTTTGAAATGCAGTGTGAGTCTGCCTGTTTGTGTTTGTGCATTTGCACCACTGCATTGAAATGAAATGAAATGAATGAAATGAAATTTGTACTTGTAAAGCGCACCCATACCCCCAAAGGGGTGTCCAGGCGCTGTACGCATACCGCTGTGGAACCCTTCCTGGCTTTACCCTGTGAAATGTCCACTCCTGGGCACCCCCAGGGTGAAGCCAGGCATCCCAGCGCTGTTGGGGCCGTTGTGGAGATTAAGCAAGCTATTGCCCAGAGTTGCAGAGTGGGACCCATGATTAGAATAGGCACCGAGGCGAGAATTATCAGGTCCGAGGAAATTGAGCCCAAGACCCGCCGAGGCGGGAATTGAACCCTGGTCCCGGGCCAGATCTCTGCATCAGGGTCTGCCGCTCTAACCATTGAGCCACACTTCTCCATTGGCATTTCTGTAGTGTGCCATTGTCTGTATGTTGTTTGGTGGCTTTCCCCAGCTGTCCCTGGGACTCCTAGGTCATCAGTCAGCACAATGATCATGGTTTGTATGTCCCATTGATGCCATGGTATGGTATTTGTTCACCTGACATCGACAGTCTCCACAGGATATCTACATTTGTGTGTCCATTGGTGCAGATATGTGGCTCAGCATTATGATGGTCACTTCTGTCATTGTGTTATTTGTGAATATTGACAATGTGGTCCCCCATGGGTGATGTTTGTATGCACATGGCCAAAACGATGTTTCTGTGACATTGCACTGTTTGCCCCGCCCAATCTATGTTGCTATGGGACACAAGCACTACTATGCCACTGATGTGTTTGTTGTTGTGTGACCAGGATTCATCCATACAGTTTGGCTTTCGCAGCTTTTACCATGACTACACTTACCTTATGATCACCGTGGTGATGGTGCTTTTGGCCCCATTGCCACACTGTTCAAAAGGTGTATCAGCTATGGCCCCCCCACTTACCTTTTGGTCATTGTGGTGATGGGGCTTTAGGCCCCATGGCCACACTGTTCAAGAGGTGCATCAGCTATGGACCCCACACTTACCTTTTGGTCACTGTGGTGATGGGGCTTTAGGCCCCATGGCCACACTGTTCAAGAGGTGCATCAGCTATGGACCCCACACTTACCTTTTGGTCACTGTGGTGATGGGGCTTTAGGCCCCATGGCCACACTGTTATAGAGGTGCATCAGCTATGGACCCCACACTTACCTTTTGGTCACTGTGGTGATGGGGCTTTAGGCCCCATGGCCACACTGTTCAAGAGGTGCATCAGCTATGGACCCCACACTTACCTTTTGGTCACTGTGGTGATGGGGCTTTAGGCCCCATGGCCACACTGTTCAAGAGGTGCATCAGCTATGGACCCCACACTTACCTTTTGGTCACTGTGGTGATGGGGCTTTAGGCCCCATGGCCACACTGTTCAAGAGGTACATCAGCTATGGACCCCACACTTACCTTTTGGTCACTGTGATGATGGGGTGTTCGACCCCATGGCCACAGTGGTCATGGTCTGCTTGCATTGTGGAGGCCACACACATTTATGTGTGACACATGTGATAGTGGGTCACATTGTATGTTCAATGTCATGTTCAGTGTTGTAGGCATTTGACACAGACTACACACGCTTGTCATGGTGTTGGGGGGATGTAATTTTCTGTCATTCCTTATGTGGGAGTATGCTGGTTGTGTCATGCATTACCCGTCCTATGAGTAGGGGTGGTGGTAGTGGCAGGCATCCAGCCCCCCTGAGTAGGGGTGGTGGTAGTGGCAGGCATCCAGGCCCCCATGAGTAGGGGTGGTGGTAGTGGTAGGCATCCAGACCCCCCTGAGTAGGGGTGGTGGTAGTGGCAGGCATCCAGGCCCCCATGAGTAGGGGTGGTGGTAGTGGCAGGCATCCAGCCCCCCTGAGTAGGGGTGGTGGTAGTGGCAGGCATCCAGGCCCCCATGAGTAGGGGTGGTGGTAGTGGCAGGCATCCAGCCCCCCTGAGTAGGGGTGGTGGTAGTGGTAGTGGTAGGCATCCAGCCCCCCCTGAGTAGGGGTGGTGGTAGTGGTAGGCATCCATCCCCCTATGGGTGGGGATGGTAGTAGTGACAGGCATCCAGGCCCCCATGAGTAGGGGTGGTGGTAGTGGTAGGCATCCAGCCCCCCCTGAGTAGGGGTGGTGGTAGTGGCAGGCATCCAGCCCCCCGAGTAGGGGTGGTGGTAATGGTAGGCATCCAGCCCCCCCTGAGTAGGGTTGGTGGTAGTGGCAGGCATCCAGCCCCCCCTGAGTAGGGGTGGTGGTTGTGGTAGGCATCCATCCCCCCCTCAGTAGGGGTGGTGGTAGTGGCAGGCATCCAGCCCCCCCTGAGTAGGGGTGGTGGTAGTGGTAGGCATCCATCCCCCTATGGGTGGGGATGGTAGTAGTGACAGGCATCCAGGCCCCCATGAGTAGGGGTGGTGGTAGTGGCAGGCATCCAGCCCCCCCGAGTAGGGGTGGTGGTAGTGGCAGGCATCCAGCCCCCCCTGAGTAGGGGTGGTGGTAGTGGTAGGCATCCAGCCCCCCTGAGTAGGGGTGGTGGTAGTGGCAGGCATCCAGGCCCCTATGGGTGGGGATCGTAGTAATGATAGGCATCCAGGCCCCCATGAGTAGGGGTGGTGGTAGTGGTAGGCATCCAGCCCCCTATGGGTGGGGATGGTAGTAGTGACAGGCATCCAGGCCCCCATGAGTAGGGGTGGTGGTAGTGACAGGCATCCAGCCCCCCCTGAGTAGGGGTGGTGGTAGTGGTAGGCATCCAGCCCCCCCTGAGTAGGGGTGGTGGTAGTGATAGGCATCCAGGCCCCCATGAGTAGGGGTGGTGGTAGTGGTAGGCATCCAGCCCCCTATGGGTGGGGATGGTAGTAGTGACAGGCATCCAGGCCCCCATGAGTAGGGGTGGTGGTAGTGACAGACATCCAGCCCCCCCTGAGTAGGGGTGGTGGTAGTGGTAGGGCGGGCGGGCGGGGTCAGAGGGAGCAGGGTTAGAGAAAAAAAAAATCACCACCTTTTCAAAACATTACTAGATAATGCTGTATTTCAAAAGCAGATGTAACTACAAACGAACAAGGAGGAAATTTTGATAATACAGAGAAGGAGAAAGCAGTGAAAAGAGAGGGAAAAGCAAAGAAAGCACTCTGAAAATGGGAAGGATCACACGGATGAGTGGCTATTGTGCACTATTGATGTCACCTCATTGCATACATCCTGTTTTCTGAGTGCTTTCTCTTTGCTTTTCTCTCCATTCTCGCTGCTTTTTCCTTCCTTCCCATTTTCGGAGGGCTTTCTTTGCTTTTCCCTCGCTTTTCACTGCTTTCTTCATCCATTCCTCTTAAAGAAGGGATAGAAGCAGCCGAGTGGGCACTATTGAACCAGCCTCATATAAAAGCCAAAAAGGTTTTTTTTTAATTGTAGTTACTGCAATTTTGTTTGCAACACAGCTATTTCCGATGGAAGGATAATTTCTTCTTACAAATAAGTGGCACTTCCATGGGTTTTAGGGGTGCCCACGTATACGTAAATATTTTCATGTCAAACTTTGAACAGGACCACATTTTTTCAATCAAGGCATGGAGTGACCATCTGGCATTTTATTGCTGTTACATTGATGACATATTTTTAATATAATAATATCGGAATTTTGAATACAAGAAATGACAGAATCAAATTCACCCACATGATCAGCAAGTCCAAGCTACCATTTCTTGATGAATGGATAGAAAAGAGTAATATTGATCTGGACACAAGTGTACACACCAAACCAACTGACAGAAACAACACCTTACCCTTCCAAGGTTTTCACCCCCCCCACAACTCTTGGTGAACTTGCCATATTCTCAAATGATGAGAGCTAAACGAATTTCTTCCTACAAAAACACGTGTGACATAGCTATAGCAAGAACCAAACAGAGATAGTTACAAAGAGGATACCCGTTAACCACAGTGGTGAATGCGGAGGAAGGCATCGAATTGATAGATTGCAAAGACTTACTAAGCAAACAAACAAAATCAGAAAAGAACCAAATTGTGTTTGTGTCCAAATTTTCAACTAAATCCAGGAGCATCAAAAAAGTTATTTGCAAATGCAGGGAGTTACTACAAATGGAACCTGACTTCAAAGCCATATTTGAGTCCAGACCATTAGTTGCCTACACAAGGACAAGAAACCTGAAGAACTTGTTGTCTGGTTAACATGAGATGCTCACAGCAGACCATCAAGGCATGAAGAAATGTCTGAATTGTATACATTGCAATAACGTCATAGTGAGCAACAACATTTTGCATCCTAGAACTGGAGAGAAAGTGATACTTAAACACACGTCAGACTGCAATACCATGAATGTAATTTACTGCATCAAATGTCCTTGTGGTCTCTTATTCATTGAAAAAACTGAAAGGAAGGTGAAAATCAGGATGAGCAAACACAAGAGCATGATTCATAACAAGAACACTGTTAGAACTGGGGGTCTCTAGTTGGCAGAGGTAGGTACCTTTGTCCAAATAGGGACCCTTGCTTCTAGTCAGGGTAAGGGGGTACACTCCTGAAATAACCCCTGCTCACCCCCTTGGTAGCTTGGCACGAGCAGATAGGCTTAGTTCAGAGGCAGTGTGTAAAGCATTTGTGAACACATACAGTAATCCAGTGACAACACTACAAATGGACACCACACAGGTTGTATTATAAAAATAAGTATCTTTTATATAGATTTACCACAAGACCATAAACGACAAAAATAATCCACAATACTGTACTTTAAAGATGGTAGAATTAGTTTGAGTCTCTTAAAATGGAAATGCAACACTTTGCGTTCAATGTACCTGAGATGTGTAACGCGATACAACAAAAGGTGGTGCAGGGAAGGTGATGCGTCGGTTCCTTACACGCTTCTGTGGCGATGCGACAAGCAGCGCCGTGATGCGACGAAGACCTGGTGCAAAGAAACAAAGTGGCGTCTTCTTGAGGTTGCGACAACGAAGGGGTGATGCGTGCACGCACGACGGCCGTGCGGCGATTTCGATGAATCTTTGGAGCCGCGACAGGCCCTGCGACACGCTTCCCTGACGATGCGACGGTGTCTGATGCGAGGTCGACGATCTTCTCCTGGGATGCGGGGCACCTCGTGTTGCGATGCATCGGCGTCTGATGCGAGGTCGATGCTCTGCTCCGGGGATGCGACGGCGACACTTTTCTCCGGTGCTGCGAGGCGCTTCGAAGGATGCGAGGGTGTCAGCGGCGCGCTTCTTCGGGGATGCGCCGGCGTCTGCTGCGACGTCGACACTCTTCTCCGGCGATGCGAGAAGCAGCGGCTGCGGCGACACGCTTCTTCGTCTTGAGTCGCGCTTCCAGCTCCCAACGACACGCAAGTGTGTCAGAAGGTCCAAATTCCCAGCAAGGGAATACAGGGGAGCTGGTGGGTGAAGTCTGTTGGCCCTGAGACTTCAGCAGGAGGCAAGCTCTGAAATCAAGCCCTTGGAGATCCTTCACAAGTTGATGAAAGTACACACAAAGTTCCCTTCTCCTTTCTTTGGCAGTCAGGCAACCACTACAGGCAGATCCCTCTAGCTTAGGGATAGTCTTCTCCTCAGTTTCTTCTTGGTTCCGCTCCTCAGCAAAGGTTTCTTCTTGTTTCCCAAAAGTGATCTAATTTCCTAGGGGTCTGGGTCCCCTTTTTATACCTCTTTTCTCTTTGTTCTCTGAAGGCAGAGAGGCCTTTGCCTAGTCCAAAACCAGTTCTGGTCAGTCCTGGAGCACTTTGTTTACAGGACTCCTTCTTTCCTTTCAGAATGTGGGGCAGGGTGCTCAGCCGCCCAGCAGGAGGTGGAGCCAGCATTGTGGAAGGCAGGCACAGCCCTATTCAGACCCAGGTGCAACTCCTCCCTCCACTCTGGATGCAGATCTCTCTATTCAGCCCTGTGCTGACTCACCCTGTCTCCTGGAGCCACCCCCAGCCCCTGTCACTCAAACTCCAGACAAGGAATACACAACCTAGCAGAGGCAGGCTTGGAAGGTTAGGCAAGAAAATACCTACTTTCTAAAAGTGGTATTTTCAAACACAGTATGTTAAAATCAACTTCACTAAAAGATGTATTTTATCATTCTGAGTTCAGGCATACTAAATTCGTTTCTCTACCATGTTCCCTGGGTCAGTTAGGATTATAAGGTGTAATAATCAAAACTGCCCATTCTGGCCTATGGGGAACAGGTAGCCTTGCAATAGTGAAAAACGAAAATGGCTGTAATTCACTATTAGGACATGCCACACACACCAGGGCAAGTCCTACCTTATACTTACAATGCACCCTGCCCTAGCGCCTACTTTAGGGGTGACCAACATGCAGTAAAGGGAAGGTTTAGGGACTGGTAAGTGGGTGCACCCACCAAGTCGACATGGCAGCCCTAGGCTGCACACAGGCTCTGCAATGGCAGGCCTGAGACACACTTTACAAGCTGCTTCTGTGGGTGGCACAACCAGTGCTGCAAGCCCACCAGCAGCATTGGATTTACCAGCCCTGGGCACACTCAGTGCACTGTACTAGGGACTGACAAGTAAACCAATCATCCAATCATGGAGTCACTAATACATAACACAATTTACAATAGGGAGAGCATATGCACTTTAGCACTGATCAGCAGTGGTGAAGTGCCCAGAGTCATAAAACAGCCAACAACAGGTCAGAAAAATATAGGAGGAAGGCAAAAAGTTTAGGGATGACCCTGCAAAAAGGGCCAAGTCCAACACAACCCCCTTCCAGCCAAAACGCAGGGGAGACCAATCACTACCCTGATGGGCTTCCCTGCTTTGGGCGATAGATCCTGGACCCTGGCCCACAACAGCAGGGGCATACTCCAGTTTTACGCCAATCTGAACCTATTGGAATCCCTCTGTCCACACTCTCAGGGCCCGCCAAGCTAACCCATGGGGAACCCTTCTCTTCACCTGTGGATACCACCTGTGCAGCACCTAACCATAACTTGCTCACAGGTGTGTCCCAACAACCAGACAGCAAGCCACAGTGGCCACTGACAGTGGTCAGGGATGAGACCCAGGCCTTATGCCTCTCAGGGCTCTCAAACCTCTGTGGCGTCAGAGAGCGGGGGCAGTAGCCCCAGGTGCTTGGCACCCTTTGTCCACTCTCCCTCCTGTCAGGTCAGGTATGACATCCTGTCACTGACCTACCAGCCCCGGGCCTGTACCCGGCGGCTGGATTGGAGACTGGGGTGGGCTTTCCCACACCCGGTCCTCCTCCTCCTCCTTGTTGGGGCTCTGTACCCTCCCACCTGGAGTGGTACCCCCTTCTAGAATTGCCAGGGCACCTGTGGCAGGTGCCCTGCACAATTCGCCCACCAGTTCAGGGGTTCTATCCTGCAACTGGGTGTCCAGGTCAGGGGGGACACCCTGAACCTGGTCCTCCAAGCTAGGGTCTAAACCCTCCAGTTGAACCGGGGTCAGAGGTGAGGACTCCCTCCCTCTGCACCCCCTTCCAGAGTACTGCCCCCTCCCACCAGGAGCGGTACCCCCAGAAGACAAACTGGTCAGGACACTGTTTACAGTTGTCCCACCCTCCAGGTCAGACAACACCTGAACCTGGCTTCCCAACCCAGGGTCTGTACCCTTAGGCTGGACCTGTGCCTGGCAACCCAGGACTTCCGGGAGGGTACACCAACCCCCCCAAAGGGAAACACACTCCTCTAGAGTTGTGTGACAGTCTGCCTGGCGCAGATCTCCTGACCCCTGTCCATCTGACAGTGCGTGAAGATCCCCCAGGACAGAAGTGGTGTCACCATGGTCATTCACTGGTGACTCAGCCCTTCTGGCTGGTCCCTGACCCACTGGTTCTTCCACTGGGGACTCTCTCCCCCTCTCACCCCTCACTCTGGACTTCTGCACCCTCCCAAGTAGAGCGGCACCGCCAGACACCAGAAACACTGGAGCTCCATTTACAGACGGTCCAGGTTCTCTAGACACTAGGAGATCCACCTCAACAGGCTGCCCATCAGGGCAGCCTAGGCTCCCTACCTGGTGTTCCCTTAAAGAACCATCCATGCTCTGAGACTGGGTTTCGGGCACCTTGGGACACGCAGCCCCACACTCACTCCTTCTCCTCAGAGACAGGACGTGAGCCCCTACACCCCTCCCATTACCACGGGACCTGGCTGGGCTACACTGAACCTCTCCCACCACTCTGGGTTGGAACACACCTGAGCCCCTCCTCTTAGGGTCACTCCCCAATGCCTCTTCAGACCCTCTGGAATCCACCAAAAGGTCTGCCTCCATTGTGAGCTCCCTGGGGTCAGAGAACTCACACTCCAACAGGTGTTGGCATAGCTCTGGAAAATAGGGACTTACAATATGCTCTCCCACAATTGGATCACACAGCCCCCTACAAGGGTTAACCAAACTATCCTTCACCTCACCATCCAGTGCCTTGCACACGTACTCCACACTACTCTCCTGAGATTGGCAAGACAGTATCTGACTGTCTCTGTCACTCAACCCACACTCTTCTGGGCGGTCTCCACACTCACACATCAGGACTTCAACCATGGAGGAACCCCTCTCCCTGCACCTCTCATCTAGAGTCAGTAGAGTGTCCCTCCCACCTCTAGGACCATGAACCCCTGCGTCAGTTTCCCAATTCTCCTCAGGGACACTGCACACTACTGGAGCTACCTCATGTCCTTGAACCTCCTGGTGTATGTTAACCCCCTTCTTCAAGTCAGGCGACACATCTCTGGGTGTGTGTACTACTCCCTCAGCACTAGATAACATAATTTTGCTGCCACCATCTGAGCTGGACTCCCCCTCCAACTCAGCAAAGCGCATTTCCTGAGCTACACACATTTCTTTTTTCTGGGCTGAGACACTCATGGCCTCCAGCCTCTCGAGCTTCAAATCAAGCTCCCTCATTCTCAACTCATGCTCAAACCGCATCCTCTTTTCCTCTAGGGCCAACTTCCTAGATTGCAATTCAAATTCCAACTGCCCCTTTAACTTGAGCTTGGTCAGCTCCATCTCATGCATCCTACTCTTTTCTCTGTCCTCCACCTCCTCTGGGGACAGACCTTGGGCAGAAACCCTGCTACCCGCTGGGGAAGTTACTCTCCTCCCCCACTCATAATCAACAGATGCTATGGATGCTGCTGTATCCATGGTGATTAAACTTGGCAGTTTTTAGCAAACATAGAAAGTCCCAGAAAAGAATATCTACCAAAAGTATGTGGTCGCGTTTTGGTCTGCACTCACTAGGTAGTGTTCACCAATCACTGTACATGAGTCACAAATGCAAGTCCAGAATCCCCACCGCTGACCACCAATGTTAGAACTGGGGGTCTCTAGTTGGCAGAGGTAGGTACCTTTGTCCAAATAGGGACCCTTGCTTCTAGTCAGGGTAAGGGGGTACACTCCTGAAATAACCCCTGCTCACCCCCTTGGTAGCTTGGCACGAGCAGATAGGCTTAGTTCAGAGGCAGTGTGTAAAGCATTTGTGAACACAAACAGTAATCCAGTGACAACACTACAAATGGACACCACACAGGTTGTATTATAAAAATAAGTATATTTTATATAGATTTACCACAAGACCATAAACGACAAAAATAATCCACAATACTGTTCTTTAAAGATGGTAGAATTAGCTTGAGTCTCTTAAAATGGAAATGCGACACTTTGCGTTCAATGTACCTGAGATGCGTAACGCGATACAACAAAAGGTGGTGCAGGGAAGGTGATGCGTCGGTTCCTTATACGCTTCTGTGGCGATGCGACAAGCAGCGCCGTGATGCGACGAAGACCTGGTGCAAAGAAACAAAGTGGCGTCTTCTTGAGGTTGCGACAACGAAGGGGTGATGCGTGCACGCCCGACGGTCGTGCGGCGATTTCGATGAATCTTTGGAGCCGCGACAGGCCCTGCGACACGCTTCCCTGATGATGCGACGGCGTCTGATGCGAGGTCGACGATCTTCTCCTGGGATGCGGGGTGCCTCGTGTTGCGATGCGTCGGCGTCTGATGCGAGGTCGATGCTCTGCTCCGGGGATGCGACGGTGTCTGATGCGACGGCGACACTTTTCTCCGGTGCTGCGAGGTGCTTCGAAGGATGCGAGGGTGTCAGCGGCGCGCTTCTTCGGGGATGCGCCGGCATCTGCTGCGACGTCGACACTCTTCTCCGGCGATGCGAGAAGCAGCGGCTGCGGCGACACGCTTCTTCGTCTTGAGTCGCGCTTCCAGCTCCCAGCGACACGCAAGTGTGTCAGAAGGTCCAAATTCCCAGCATGGGAATACAGGGGAGCTGGTGGGTGAAGTCTGTTGTCCCTGAGACTTCAGCAGGAGGCAAGCTCTGAAATCAAGCCCTTGGAGATCCTTCACAAGTTGATGAAAGTACACACAAAGTTCCCTTCTCCTTTCTTTGGCAGTCAGGCAACCACTGCAGGCAGATCCCTCTAGCTTAGGGATAGTCTTCTCCTCAGTTTCTTCTTGGTTCCGCTCCTCAGCAAAGGTTTCTTCTTGTTTCCCAAAAGTGATCTAATTTCCTAGGGGTCTGGGTCCCCTTTTTATACCCCTTTTCTCTTTGTTCTCTGAAGGCAGAGAGGCCTTTGCCTAGTCCAAAACCAGTTCTGGCCAGTCCTGGAGCACTTTGTTTACAGGACTCCTTCTTTCCTTTCAGAATGTGGGGCAGGGTGCTCAGCCGCCCAGCAGGAGGTGGAGCCAGCATTGTGGAAGGCAGGCACAGCCCTATTCAGACCCAGGTGCAACTCCTCCCTCCACTCTGGATGCAGATCTCGCTATTCAGCCCTGTGCTGACTCACCCTGTCTCCTGGAGCCACCCCCAGCCCCTGTCACTCAAACTCCAGACAAGGAATACACAACCTAGCAGAGGCAGGCTTGGAAGGTTAGGCAAGAAAATACCTACTTTCTAAAAGTGGTATTTTCAAACACAGAATGTTAAAATCAACTTCACTAAAAGATGTATTTTATCATTCTGAGTTCAGGCATACTAAATTCGTTTCTCTACCATGTTCCCTGGGTCAGTTAGGATTATAAGGTGTAATAATCAAAACTGCCCATTCTGGCCTATGGGGAACAGGTAGCCTTGCAATAGTGAAAAACGAAAATGGCTGTAATTCACTATTAGGACATGCCACACACACCAGGGCATGTCCTACCTTATACTTACAATGCACCCTGTCCTAGGGCCTACTTTAGGGGTGACCAACATGCAGTAAAGGGAAGGTTTAGGGACTGGTAAGTGGGTGCACCCACCAAGTCGACATGGCAGCCCTAGGCTGCACACAGGCTCTGCAGTGGCAGGCCTGAGACACACTTTACAAGCTGCTTCTGTGGGTGGCACAACCAGTGCTGCAAGCCCACCAGCAGCATTGGATTTACCAGCCCTGGGCACACTCAGTGCACTGTACTAGGGACTGACAAGTAAACCAATCATCCAATCATGGAGTCACTAATACATAACACAATTTACAATAGGGAGAGCATATGCACTTTAGCACTGATCAGCAGTGGTGAAGTGCCCGGAGTCATAAAACAGCCAACAACAGGTCAGAAAAAATATAGGAGGAAGGCAAAAAGTTTAGGGATGACCCTGCAAAAAGGGCCAAGTCCAACAAACACCAACTCAAATTTAGTCACACGTTGGGTTGGAACAGCGACATAACATCGCACAATTACGATTCTTGATTTTGGAAACAATGAGACCTAAGGAGGGTGTAGACCCATGTAAAATACTGTTACAGAAGGAAATTCAGTGGATAAAAAATGTAATACCATGACACCATTCAGATTAAATGACAAACTCGATATGAGCTGTTTTCTATGAGAATACGAAGTCAGTGTGAGGCGCAGGTATAGCCTCCAATTATAGTTATTTTCTCGTACAGATTGAAGATTTGAGTCACTCTCACAGGTTGCCTACACAAACATAAATTACACAAGACAGCACAATATATTCACAGTCAACAATGTTTTTTACTGTGTATATCCACAAATGAAAATACTGTTCTTCACATAAATGTATGTTAAATATGTTGAAAGTTATGTGAAATTTGCCTAGCAGGTGTACTCCCAATAGAAGGGCAACTGACATTGTATAATCAGCCCATAGATCATTGCGAAGAGGGACACATAGTTAGGTAGAAGAGCATAGTGTTAAGATGGCCGCCATAGGAACAAATGAGTTGAGCAGACTTGTAGGTGCATCGTCGATGTCCAACTGTGGAACGCCATGTTAAATAGCAATGGACGTAAACTCGTAATACGCAGCTTGTTGGTAAGCCGTTAGACGAGGTTGTTGGATTGCAAGTGATGACAGGATTCGAGCAACCTGGTAGGTAGTTCATAGGGTTTGAGAATACTGTGAATCACGTTTCCTTGGTACAGCAGGTCTTTAGCGTATTGGTTTGTTTTCTGTTTAGGTTCATATTGTTGATTGGAACGCTCGAGAGACAGTGATCTTGTGAGGTATGTCGATGGTGTACGGACACAGTATGGGATTGGGTTTGTTGGCAACTAAGGGATACTGATGACTTATATTCTTACAGAATCACAAGAGGGAGTTTGCTCTTCCTAGGACCGTGTTTAAGACTCTGCTCTACAGTGAGTATAATAATCTACGTGATTATCGTACGGCATGAATCACAACTAAGGAGGTGTCGGCTATACAATGTTGGTGAGGGTCGCAGTGGTGATCCCTTAAAAGATACAGCAGTCAGGGGTGACTAGAAAGATCGTTTAAGATGGCATGTGTTTATAGAGGAATTGATGGAAGGTTGCACCAGTTTTTGATTCCGTATTTGCAATGTGTAAAGGCATGGGGGTGAGCGTAGATTCTTCACAATTGGCTCACAATGATGTTGAAAGTTTTGTAGATTAGTAAATCTGGGTGTAATTAAAAGGACCCCGAAGGGAACTTGGTTTATGGAGGAAGTGGTTACCCCAATGCTGGTAACAATATAAATCGGCATAACTTGCAGAATTCATGTACAAATCCTCCGCATTAAAAGCAGCATAATATTTCAAATCAGTAAATAACGATTCAACTGCATGTACATCCCAATCGTCAGAATGAATATTACTTTTAACGACATCACCCATTGAAACACGGAGGACATTTGGCACATTAATAATCTCGGTAGGTCCATGAATTTGGAAATTTACCGCATCCCATACGATGCCATCAGCGACTGGGAAAGCTGAAATGTTCACAAATGTGTGGTCACGCTTCATGATGTGTGAAGAAGAATGCGGAGCCAAAGTTCCAGCGACACAGTTCACTGCAGAGCGTTCTGGCAAATAGTGACCATTGATGAGTAGGAAAAAAACTGTGACAAAGCCAATGGACATGAACAGAAAAATCAGGAATAGCACCAACCAGATGTATGTCCAGGGTGGGATCAAAAAATTGTCTCTGAACCAGGATACAAAAACACTGAATCTGGACGGGATAAGTGCTGAGGTGGAATCCGAATCAATGGAATAACGGGTTGGGCTCAGTGGCGTTGTTGGTAGGTGAGCCACCGACTCGTTGGCGGGGTAGGTATACTCGGTCTCCTCATTGCAGGGGGAATCCGGGTAGTCGAGTAAGCGATCAGGCAAATCTTCCATCTCGATAGCAACATCAGTGACCGTTCGGGCCACAAACATTTGTCCTTGAAATGACTGGACAAGAGACCGCTGGTGTTACACTATTCAGGATCACCAGATGTTGTAGCTTGACATTGTCCACTGAGATGTATCTGTTGTCCTTGCGACCAGGAAGCGGTGGTAAGATGACTGTACGAGTACCCTTCAAGCCAAGGACTGGAACTGGTGCACGATAAGAGGGGCCAAATTCTTTTTTGTTCTCCACCTTCTCTCGGACCAGGTCTCCAACCTTCGGAAGCGAGCCGGAATCTGCAGCGCAGCGTCTGTGGCTGAAGGTAAATGTTCGATTGCAAGTTTGTCTCGGGCTTCTTGTAAGTCCTGTAACATAGTAGAATGGTTATCTACATCAAAGATTGCGGATTGCGCCGCCATGTCTAGACCATCAAGGTCAGGCACAAACATTCGTATGCCAAAGAGCATTTCGTATGGGGTCCGCCCACCCAGAGGTCTTCTAGGGAGATTATTAAGTGCACGTTGTACGGTATACAAGTGGGCCAGCCAGTTCCTGCCAGTACCTAAGACTCTAGCTGTCAAGGATTGCTTTAAGTCACGGTTCATTCGTTCAACAATCGAATTGCTCTCAGGCCGATATGGAGACGAAAATTTCACCCGCACCCCCAGTGACCCCATTGCGTCCTTGTACGCCTTAGAGGCGAACGCCGGACCTTGGTCAGAATGGAAGGTGCCACAGGCAAAAATTCCCACAAAGACACGCAAATCCCTTATGACATTTCGAGCGTCAGCACTCCGTTGTGGCCAAACCCAGATGAAACGTGTGCACGAATCCACTGCAACCAAGATGTACTTATATGCAGTGTCAGAGGAGAAGGGACCGCAGTGATCCAGGTAAACACACCCAAAAGGTCGGTTAGAAATGCAGAGCGGGGTTTGTGGTGGTCGTGTAACCGTGGAAGGCTTAATCTGCTGACAAACGTCACAAGAAAGCACATAAGTACGGGTCTGTTTATATAAACCACGCCACCAGTAATGCTGCTGCAAGATGGAAACCGTCGCAGACACGCCAGCATGAGCCGAAGCCATGCCTTCGTGTGCGGCCATTATCAAGGAAAGTCTGCGGTCCGCGTTGGGAATCAGCCGATCACCAACGTCTGGAATTCTTACATAAGGAGGCTGTTCGGGACCTAGTTGATAAGAGTATTTGGAAGGGAAACCCCGTGGGTAATTAGCACCTTCCTTTGTCGCAGCAATAGCTGCCAAAATATCATTATCTATTTTAGTCATGGATCTTGTAACTGCCGCTACTAAGCACGTGGCTACTGCTGATTTGGCAGCTTCGTCTGCCAAACCGTTACCGACAGCGTGTGCGCCCACACGCTGGTGGCCAAGAGTGTGTATCACCTGTGTGAGAGGCAGACGTTGTTTCAGATCTGCCACTCGAACCCAAAGCATTTTATGCTTAATTGTGCTGCCTTTAGCATCTCTATAGTCGTTTTGTGACCAAAAGAATAGATTGTCATTGAAAGACTGAACACAGTAGTAAGAATCGCATACAATAAGGGTAGTCACGTCTGGATTAGCAAACTCCAGTGCGAGCACCAAAGCGCGCAGCTCAGCCAATTGTGCAGTACTGTCTCCTAGTGCCTGAGTGTGCACTACAGTCTGTTTGAACTCTCCGTTCACCATAACACCTGCAACAATAGCACATGCTGCTGAATAAGCATGCTTGGAACCCGTGGCCGGTTGTGCCGAACCATCGGTATAGATAATACATTCGTACTCCTCAAGCGGTAGCAAAGACAGAGGAGGAGGATGAACGAATTCATACTGTTAAAACTCCTGCGTCTGAAGTGAAGAATCAAAGATAAAAGTGACATCCGGGGACGTCAGAGATGTAGCCCATTGTATCCAACGGGGGTGCAAAGCCTTAGAGTTCGGTACACTTGCCTTCGTCACCGCCTCAAGGGCAGGATAGGGTGTTACCACCAAAATGCGTTTTCCCTGTGCCAGTGCGCGTTCTTTTAGAATCGCCATTTGCACTGCAGTCAAAACTTTCTCCACAGAGGAAAAGCGCATTTCTGCGGAAGTGTAAAGATGTGACTTGTATGCGATCGGTACTGTGTCACCTTCGTTAAAGGTTAAGTAAGTGAAACCCACTGCCCCTGGAACAATTCTAATCACCAGGTTTATGTGGTTGTCACGAGTCAACAAGAATT
The DNA here is from genome assembly GCA_963921515.1 of Calotriton arnoldi. Classification (NCBI taxonomy): domain Eukaryota; kingdom Metazoa; phylum Chordata; class Amphibia; order Caudata; family Salamandridae; genus Calotriton; species Calotriton arnoldi. Next base: position 273,089 of record CAWUFW010011605.1, on the reverse strand, counting down.
TAGATTCAAGTAGATCTGACTGCAAAGACTGCAGTATAGAGGAATGCTCGGGAAGCCAGCATGACTTCGAAAAGTTAGGTTGTATCAAGGCATAAAGTGGCTTGATACGCTGGGCATATTTGGGAATGTAAGTACGCCCGAAGTTTAGAAAGCCCAGTAAAGACTGAAGTTTCTTCAGAGTGGTTGGAGGGCACAAGAGTGCGCATTTCTCCAAAAAATGGGGAGCTAAGCCCTTACCTTCATTGTTGAGCTCATAGCCCAAAAACAAAACGGTAAATTCAGCAATGTGAGATTTGGCAAAGTTAAATTTGTGACCTAAAACCGCAAATTCAAGAATAATGCGGTCCACTCAGGAAAGATGCGGCCATAATTCGTCGTCTGTCAGATAGATATCATCGACGTACGAAAACGCATCTGGGTCTATGCTGTCCAACAAAGAGACAAATGCAAAAACAACAGTTGATGGACAGAATGCAGAACAATGTCATACATTCACCCCAGTACAGAGATCTGGGCCTAAATCCATCGTTTTTTTGCTCACCATGCCATTCCAGTTTGAACCCAGCCATATGCAAATCAGTCTTGACCCTGTGCCTCATGGGAACAGTCCAGCCCGAACTGCCAAGCCAGCTCCTCCCTGGACTGGAAACAAGCATCCTAGGACCGGTTTCGGGGTTTCACCCCTCTTCAGCCAGGATAGCTTGATTCCAGTGGCATGGAGAGCACGGGACCCACGTCTGGGCATACCCGTCCCACTCGGGGTGACAAATGCAAAAACAACAGTTGATGGACAGAATGCAGAACAATGTCATACATTCACCCCAGTACAGAGATCTGGGCCTAAATCCATCGTTTTTTGCTCACCATGCCATTCCAGTTTGAACCCAGCCATATGCAAATCAGTCTTGACCCTGTGCCTCATGGGAACAGTCCAGCCCGAACTGCCAAGCCAGGTCCTCCCTGGACTGGAAACAAGCATCCTAGGACCGGTTTCGGGGTTTCACCCCTCTTCAGCCAGGATAGCTTGATTCCAGTGGCATGGAGAGCACGGGACCCACGTCTGGGCATACCCGTCACACTCGGGGTGACAAATGCAAAAACAACAGTTGATGGACAGAATGCAGAACAATGTCATACATTCACCCCAGTACAGAGATCTGGGCCTAAATCCATCGTTTTTGCTCACCATGCCATTCCAGTTTGAACCCAGCCATATGCAAATCAGTCTTGTCCCTGTGCCTCATGGGAACAGTCCAGCCCGAACTGCCAAGCCAGGTCCTCCCTGGACTGGAAACAAGCATCCTAGGACCGGTTTCGGGGTTTCACCCTCTTCAGCCAGGATAGCTTGATTCCAGTGGCATGGAGAGCACGGGACCCACGTCTGGGCATACCCGTCCCACTCGGGGTGACAAATGCAAAAACAACAGTTGATGGACAGAATGCAGAACAATGTCATACATTCACCCCAGTACAGAGATATGGGCCTAAATCCATCGTTTTTTTGCTCACCATGCCATTCCAGTTTGAACCCAGCCATATGCAAATCAGTCTTGACCCTGTGCCTCATTGGAACAGTCCAGCCCGAACTGCCAAGCCAGGTCCTCCCTGGACTGGAAACAAGCATCCTAGGACCGGTTTCGGGGTTTCACCCCTCTTCAGCCAGGATAGCTTGATTCCAGTGGCATGGAGAGCACGGGACCCACGTCTGGGCATACCCGTCCCACTCGGGGTGACAAATGCAAAAACAACAGTTGATGGACAGAATGCAGAACAATGTCATACATTCACCCCAGTACAGAGATCTGGGCCTAAATCCATCGTTTTTTGCTCACCATGCCATTCCAGTTTGAACCCAGCCATATGCAAATCAGTCTTGACCCTGTGCCTCATGGGAACAGTCCAGCCCGAACTGCCAAGCCAGGTCCTCCCTGGACTGGAAACAAGCATCCTAGGACCGGTTTCGGGGTTTCACCCCTCTTCAGCCAGGATAGCTTGATTCCAGTGGCATGGAGAAGCACGGGACCCACGTCTGGGCATACCCGTCCCACTCGGGGTGACAAATGCAAAAACAACAGTTGATGGACAGAATGCAGAACAATGTCATACATTCACCCCAGTACAGAGATCTGGGCCTAAATCCATCGTTTTTTTGCTCACCATGCCATTCCAGTTTGAACCCAGCCATATGCAAATCAGTCTTGACCCTGTGCCTCATGGGAACAGTCCAGCCCGAACTGCCAAGCCAGGTCCTCCCTGGACTGGAAACAAGCATCCTAGGACCGGTTTCGGGGTTTCACCCTTCTTCAGCCAGGCTAGCTTGAATCCAGTGGTGTAGTGAGCACGGGACCCACGTCTGGGCATACCCTTCCCACTTAGCTGTTACAGCTGCAACTTTCTTCTTCTGAAACTGTGGGCGAGAACGTTGAAATTCTTCTGGTTTCCCTCGTGCTTGTTGTCGAGGTTGGTCTCGTCCCTGTGGAGCCTCTCGACACCTGCCTCTATCCTGGCGTTCTCCTCCACCTGTCTGGGAGGTCGACGGTGCCTGTGAAGAACGAGGAGAACGCGAATCAGGGACTTGAAATCTCTCTGGAGATTTAATTCTCGCTCTATCGCGCAAATCATAAGTGCGTTCAGAAGAGACGGAAACCGGGGAAGTGCCTCGCGACCCTGGCTTCTTCTGTTGCTTACCCTGTTTTTTCAACCTCCAGCTCTTTTTAGTAAAGAACGGTTTCTCATCTTTCTCAGATTGAGTTTTTGGTTGTGGTTGCGATTGTGTTTGCGTTTTAGCAAAAGGCTTAACTCCCAGGCTATTACGGCCAATGGTTTTGTAAGCCTGTGCAATAATTTTCGGCAATTCGCGCGGCTTGTCCGGTTCTGGGATCAAAGCCAAAGCATTAGCTACTTGAAAGTTAACTGCATCACCCTTGACATTCGCAAGGATCAAATCAGCTACTACGTCGAACACTCCCACCAGTCTCATCCCTAATTCCACAGCCGCTTCAGGGCCATGCTCATCCTGCACTCGTTTAATTACAGAGGGGAGAACCGTCATGGAAGGAGTGCCGAAACACTTCGCATATACTGCTGCGAATACCTTACCCCAGTTGTTGCATTCTGCCAACTCGGGGATCAAGTCTTTTGGCAAACTACTCGTCAAAATCCTGTGTTTTTCCACAGGAGAAGTATTTGGAAAAACTGCCTCCAGCTGGTCAAATTTTTCTGCAAGCCAATAAGGCATATCATCCTTATTTTGTGGGTGCTTGCCCATCACCGAATTAACCATGACGGGACTTATGGTTACTCCGCCCGGTCCAGCTGGATGCACTGCAACTCCAGGCGGGGCTCCCTGGATGTTGCCTGTAACATACTGTACTAAAGCTCTGTGCACACGTATCAAAGACGTATGCAATTCACGCAGTTCAGCAACCGCAAGCGGCATATAACACGGATGTGGGGTATACCCGGCCAAGACTGGCCACGTGGCCCCATCTATTGATAGGGGGCCTAAACGAATCGGGGTAACCGGTTGGGGGAGGGCGCCATTAAACCAAACACGGTGTTGCCATGCCGTGAGCGGTACTTCAAGATTCCGATAAGGCCTATAAATTATAGGAAGAGCGGTGGCTGTATATTCATGGAACACATTATCAGTCCCATCCACCGCCGGAAAGGTGACCCAAGAGTAAAACACCTCAAAGTGGTAAGCAGGATCCGCTTGTACCACAAAGATCAGATCGACACCCGCATCAGGCACTCCATACGCTGCCAAGTGAGCCTGGAGCGCTGCGCGGCTATGTGCCGCAATTTGGACAGCCATTTAAGGCTAAAAATATTCGACAACCTAGTATGAGGCCGCACAATATAGGGTTTTATTTAAACACCTTTTAACAACTTCAAGCTTGAAAGAACCTATAAAAACGTCAATATAGGAGGTATCACCCTCACACACGCTTCCGGAAGCGTCTGCGAAGGGGGTTGTGGACAAGCACAAGTATTACTCAAGCGTCTCGCAGATAAGCAGCCCACTACGTTGGGCGCCATGTTGCAGGAATTCTGCACATACACAGAGCTATGCACAGGATAATAGGACCTCGGAGTATAGTGGTGAACCAACCATGCACCTTAGTACCCACAATCCCAATCCGACTAGCTTTAGCGTCTCATTAGCAGCGATGCTACCAATGATTAGACAACCCAGAACACGGTCTCTCTCTCTCTCTCAGGACTCGCGGGAGCAAGGACACCCTTTCATAACTCACTCATTCCTCTCCACAACGTGCGTAATAAGAGACACTGTATAGTTTAAAATGTTTATTTCAACTACTGTGCTCTAAGATGCAGTACACGTGCCAGTACTATCAGCATAATGCATAAGAATAAAACAATGAGCATAGTTACAATTCCATAGAATACAAACGGGAAAGCATTTCATAAAGCAGTGGATATAGGGCTAAATGACCATACCACCCTCCCTGTGCTATTAGCTAGTTTATTATAAAAATAGAAGACCTCTGGGCATTGTCAGGCGAACCCCCATACCTCAATATCTAGATGCAAGGTTTACATCATCAGACAAGCACAGCTCTTCTCTCTGGAAAGGTTTTTCTCCAAGTGCCTCTAACAGTGAAACCACAATATTAAAAGCACACAAATTTCTCCAGTGCAGCTGCATTCAGTGTTATGTCTAAGTGCGAGGGGCTGACCAGATCAGCAAGAACAAGGGACATTGTTTTTCGACCTTGTACATGATGTGCAGACGCAACCCAAAGGGAACAGGAGGAAAGGTGAAAGGCAAAAAGGCAGACAGTTCTAAAATAGCCGGGCACAAGCAGAGGCTGGAAAAACAAAGTCACAAAGTAACGTGCGCAAAGAGGCATCATGGCAGCCAGGCCCAAGCCAACTTAGCAAGGCATACCATGAGGCCACAAACCACAGTTTTGCAAAAACTTGTGAATGTTAAATACATACAGCTGTGCACACAGTTATTCAGGTACATGTTTACTTGACATATTTCTTTGAGCCACTATATTGCGCCAATCAATGCTGAATATATGACGGAAAGAACAGTGAATACCGCACATACAAATGGTATATTGTAAACCGCCCCAGGCATATTACAACAAGAGTGCAGATGGAGATTTTCAATAAGTGAGTGCACCCAACAAATCACGTGGCCAGCTGTAGAGAGGCGCACACGTAGGGCGCATGACTTAGCCGGTGGATGCCACAATTATCACAGCAACCAGTTGTGAGCAATCTTAACAGCATGGACCCCACACAGATATTGCTCTTATACGGGGAATTGACTGTGTTACACTGCATGGTCCTTGGCTTACCACTGTAGGGACCCCCCTATATTACTGCCTATGGCCCGCTAAGAAACCTCGTAATACAAACTGTGCAGGGCTAAAGGGAAGCAGACTGACTAGGGCCCTCCAGGGGTTGAGGGAGGCGCACACCAACTCAGCAGATAACTCCCCGCTCTTGGTTGAGGACGAACACGTGACCTCGGCCCTGGACTCCACGCCCCCTGATAAGCCTGACATTATCCTGAGAGAAATCAGGGAATCACGAATGGTTCTGCAGCAACAACTGGGCACGCTCATTATGGATGTTAATCTACTAAGGGCTGACCACAAGAACTGAATGGAAAAAGTTCGGAGGCGGTCACTAAACTGCAGCAACAAGTAGTAGACCTGCAAAATCGAGCAGAAGATGCAGAAGGGCGAGCAAGGAGAAATAACATCTGGATATTAGGCATGTCTGAAAATAGTGAAGGGAGAAACCCCACGCACTTTGTTGAGCAATGGTTACAGAAAGAGGTGGCCATAGAGGGCTTGACAGATATGTTTAGCGTCAAAAGGGCACACAGAGTCCCCACTGGGGATGAACGCCGGGAGCACCTCCAAGGCCACTTATAGCCAAGATCCTCAACTACAAAGACAGAGACACCTTACTCTGTAAAGCACGAGAAAATGTGCCCATTTTATATGAAAATTCGAGAATATCCCTGTGCCCAGACTATACCCTGCAGGTACAGCGGCAAACAGCATCATACCAAGGGGTCAAAAAACACTTACAACAGCTCAACTTGAAATATGCTCTTCTTTTTTAACCCCGGGCGGGTAACTCCGCTCCGCCAACGGAGCGGAGTTACCCGGAGTTTGCAGATTTTTGCCTACTCCACGCTCCGTTCCAAACGCGGAGTTTAGGCAAAAACTCCCCTCAGTGGCGGAGCGGAGTTAGCCAGCCCCTCCACCCTCCCAAATTAATAAAAAATTCAAAAAGAGGGGGGAGGGAGCTTAGAGGCACTACGCCTGCTATGCCCAGGCTTATTCTTTTTCCTGCGCGACTCAAGATCATCCAAGAGCGAGAAAGCTATTTCTTTGATGATGCAGAAGCCGCATGGTCCTGCATTGATGTTACATTATCAGATCTCGCAATCCTGGAGGAACACAGGCGGCCCTGGACGCGCATTCCACATTGTAAAAGAAGCAGACAACGCAGCACCAAGCGCCCACAACCAGATTAAGAGTCTTGGCCCACCCTAGAGCAGAAAATTGAGAGCAGACGAGCGGCGCTCCAAACTGCAGCTGCGATGAGAAGCTCTGACACCCCTGGCGCGGGGGATGCATCTTCCGACGGAACAACACACACGAACTCTGATAGCAGCTTTGCACTCTTCCCATCAATAGCTCCACAAACAGCTCAAAAAATAATAGAATGATAAGTATGCCCCAAAGCAGCACAAATGCGCAGGCCTTCCCTGGCAAATATCTCAAAGGACTGAACTTATTCTAAATGGACACCAGGTACAAACACTACTGATCCTACAGAAGGAAGCAGGGTTATGTTGCATAACTCAGTTGCAGTGATAAGATGGCCTGGATACTGTTTCTTTTTTCTGCTAATTAAAATGATATCCTACTATGGGGTTTGTGGGATGGTCCCGGGCGCCCCTCCAAATAAGAGTCACGGTTGTACAGCCAACGGACAGATAAAGATCATCGCGATGGGCCAGATGCCCCCCTCAGCATATGCATATACTGTTGTTTTGTGGTTGCCTCTGAAGGCGTATGTTTGGACGAACACAGTTCTGAGGTTGGACCTCGTATTGGGATGTTTGTTGTTTATGTTGAATGGGATACTATCGGATGCGGACTCTCACTCCACATCACTACAGCCAGATAGTAGACTACAAGGGAGAAACACTACCAGAAGTACACATGGCGCATATGGCATCAATACACCATTATAATTTTACAACATAGAATGTTAGAGGGATGGGCTCTATATATAAACTACATCATATCTATGCACAGCTAGGCAGACGTAAAGCTCAGATAGTATTCTTGCAGGAAACGCATCTCAATGCAGTGGAAGCCGGTAAGCTTTGCAAAAAATGGAGGGGATAACTGTACCATGCTACATACTCTGTATTTGCACCTGGGCAGCGGTTTGGATTAGAGCTGGAGTCCCCTTCGAGATGATAGAGCAGTGCATAGATACAGAAGGCGGATACGCACTGATAAGAGGCAAGCTAGACGGAATTCACGTTGTCCTAGGCAGCATTCATGCTCCAAATACTGAAAAAGATGCTTTCTTAGGGAGGGTCAGTGCAGTATTAGTGGACTGGTCTTACCACCCCTGGATACTGGGAGGAGATTATAATGCAGTACTGGACACACAATTAGATCCATCTCATTCGCCACTCCCTGGAGCGGCAACAACAAGACAAGCTAAAGCACCAGCTGCATGGGTGGACATTAGGGGATGCATGGCGCAACAGAAATAACGGGGCACGAGAATATTCATTCTATTCATCAACACACACACTACACACTCGTATAGATCGCATATTGTGCTCCCCCACGCTGTTAACACAAATAACTAATACGACATACTTAGGGAAGACGCTATCAGACCATAATCCCCTAGAATTAACTCTGTCCCGGGGGCGAGTACCTACACCAGTTCCAATATGGAAATTTAACCCTGTGCTAGTTGAAGATAGTGCCTTCCGCCCCCATATGACCTCCGCAATAGATACATATTTTACAACGAATGTAAATACTGCTTCCACACCACTGATAGAATGGGAGGCATTCAAAGTAGTCATGAGGGGAACTTTGATTAGTTTGGTGGTGGGTATGCGGCAAACTATCCTCCGGGAATTCAACCACAATAGAGTCGCGGTTGGGTATACTGGAGCGGGAAGCTATATCATCCCAGGTGCCCAGAAACTGCAGGAAGCACGTATTGAATACGCAGACCTGTTAGAACACTACGGGTGGTGGACTATTGCACGTATACCCAAAAACAACACACAGAGGCAGATAAAGCGGGGACACTGCTTGCACACCTAATTAGAGACTCCCCTCCAGTAGTGCCCATACTCGACATTCGCACCCCATTGCACAATACTGTTAATACCCAACTGAAATAAACAATGCCTTCCGAGAATATTACGAACACTTGTACACTGCCCCTCGGATGACCAACCCCAATGAGATACACAATTTCCTCCAAGTTCTGCAACTACCTGACTTGACAGAAACACAGCAGGAGTTGCTAAAAGCACAGATCTCAGTGGCTGAGATACGTGAGGCAATCAAAGACCTCCCACGTAACAAAACCCCGGGACTAGATGGCCTCCTTGTAGAATTTTATGCAGCTTAACCTACGCGTTTAGTGCCTCACCTTGAAAAGCTATATCAGGCTGTGCTAGCTGGTGGAGCCCTACCCCAACCACGATCCATGGGTTGTAACATCCCTGCACAAACCAGACAGAGACCGTACTGATATAACATCATATAGGCCCCTATGCTTCTTAAACACTGAATACAAAATACTGAGAAAAATTCTAGCTAGTCACCTTCTTCCATTCCTCGCTAACCTTATCCACCCTGACCAATGTGGGTTTGTGCCGGGCCGAAGCACCTCATTGAATATCCTTAGACTATACCACGTAATGTGGGCACTCCAAGATCATTTCCCTTAGGCTTGATGCCTTTCTTTAGACTTACGACAGGCATTTGATAACCTCAGTTGGGAATATATGCTGGCCACCCTTACAAAATGTGGGATCCCTGTAGAATTTATTAAGTGGGTGAAACTATTATATGCCTCACCAACAGCGCAAGCTCACATGGGGGGGGGGTCACATTTCAAGCCCATATACGATACAGAGAGGAATACGGAAGGGATGCCCACTATCACCAATACTGTTCGTGCTTGCACTAGAACCACTAGTACATGGTGAGCCCTCTTGTGCTCCTGTCGAGCCTCAGATTGAATCGGTTTGAGTGTTAAATAGATAAGATCCATTGAGGGGGAGGCCTCAGTAATGGGTGACGTTGAGGTAGGTGCGTTATTTTCCCCTCGAGTACCAACATCAGGTGTTGGCCCGTTGTCAATATCAAACTGTGTAGTGGAGTAATCCCATTTTAATTGCCCTGATTGGCTTTGATCGGAATCAGATTGCATTACGCCCAGACTTTTCTTTTCCCCCCCTCTGGTCCTACTCCGCCGTGTCTGAGTGAGAGGGCGTTTTTGTGTGCTGGGATTAGAAAGAGAGCTGTCCGAATCTGACCCCTCGAAAAGGGAAACCTCACCGCCACTAGCACTAGCATTGGAAAGCTCTGAGTCCTCATTGAGGAGTAGAAGTTATCGCCACCTTCAGGGGTTCCTACTGTCAAATGCAGTGCCAGAGAAGATCCAGAGTTAGCACCATCCTTAGAAACCTGCTCAAGTTCTTTACTCCCCTGCTCTCCCACCTCACCATTTTTCTCCACATATTGGGGCTCCCCTGTGTAGTTACCCCTTGGTCAGATTCTGTACATGAAAAGGATACTAGTCCCGTACTTACAGTTGCCGAGGTTGTAAGACCCTCACCGCATGCAGCCGTCACTTGTAAAACTTCAGTATTATTATCTGCAGCCGTTCCAGCGCACTGTTCGCCTTTCTCCTGAATCTTCCCTTGGCTAGAAAACATTCCCGGAATCACCCGTGGTTTGCCTGATGCAGAGCCCTCCTTCACACCGAGACACTGCTCCTTTACTTTCACTTTTGTGGGGGCCGCCTCCACGCTTCCTGACGCTGCGGGAGTAGCGTCTCCAGCCTTCCTTCCACCAGGAGCCTTCCGGGTCACCGAGGGACCGCGCTGTCTCGTGGATGCTTCAGCCCCATTGCCTGTTGCCCCAGGCGTCTCCACGGTCCCGTAGGGATTTGGGCGCCTTTGGCAGCATGTTACCGCGTCGCGGGTGACGGCCCTGGAAGCCTGCAGCTGACAGTGCCCTTACTGCAGTCCAGATCAGCAGGTAAGCCAGGACTCTCACTTTGCCGTATGATCGCTCCAGCAGTCGTCTCAGCCCGTATATCAAACAGTGCCTGGCCATCAGACGATTTTAATACATTCTAGCTGGTGTCATCCCGGAGTTTTTCCCAAGAGTCCGGTGGGTGGTGAATTGCCGAATCTCACGCAGCCGCCATCTTGCTGATACAAGGGGCCATCCGGAAAATTAACAAAACTTGTACAGAAATTGCAGAAAGAACAACGGTTCTGGAAGAGCGAGTGTTGACATTAGAGACAGTAGCAGAGAACATTACCCAACAAGTAACATCGCACGAATCTAGGATGACGGATGTCATGTGGAAGATCGAAGATTTTGAGAATCGTCAGCAACGTAATAATCTGATGCTACTGGGCATTCCAGAAATGCGGAGGGGGAAGACATCCGAGGATTTGTGCTTCGATTGTTGAAGGGTGGCTTTCCCGAACTTTCACATTGGGATTGGGATTTAGAGGTACAACGCGTACATCGTTTCCCACTCATGTTGAAGAAAAGGAAGGGTCAAATGGAAGGGGATAACAAACCCAGAGCTATACTAATTTTTTTGGGCAATTCTTTGCTACAACAAACAATTTTTGACAAAGCGCGCCCGGAAGCTATGCGCTCAGCGGAGGGCCACTCCTTTTTTGTTAGGCCGGACTTCTGCCATGCTACGGTGGAAAGGAGGTGGAGGCTACGTCAGCTTATTGCTCCCTTCCAAAAGGTCGGCTGTGAAGTGTACTTGTTGAGCCCAGCCAGTCTTAAGGTTATTCATCGGGGAAACTCAAGGGTCTTCTCTTCGGAGATACAAGCACAAGATTTTCTACGAGAGCTATCAGGAGCCTCGGGTCATTAGGATTCTTTAAGTTGAAATACTTGGATAATTAACTTATTTCCTTTTTTCATTTGTTTCTGGTGTCGGTACAATGGAGTTTGATGGGTGGTGGTGGGAAGCAGTATCATGCAGGAGGCATCACAAGGGTCTATGGACCTTTCTTGCCGTAAAGTAGGGCGGGGGAGGGATGGGGGGTGGGGTATGTTCGGGGGGCATGGCTGGTCCACTGGGTCGAGATATATGTAATGGCATGGAGATCATTTGGCATGGTAAATGAATTTTTATTGAAGTTAATAGAGAATGTTATAAATGGCAAGGGGTAAGATAAGAATTGCTTCGGTTAACATATGTGGCTTGAACTGTCCGCGTAAAAAACGCAGGGTCATTGTAGATATTCAGTATCTTAATGCAGATATAATATGTCTACAGGAGACACATATTGAAGCAGGGAGGCAAAAGGTGGCAGAATTAGCCGGCTATCAGTTAATTTCTTATACAACTCAAGGCATACGTACAAAAGGGGTAGCTATTATGGCTCGTAGAAAGAGTTTTAATTTTTCACGCTCTAAGGCGGACCATCTGGGCAGGTGGGCTCTTACTCTATGTAATGTAGATAACTTCTCCTTCACGCTCTGTTCAGTTTATGGCTCAGTGTTTGATGATCCAGCTCTGTTTAACTGGTTAAGTATGGAACTTGTTGGGTGGCCGTTGCCGATAGTCATTTGTGGGGACTTCAATTTAAATCTGACAACTAACATGATGAAGCTAGGGCTGAGCTTATATAGAGGACGCAAACCCAAAGTCTTCAAAGCACTGTTGGATCTATGTCAGACTCATGGGCTTATTGATGCCTGGACTTCGCAAGAACCCCATGACTATGGCTTCACCTTTTTTTCAGCCCCACATCAAACACATGCTAGGCTCGATTATTTCTTTGTGTCCCAGAGTCTCTCGATTAACTGCCAGATTTTTAAATTTCCTCGGGTCATGTCTGACCACAATCCGTTAGTCCTTGAGATTCCACTGCAAACCTTAAAGAGGGATGTACCACGGTGGACCTTTGATAGAGCTCTTCTATATGATCAAGAGTACATCGCACATATGAGAACATGGATTCCGAGATTTATATCTGAAAATAAGGGTAGCACCCGGGTGGATATCGTATAGGATGCCCTGAAAGCAGGGATAAGGGGGGAAACTTCAAGGTATGGCTGGAGTTCTCAGAAAGCGGCTAAACTCTATCTACAGGAACTCTATGTTAAATTAGGGGACACAGAGACGCAATTGGTCGAAGCTATTATGAATGGGGGAGAGGTGGGCCAGGTACAAACTAGGGTAGCACTAGCCAAATCTAAAATTTTAGAAGTTACAACAAAGAAAGCGGCAGGGAAATATGCGGCGTGGAGATCTAAAATGTATGAATGTAGTGAGAAAGTGGGACAATTGCTTGCGGTACGCATTAGACAGAGGGTGATACAGGGAGCTATTCTTGCAGTTAACGATCCTCAAGGAGGGGAAGTCTCAGAAGCCTCAGACGTTCGGGCTGCCTTCCAACGCTTCTACCAATTACTTTATACTGAAGATACGACGGGTAGCGAGGAAGAAATTTGGGATTACCTAGCAGAGCTGCCAGGGGAAAGGCTAACTAGGGAGGAAAGAGAAGCATTAGAGGTACCCATTACTGCGGAAGAGGTTGCAGGTGTCATTAACTCTTTGGCTAACGGGAAGGCGGCGGGCTCTGATTTTATTCCAGGGGAATTTTATAAAAAGCTGGCTCCCTGTTTACTAGAATTATTGGTTGAAGTCTTTCTTAAAGCCCAGGCAGGTCAGATGGTGCCCGATTCTTGGGGACTGACCAATATGGTGGTTTTTCCCAAAAAGGGAAACCGGTTAAAGAATTGGGATCTTATAGGCCTATAACGCTAATAAATAGCGATGTCAAGATCTATGCCAAGATGTTGGCAAATCGGCTAGCCGTAGTGATTAAAAAACTAGTCTCTCCTGTCCAACATGGGTTTGTGCCAGGTAGGAGCACAATCGATCATATTCAGAGGGTGATTGCTCTCTTTGATGCGGCTGAGATTACGGGAGACCCTATCGGGCTAATCCTGCTAAACGCGGAAAAAGCCTTTGATAGGGTCTCCTGGCCTTTTTTATTGGCAACTCTTGAGAGTAGAGGGTTCGGTGCTGGCTTCATTAAGGCTATCTCAATAATGTACAACAACCCGGTGGCCAGAATTGCTATTATGGGGGAACTGTCAGGCCCTGTTTCGATAAGCAGGGGGGCGCGCCAGGGATGCCCCTGCTCCCCCCTGCTATTCGCTTTGTACATTGACCCTCTGGTCAGGAAAATTATGGACAACAATCAGATTATAGCAGTACATTGCGAGGGGGGGAGCACTAAGATTTTGGCGTATGCCGATGATCTTGCTATCATGACCCCTAATCCACTTGGAGCATTAGCTGAAATTGAAAGGGAAGCGGAGATCTTTGGACATATATTGGGTTATCGACTCAACTCCAATAAAACTCTTGTTGTAGTTGGTAAGGGACTCCAGGTTAATGACCCTCGGGTAGTACGGAAGGCAACCTATTTGGGGGTTGAGATAGTGGCAGAAGTGTCTAAGATTGTGGAAACTAACCTGGATCCATTGCTTCCAAAATTTAAGGCGGATTTTCATCGAATAGATAATCTTAAATTAAGCCTTGTGGGGAGGTGCAATGTTATCAAAATGGTGTTTTTACCAAAAATCTTATATTTTTTTAGGGCAATTCCGCTGGCTATTAATAACACATGGTTTAAAACGATGAACCAATTATTCACTAAATTTCTTTGGGCCAATTGCCACCCCCGGAGAGCCCTTACATTTTTAATGCTGCCCAGGGATAGAGGAGGATGGGCGGTTCCTAATCTTCAACTTTACCACTGGGCAGCCATATTATTTAAATTAGGAAGTTTAATTGGGGTGGAGCCTAATCAAAGACAGGAGGCGGGTCCCGCTTCAATCTATGATGTATTGTTGGGGTCAGGGGCTAGGGGCTGTCTCCTACATTATACTGATTTTAAGTACTATAAAAGAGTGAAGTTCAAGACATTAATGTGTGCCTTTAAAACCTGGGTATCTGTTCGAAAAAGGTTCGGTATGGGCTTAATTCATGCTTATAGCCCTTTGTATGGTAACAAGTCGCTCCCCAGTATCTTTAATGACGGATTTATGAAAATATGGAATGACAAAGGAATTAGGATGGTTGAGGACATCATGGATGAAACAGGGGTGATTACCTTTGACAAGATTAAAGATACCTTTGGGGTTGATAATAGGCATTTCTTTAAATATCTCCAGATAAGAGATTTCTTAGGGAGGAAGACCGGAGGTAGCAATGGCTTCGATCGGGTGACGTTGGTTGAGATGTTACTCAAAGGGTCTGGTACACTTGGTGGGATCTATAAAAAGTTAATGGAAACAATGAGCGATGACTTACCCAAACATTTGGGACGTTGGCAAGAGCGGTTACAGGTTGCAGTAGTGGAGGCAGAAGATTCCTTAAATAGGGCCCAAACCTCTTGCATTGCTACGAATTTCCAACTGCAATGCTTCAAGACCTGGTTTAATCTTTATATAACACCTGAGAACATTTCTAAATGGGGAGGAGGTGCTGGAACAACATGTCCACGCTGTAGTTATCCAGCAGCAGATATTGTGCATATGTTTGCCTCCTGCCCGGAGCTGGGCTTGATCAAAAGAGAAGTCTGCACCATCCTTGAATCCCATCTGGGACAGAGAGTGGAGATGACATCCCAGCTGATAGTATTGGGGGTAAGCAGCTCTCAACTACCAGCTCGGGTTCAAACCTTTCTCTTTGTCGCTATGACAGTTTTCCGACTTTGCTTGGCCACTCACTGGCTTGATCCTGTACCCCTACGGGACAACAATGGCTGGGGAGATTCCTGGCTGTTTTCAGGTTAGAAACCGCAATATATGCTAGAAGGGGGCAGAGATCAAGAGCCAAGGGGATGGACATTTGGGCTCCTTTGACAAGGTGGCTGGACAATAGCTAAGCTGGCGGGATTTTGGAAGTTAAGAATATGTATATGTATAGGTATATGTGTATTGGTTATGTACCAACTTGGCGCTTCAATAAGGGCTAGCTATTGTTTGTCTTCACCTTTAGATTGTGCCTTCTCGTATAATGTGCCCTCTTCTTCCTTTAGTCCCCTTCTTAGCCCTTTCTTCTTTTGTCCCCTTTTTTTTCATGCCAAAGGTTGAAGGCATTTCCTTACTCGTGTTTTTTCTTGCTTTTTTTTTTTCTTTCTTTCTTCATGGTCCAGCCAGGGTGGGGTGGGTGGGAAAATTCGTGGTGGGGGGGAGGGGGTCGGGAATGTGATATACCCGTATTTCTTTATATGTTGTATACTTTTGGTCACGAAAACTCAATAAAGAACTTTATAAAAAAAATATAAAAAAAGAACCACTAGTACAGAAGCAGCGTGGTGATGTGACCACCTGGGGTATCCCACTGGGACAAACAATACATGCCCTGTCCCTATATGCGGAAAATATTATACTATATGCCAGAGATCTCCGGTGTGAGCTCCAAATAGTCGCTCAAATATTTACGCAGTTCCCCACTATATCGGGTCTAGCCATTAACTTTGACAAGTCACTTGCGTTCCCCTTCAGAGAAAATCCTGTGCCTAGAATGATCCACCTCATAGAAGAAGAATTGACGGTAGCCTCCACTACTTTTAAATACCTGGGAGTACCAATATACAGAAAGCAACAAGACACCCTTGATGGCAACGTTCAAATAGTGATTACCTCCCTGCGATCACAAACAAACTGTGTTCTGAATATCACTCCCGTTGTCAGTGGCAGGAAGGCTGGCCATAGCAAAAATGGTTATGCTTCAGCGGATATTATACTACTTTACTACTCTCACAACAGTAGTACCCGATGCAGTGTTCAAATTATTGAATACTATATTGACAGAATTAATATGGGACACAGGGAGATGCCAAGTTAATCTGGCAAAGCTTCAATTACCAGCAGATGCTGAGGGTATGAGAGCCCCTGACTTCAAGGCCTATTGTATGGCGAGCCAGCTACAGTGGCTCACATATTTGCTAGCAGGACATAACCTGCAAGAGGTGGCATACACCCCTGACATGATTGCGTGGGGCGCACTACACACCCTGCTGTTCCCTGGAATGACAACTCCACCCACAGCCCCACCACTTTTGAAAGTAGCGCTAACCTACTGGAAGTGGGCCTTGCACTACACAGTATCTACCACACCATGTGCACCTAATATTCCACTGTTAGGGCTCCCTACCCCTGCTGGAGTGTTGACACACCACCGGCTCGCTAGGTGGGAACGCGACGGAGTGACGAATGTTGGAGCATTACTTGGGGAGGGCTCCCTGCTGAGCCACATGGATTTTTATGCAGGAGCAAGGTCTCACTAGTTCCCTGTTTCTATTACATGCCGGCATAATACGTTATATTAAACGTGTATGGGCCCCCAAAGGGTTAGAGCCACCAACACATGACCTAGTGCACTTGATACACTTGATGGGCACTGGCAGACATCTGACAAAGTGGTTATATCAGGGTATAAGGATGCACATACCCCCAATACTAGCTACACTGCGTGCAAAGTGGGAGGAGGAGATAGGTAAAGACCTTTCAGACAAATATTGGGCATCCCTTCTTGCCTATCCTAAGGCGGTCTCTCGCAACTCACGCTTCAAATTCATACAATACATGGTCACACAAAGAGCATACCTCACACCACATCAATTACATACAATGTTCCCTGCGGTAACGGCGAACTGCCCCAGATGTGTAGAACAGGACATGGTTTCTTGCACATGATGTGGTCATGTCCTGCCATCTCCAATTACTGGACACAACTAGCATATTCACTACAGGAAGTAGTAGGAGGACGTGCATGGAGCACGATAGAGGGGTGTATCTTAGGCCTCTACCCACGCCCTAAGGCATACAAGGTACAAGCAAGGTTTGCTGACCTAGCGCTTATTCTAGCGAAATTCCTTCTTACAAGGCATTGGAAATTGGCAAGGCGTCCAACAGTAAGGGCTTGGAGGGAAGAAGTGGAAAACTGGGGACTGACGGAAAGTGGAGCAATACGAAGGGAAAAACGACGAGGGTTACGCAAAATACCTATCGCCATGTCCTGGGATGTACTAATGGAATCGTTCAAAGCCCTAGATATAGATGAACCCTGCAGGCAAGTAGATAACATACCTGAAGACACCCTCGAGAACTAGTGCTGCCCCGAGACAGGTATACCATGACAGAAAACATGTGATAAGGAGTGGAGGAAGAACAGTAAAAAAACGGGGGGGGAAAAGGGAGGAGAATAGAGTCATTCCTGACACATAGAATTGATACTTACCCTATTAATATGCTTATATATGAAAGACAAGAAGAGATATACCTGCAATCCCTTGTACAACTGGCTATTGTTAAGACTGCACCGATGGTTAACCAAAGGGGGTTGTTATGTTTTTTTTAATGTTCTAGTCTACTGAGATGCACGATTCTGCCTAAGGTTTTATGATCATAATGAGAGATAAGAATGACTAATTTAGAACTTGCAAGCATGTTAATCACCAGGAGCACTAGAACTAGCAATATAAGGAACAGATTGATCACCTTGATATTGTGCAAGATACTACAAACTGTACAACAGATAAAACTATACTACAACTTAACATGTGTGCATAATACTGTACGAATTGCAAAAATCAATAAAACTTGTTTAAAAAAAACAAGTAAAGTGAATCCAGCGCGAAGAAATAAACTGGTGACCCTGAAAGTAAATAAGATATTGATAATGCATTAACAACTGCATGGAATGTTGATAAATCAGACCCACTGCTTTCTTTGTATTTATACAGAATGCTTGAACATCATAGTCCTTCTTCAGTATCTTTGAAGCCACGTTTAAAAGAGCAAACAGATGTACTCACTCATGTGATGCATATGATTAAGACTCGCAGTAGTTGAAACGCGTTATGCCAAGGAACTTGCCTGAATAAAGGATTATCACTGGTGCATGACTGGTTGGGCAGGTTTGCACCGACGAAGAACTACGTGTTTTTTCTGGTGGAATATATGGCAGTGACACACCCTACAGGCCCTGAACCAAGAGGCTGGGTGTCCATTACATCGCCCTGCTTATGGAATATATATATATATGTGATCAAGGTCACGTGTGGCACCAAAACGCGTCATGACTTGTAGCGAGCAGCAATAAAAATATAGCACCAGCAACTTTGGAGTCCGTGCCCATCTGTATCCGAGAGAAAGGGACCTCTATGGGAATTTTCATATATATATATATATATATATTGATACCAATCCTGGCAGCGACGAACAGACAGGCACTGACTCCGTGATATGATGACAAAGAAGAGGTTTATTTAACCTACAACGACCTAGACGCATTTCGGCGGCGTACCGCCTTGATCACTACATCAGGTACACTCTGTTTAGCAGTATATATGCTGGTCACTCACTAGTGGTTGCCAAAGCAACCTGTAATTTAACAATAGACATAGAAGTTACACATGACTAATGTATTCATGACTGTGCACATTTTAACATTAGAAAAAAGCAAAGTAAAATACCGAAAAATGAAGGAAAAACAATATTATTGTTAAGGAAAATTTCCCTGTCACACAACAATAAGTTTTAACAATAAAATAGGGAAAGTCAGTGTGCTCCTTATATATAAAAACAGTGAACCTATATTTGTGCCCCACATAGACATAGAAAAAATATCTAATATACCTAGATAATACCAATTGACAAATAAATTACATAAATATGTAATGGCGCACGGTCAAATAAATTATTAAAAAAGTGCAAACAGGCTGAAAAACAAAATGGTTAGGTTCGAACTAGGGCAAAAGAGAATAATGTGCCATAGCGATGTAAGGTCCATATGATAATTAGGGTCCTGCTTAAAACAAACCAACATGAACCATCAGAACTGTTTAACTAGTCTTTTGGCTATAAATATATGCAGTACTAAATGATACCGAGCCAAGAAACTTGATTGAAACAGACAACCTATCTCGCCCAAGTGGGCCGAAAACATGAAACTCGATAGCACAAAGATAAATATGATGTATAAACTGGACGGGCGCCGTATGTAATATTGAGAGTGTAAAAATATATAAATTTACTATTAATATTTAAACAATGTCTAGTGTGGTCTAATCTATCGTGAGTGTAAAAACGTGAGAAATTAAAGCAAAATAAATAAAAGTGAATGTGACCTAACGTTACGGAGACTGGGCAGGGGCGGGACAGACAGCTCCAGATAAATTACAGATGAACATTCAGTGCCTCATCCGCATTCATCCAGTTGGGGATTTTTGAATTAAGGAGGATGATGTACCTAGATTCTAATCTTCTATATATATTACCTACTGGCGGTCGCCATTAGGTAGTTATAGTTAGGACCTAGTTTCCATAGGAAAAGCGTTTTTTTTTCCCCAATAACTTTGGCGCCGTTTGACGAATCTTCGCAAAATTTTCAAAACTAGTGGCCCGCTCCGGTCAGCTCCTGTCTTGAAAGTTTCGGGGTGATTTGTCAAGCGGGGGCCGAGAAAAAAGGGTGGTCCCAAAATGCGTTTTCCCCATGTTATTTTCCATAGGAAACTTTAGACAAAGCTACAGCCCAAACTGCTGAACGGAATTACACCAAATTTGGCAAAAAGGTAGGTCTTGGTTCAGAAAGAGTCCTTTTTAGGTCTCGCCTGAGCCAGCGCGCATGCGCTGCTCAGCGAGGCTTTAGTAAGGGCCTTTAAATTCTAAACACACGCTCGTGCGTGTGCTTTTTTTTTTTTCACCCGCAATTGGCCTTTGCATGCCTCTTTCTAAGAAAGACAGCACGCAATTGGTCCAAGGCGGGTGATTGTCCCGCCTTCTTTGTTCCCTTGCCTAGGGTGCTCGGGAGCGAGCATTAATGCCATCTGTTTCCAATTATCGCGTTCGCATTAATTGGAAACAGATGGCGCGATGGCGGTCAGTGCTGGTCATGCTGGTTACTATTAGTTGCCTTTCCAGCCTTTGTTACTGGCATGTAACGAAACGTGTCATGTTGGTCGGTCATTGCGAGTCTGCGTCATCTTGACTTGTTAGTCTACATTTATAATTAACACAAACAATAAGTACACTTTGGAGGCATGTCTGGGGGTGGGGGTGCGATACCTGCATCATGGAGTCTGCTGTTTGGCTTCCTAGCAGCGTGGACTTCTCAGGGCGGCGAGACTGTCGGCGTTTGCTCAGAGGCTGTGTGCTCCATACAGTTCCACACCCAAGACTTCAGGTGTTTGTTTGTTTCTGCTTAGTTGGACATGTAGGGCGTTCTTCATGCTCCGCTGCGCCATTTCACAGAGCTGTATTGTTAAACTTGACAGCTGCAGTCAGTCATAACAATAGGAGCACCTCCTTCCCCCGAGGGCGCTGTCTGTGTGCAAACATCTCTCGAGGGCTAATTCACGATGGGTGACGTGGGCGAGGAGAATGAAGGCTCTGCGGAGAGAGACGGGAGCTGTATGCAAACGCGCTTCATTTATTCGGTTAACAGTATGCTCACCGGTGATTGAATGTCTTCATGGAGGTGGGAGTCACGTAGGCAGAACGAGGCATGATAAGTGTAAAAATGTAAGCCTTACTGAAGCCTTTAAAGCTAGAGTAATTCTGTTTCTAAATATTCTTGATATTATAGATAAGAGAACCGAGACACGGGTAATCAAACTGAATTGCCCAAGATCACACAACTTCGCTCGGGGTGGACTGGACAGTCTCTTGCCCTGGCATACCCACAAACAGGTTTCAGGTCAAACAGTTGATTGGGGCATATAATTTTGATGGGCATATTATTGGTGTTGTCAGTCTGTATTTGTGCCCTGTAACTATGCGGCCCCACAGAAGAGCTTCATCAGTGGGGTGGGAAGAAGGTCCGAAGTGGAGCAGCCGAGCAGGGGTCTGACCACGCCCTAAGTGTCAAAATACAAGCTGAGCCGTGAACAAAATGTCATTTATAGAACACATGCAAGTGCTCCAGTTTAGCACGTTACATTTTTTAATGCACCGAGTGACGTAATTAAATGTTAATCTCTGAACATAAACACATAAACTTTCTAGAAAGAATACCCCCATTCTAGAAAGAATACCCCCGCACAATGGCATGGGTATCCTGCCATGATTGAGCCCAGAGACACTTCAGTGTGTGATGTCCGCTATTTAAACGGCCAATGTTGTTATATGTAGAGCAAAGTTATGTTTTTTTATTCCATGCAGGAATGAGGATTTTGTTTCAGTATAGTTCCCACTCAGAACTGAGGGCCTAGGTGTTTCAAAATTTCTTAGTCAAGAAAGAGACAGTGAAGCAAAGCGAGATGCCTGGGAGCACACAATTTGGTCAAGTGCGGAAGCCAGGATTTGAGCTCAGGTTTCACAGACACACAGTTTGTCATTCAGCCACTTGACAACATGTTCTCCTCTCCAGTTTGATGCTAAAGAACAACGCCCCGGGCTTAGTTGACTTTTAAGATCTAAATTAGTACACTTTGTTCAATACACCAACTGTAAGCTCAGTTTACCTGCTTTGGAGAAACCCTCAATTTCAGACGGTGTCAGTCTGTGATGGTAACCTGTACAACAGAGGGCTCCTAGCATCATTCAGTGTGCAGATGAGATTAAGCGTTCCCATGACTCCCACATGTGTATACATCAATAGCCTTCTGTTGTACTTTTTAGGGTTCGCCTAGGCATCGTGTGCGCTGTCTCTTCCAGACCTTTCAAAGTGTTGAGAAAAACGAAAGCGAAAAGCCGTGGCTCAGAATATATGTCTTTCTTAATAACAAAGTATTTTTATTTAAAAGCAAGTTCATATGGCATAACTACATTTAGAAAAGTACCCACAGAATACCACTCAGTGCCACATAATTATATGCTACATAATTACACTGCACTCAATGCAACATACACTCCAAATAATACCACTCAGTGCCACATAATTACACGCCACATAATTACACTCTACTGAATGCAACATACACTCCACACAGTACCACTCAGTGCCACATAATTATATGCTACATAATTACACTGCACTTAATGCAACATACACTCCAAATAATACCACTCAGTGCCACATAATTACATGCCACATAATTACACTCTACTGAATACAACATACACTCCCCATAATACCACTCAGTACCACATAATTACACGTCACATAATTACACTCAATTCAATGCAACATAAATACCACATATTACCACTCAGTGCCATATAATTACACGCCACATACTTACACTCTACTCAATGCAACATAAATACACTCCACATAATACCACACAGTGCCACATAATTATATGCTACATAATTACACTGCACTCAATGCAACATACACGCCAAATACCACTCAGTGCCACATAATTACACACCACATAATTACACTCTACTAAATACAACATACACTCCACACAATACCACTCAGTGCCACATAATTATATGCTACATAATTACACTGCACTCAATGCAACATACATTCCAAATAATACCACTCAGTGCCACATAATTACACGCCAAATAATTACACTCTACTCAATGCAACATAAATACACTCCACATAATACCACTCAGTACCACATAATCACACGTCACAATTACACTCTATTCAATGCAACATAAGTACACTCCACATAATACCACTCAGTGCCACATAATTACACACCACATAATTACACTCTACTCAATGCAACTTAAATACACTCCATATAATACCACTCAGTGCCACATAATTACATGGCACATATTTACACTCTACTCAATGCAACATAAATAGACTCAACATAATACCACTCAGTACCACATAATTACACGTCACATAATTACACTCTATTCAAAGCAAAATAAATACAATCCACATAATACCACTGTGACACATAATTATACGCCACATAATTACACTCTACTCAATGCAACAAATACACCCCACATACCACTCAGTACCACATAATTACAAGCCACATAATTACACTCTACTCAATGCAACATAAATACACTCCACATATTACCACTCAGTGCCACATAATTACACGCCACTTAATAACACTCTACTCAATGCAACATAAATACACTCCATATAATACCACTCAGTGCCACATAATTACATGGCACATATTTACACTCTACTCAATGCAACATAAATAGACTCAACATAATACCACTCAGTACCACATAATTACATGTCACATAATTACACTCTATTCAATGCAACATAAATACACTCCACATAATACCACTGTGGCACATAATTTGACGCCACATAATTACACTCTACTCAATGCAACATAAATACACTCCACAAAATACCACTCAGTGCGACATAGTTACATGCCACATAATTACACTCTACTCAATGCAACATAAATACACTCCACATTCCACTCGGCACCACATAATTACACGCCACATAATTACTCTCTACTCAAAGCAACATAAATACACGCCACATACTACCACTCAGGGCCAGATAATTACACGCCACATAATTGCACTCTACTCAATGCAACATAAATACACTCCACATAAATTCACTCTATACCACATACCACCAATCAACATAAATGCACTCCACACCATGACACAATTTCACTAAGCATAATTTCACTCAACACCACAGTTCCAGGCCACACAATTCAACTCCATACATTTCCAATACACACCGCATAATTACACACCAAACAACATATTTCAACTCCACAATCCACAACGTACCTCCAATCCACAG
Source organism: Calotriton arnoldi (assembly GCA_963921515.1). Lineage (NCBI taxonomy): Eukaryota > Metazoa > Chordata > Amphibia > Caudata > Salamandridae > Calotriton > Calotriton arnoldi. The sequence goes on along the minus strand of CAWUFW010011605.1, from coordinate 249,077 downwards.
CATATCGTGTCACCACCTGAGCACCAAACATCATTCACCACCACCATTTTGCATCAGCGCACCACCTAAGCATCACGTCAGTCTGCCCTTGGAATCTGGCATCTGTTGATTCTCCCCTAGTGTCCATCCGCTGCTCGTGTTCTAATTAAATTACTGTTTTCCAAACTCCACTCCCCCGTTATTAATGTCCCGCTCCCCCATAACAAAAAAATTATAACAAACAAGCATGAGAACAGGCAGGAAGAAGTTGCCAGCAGTGCAAGTACAAAAAAACTAGAAGACATTTTTTATGTTAAAATCTTTTTTAATCAGGTTTTTCAGTTGTATATAATGTCGTCTTCATTTGTATAAAGGTAACAAAAATGCTTAACACTTTTTATTATTACTTTTCAACATAATGCACAGCAGCCACAATGCTCTACAACATAGCCAAAAGTTCTGGCTAAACACATAAGGTCCCAAAGGTGAGACCTATTGGCTATGCCAATGCTTGTTGTTAAATGGTGTAAATCCGTTCAGTAGTTCCTGAGAAATTAGAAAAATAAAAAGTTTCGCTAGCTAGGGCAGCGGTGGGTTCGCGAACCCTCCCGAGCACGAGCTTCACTGTGATTGGCTGCCAACACTCAAACCAGGAAGTGTTGGCAGCCATCTTGTGACTCGGTAGAACCGAGTCACAAGAAAACAGTGAAAAAAATGTTTAAAAACAAGAAAAGGGGGCAGGGTAGAAACACCCTGACCCCCTAGGCCTGCTCAGGGAGTCCCACAAGGACACCCAGGGCCAAAATAGCATTTAAAAAAAAAATTGGCGGAATTCGCGTTGGGGTCGCGAATCCGGCCGAAATTATAAAAACAAATGAAGCGCGGGCTTCATTTAAATGAGGCCCCCGGGTGGGCCTGGTCCTGGGGGCATTGCCAAATTAATAATAGCAGGGGCCCACGGGGGCCCCCGCAGCCCCGGGGACCGCCACCTCCCCGGGGCTGTGAAAAAATGTGTGGGGGGTCCCAATTCCCCCCACGCTGCCCCGGGGACTGCCACCTCCCCAGGGCTTTAATAAACAACTGCGGGGGGCACGCGGCCCCCCCCGCAGCCCCGGGGACTGACATCTCCCCGGGGCTGAACATTTTTTTTGTGGGGGGTCCCAATCCCCCCCACGCTGCCCCGGGGACCGCCACCTCCCCTGGGCACTAAAAATGTAAATGCGGGGGTCCGTTACAGACCCCTGAGCCCCGGGGACCACCACCTCCCCGGGGCTTTGCAATGGTAGGGAGGGGGGCCGCGCGTCCCCCCTCCTGGAGCCCTTCATGGCCCTGGGGACCGCCCCCCCCAGGGCCGGCTCCTGCAGTGTCCCGGGGTGCCTACCCCCGGGACACTGCTGTTTGCTATGGCAGGGTGGGAGCCGTGCGGCTCCCGCCTTGTCATAGCAAACACTGGTTTGGATTTTGGAAGTAAGAGCAGGTTTCCTGCTCTCGCTTCCAAAATCCAAAGCAGATTGCTTTTCCACAAGGGGAGCTAGGTCCCTGGGGGCTAGTTGGCCCCCAGGGACCCTCAGGATTCAAGGGGACTTAATCCCCCAACTTAAAACGTGCCACGGGGCGCGTTTGCACAGTGGTGAAGGGAAGGGGTGGGCCTGATGTGACATGTGTGCAAACACGTCCTCTGGCGTGTTTTAAGTTGGAGGATTAAGTCCCCTTGAATCCTGAGGGTCCCTTGGGTCCAACTAGGCCACCAGGTACCTCCAGTAAGTGCCCATGAGCTGCGTTGCAGAGAGGTGTAAAAAGGGGCGTGGCCTTGGACCACCTCTCTGCAAAGCAGCTCTGTGCCGCTTCCTGGAGGTACCTGGTGGGCTAGTTGGTCCCCAGGGACCCTCAGGATTCAAGGGGACTTAATCCCCCAACTTACAACGTGCTAGGGGGCACGTTTGCACAGTGGTGCAGGGAGGGGGCGGGGCCTGATATAAGAAGTTAGCAATCCTCCTATGTGGGAATTACTGGTGGTAATAAAAGGGATAGTTGGCCCCCAAGGTTGATGTTGGGGGCTAACAACTCCTCCTGTTACCTCCAGTAAATCCCACACAGTGGGATTGCTAAGAGGTGTTTCGGAGGCCACGCTCACCTTTCTCCACCACTCTGGAAACGCGACTGGTATGTTATAGTTAGAAATTAGCATTTAAAAAACCTTTGAAATTCACTGAAAAAACCATCGGTTTCAGGGACGTTATAGTTAGAAATTAGCATTTAAAAAACCTTTGAAATTCACTCATCACTGTCACTGACCATGTCATGATTGATGTAATATGTGACGTCATCAGCAGTGCATTGCGGGTGCGCGAGTTATAGTTAGCTGAACTAACTATAACGGGGGAATTTCTATGGTTTTTTACACGAGAAATGTCCAACTAACTATAACGTCCCTGAAACCTATGGTTTTTCAGTGAATATATATGTATATATATATGTATATATATATATATATATATATATATATATATATATATATATATATATATATATATTTCAATGGCCCTGGTAATTGTTTACAGCACAATAGCACTTTAAATATCAAGGTACTGTATATTAATGGATTTTATTTATTTAAAATCATAATAATATAAACAAATAAAAGGATATTGCCCTCTGACATGTATTAGCCAATCCTTTACAGACTGAAAGCTTGGAATTTAGGAGGAGTTTCCCATATCTATCTCTTTATGTTCTCTTTATATCCTTTTTTATATCCTTTTGTATCCTTTTATGTTTTCTTACATCCTTGCATATCTTTTTGTATTCTCTTCCATGTATATATTCCTTTATATCCGTCATGTCTCTTTGATATCATCAGACTATATTGTTCTCAAATTTATTTAGAACATCTTTGCACACTCTCTCACTCCTTGTCATAGAACCCTCACCAAAATGAAGTATAGAGAATATACCTTATAACCCTATTAGTAGTAAATTTCTGCCTCCTTTCCTTTGGAGTCATTTTACCAATCTTATTAGAGGCATTCGTTAAATATTATTGGCCCACATGGTGAGGTGATTAGTCAAATTGTGAATATAGAGTTGGAATAACAATCTGTGGATCTAGCAAATAACTCATTGCCTCTCACCTATTTTATTGATGGAATAGTGCAGTGTTAAAAAAGTAAAAATTTAAAAAAAAATTAAAATGTGAAAATGTATATATAAAAAATGGGCATGTCTCTCTTTAAATTGTGGAGGTAATTTTGGAGGGAACTTTCCCTTTAAATGGCCTGTCTACACACATATGCTCTATGACCCTGTTGAAGGCTCAGGCCGAAACGCGTAGGTCTATCTTTGCACTGTCGGTGGCTTGAAATGAAAATAAAAAGGAATTACTTTTAACCTGCAGTGACCTGGCTGGGCTGTTTTCTTCCATGCCCTTGGATTGGGGGGCCATAATTGGTGAAGAACCCTTGGATATATATATATTACCTACTGGCAGTCGCCAGTAGGTAGTTGTATTTAGGACCATGTTTCCATAGGAAAATCATTTTTGACATGCCTATATCTTTTGCGCCACTTGACGAATCTTCACAACATTTTCCCAAAAAAGTGTGCTGTAACTCTTGATGCGCATGGAAAGTTTCAGAGTGATCTGTCAAGTGGGGGCCAACAAAAAGAGGGGGTCAAAAAACATGTGTTTCCATTGTTAATTCCCATAGGAACTTTAGACACAGCTACAACCCAAACTGCTTAACGGAATTACACAAAATGTGGCAGTAAGGTAGCTGTTGGTCTAGAAAGCCCTCTTTTTGAAAATTAGTGTAAATCCATTCAGCAGTTTTGGAAATATTAAGGAAAATACCAATTTGTGTATAGGGACGGAGATCCTCTGAGGATCGGATAGTCCCTGTGCTCAAATCTGATTGGCTACCAACACTTCAAACCTAATATGTGTTGACAGCCATCTTGGGACTCGGCTTGAGCCGCAGAAAAATTGTTAACAAAAATGAAAAAGGGGGCAGGCCCAAAAAAGCATTTTTTAAATAAAATGTTCAGCGGTAGTCGCATGGGATCTGCAGATCCCACTGAAAATTAAGAAAAAAATGAAGCGTGGGCATCTAGTGCTTCATTAGTAATTGCCCCCCGGGTGGGCCAGGTCCCAGGGCATGTTGCTAATAAAGGAGGATGGCACACAGGCCCCCCCTCCCGGGGCTTAATAATGCCCCAGGGACAGCACCTCCCTGGGGCTTATTCATTTTAAAATGGGAGCCTTTCAGACCCCCTAGGCGACAGGGGCCAAAACCTCTCCAGGGTCACATGCCAAAAAAGAAATTGGGGGGCCTCTTGGACCCCCCGTGCCCTGGGGAAAACCACCTCCCCAGGGCTAATATATTATTTTGGGGGCCTCCCGGACCCCCCCTGGTCCCAAGAGCACCATCTCCCCGGGCCATAATAAATATGTATTGGGGGGCCTCAGGGACTCTCCAGGCCCCAGGAAACTCCACCTCCCTGGGGCCATCTTATTTTTGAATAATTGGGAGGGGGGCTGCATGGCCCCACTCCTGGGCCATTCTCAGCCCCGGGGACCTCCAGCCTTCACCTCCCTGAGACAGGCACTACACACAAGAAAGGAGGGGGGCACACAGTCCCCCTCCTGGAGCCATAGATGGCCGTGGAGACCACCATCCCCAGGGTCGGTTCCTTCTATGTGCCGGGGTGCCCACCCCCGGCACATAGCTGTTTGCTGTGGCTTGACAGGAGCTTTACCGCTCCTTCCAAGCCACAGCAAACGCTCCGCTTCCATGAAGCGAGAGCATTAAAAATGCTCTAGCTTGCTGGAAGTGAAGCAGAATTGCTTTTAGACAGAGGGAGCTGCATGTTTAGCAGCTCATTTATGTTTAAAAGCAATGCGGGCTCGCGCAGGAGGCAGGGAGCTGGCAGGGACCGCAGTGGCCTTCAGCTCCCCCGTGGTCCCCTTGGATGCTGAGGGTCCTTGGGGGCTAAGAATCCCTCCTGTTACCTCCAGTAAGTCCCACACAGCGCAATTGCTGAGAACTGGTCGGAAGTCCTGTCCCCTTTCTCCACCACTCTGCAAACACGCCTCCAGGCTCAATAATGGATGGGTGATAAAGTCCTGTTAGATTCTGAGGGGCCTTGGGGGGCAATAAACCCTCCTGTTACCTCCAATAAGTCCGGCACAGCAGGATACCTGAGAGCTGGTGGGAGGCCCAACCCCGTTTCTCCACCACTATGCAAACGTGACTACTTGTTAAAAATCCATATAAATTCACTTAAAAAACCAAAGGATACAGGGACGTTATAGTTAAGAAATAGAATGTAAAAAACCTTAGAAATTCACTAAAAAAAACAAAGGCTACAGAGACATTATAGTTAGGCTCAGATTTCACTCGTACAAAACCATAGAAATTCTGCAGTTATCGTTACCTGAGCTAACTATAACTTATGCCCCCCAAAACCCTGCTTATGACCTCACATATTACATCACTGAGGAAATCTCAAAATGGTAGCAGACATTTTTTTTTGCCTTCAGGACAGGGGACTCAGTCCTCGAGTCCTCTAGTGGCTGCTAGCAACCTTTTTCTCATATTGCTGGCAGCCCATTAGAGCGCTTCCTCCTGCGGGATTCTGACTGATGAGATGGCTCAAGGGAAAAAAAGCTCCCTGGGCCAATCAGAATGCTCTATTTTTAAATTGATGCTCCCATACCCCCTTGCAGGAGTCCCTCGGACCCAACGGTCCAGATATACAAATATGTTCGTGCCTTTATTTTTCAAAAACTATTTATTGAGCTTACACCAAATGACAAAAAGCACAATCTGCGGACCAAGATCTAGCTTCTTGCCAAATTTGGTGTAATTCTGTTCAGCTGTTTTTGCTGTGGCCCTGCCTAAAGAAATCTATGGCAAATGCATGGTGAAATTTGCTTTTTTTGACCCCGCTTTTTTCTGAGCCCCCGCTTGACAGATAAGACCAGAACTTTACAGGAAGGAACTGAAGTGAATTCACTTTTTTGAAAAAAGTTTCTTGAAGATTCGTCAAATAGTTCAAAAGTTATTAGCAAAACACAAAACACCTTATCAATTGAAAAGCTAACCGAACTATACCTATCCAGCATGTATGTAGGTAGAGACTGAGCGCAACTAGAATGATTTGCAGTCATATGTTTCAAATAGGTTGTGCCTTAATTCAAAGGCCGTTATTAAAAATAAGCGAGAAAAGCTAAAGCTTATCCTTACATTATTCGCCTGTCGATGTCTGTGTACATGCTGTTGATAGAGTTTTCATGTAGTACTGTGGACAATTTCTAAAAAAAAATGAGATTTATAAAGTGCAGATATTTATTTTCAAAACTTCAGTGAAAATTCTAAGATATACACAATTGTAGAATGTTTAATGTATGGGTGACTCACTGACAGATGGTTCAAATCACTATGATTGAAAGTGTTTATAAAATGTGAAGATTTGTCAAACGGCAACAAAGTTATTGGAAAACAAAAAAATCTATATCCTATGGAAACATTCTCCTAATTATAACTACCTTTCGGTGACCACCACTAGGTTTTAATATATATGTGTACATATATATATATATTTGCTTATTGCACCCACTTTTGAAAATCCCAATCCGTTAATGCTGCAAGAATGGGCCGAGAATAACTTACAGGCATCAATGAATATGATCCATATCCTAATTAAATATGCTGAAAGTGATCGTAATGCATTGTTGACTGAAATAGACCGCATCAATGGTCTATTCGATGCCACAGGACAAACAGATTTGATTTCTAAAGGGCGGAGTGACATCGATATCCGCATCAAAAAACATGAGGACACTATCAAAGAACGCAAAATTTACAAATTTGCTCGTGATCAGAATGATTACGCTACTGGCAGGATTTTTACGTTCGCTCGTAAATTTGACAACTATAAGAGACAAGCACTTACCAGCCATGCCTCAAGCACCAAACAAAGACATGCCAGAGGTGATATGATGGTCAATGATGCGGATTCTGACACGGTCTCCTTAACGTCCAATAGTGATTCGGATGAAGGACGGGCAGGTACCTCTGGTGCCTCTGCAATAGGGCCCAGTAACTATACTCCAGGAGAAGAACTGAATTTTCTCAGCGAGGACCGGAGGTACACCTTGCGCCCCCGGAAACCTCCTCAGCAGCAAGGGGAACAGCTAATCAACGCAGGAGGGAGAGGCAGGGCAAACACCGGAAAAACTACAGCAAGGGGGAGTGTGCGAAGGAATTGGAAACGATAAGTAAAGTAAACAATAATACAGTCATCAATCTTACGGACGTCCTTTTTAACAAAGGCTGAAACTCAGCTTCTAGCACTTGGTTTGTCATATTGTCCGACGAATCAATTTTCCTATAATGCAACTAGGATTGATGTCTTCAAATTTATTCGAAAGATTAAACTTATCAAATTTTTCCAGCTTATCAAATCCCCCACGCTGTTGGTTGATACTTCCTCTGACAATGCTATCACAGATGGAACTCTCCAAGTTAAGGATATAACAAATCTGCAACTCCTACATGCTTTAGCTACTGATACCCATAGCGAATGTTCCCAACCAACACCGACTGCGATGGGTATCGTTTCTAACAAAGCTGCTCCTAGCCCGTTCCGCCCTGCATCTACATTTCTTCCTATGATGCCGAAGGATGCGGTTGACGTGTTTAGTGACAGAGTGATAGCTGAACTTAAAAGTCTGAACAGAACTGTGGCATCTACCCAACAGCGTGTTAACTACAGAAACATCCAATACCGTGCCTTGATCAAAAAACTTCAAAACAACCATGATCTTATCATAAATAAGTCCGACAAAGGCGTAAATACAGTTTTATGGTCAAGAGTTCAATATATGGCAGAAGCTGCTCGTCATTTGTCTGATGGCTTCTGTTATAAAAAATCGTCTAAATCAGAAATGAGAACAGCCCACGATATGATGCGGAAACGATTACATCAGTGGAAAAGAAATGGATTATTGACTAAAGATGAATTGAACTGTCTCAATGTGGAACATCCTGTAACTCCTATGCTATACTTTCTACCGAAAGTACATAAAAAGACGACACCTATACCAGGACGTCCGATTATTTCTGCACAAAGGAGTATGAGTGAAAATCTGTCTAAATATGTAGACTTTTTTTTGCAGCCACACGTAACATCTTTGCCCTCTTATATAAAAGATACCACAGATTTTCTGATTAAGATCAATAAAGTAATATGGCATTCTAACTACTGGCTTGTGGTTATGGACATTGAGTCGCTTTTCACAAGCATCAATAATGTGGATGGTATTGCTGCAATCAAATACTTTTTAGACAATAGAGACATCAACATGAAAGATCATAACTGTATGCTTTTAGAAATGATCGAATTGTGTTTGCTTAATAACTTTTTTGTATTTAATTAGGAGATTTACCATCAACTAAGGGGCGTGGCTATGGGGGCATGCTTCTCCCCCAGCTATGCATGCTTGCATGTCGGCTGGTGGGAGAGGTGTGTCATCATGACCACACATAGAGAATGGTACAAACATATTGTACACTATTGGCGGTATATCGACGACGTCTGGTTTGGAGTGGATCTAGAGAGTCAGCTATTGAGTTTGTTGGTTATTAACACTAACAGGCTCAATCTTAAATTTACTGCTACCATAGATAATTCCAGTGTAGAGTTTTCAGATGTTTTAGTCTACATCAGTGATGAGAAAATACACACTAGGCTTCACCGTAAGTCCACCGCAGGAAACTCTATTCTACACGCCGATAGCTCTCATCCACACCATCTCATCAAAAGCATACCTTACGGCGAATTTGTGCGCATTCGCAGAATTTGCAGCTTGGATGCTGTTTCCAAAGAATGTCAACAGGAAGCATTTTGTCGGTTTGTGGATCGAGGATATAAAAAGTCTCACTTGAACCAAGCCCTGACAAAAGCAAACGATCTATCTAGAGAAGTTTTATTGCAGCCTAAGCAGATTAGGACTACCATCACAGGTGAGGCTCCCTTTGATGAGAAGTATACTATTCGATTGATTACCACCTTTAGTCAGCAAGAACACAAAATCCATATGATTATCTATTCAGAATGGCCTATTATACTCACTGTTATCACTCTGGGTTCCATCCTTCCGATGTTGCCTTCCATTACATTTAGGAGATCACCCTCGATGAGGGATGCATTAGTCAAGCCTATGCCTGAAGTTAGATTGAAAAGCACCTGGCTCAAGAAAATGGGTTTTTACAAATGTAATTCATGTCATGCCTGTACCTTTGCGACGAATGCAACCCACTATATGACAGCCTTCAGCGAGAAAGCTATTGAAATTAAGGAACATCTCACTTGTCGAACGGAATTTGCGATTTACAAACTTAGGTGTACCTGTGGGCTCGAGTACATAGCTAGACTAAGCTTCCTGTGCACAAACGTATCTTACAGCATGTGCGGGCCATTGTCAATTCTGACCCTAACTATCCAGTCGCGAGGCATTTTAAACTAGTCCATCAAAATAAATTGAAAGATCTGCAATACACTGTATTAGGGGCTATGCCCATCCCCGGACGGGGAGGGAATCGTGAGAAAATGCTTCGACAATGTGAATCACATTTTATTCTAGCCCTCGACACTCGAATGCCGAATGGCCTTAACATGAGCGAAGATCTGCACAACTTCCTCTAGTGGGTTTAGTAATATGCTGGGTCACAGAGCCTGCCCCCCATTTCCTCCAACCTGCAGCTCAGTTATTTCTTTTGTAGACTGTGGTTGTGAGAGCCATATGCATTGTTACGTCCACCCAGTATTTTAGCGCTCTCTCTCACTGCTGTTTAGATTTGATTTTAATCATCATTTTTCTGTGAACTATATGAAATCATTGGCACTTGCACTTTATAATCATTTAGGCTTAAATGATTCCTCCAAGCTGCTATTGAAATTACAAGTTGCACAGCACTATTTTGCACTTTTTTGTCACACTATGCACTGTTATATTGTTATTTATTAGTACAGACTTTGTATATACTGTTAACATTATAGGCATATGGCTAGGCTTGAATTGCCCGGGAATGGAAGTTTATTCTGGCAGCTACTAGTATTGATTGCTATGAGGAGATCAGTAGACCATAATTGCACTTGTAATATACTTTCTGAAGAGTAATTTGTTTCTATTTCTCCTTGCCCCACATTGGTGCATTTATGATATCAGTCATTTATAGCTTTTTTAATGAACATTGTGGATTATTTATATTATGTACTGCCTCTTCTATCTATTCTATTTAGTTATGTGCTAGCCGAATTGCCATATTTTATAAAGTTTTAATATCTTGCCTATTTGCACATTTAGTAATCCAGTATAATTTGTTACAGTATGAGATGCCGATAAGATTACCTGTGATTGCCATACTATCAGTTTTCTTTACATTTAAAGGATGCACTTGCACGTTTTTCAGAAAAAACTATGCATTATGTTCTTTTCGTGTGTATTCAATATTGCAGCACTGTCTCTTTATAGTATTTATACATTGAGAATACATATTGTTAAGGCCTTTTCCTTTCTATTTTGAAGAACTGGTTATTATGCGTTTTAATCATATCGCCCTTACTGAATGTTTGTTAGTCTGTCTTCGGTATTCACTAACCTGGTGTGGCTATTTTTTATAGCCAATTGTGCACAATCTGTGTTTTTTTAAAGAGTTCCCCGGAAATGAAGCGCATCATGTGATCAAGCTCGCTGTGTCGAGTGAAACGTGTCATGGCAGGCACTATGCCTGTGTATTTCTGTGGATAATCTTGGATTAAATTGCACTGCTTTTCCACAACATCAAGTCTAAAGTCTTCTTTGAGTTTGGCTGAGGTCCGTGCCTGTTGGGTCTGCCGAGGATTGGCAGACAGGATTCTTGTGTGTGAATATATATATATATAGATATCTATAGAGATATATATATATATATAAATATATATCAAAGACCCACTCATACGCACACTCACCACTCACACCCCTATACAACCTCTCGTAGGCCCACACACACATCCACACACCCACTCAAATACCCATTCACAGACCCATACAAGTACTCATATACCCACTCACACATTCATAGAGCCACTCACACACCCACTCACTCACCCATACAGCTACTCATACAACCAGTCACTTACCCATACAGCCACTCACACAGCTACACACTCACCCATACAGCTACTCACACACCCACTTATTCACCTATACAGCCACTCACACACCAACCACTCAGTCTTACAGCCGCTCAACACAGCCACTCACTCACCCATACAAGCACTCACACACTCACTAATATACCCACACAACCACTTATATACCCATTCACACTTCCATACAAGTACTCTGACATCCGCTCACTTACCCATACAGCAATTCACACAGACATTCACTCTCCAGTACTGCTACTCATGCACCAACTCACTTAACCAAACACCCACTCAAACAGTCACTCTCTCACCCAAACAGCTACTTACACACCCAGCCACTCACTCATACAGCCATTCAGACACCCACTTACTCAGCCATACAGTCACTCATACACCACTTACCCACTCATAGAGCCACTCAGACAGCCACTCGCTCACCCATATAGCCACTGACATACCCATTCACTCATGAATACAGCCACTCACACATCCACTCACTCACACACACAGCTTCTCACACACCCACTTATACACCCATTAAGCTACTCACACACCCACCCATACAGCCACTCAGACACCCACTCACACACGGATACACACAGTCACACAGCCACTCATATAACATATGTTAGAAATAGTATCACTCAGCAGTACACCTAGTATACTAATTTAACTTCTATAGTAGCTTAGTATATATGTTTAACAATCATAAACTCTTAGAAAATACTTACATTCACTGGATGATGCCGTCAGTGATGTCATTTGAGCTGGCATCAGTGATGTGACTCACCATGCCATCAGTGCTGTAATATGTGAGATCATAAGCAGTGCATTGGGGGGTAAGTTATAGTTAGCTCAGGTAACTATAACTGTTGAATTTCACTGGTTTTGTTTGAGTGAAATCTGAACCTAACTATAACATCTATGTAACCTTAGTTTTTTTGTGTGAATTTCTAAGGTTTTTTAAAATTCTATTTCCCAACTATACCATCCTTGTAAGCATAGTTTTTTCAATGAATTTCTAAGTTTCTTTAATGCCATTTGCTAACTATAACAGCCCTGTAACCTTTGGTTTTTTTAAATGAATTTCTATGGTTTTTTAATGTTATTTTCTAACTATAACATCCCTGTAAACTTTGGTGTTTGGAGTGACTGTCTAAGGTTTTTTAAATTTTATTTCCTTACTGTAACCTGTAACCTGTAACCTTGGACAGTGAATGTCTCAATGGGTATGTGTGTGAATGTGTGGATGTCTCAATGGGTGTGTCAGTGTGTGTGTAAGTTTTTGAGTGGGTCTGGGAGTGGCTGCACAAGTCTCTCACTGGGTGTGTGAGTGTCTGAGTAGGTCTATGAGTGGATGTGAGAGAGTATGAGTGGTTCGGTAAGTGGGTGCATGAGTAGCTGAGTGGGTCTGTGAGTGGGTGCATGCGTGTCTGAGTGAGTTTGTGAGTGGGTGTGAGAGTGTCTGAGTGTGCCTGTGAGTGGGTACATGAGTGTTTGAGCAGGTCTATGAGTGCTTGTGAGAGTGTATGCATAGGTCTGTGAGTTGGTGTGTGAATAGGTCTGTAAGTGGATATGTGAGTATCTGAGTGGGTCTGTGAGTGGGTATATCAGTATCTGAGTAGGTCTGTCAGTGTGTGTTTGAGTGCCTGAGTGTGTGAGTGGGTGTCTAAATGTCTGTGTGGGTGTGTCAGTAGCTGTGTCAGTGACTGAGCCACAATGGAACTGCACCTGCCCCTTTATCCAAAAAGTGTCCACAGTTTTGCACAAAGTATTTACCCAAGTGGAGTACTTTCTACCAGTTAATTGCTAAGTGCTCCCTTCTTGGGTAAATGTCTAGTACATATTCTACACTACAGCTGCATAATGTAACATGAGGAAATGTCACCAATGACCTTGTTTTGAATTTTGGCAATGTGATTGTTCCATGAGCGCCAGAAATTTGTGATGACATGAATCTTCCTATAGAGAAGACGACGAGAGTACAAAGAGCTAAATCTCCACCAAACAAGGGTCCTTCCACTTAACTTTATGAAGTAAGTGCTTCTTTGTTTGGAGGAGAAGTTCTCATATTCCTCAGCATCAAGAACGCATCACCAAGTGCTGGGGGGCCTTTTGGTAAGCTGCCCAACATCCTTGCAAAAAGGCGAGAAGACCATTGTATACTACTAAGGTGAATGGGGTGGGGCTAAATGGGCGGAGCTTCAGGTGATTTTGCACAATTGTATACTCATAGGGGGATATTCTCAAGAACGTGTGATAAACATCGCCAAAATAGGTTAACGCAATTTCCCTTATCGCCGTCTATCGCGGGAAAAGAACGCCGTAACAACGACGCATTCTCAACACGGCGGTAACATGCGATAGTGTCCCGATAACGCGTCAAATGGCCGCGATAAAATCACCGTGAGGGCGATAAAAATCTAAAGCCGAATGTGAAAAAAGTGGCGATGGGCCAAACTGCGATAAAAAAGTCAGCGATAAGCAGCGCCAGGCCTGCAAGTCCCACAAGTCAGCAGGAAAAATCACTATAAAAGCGGCAACAAGAAACACAAACAAAACACAAACAACTGCGGAGCACCATGGAGGTAGCCGGAGCAAGTACAGAGGACAACCAGAACCCCACAAGCCCCACGGAGGACCAGCATGGGACCTCGGGCCAGGGAAGGGCAAGGAGAAGAAGAAGAGGAACCCGCATTTCAGTACGCAGGGAAACCAGATCCACATTACGGAGGTGATAGAACACCACCACCAACTGTTCATCACCTCCACTGTGTCATTGGCAAATGAAAATACAATTTGGCAGTCCATCATGGCCAAGGTGAATGCAGTTGGAGTGAAGAGAAGGGAAGTGGACGACTGCAAGAAGCGCTGGAATGATGTCAAGCGCAAAACCAAGCTGAAACTCGCTAACAACCGGAAAGCAGCAATACAGACTGGAGGCGGGAGTCCAGCGACACACCAGGAGCTGGATGAGATGGAGGAAATGGAGTCCACAGTCATCAGTGGGGAGACGGTGGCAGGATTTGGGGGACCGGACACTGCACAACATGACCTGAGCCAACAGCAACATGGTGAGTAATGACTAGGGACTGGGGGCACGGGGGGAGATGGGCACAATGGCACACATGCACAATTAAGTAGAGCACATCTACGGACAAACCATGCCCAAGAGTCACAACTCCGACCAATAGCCCAATTTACCCAAGTCTGCAACATCTCAGCACTATATAAGCACAGAAGTGAAAGGCACACCGCCTGAAAGGGAGAAGGGCCAGCCAAATCAGAGCTGAAGGGGCAACACACCCACAATGCAGCACACACACATAAGAATCAGAGCACCTCAACATTGACAACAATGTGGTACAAACTGCAACACTTTCACAACCGAACAGAGGACACAACTGCTGCCGCTTGTGTGTAGAAAATGGTCATTCGCATTTGGCATAGCAGGAAACTGTGAGATGACAATGGACAAGTACAACCTCACATCCCTGATGGCGTAGAAATGTCAACTGTCCCACATCAAATAGGCATCTCTCCACAAACAGTCACAATGTACATTGTCATGCAGTCCGTTAGCAAACTTGTACAATGCATGAACATACATGTGAACACAGTGTCAATCTGCATCTCCTCTTCACATTGCAGAGGGAGAATCAACACCTCCTGCAGAGCAGACACAACAACTCAGCACTGATGACGAAGAGGACCTCCCCAACATCGACACCGACGCCCTCCAGAAGCTCATGGACAGCTTCGGCACCCCACCTCCAGGAGCAGGGCAGCCCAGCTGCATCGAGGAGACCCCACCCCCTGCACAGACCACACAGCAGGAAACACCCACCACCACGGCTGTCTCCCAGGACCCCCACGACCAACACATGGCATTCCAACGGCGTGTGTTAGGGTGCCAGGAGAAGATGGCTGGTCAGCTGCGGGTGGGGTTCGACCTCATGGCAGCCAAACTAGATGCCATACGTGGGTGTCTAAGTCCCATCAGGGTCCACTTACAGTCCCTAACGGACACCCACTGTCTGCTCCATGCTCTCCAACAATCCATGGCTGACATCGCTGGAGTCATGACTCGGAGACAAGAACAACTGTCTAGTCAGAGTGGCTCCAGCGATGTCAGCCGGGAGTTTGGGCACATGCGGAGGATCATGGAGAACATGGAGTGGATGCATGCGGAATGATTGGCTGCCACGGCTGCACACCAGCAAGATGTAGCTGGGATCTTCCATGCCCTGCAGATCCTCATCAAGGCATTGCTGCCACAAGGCCTGGCGCGGATGACTGCTGCTGCTACTACTCCATCCACATCTCCGCCCCCTGAAGTGTCAGTGCCACACAGTGCGGCAGACTAAACACCACCACCCACATGTGATGCACCTGACACATCAGAGGACGAAGATGATGATGAATCTGGCTTGGTGGTAAGATTGAAGTGGTAGCATACATCACCGCCATATGGCTTGTTTCAGCTTGGTTCTGCCCTCTGCATCATGCCCTGGAATAACATCTTCCACTGTCCCCGTTACACTCAGCGACACTCACCTTGGACCTCGACATGGACTGCCATATTTGGATTGGTTACCAATGACACAGCAATCACACTGCGGACTGAAGTCTTCCTCTTCCGATGAACCTGTCAATCCCTAAAGGACTCTGTCTGGCTCTCCACGGGGCGACAATGTAAAGTCTGGTTTGCATGGCCCTGTACTGGTCCAGCTTCAACACCCCACTGAATGCGAATAAAACATTCTAATTCACACTGATGTGTCATGGCCCTGATCAATTAAGCATGAAAGTATTGATGAATGTAGGGACAGTGATTCCACATAAATGGTACTCCCTGGGTAATGCTATCAATGCGCATGTATGGCCGTGACCCAGATAGGCAGTGGGACACACATCGTCATTCAAAACAACTCACATCACAGTTGAATACAAGTGAATGTGCGTAGACTTTATTAGCATATGCGTGTCAGTACGGGCAAGATAAGTGCCACAACATGCGGACCAATGCAGCAGTATGTCAGAATGAGGAACGTTGCCAAGCGCCGCTGTCCACTCCGGGGGAGTGCCTCACCTTTCACAGGTGTGTGTTACCCCGCATGGTTGTCCGCTCATGTATTCGGGGTCCAGGCGAATGCAGCCATGTCCACTGTTGTCGTGGGATATGTGACCAGAACCCCAAGATGCAACAAGGTGTCAGGACATGTGCAATGGGTTCCAAACTGTTGTGGCTGCAGGTACGTAGTTACACGTCTATGAAAGCGATTGCAGCTTCGTAGGCAATCATTTCCAACATGAGGTCATTGTCGACTTCATCGAACAGGACGGCGAGGCTATCCATTAGCAGGTCCGGACAGATGTGCTGCGTCCACCCCCTGTCACCAATTAGCACTACAGCCCGATAGGGGAGCGGCTCTGGTCGTGGGCCAACAGGGGGCGCACACACATGTCGAAATCCAGTTTGGCTACCGTCCTGTTGGATAGGCAGACATCCATGAACCACTCGAATATGCACGATCGACAATGCAACACAGGCTGAACGCAGGTGACGTTGGCAAGGTGGAAGCTTAGCCGGTAACTGACCCGCAGCACTACCAATGGCAGTGCCCCCAGTAAATGCAGCAAACGTGCACGGTACAGTTCCACGTGACAGGGGTTGTGCATGTGTCCGGGATGTTCTGCCATTGCATTAGTGGCCCTGGTTGAAGCGGCACTGTTCTGACCTGCGCCAGTTCTGTGGATGAAATGCCACAGCTTGGATCAATGAGTTGTTTAAGTGTGCAATGGTTGTACGCCTGGGATGGTGTGGGAGTAAGTGTGAAGGCCATTCCATGCAAGATAACTCCAAGCAAGGACTTCTGTGTGTGGGGTGTGTATACATTGGTCTTCGTCGGGCTGTGCGTAGTGTGGGAGTCGTCCTCAACTGCTATCGTATCTGTCAGGGGGTGCCGGGCACATGCAATACCGAGGTCGGATGTGCAGATGTGCTTCCGCCTGATAGTTCAGACAAAGGAGCTTTCATCCTGAATGTCAGTTTGTCATCTGCTTGCATTCAGGAAGTGTAATGTGGCTTGTTGGGTGTGGGGTGTGGGGTGGGATGTGTGCGACTTTGGGATTCATGTTTGACATGTCTTGCATGTGGAAAATGAGCGGCATCACTGTGTGTTACGTTGCCTCACAGCTGCTCCTCCCTCCCCCGAGCCTATTCACTTGTGTACGCTGCGCGGTTGCATCATTTGCACTCCAACGGCACACCATTGTCATGCCTGTCTGCGCATGTCCACAAGCCTGACAATTACACTGTGATGTGGCCGTTGAAGGTGGGTGGCCACGTGAGTGTAGGCCTATGGTAAGGATAGTGCGGACACAGATGTAGAGTTCCTGCCTGGCTGAACTCGCGCTGCGATTAAGGCTGGGCATTTGGCTCATGCTGCGGCAATACAGATACACACAACACTTGGCATGTATGAGCCAAGACCCCGAGCGGTCTTGCGCTCCTTCATTTCTCCGTTCGTGCGAGACTGCCCTCCGGGTGCATGCTACATTGCAACATTGTCAATTGCGGGCCGGGTGGTGCCGACACTACAACAGAGACACACGCATTGGTGACTTCTACACACCCCTGCGCTGGACTGATGTACGCCGGCCCAGCCCACTCCGCTTACGCTTACAGGGGGGGACGACAAAGCTACATGTCCAAGGTCTTACCCACTGCCTGAGGTGACATGCTTGCATCCGCTGTCCAAAGCACGATGTGATGTGGTAGGGCCAGGGGCCGTCACGCATACATAATGACCACACGGACACACTTAGATAGATAGTGGAACTGGCTACGGGCACGTGCGCCCGGCCCCTTTTTATTACCAGGGTCACATGTCCAGTGACGCCTGTGCTGGATGGGTGTGGGGTGAGTGTAAGCCAGCCCTCAGGGAGTGGTTGGTGCTGGCAACAACTAGGACAGTGATCATCGGATCACACACACAGATTCAATCATAAAGGGTCCATGACTTGCAGTGCACTGTGGTAGGGGCACCAGAACTGGACTCACACACAAAAGATTACATCATTAATTGTCCATGACTTGAGCTGCACTGAGTTCGTGGCACCGGAAGCACTCGGCGGGTGCGCGGCCTGCGATGATGCGTCGTTTGACTTGGGGGACCTGCTGACCGCAGTGTAGGCCGGAGGCAGCGGTCAGAAAGGGCCCACAGCCACGTGGCGATGACTTGTGGTGCACTGAGTTGGTGGCACCTGAAGCGCTCAGTGGGTGTGCAGCCTGCGATGATGCGTCGTCCGGGCGGGCCGCACTGGAAGCAATGTCTGTTGCCTACTGGACTGCGCCATTAATAAATCAAGACTCAATTTGAATTGTGAGCCCTGCTGACTGCAGTGTAGGCCGGAGGCAGCGGTCAGAAAGAGCCCACAGCCACGTGACGATGACTTGTGGTGCACTGAGTTGGTGGCACCTGAAGCGCTCAGCGGGTGTGCAGCCAGAGATGATGGCGTATCCTCGCAGGTCAGGATTGGATTTGATTTGAGAGCCCTGCTGACCGCAGTGTAGGCCGCAGACAGTAGTCAGCACACACATAACTCCGCGGTGCTGTGCCACTGGGTGCGCTGGGGGCCTGTGTCGCGGATGCCAGCGATCGGCTGAGGAGGCTGGCGGTAATGGCGGCGGACTCGTGGCAGGGTGAGGGGCGCCTCCCTGGCAGATGCGTTGGCCATCCGGGAAGTGAACCACGCCCAGAGCCCCGGCCTATTTATTCACACTCCTACGCTGGCCTGGTGTACGCCGGCCCAGCCCACTCTGCTTACGCTTACAGAAGGGGACGACACGGATACATGACCGGGGTCTTCCCCACTGCCTGAGGTAACATGGTTGCGTCCACTGTCCACAACACTACATACACCAGCAGTATATGTCCACATGGACATGTCTGTACTCTGCAAACTGTAGTCTGTCCAGCACATCACCGCCACACTTGGCATTGTGTACATTCTTATTCATGGGTGACTTGCCTCATTCACACATACTTGGTTCCCCCCTCTCCCCACATTCTGCAATTGTGTGGCTGAGGGGCCATGCCGTTTTGGGAAGGTCAGCTGTCTTGTTCTGCGCTGCCCCGGGGGGGGGGTCCTGGGGGTGGTGGCGGTGGCTGTTGTGGCCCTCTTGGGTCTCCGAGCTGTATGGTCAGTGGCTCCATGACATGTGTTGGTCTTCAGATGTGGCTCTGGGCTGCGCTCCCTTTCATGCTGCAGGTTGTCGTCCTGCTTTACACCAGTAAAAGGCAGGTGTTAAATCCCTGCTGCTAACACGCCTTATCGCCTGTTTTTGGGTCGCATCGCGGATCTGGCTGGTCGTTGAGAATATCGCGAAGTGGTGTTTTCGTGTGTTTTTGCACGGTAACGCCTACTCTGCATATCATTAGTGTTAGTTGTCACTCTCATCCTTGGCGATGTTTTTTGCGGAGGATATCGCTGGGAAACTGGCGATATCGGCAGTTTGCACCAGCTTGAGAATAGGGCAATAAGTCTATCGCCACTTTTGCGGCGCTAAAGTGCCGGTAAGTCGCGATAAGTCCTTGAGAATATGCCCCCTAGTCTTTTAACGGGAGAACCATGGACTCTGCTCTCACCAGATAAGGACAAGAAAAAACCCACTCTTCACAGTCGCTACACATTGCTCTCCAATAGATCAACGATGCATTCACCTTCACGAGGCATTTCAGATCGTCTTTCAATGTGGAATTGCTGAGAAAAAACACTTGCTTTGCCTTTGTCAAGCTCAACAGGTCAGGATCATTTGTCCTTTACAGAAGTGGAGCTTCAATGGGG
Source organism: Calotriton arnoldi (assembly GCA_963921515.1). NCBI lineage: Eukaryota > Metazoa > Chordata > Amphibia > Caudata > Salamandridae > Calotriton > Calotriton arnoldi. The sequence continues at coordinate 229,052 of CAWUFW010011605.1, read as the reverse complement.
GCACTTGCTATGTTTACATATGGAAGTGTTTCCTGTTGAGGTTTAATTTCTGTAAAAATTAAGCAGGTCCTTGTGCCAGCTCCCCGTGGCAGTTCCCCTGTCCAGCTTGCCTACAGTCCACTACCCTCTGCTACCCTCTGCTGACTGTCTACCTGCTGCCCTCTGATGGTGCCTCCTCTGCTTGTTTCTTGATCTGTTTTGCCTTTCTGCTCATTTTTCTACCCTCCATTTTGCCTTTCTTGCTCGTTTTTCTGCCCTACGTTTTGTTCTCTTCTGCCCTCTGTTTTGCCCTCTTCTGCTCATTTTTCTGCCCTCTGTTTTGCCTTTCCTGCTCATTTTTTGCCCTCTGTTTTACCCTCTTCTGCTCTGTTTAGCCTTTTCTGCTCATTTTCCTACCCTCTGTTTTGCCTTTTCTACTCATTTTTCTGCCCTCCATTTTGTCCTTTCCTGCTCTGTTTTGCCTTTTCTGCGCCTTTTCCTGCCCTCAGTTTAGCCCTTTCTGCTAATTTTTCTGCCCTCTGTTTTGCACTCTCCTTCTCTGTTTTGCCTTTTCTGCTAATTTTTCTGCCCTCTGTTTTGCCTCTTTGCCTCATTGCTAGATTTTCTGCCTTCCATTTGGCCTTTCTGCTTGTTTTTCATCCCTCTATTTTGCCTTTTTTGCTCATTTTCCTGCCCTCTGTTTTCCCTTTCGTGCAATGGGGGAGGGGGCCGATTTCAGCCCCGGGTCTCCATTCCTTGGGGCCCAGCCAAAATTTAATGGGGGCTGCATGGCCACCTACCCCAGGCTGATTTCGGCCCCGGGGACCCCATCCCCCGGGGCCAAGCTAAACCTACCTGGGTGCCCTGGTGCCACCCAGGGCATCCAGTGTGCTTTGATGGGGACTTTAATGCCCCCCCAGTCCAAGCAGGCTCCCCGCCTCCTGCAGGAGCCAGCAATGCTCCAGCACGAAGGGAGCTGCTAAATATGCAGCTCCCTGCATGTGGGAGCAATTTTTTGATCTGTTTCCCTGCCCGCATGACAGCAGGCAGGGAAACAGATGGAAATTCCACTCCCACCAAGCGGAAGCAGTTTGACAGCTCTGGCTTGCTGGGAACGGAGTTAGTATTTGCTCTCGCTTGGTGGGTGCTGTCACAGCTCTCGCAAAGCAAAAGCAAACTGCTAACTCCTGAGGTTGAGCACCTTAGGAGATAGGAGATGCTGGTCCTGGGGGTGGTGTTCTCCACGGTCATTAATGGCTCCAGGAGGGGGGCCCCCCTCCTTTAAATAGCATGGGCTGGCCCTGAAGAGGTGGAGGTCCCTGGGCTGGTCATGGCCCTGGATGGGGGTCACGCGGCCCCTCTTCCATTCTGTAATATGCATTGGCGCAGGGGAGGTGGTGGTCCCTGGGAGAATGGGTGGACCGTGGGGTCCCCATTAGTATTTATTTAGCCCCAGGGAGGTGGTGATCCCCAGGGCTCATCAGAGCCTTAGGAGGGGTTCCTGTGCACCCCTCCTTTATTTTTTTAAATATATGTGCATGCCTCCGAGACCTGGCCCACCTGGGGGCCCCTTTCCCATTCTGTAATATGCATTTAGCCCTGGGGAGGTGGAGGTCCCCAGGGCATATGTAGGTCCCGGGGGGAGGATGGGTGCGGCCCCTCTCCTTTGTTTTAATTGTTTAATTACTTTTAATTGAACTTTGTTTCAAAAAAGTCATTTTTTTGGGACATACATATTTTCACTGAAAAAACCAAAGGTTACAGAGACGTTATAGTTAGACTCATGTTTCACTCATACAAAACCATAGAAATTCAGCAGTTATAGTTAGCTGAGCTAACTATAACTCGCACCCCCGCAAAGCCCTGCTTATGAGCTCACATATTACATCACTCATGACATGGTCAGTGTCAACACTGATGACATCACGGATGACATCTCAAATGACAACACTGATGACATCATCCAGTGACTATAAGTGTTTTAAAAAAGTTTATGAGTGTTAAATATATATACTAAGGTGTACTGGTGAATCATGGGGTATATAAGTGCCTGTATGGATGATTCACTGGATGCGTGACTGACTGTATAAGTGAGTGACTAGGTGTCTCAGTGAATGTATGGGTGAGTGACTAGGTTGTGAGAATGTCTGTATCAGTCTGTGAGTTGGTATCTAAGTGGCTGTATGGGTTGGTGAGTGGGAACGTGAGTGGCTGTATGGGTGATTGATTGTCTGTCTGAGTACCTGTATGAATGTCTGGGTGGTTGGGTGAGAGGGTGTGTGACTGCCTGCATGGATGAGTAAGTGGGTGAGTTAGTGGCTGTATGGGTTAGTGAGTGTGTAAGTGAAGGGCTGTATAGGTGACTGAGTGTGTGTATGGGTGTGTTGGTGAGTGAATGGATGTGTCAGTGGTGTATGGGTGAGTAACTGTATATGTGAAAGGCAGTATAGTTGAGTGTTGGAGTATATGAATAACTGTATGTGTGAGTGAGGGATTATGAGAGTGGCTGTATGGGTGAGTGTGTGTTTGTGTGAGTGACTGTATGGGTGAGTAAGTATGTGTTATTATCTGTATGAATAAGTGAGTTGGTGTGTGTATAACTGTATAGGTGAGTAAGTGGCTGTGTGATAGACTCTATGGGTGACTGAGTAGGTGTGTGAGTAGCTCTGTGGGTGACTGACAGTGTGTGAGTGGCTGTATGGATGAATGAGTGGATATATCAGTGGCTGTATTAGTGAGTGAGTTGGTGTATGAGTGGCTGTACGGGTGACTGTGTGGATGTGTGCATAGACCTATGAATCAGTGAGTAGGTATGTAAGTACTTGTATGGGTGTGTCAATGGTTTCGTGAACGGTAGTGTGAAAGTTGGAGTGGGTGTATGAAAGGTTATACTGGGATGTGAGTGGGTGCGTCAGAGATTCTGTGGATGATGTCATCAGTGATGTCATTTGAGATGTCATCAGTGATGTCACTGACCATGTCATGAGTGATGTAATATGTGAGGTCATGAGCAGTACATTGCGGGGGCGCATTATAGTTAGCTCAGCTAACTATAACTGCTGAATTTCTCTGGTACGACTAAAACATGAGCCTTACTATAACGTCTCTGTAACCTTTGTTTTTTTCAGTGAACTTCTAAGATTTTTTAACCCCTTCGCTGCTAGGCCTTTTCCCCCCCCTGTGCTAAGCCTTTTTTGGGCTATTTGGGGTAGTTCGCGCTTAGGCCCCTGTAACTTTTTGACCACATAAGGTATCCACGCCAAATTTGCGTCCTTTTCTTCCAACATCATGGGGATTCTAAAGGTACCCAGGGTCTGTGGATTCCCCTGGAGGGGACCCAGAAATTAGCTAAAGTTTGGTTTTTTGGGGAAAAATGGGAAAAAAGTGCTGCTAATGAAAGCGTCTGGGTTTTTCCCTGCAAATGGTATCAAAAAAGGGTTTGTGGGGCTGAAATCACCATTTTCCCAGCTTTTAGGGAATTACAGACTTTTGTCAGAAAACCAAATTTTTTTACACAGTTTTGGCATTTTTCTGGGACATAGCCTATTTTTGCTATTTTTTGTGCTTTCAACCTCCTTCCAGTTAATGGTAGAAATGGGTATGAAAGCAATAATGGATCCTGGTAAGCTATACATTTTAGTAAAGTAGACAAAATTCTGAATTCAGCAAGGGGTCATTTGTGTAGATCCTTCAAGGTTTCTTTATAGAAACTAACAATTAAATATAGGAAATATTGAAAATTAGTTGAAAAAAACAGCCTTTTGTGTTAACGTTTTCACCTGTAACTTCTTCTAATTATGACAGCTCTTTGAAAGCAATATACCGTTACATCCGCGGGACCTTACTGGTTGTGGGGATATATAGGACTTGTAGGTTCACCAAGAACCCAACGAACCCAGAGCCAAAAACTGAGCAGCGACTTGCAATGGTTTTTTATTATGTACCGGGTATATAGCAATTATTCTGGGAAAATATATACATGGAAAAATAGGGTATGAAAGACACCTATGTATTTCTGAAATGGGAACAAAATATAGAGTTTAGAAACAGTAGATATTTGCACATTTCCGAAATTGGGAATACTCATACTAGCATGAGAATTATCGGTCATTTTTCAAAATGACTTCTTTTTTACATATTGTCTTTCATTTGGAAGGCAGAAATGCATTGAAAGTCAAAAGGTAATAACAGTTGCTTTACAAATCTGAATTACCCTAAGTCTCCCGATAAAAATGGTACCTCACTTGTGTGGGTAGGCATAGTGCCCACGACACGAAACGGCTCAAAACGCAACGTGAACACACCCCATTTTCACAATGAAAAATTACCCTTTATTTGCAAAGTGCCTAGCTGTAGTTTTTGTACCCTAGCTCTGTTGGCACCTAGGGAAACCTAGCAAACCTATACATTTTTGAAAACTATACACCCAGGGGAATCCAGGATGGGGTGACTTGACTGGCTCTCACCAGGTTCTGTTACCCAAAGTCTTCCGAGAAAAATGGTACCTCACTTGCATAGGTAGGCCTAGTGCCCGCGACTGGAAACGGTGCAAAACGCAACGTGGACACACCACAATTTCACAGTGAAAAATGACCCTTTTTTGGCAAAGTGCCTAGCTGTAGTTTTTGAACCTTAGCTCTGCCGGCACCTAGGGAAACCTAGCAAACCTATACATTTTTGAAAATTAGGCACCCATGGGAATCCAGGATGGGGTGACTTGACTGGCTCCCACCAGGTTCTGTTACCCAGAATCCCTTGCAAACCTAAAAAATTGTCAAAAAAACCACATTTCCGTCAAATTTCTGTGGTGGAAAGTTCTGGAATCTGCGTGGATCCAAAAATTTCCACCCACCCAGCATTCCCCAAAGTCTTCCGAGAAAAATTGTACCTCACTTGTGTGGGTAGGCCTAGTGCCCGCGACAGGAAACGGCACAAAACGCAACGTGGACACACCACAATTTCACAGCGAAAAATGACCCTTTTTTGGCAAAGTACCTAGCTGTAGTTTTTTAACCCTAGCTCTGCCGGCACCTAGGGAAACCTAGCAAACCTATACATTTTTGAAAACTAGACACCCAGGAAATCCAGGATGGGGTGACTTGACTGCCTCTCACCAGGTTCTGTTACCCAGAATCCCTTGCAAACCTAAAAATTGTCAAAAACCCACATTTTCCTCACATTTCTGTGGTGGAAAGTTCTGGAATCTGCGTGGATCCACAAATTTCCACCCACCCCGCGTTCCCCAAAGTCTTCCAAGAAAACGGTACCTCACTTGTGTGGGTGAGCCTAGTGCCCGCAACAGGAAATGGCGCAAAACGCAACGTGGACACACCACAATTTCACAGTGAAAAATGACCCGTTTTTGGCAAAGTGCCTAGCTGTAGTTTTTGAACCCTAGCTCTGCCGGCACTTAGGGAAACCTACCAAACCTATACATTTTTGAAAACTAGACAGCCAGGAGAATCCAGGATGGGGTGACTTGACTGCCTCTCACCAGGTTATGTTACCCAGAATCCCTAGCAAACCTAAAAAATTGTCCAAAAAAACACATTTTCCTCACATTTCTGTGGTGGAAAGTTCTGGAATCTGCGTGGATCCACAAATTTCCAATGTGGTTTTTTTAACAAATTTTTAGGTTTGCAAGGGATTCAGGGTAACATAACCTGGTGAGAGCCAGTCAAGTCACCCCATCCTGTATTCCCCTGGGTGTCTAGTTTTCGAAAATGTATAGGTTTGCTAGGTTTCCCTAGGTGCCGGCAGAGCTAGGGTTCAAATTCTACAGCTAGGCACTTTGCAAAAAAAGGGTCAGTTTTCACTGTGAAAATGTGGTGTGTCCACGTTGAGTTTTGGCCCGTTTTCTGTCGCGGGCACTAGGCCTACCCACGCAAGTGAGGTACCATTTTTCTCGGAAGACTTTGGAGAACGCGGGGTGGGTGGAATTTTGTGGATCCACGCAGATTCCATAACTTTCCACCACAGAAATGTGGGGAAAATGTGTTTTTTGGACAAATTTTTAGGTTTGCAAGGGATTCTGGGTAACAGAACCTGGTGAGAGCCAGTCAAGTCACCCCATCCTGGATTCCCCTGGGTGTGTAGTTTTCAAAAATGTACAGGTTTTCTAGGTTTCCCTATGTGCCGGCTGCGCTAGGGCCCAAAATCCACAGGTAGGAATATTGCTAAATACAAATCCGTGCCTAGTCGGCTTTCTGCCGCACTGGGGGGGATATCGGGGGGTGGGGTTGCCCCGATATGCCCCCAAGAGGGGCAGAAACACTGTGGCTATTTTTTGGGGGGGTGGGGGCATTGGTATGCCCATTCTGGGCAGCCCCCACCCACACGCATAAAAAAGCCAGCATAATCGTTGGCGTCTAGTGGGCTTTTTGCCCCCCCGGGGGGGCAGATTGGGGGCTACAGGCCCCATCTTCCCCCAGGGGGGGCAGAAAGGCTGTAAATTTTGCGGGTGGTGGGTGGGGGCATTGGCATGCCCGTTTTGGGCAGCCCCCATCCTAATTAAAATTTGCCCAAAAAAAACCCTGACGTCTAGTGGGCTTTTGCCCCCCCCGGGGGGCAGATTGGGGGCTACTGCCCCATCTGCCCCCCAGGGGGGGCAGGAAGGCTGTAATTTTTGCGGGGGAGGGGGTGAGGGCATGGGCATGCCCGTTTTGGGCAGCCCCCTCCCTAATTCAAATTTGCCCAAAAAAAATCCCTGGCGACTAGTGGGCTTTTTGCCCCCCCGGGTGTGCAGATTGGGGGCTAATGGGGCAGAAAGACTTCTAGACACCAGGGATCTTTTTGGGCAAATTTTAATTAGGGTGGGGGCTGCCCAAAACGGGCATGCCAATGCCCCCACCCTAATTAAAATTTGCCCAAAAAAATCCCTGGCATCTAGTGGGCTTTTTGCCCCCCCCGGGGGGGGGCAGATTGGGGGCTACTGCCCCATATGCCCCCCAGAAGGGGCAGGAAGGCTGTAATTTTTGCGGGGGAGGGGGTGGGGGCATGGGCATGCCTGTTTTGGGCAGCCCCCACCCTAATTCAAATTTGCCCAAAAAAAATCCCTGCCATCTAGTGGGCTTTTTGCCCCCTTGGCGGGGCAGATTGGGGGCTAATGCCCCCATCTGCCCCCAGGGGGCAGAAAGTCCACTAGACGCCAGGAGATTTTGGGCAAGTTCTAATTAGGTGGGGCTGCCCAAACGGGCATGCCAATGCCCCCACCCTAATTAAAATTTGCCCCAAAAATCCCTGGCGTCTACTGGGCTTTTTGCCCCCCAGGGGGGGCAGAAAGGCTGTAATTTTTGTGGGGGAGGGGTGGGGGCATTGGCATGCCCATTTTGGGCAAACCCCACCCTAATTTAGATTTGTCCCAAACAATCCCTGGCTTCTAGTGGGCTTTTTTCCCCCCGGGTGGGCAGATTGGGGGCTACTGCCCCCCAGAAGGGGCAGAAAGGCTGACATTTTTGCGGGGGTGGGGGCATGGGCATGCCCATATTGGGCAGCCCCCACCACTAATTATAATTTTTTTTTAAATCCCTGGCGTCTAGTGGGCTTTTGGCCCCCCGGGGGGGCAGATTGGGGGCTACTGCCCCCATCTGCCTCCCAGGGGGGGTAAAAAGACTAAATTATGCCAAATATATTTGGGGGGAGCAAAGGCCCTTGCCCAAGGGGCCGCTCCCCCCTCCCTGGTGTCTAGTGGGTGGATCCCTGCTTGGGGATCGCCCTCCTGGGGCGATCCCCAAGCAGGGATCCACTGGGGAGGGGTACCCTAATTCAAATTTGCCCAAAAAAAATCCCTGCCGTCTAGTGGGCTTTTTGCCCCCTTGGCGGGGCAGATTGGGGGCTAATGCCCCCATCTGCCCCCCAGGGGGGGCAGAAAGTCCACTAGACGCCAGGGATTTTTTTGGGCAAATTTTAATTAGGGTGGGGGTTGCCCAAAACGGGCATGCCAATGCCCCCACCCTAATTAAAATTTGCCCCAAAAAATCCCTGGCGTCTACTGGGCTTTTTGCCCCCCAGGGGGGGCAGAAAGGCTGTAATTTTTGTGGGGGAGGGGTGGGGGCATTGGCATGCCCATTTTGGGCAGCCCCCACCCTAATTTAGATTTGTCCCAAACAATCCCTGGCTTCTAGTGGGCTTTTTGCCCCCCCCGGGTGGGCAGATTGGGGGCTACTGCCCCCCAGAGGGGGCAGAAAGGCTGACATTTTTGCGGGGGTGGGGGCATGGGCATGCCCATATTGGGCAGCCCCCACCACTAATTATAATTTTTTTTAAATCCCTGGCGTCTAGTGGGCTTTTGGCCCCCCGGGGGGGCAGATTGGGGGCTACTGCCCCCATCTGCCTCCCAGGGGGGGGTAAAAAGACTAAATTATGCCAAATATATTTGGGGGGAGCAAAGGCTCTTGCCCAAGGGGCCGCTCCCCCCTCCCTGGTGTCTAGTGGGTGGATCCCTGCTTGGGGATTGCCCTCCTGGGGCGATCCCCAAGCAGGGATCCACTGGGGAGGGGTACCATTGGAAAGGGGAGAATCTCCCCTTTCCAATGATACCTCTCCCGTCTTTCTACGTGCTCAGGGGGCTGAGATAGCATGATCCCCCTACCTAGACCGATATTGCCCTAGGGACCCCATCCCCCAGGGCATGGCCTCCTATTGGGGACCACAAGGGGAGCCTCAAGGCCCCACGGTCCTTGTTGGCTACCCGCCTACTGTGGGAGCCACATTACTTTTGGACAGAGGGAGCTGCAAACATGCAGCTCCCTCTGTCCAAAAGCAATTCTGCACCGCTTCGTGGAAGTGAGAGCATTTTACATGATCTTGCTTTCATGAAGTGGACCAGAAATTGCTATGGCCAAGCCTTAGCAAAGTACAATGTCCCGGGGTGGGCACCCCGGGACATTGCAGGAGCCTGCCCTGGGGTGTTGCAGTCCCCAGGGCCATATATGGCTCCAAGAGGGGGGCTGCACGGCCTCCCTCCAACATTAATTAAGCACCTGGGAGGTGGTGGTCCCTGGGGCTGTGGGGGCCGCTTGGCCCTTGTATATAATTGAATGCAGAGTTGCCCCGGGGAGGTGGTGGTCCCCGGGGAGGTGTAGGGGCGCTGTAGCCCCCCTACGCATTATTCTTACATGTGGCCCTGACTAGATGGCAGTCCCTGGGGCTGTGGGGGGACCACTTTGGCCCGCTCGGGGTACCCCATTTGTTATTGTCCCAGGAACCTGGCCCACCCAGGGGCCTAATTAAACAAAGTGTGGCCACCCGCGCTTTGTTTTTATAAACAATTTCAGCTGGATTCGCGGATCCAACGCAACTCTCGCCAATTTTTTGGGGCCCTGGGGTGGACCTCCGATACCAAAAAAGCATTTTTTTTTTTTTTTAAAACAAGTTGCAAGATGGCTGCCAACACTGGTTTGAAGTGTTGGCAGTCAATCAGATCTCAGGCACGAGATCGGGAGGGGTCGCGGAACCACTGCGGCCACAGTTGTATATCTGAGAAATCTTTGCATATCTCTGAAACTACTGAATCGATTTACACCATTTAACAAAAAGATCGCTTTCTGGACCAAGCGCTAACTTTTTGCCAAATTCGGAGTAATTTCGTTCAGCAGTTCAGGCTGTGGCCGTGTCTAAAGTTTACTACGGAAATTAACATGGAGGAAAGCGTTGCTTTGCCAACAGCACGAGTTCCAATTGGCCCAGGAAGAAGGTCGGGAGCCCGAAACGCATTGGCCAGAGAAGGCTTTTAAAAGACTGCCACGTCCAAGCTGAAAGCTTCTTAATAAATTTGTCAGCATACGAACCTGTTGTGGGCCTCGTTCATTGGAGGCAACTTCTTTGGTGGATTTGTAACGGCCTGTCTCAGCCGTGGATGTGGCCCCACTGCTATGCAGACCCTGATGACGCCAAAATGACGTCTGTGATGCAGGGACAGGCGCTGCATTTCGAAGCTACGAACGAGTCAGCTGAATGCTGACAGGACTTTTAAAACAACCCACGGTGGTTTTTCATTTTTATTTTTAATATGGAGTAGGTCTGATTTGGCAACTCACCTGAGGAACACAAGCGAAGCACTCCAGGTACCATTAGGCCAAGTGTGAAAGAGCGGACACGCCCACTGGGGGTGGTACCTATGTGGACGATAAGTGCATCCCTTTGCCAACAGCACGAGTTCCAATTGGCCCAGGAAGAAGGGCGGGAGCCCGAAACGCGTTGGCCAGAGAAGGCTTTTAAAAGACTGCCACGTCCAAGCTGAAAGCTTCTTAATAAATTTGTCAGCATACGAACCTGTTGTGGGCCTCGTTCGTTGGAGGCAACTTCTTTGGTGGATTTGTAACGGCCTGTCTCAGCCGTGGATGTGGCCCCACTGCTATGCAGACCCTGATGACGCCAAAATGACGTCTGTGATGCAGGGACAGGCGCTGCATTTCGAAGCTACGAACGAGTCAGCTGAACGCTGACAGGACTTTTAAAGCAACCCACGGTGGTTTTTCATTTTTATTTTTAATATGGAGTCGGTCTGATTTGTCAACTCACCTGAGGAACACAAGCAAAGCACTCCAGGTACCATTAGGCCAAGCGTGAAAGAGCGGACACGCCCACTGGGGGTGGTACCTATGTGGATGATAAGTGCATCCCTTTGCCAACAGCACGAGTTCCAATTGGCCCAGGAAGAAGGGCGGGAGCCCGAAACGCGTTGGCCAGAGAAGGCTTTTAAAAGACTGCCACGTCCAAGCTGAAAGCTTCTTAATAAATTTGTCAGCATACGAACCTGTTGTGGGCCTCGTTCGTTGGAGGCAACTTCTTTGGTGGATTTGTAACGGCCTGTCTCAGCCGTGGAAGCGGCCCCACTGCTATGCAGACCCTGATGACGCCAAAATGACGTCTGTGATCCGGGGACAGGCGCTGCATTTCGAAGCTACGAACGAGTCAGCTGAACGCTGACAGGACTTTTAAAGCAACCCACGGTGGTTTTTCATTTTTATTTCTAATATGGAGTCGGTCTGATTTGGCAACTCACCTGAGGAACACAAGCGAAGCACTCCAGGTACCATTAGGCCGAGCGTGAAAGAGCGGCCACGCCCACTGGAGGTGGTACCTATGTGGACGATAAGTGCATCCCTTTGCCAACAGCACGAGTTCCAATTGGCCCAGGAAGAAGGACGGGAGCCTGAAACGCATTGGCCAGAGAAGGCTTTTAAAAGAATGCCACGTCCAAGCTGAAAGCTTCTTAATAAATTTGTCAGCATACGAACCTGTTGTGGGCCTCGTTCGTTGGAGGCAACTTCTTTGGTGGATTTGTAATGGCCTGTCTCAGCCGTGGATGCGGCCCCACTGCTATGCAGACCCTGATGACGCCAAAATGACGTCTGTGATGCGGGGACAGGCGGTGCATTTCGAAGCTACGAACGAGCGAGCTGAATGCTGACAGGACTTTTAAAGCAACCCACGGTGGTTTTTCATTTTTATTTTTAATATGGAGTCGGTCTGATTTGGCAACTCACCTGAGGAACACAAGCGAAGCACTCCAGGTACCATTAGGCCGAGCATGAAAGAGCGGCCACGCCCACTGGGGGTGGTACCTATGTGGACGATAAGTTCATCCCTTTGCCAACAGCACGAGTTCCAATTGGCCCAGGAAGAAGGGCGGGAGCCGAAACGAGTTGGCCAGAGAAGGCTTTTAAAAGACTGCCACATCCAAGCTGAAAGCTTCTTAATAAATTTGTCAGCATACGAACCTGTTGTGGGCCTCGTTCGTTGGAGGCAACTTCTTTGGTGGATTTGTAACGGCCTGTCTCAGCCATGGATGCGGCCCCACTGCTAAGCAGACCCTGATGACGCCAAAATGACATCTGTGATGCGGGGACAGGCGCTGCATTTCGAAGCTAAGAACGAGTCAGCTGAACGCTGACAGGACTTTTAAAGCAACCCACGGTGGTTTTTCATTTTTATTTTTAATATGGAGTCGGTCTGATTTGGCAATTCACCTGAGGAACACAGGCGAAGCACTCCAGGTACCATTAGGCCGAGCGTGAAAGAGCGGCCACGCCCACTGGGGGTGGTACCTATGTGGACGATAAGTGCATCCCTTTGCCAACAGCACGAGTTCCAATTGGCCCAGGAAGAAGGGCGGGAGCCCGAAACGCGTTGGCCAGAGAAGGCTTTTAAAAGACGCCACGTCCAAGCTGAAAGCTTCTTAATAAATTTGTCGGCATACGAACCTGTTGTGGGCCTCGTTCGTTGGAGGAAACTTCTTTGGTGGATATATAAAAAAAAAAAAAAAAAATTTAAATAGTAAATCACAAAGTACCAAAAAAGTGATATAATTATATAAAAAAGATAAAAAGATAAAATCAATGGAAAGTAATGTTCACAGAATTTGAAGGAAACTTTGTGAGTGTGGAAAATCTCATAGTTGAACGGAGTGTTTTTTCTATGTCTATTTTCAGAAGGTCATGTGATGTGACATGTTTAAACTTTAAAAGTGTTTCTGTTAATATTCTCCGAATGTGATCAAGGCAGGGGATCCTGCTGAAACGCGTCATGGCTCGAAGCACACAAAAATAAAAACCCTTACCTGAGAGTTGGAGACTGCTGTGTCGTCATTCCGGTGCAGGTGAAAGGCACTGGATTTGTTTGTTGATATATATATATATATATTCACTGAAAAAACCATAGGTTTTAGGGACAGTTATAGTTAGTTGGACATTGCACTCGTACAAAACCCGTGAAATTCCCCGTTATAGTTAGTTCAGGTAACTATAACTCGCGCCCCGCAATGCACTGCTGATGACGTCACATATTACATCACTCATGACATGGTCAGTGACATCACTGATGACATCACTGATGACATCTCAAATGACATCACTGATGACATCACTGATGACATCATCCATGTGATAATTTCATGCATCTTCTCACACCCTAATATAACTTTTGATACACCCACTCTAAATTACAGATTGCCATTCTCAAAACCATACACACTCCAATACCAATAACTACATACCCACTCACTGATTCTTAGGTCTACACACACACATCTACTCACTCACCCGTACAGTCACTCATACTTACAGTCACTCAGAACAAGACTATCATATGCACTCATACACCTATATAAACACTCACACACCGCCACTCATCCATAGAGGTACTCACACACCTAGTCAGTCATGCAAAAAATTAATCACACACCCATTTACTCACCTATACAGTTATACACACACCAGCTCACTTACTCATACAAATACTAGCACATTCTTACGCTCTTATACAATAACTGATACAAGCACACACGCATCCATACAGCCACTCTCACAATCACACACTCTCACTTATAGCCATTTAAATACTCTAACACACATATATACTGCCTTTTACATATGTAGTTACTCGCACATGTACCAATGAGATATACATTCACTCACTAACACACCCATACACACACTCACCCACCCAAGCAGTCCATCACAGATGCACTCTTGAAATCATGCACCCAGTGAATCACCCACTCACACATCTATGTACAGAGTCACACTCACCCCACCCACACAAACACTCAGGCAGCCATACAGATACTCAGAGAACCAATCAATAACCCATATAGACACTCATGTAGCTATTCGCAAATCCATGCATCCACTTACACACCAACAAACAGACGGATACAGACATTCACACAGTTTAGTCACTAACCCATGCATTCAGTAAGATACGTTTAATCACTCACTTGTAGAGTCAGTCACGCACGTACTAAATCATCCATTCAGACACTTATACACCCACTCATTCTTCAATACGCCTTTCCCTATATATATTAAACATATTTAAACTTTACAGAAACACACAGTCACTGGATGATGTCATCAGTGATGTCATTTGAGATGTCATCAGTGATGTCATCAGTGATGTCACTGACCATGTCATGAGTGATGTAATATGTGATGTCATCAGCAGTGCATTGCGGGGCACGAGTTATAGTTACCTGAACTAACTATAATGGGGGAATTTCACGGGTTTTGTACGAGTGCAATGTCCAACTAACTATAACTGTCCCTAAAACCTATGGTTTTTTCAGTGAATTTGTAAGGTTTTTTAAATGCTAATTTCTAACTATAACGTGCCTGAAACCTATGGTTTTTTCAGTGAATTTCAAAGGTTTTTTAAATGCTAATTCCTAACTATAACATGTCTGAAACCTATGGTTTTTTTCAGTGAATTTCAAATGTTTTGTAAATGACAATTTTTAAATGTATTAATTGTTATATTTATTTTTTTGATACTGATTTACTACATTTTTTTAAACTATTTATTTTTAGATATTTTATTTTTTAAATACATTGTAATTACATTATACATTACATTACAAAATATACTTTCTCAGAATGAATTACTTTAGTTTAAATACTTTGCAAATAGGCAATAGACTATTAAGTACAGTAGTTACATTTGTTGCAATGGGCAACACAATTTCAAACACAATGCAACATTGAGCTCAATGTGAATTTCAAGTTAAATGCAATTAGTTACTTTATGGATTACTTTTCTAACCACAGGACTGGATCCTAGATTCAGTCCTGGGACATCTCCTGTAAACAGTTGAGTAAAAGCGTTTTGGTTACAGTAGTGATTTTCAAGGAATATTATTGTATTTTAAAAGTTGACACTTAGAAACTTTTTCACATAGAATCACCAATGTTATCCTATGCGAGGAAATACACTTAGCAGGTAAGTAGTGTTATCGTTACTTTTTCTTACTCAGTGGTGGATCCTGGATCCAGCACTGGTGCATCTCCTGTAAACAGTTGAAAGAATGCGTTTAAGTCATACAGGCGATTTTTAAGGAATATTTGTAGTTTGTAAAAATCGACACTTTGAAACTTTTCTGCTGAAAACCAGACAATGGATTCCTATGGAAGGAAATACAAGTTACTGGTAAATACGGTTAGAATTACTTTTCAGGGTCAGTGCTGGGCTAAAAGATGCAGCACTGGGTTCTCTCCTGATAACAGATGAGTAAATCGGAATTCGTAGTTCGGCTGATTTAAGAGGAATATTATAAAGTTCCAAAACTCCACACTTTGAAGAATTTCCAAGTGAAACCAGTCAATGTTAGCCTATGGAAGGAAATTCAAGTTACTGGTAAGTACGGTTAAAATTACTTTTCAGGATCAGTACTGGGCTCAAAGATGCATCACTGAGGTCTCTCCTGATAACAGGTGAGTAAATCGGAATTCGTAGTTCGGCTGATTTTAGAGGAATATTATAAAGTTCCAAAACTCCACACTTAGAAGAATTTCCAAGTGAAATCAGTCAATGTTAGCCTATGGAAGGAAATTCAAGTTACTGGTAAGTACGGTTAGAATTACTTTTCAGGGTCAGTGCTGGGCTCAAAGATGCAGCACTGAGGCCTCTCCTGATAACAGGTGAGTAAATCGGAATTCGTAGTTCGGCTGATTTTAGAGGAATATTTGTATGTTTCAAAAATCGACACTTAGAAACTTTTTCAGCAAAAAGCAGGCAATGATATCCTATGGAAGGAAATTCAAGTTACTGGTAAGTACGGTTAAAATTACTTTTCAGGATCAGTACTGGGCTCAAAGATGCAGCATTGTGGTCTCTCCTGATAACAGGTGAGTAAATCGGAATTCGTAGTTCAGCTGATTTTAGAGGAATATTTGCACAATGGTGAAGGAAGGGGGTGGGGCCTGAGGTGACATGTCTGCAAACACGCCCTGTGGTGCGTTTTAAGTTGGAGAATTAATTCCTCCTCAATCCCGAGGGTCCCTAGGGGCCAACTAGCCCACCAGATACCTCCAGTATGCGCCAGAGAGCTGCATTGCAGAGAGGTGTTCAGAGGCCATGCCCCTTTTTGCACCTCTCTGCAACGCAGCTCTGTGGCGCTTTCTGGACGTACCTGGTGGGCTAGTTGGCCCCCAGGGACCCTCAGGATTGAAGGGGATTTAATTCCCCATCTTAAAACGCACCACGGGGCCTGTTTGCACACATGTCACCTGAAGCCCCGCCCCCTCCCTTCACCACTGTGCAAACGCGCCCCGTGGTGCGTTCTAAGTTGGGGGATTAAGTCCCCTTAAATCCTGAGGGTCCCTGGGGTCCAACTATCCCACCAGGTACCTCCAGTAAGCGCCACAGAGCTGCGTTGCAGAGAGGTGTAAAAGGGGCGTGGCCTGGACCACCTCTCTGCAACCCAGCCCTGTGGCGCTTACTGGAGGTACCTGGTGGGCTAGTTGGCCCCCAGGGACCCCCAGTATTGAATGGGAATTAGTTCCCCACTTTAAAACGCGCCACAGCGCGCGTTTGCAGAGAGGTTAAGGGAGGGGGCGGGCCTGACGCTCGATCGCGTCTTTTTCTTTCTTTTTTGTATTTTTGAAGGGGAGCTGTGTGACCCCCCTTCTTTTTTACTTTTTGGGGCCCTGGGGACCCCATCCCCCAGGGCCTGATGCCTTTTTCCTTTTAAAAAAAAAAAATACTGTAGGGGAAGGGGGCCGCGTGGCCCCCCTCCCGTGGCCTATTCCGGCCCCGGGGACCCCATCCCCCGCGGCATGGCCACTTTTTAAAAATTAATTTTGGAGGAGGGGGGCTGCGTGGCCCCCCTCCTAAGGCCTCTATTGGCCCCGGGACCCCATCCCCCGGGGCCGGCCTTTATTTATTTATTTTTTTTGTATTATTTTTGCGGGAGCCGGCATTGCTTTTCCACATGGGGAGCTGCTAAGATGCAGCTCCCCATGTGGAAAAGCAATGTGCTTTGGATATTGGAAGCGAGAGCAGGTTTCCTTGCTCTTGCTTCCAATATCCAAAGCAGTTTGCAATGACAGGGCGGGAGCCGCGAGGCTCCCGCCCTGTCATTGCAAACAGCAGTGTCCCGGGGGTAGGCACCCCGGGACACTGCAGGAGCCGGCCCTGGGGGGTGGCGGTCCCTAGGGCCACCACAGGCCCCCCTCCCTTCAATTGCACAGCCCCGGGGAGTTGGCGGTCCCCGGGGCTTCGGGGCTCCGAAACGGACCCCCACATTTGTTTTCTAAGTGCCCCGGGGAGGTGGCGGTCCCCGGGGTGTGTGGGGGGGCTGGAGCCCCCCCCCACACAGGTGATAATTTTTTTTAAAAAGAAGCCCCGGGGGGTGGCGGTCCCCGGGGCTGCGGGAGGGCGAAGAGCCCTCCCGCACCATTTTTTATTTAAAGCCCCGGGGGTGGCGGTCCCTGGGGCTTGGGGGGCCTTAGAGGCCCCCCACATAAAACATAAACCCACCCCCGCATGCCCCCGGGACTTAGGCCACCCGGGGGCAAAATAGCATCAAAGCGCGGGAGACCGCGCTTCGATTTTTTTTTTTATTGGCGGGATCCGCGCAGCCTAAGCGCTTCCCGCCGTTTTAAAAAAAAAATGCTTTTTTCTGCCCAGGGGGTCCTTGTGGGACCCCCTGAGCAGACCTAGGGGGTCAGGGTGTTTCTACCCTGCCCCCTTGTTGCGTTTGGCGACGTGTTTCTGTGCCTCTAATCACAGCGGGATCCGCGCAGCCTAAGCGCATCCCGCCGATTTAAAAAAAAAAAATGCTTTTTTCTGCCCAGGGGGTCCTTGTGGGACCCCCTGAGCAGACCTAGGGGGTCAGGGTGTTTCTACCCTGCCCCCTTTTGGCGCTTTGCGCACTTGTTTCTGTCCCTCGGTTCTACCGAGGGACAAAATGGCTGCCAACTCTTCCTGGTTTGGAGTGTTGACAGCCAATTAGCATGCAGCTCGTCATCGGGAGGGTACGCGGACCCTACTTGGCCATAGATATATATGTGACTTTACTTTTGATTTTCTCAGGAACTACTGAACGGATTTACACCATTTAAGCAAAAGGCACAACACTGAACCAAGGGCTACCTCTTTGCCAAATTTGGTGTAATTCCGTTCAGCAGTTCGGGCTGTAGCTGCGACTAAAGGTTCCTATGGAAAAATGAATGGGGAAAACACGTTTTGGGACCCCCTTTTTTCTCGGCCCCCGCTTGACGAATCACCCCGAGACTTTCAGGATAGGAGCAGACCGGAGCGCCCCAACAAGTTGGAAGCTTTTGCGAAGATTCGTCAACCGGCGCCAACGTTATTGCAAATAGAATGTTGTGGATTTCCTATGGAAAATAGGTCCTAACTATAACTATCTACTGGCGACCGCCAGTGGATAATATATATATATATATATATATATATATATATATATATATATATATATATATATTTCTTCAATTTCTTCGCGCTCTCTCCCTGCGAAAGTCACGGCACCACAGCAGGGTAATTTCAAAGTGATTTATTATTCACACCATAAAAAAGTGAACAAACCGGACGGTCTACGCGTTTCGGCTCCACTAGCCTTCTACTCTATATATATATGTCCAACCAACAAGTTGCCTGCTGAAGAGAGAGCCACACGACAGGTAAGTCTTTGCCAACTATTATTATTGCAAGGTACAGCGAGGAAACAGCCGTGGATCACAAAATTCAAGCCCAGTTTCACCTGACGCGTTTCGTGCAGGATTGCACTTCCTCAAAGGCACCTGGACAAGCAACAGACAAGGCATTCTATCAGCACCGCTATTAAAAACATACACCCCGCCCAGATAGGCGCGGCCTCTCTCATGGCCTGCTGGATGTTGTAGTACGTTGTATTGCTACTGTGAGCTGCCGTGTCCGTGCTCAATGTCATAATAAAGCCCCAGTGGGTTGCGATACAGGGCTTAAGTCCCCGCTGATACAATGATTCCTCCAACAACAGGCACCTGTCCCATAAGCAGCGGCGTCGATTGGAGGCAACTTCTTTGGTGGAGATATATATATATATATATATATATATATATATAAATATATATATATATATATATATATGTGTGTATATATATTCACTGAAAAAAATAAAGGTTACAGGGACGTTATAGTTAGGTTCTTAATTTACTGCACAAAACAATAGAAATTTAGCAGTTAAACTTATGTTAAGAAACTATGACTCATTGCTTTAAGTTACTTAATGGCTTGAGTTATAGTTTCTTCAGATAAGTTTAACTATAAGTATAACTATAACTGCTGAATTTCTATGGCTTTGTACAAGTAAATTCAGAACCTAACTATAATGTCCCTGCAACCTTTGGCTTTTTCAGTTAATTTCTATGTTTTTTTTAGCATGCACGTTAATATAACCAGTGCCATGCACGGCCAAAGGCCTAACGCGGCGTGGTTTTGGCTGCAGGGCCTGGTCCCCCTACTTCATTCACCCAAACCCAAGCTGTGCACGGCGTTTGGCCGTGTTCAACAAGGGGTTGCTTGCAATGGGTGTTTTATTTTTTTCATTCTTTTTCTGGATCCACGGATCTTTTTTCTGGATCTGAGAATTTATACAGGGGGCCATGCTGAGACTCGCGGGTGGATCCGCGGATCAGATGGAAAAAAAATTGGGTAATTATTTGCCCACAAGTGGTCCCTAACAGACCCCTCTATGTGTTCTCTGGGCTCAGGATACCTGTATCCTGACCCCGTATGTGTTTTTGTGCTCTCCTTTTCCTACCCCCAGCCGATGCGACAAACAAAATGGCGGCCGCAACTTTTTTGCGAGTTTGCGGCCAGCCAATCATGATCTTTCTTTGGCGCGGGGATCTGCGAGTTCACTGTAAGGATATGCTTCCCTATATATCTATATTTTTTTGCCCTTTAATCTCTTTAAAACGACTGAACGAATTTACACCAAATCACAAAAAGCACGCTTTCTGGAAAACCATCTAACTTACTGCCAGATTTGGTGAAATTCCATTCAGCGGTTCAGGTTGTAGCCGTGTTCAAAATCCCTATCGGAAAATGCATCAACAAAAACGCATTTGGGCCCCCTCTAATTAATAGGCAATTATTAGGGGGCAAAAATTTGATAAATTACGGACGTAAATGGAAATGTGGTAATAGGGTGCCAAGACTTATACTTTGACAAAGGTCGAAGACGACCGAAACGCGTCTGGACAACGGAAGAATGAAATAAAATGTATTTACCTTCACTGCTGAGAGTGCGGCTCATTTCTCTCCGAGGAGGGGGTTTGGAATGATATATATATATATATATATTCTGCTCCACACTCCTCCGGGAAAAACTCCTCCCAAGGATCACAGCACTCACGGGGGCAGTTTTTGAACCTGCCCCCGTGAGTGCTGTGATCCTTGGGAGGAGTTTTTCCCGGAGGAGTGTGGAGCAGAATGGATATGTGGGAGCACCCCCGCATGACCGGCACCCGTCCGTGAGTGCACCGAGCTGGTGCATGGCGGAGCAGTAATATATATATATATATATATATATATATATATATATATATACACCAAATGCTCACTTCCTCGTAAAAAGTAGGCGGGACACAGCTCCGGGTTTCAGGTGGATTTATTGAGCAAATGCGAGCGCGGCTGCTCTCGCAAGTCCGTGAAACGCTGTGGCAGACGCGGTTCTAGCCGGAACGGCTTTCATCAGTGCCGGTTTCACAGGTAAGATGATTCACCTGGGGTCTCACTCTGATAGTCTCTCGGCCCCTCCTCCTCTTTAGAGGTAAATACCTCCTCGCGCAGCATCTCCCGGCAAACTGCATGATGGGTCGTGTAGTCCTTCGTAGGAATCCATACAGTGGTGAATTACGTCCACAAACACCCAGTGGTATCCCAAAGTTTGGCGATGGGCCACACTCCGCCGCAATTTTATATATATACTTCCGGGATTCGCTGCAATTTGCCGATCCACAGCCTACGATGCCGATGCCTGCGACGGCAGCAGCAGCTGTCTGTAAATAGCGACCACAGGACAATGAAGGAAATCCACCAAAGACCAAGCGTCAGACCAGAGGATGGTACACAAATTTATTGTGCACACAAACCAGTTTGTGTATATATATATATATACATACACTACCTACTGGCGATTCTAGTTGTAGGTAGGACCTAGTTTCTATAGGAAAAGCGTTTTTGGTTTTGCCAATAACTTTGGCACCGTTTGATGAATCTTGATGAAATTATCAACATTTTTACAACGCTCAGTTTAGCTGCTGTTTTGAAAGTTTCAGGGTGATCCGTAAAGCAGGGGCCAAGAAATAGGAGGGACCCCAAAATGATTTTTCCCCATTTTAATTCCCGTTGAGATTTTAGACATGACTACAGCCCGAACAACTTAATGGAATTACACCATATTTAGCAGAAAGGTAGCTCTTGGTCCATAAACCACCCTTTTTTGTTATTTGGTGTAAATCCATTCAGTAATTTTCGAGATATTTAAAGAAAAACAAATTTGTATATCTAGCTGCATGCACACTTTGTGAATGCTTTGAGACGAATCGCGAATGTACGCACCAATACGAATGCCTTCATTGGCTGGCCGCAAACTGAGCAGAACGTTGCGGCCACCACTTTATGTAACGGGACACGGTCCTGAGGGCTGTAAAATTTATTCAAAGTAATTGAAGCGGTTAGGGTAGAGGTACTCTGACCCCCTGGCTGGAATATAGGGTAGTTTGAGGGACCCCTTATGTATAAATCACAGTGAAAAGAGTTTTTCCCCCATGTGCAATATTCATGAATGCGCCGCAAAGCTTAGAGCGGCCCTCGTGTAATGTCGCAACAAATTTGTGAATATTGACAAACCAAATTCAAAAAATACATTCACAGACTCATTCAGAAACTAATGCATTCACTCACAGATGCACTCGCACTCTCTTACACTTACTCATAGATCCACTTTGAGGTTCATGCAATCACTCACAGACTCATTCAGACACTCACGCATCTAAACACAGACCCACTTAGCGACTTATGCACCCACTCACAGACCTACTCAGACACTCATGAACACACTCACAGATCTACTCAGACACTCAGGCACCTACTCACAGACCCACTCAGAGGCTCACACACCAATTCAAAGACTCACTCAGACACTTATGCACCCACACACAGACCCACTCAGATACTCATGCAGACACTGACACACTCACTCAGAGACTCACACATCCACTCACAGACCCAATTAGATATGCACCTAATCATAGACCCACTCAGAGAATCCTGCACCTATTCACAGACCCACTCAAAGTCTCATGCAGAAACTCACAGACCTAATTAGAGACTTATGCATCCACTCACAGACCGACTCAGATACTTATGCACCCTCTCACAGTCCCACTCAGAGACTCATGCAGCCACTCACAGACCCACTTAGAGACTAATGGACCCACTCACAGACCCACTCAGAGTCATGCATCCACTGACACACTCAGGTAGAGACTCACGCACCCACTCACTGACCCTCTCAGAGACTCACACACCCTCTCACATACCCATTCAGAGTCACGTACCCATTCACATTCCCACTCAGGGATTCATGCACCCAGTCACAGACTCACTCAGAGACTCACACACCCATTCACAGACCCACTCAGATACTCATGCATATACTTACAGACCCACTCAGAGACTCATGCACCCACTCAAAGACCCATTAAGACACTCATGCATCAACTGACACACTAATTCAGAGACTCATGCACCAACTTACAGACCCACTTAGAGACTCATGCATCCTCTCATACATCCATTCAGAAAGTCATGTACCTACTCACAGTCCCACTCAGTCTCATGCACCCACTCACTCACCCACTCAGAGACTCATGTGCTCACTCACAGACCCACTCAGAGACTCACGCACCCACTCACAGACCCACTCAGAGACTCATGCACCCAGTCACATACCCACTCAGAGACCGATGCAACCACTCAGAGACATACTGAAACACTCATGCACGTACTCACAGACCTACTCAGACACTCACATATCTACTCAGTGACTCATGCACCTACTCACAGACTCACTTAAAGACACACGCACCCATTCACACTGCCACTCAGAGACTTGTGTACCCATTCAGTTCTACTCAGAGACTCACACACCCAGTCAGACATCCACTCAGAGAGTCACACGTGCACTCACACATGCACTCAGAGATTCACATACACACTCACAGATGCACTCAGGCACTCACACACCCACTCACAGACTCACTCAGATGCTCACAGACACTCATGCATCCACTTACATACACATTCAGACATTAAAGCTCCCAGTCACATACCCACTCAGACAGAAATGCACTCACTCACAGACCCACTCAGACACTAACGCTCCCACTCAAAGATTCTTGCACCCACTCACAGATCTATTCAGACACTCATGCACACAGTCCCATGCAGAGTCACTTATCTAGTTGTGAATTTTAAATGTGTTGGTGTCTATCTAATGTCTTTTGTTTTGCATATTCATGATGTATTCGTGAATTTGAAACACAACAAACAGAAAAAGGGATTTAAATGAAAATGAATCAGTGTTTGGGAAATAGGGTGGCTCTGAGAAGAGCCTTCATGTTTATTGTGTGCAAGTGATAACTACACATAAAACAGGATGCAGTGTTTCAAGATGTTGAGGCCATTCTGTTGCCTTTCTCTGTGAAATTAACTCCATTTCTATAGATACCATCCGTGTTAAAGTGTAAGTAGCTGTTGTAGATAGAGCCCATGTTATGGTCTCTGAGGAATACAGAATCAGTTTTATTGACATGTTTCCTGGCTTTGTCTATCTGTGGACAGAATACGTTTGACCACTTCCATTTCTGCCTTTGGCACATGTTGGAGAATAGAAAGAGGGTCTGAGGGAAAACAGAGTAAAAGTATCCTTCATTAGGATTTTCAGTCCTACCCCAGTAAGTGTGCCTAATTCATTGTCACCACAGTGGACAATCATGAGGTCAGGATGTTGACAATCTGCAATACTTTCAACCAAAGGCAGCAATTGATGCCACTTTAACCCTCTCTGGCCAATGCAAATAATGTCCACATTAGCCAAACCTATGTCCCTGTTAATGCCACTCTTTTAAGCACACTCTCTAGCCCAAAACACAAAGTGGCTGATTAAAAAACGGTCAGAAAAGGCTCTGACCGTCAGTCGGAGCCTTTACGACCACATCGTAATATGCCTGTCGGTTCCTGTCCGACCGCCTCATTATGATGGAGGCGGCCGGAAAGGAATCCAAATGATCATTCCGACTGGCTTCCGATGGGCTCGGAGAGCCCGTCTGCCAGTCAGAATGCGGCCAGTAATCCCAAGGGTGGCTCTTTCCGCCCTAGGGATTACGATGTCGGGTTTCGACAGCCTTTCTGTGCTGGCCTTTCCGACACAGAAAGGCTGTCAGAACTCGACTTTGGGGGCCCCCAGCAGGGCCCCCTTGGGTGCATGGCCTCTGGTTGGAGGCCGAGGGGGCATCTTTGGTGCCCCCCTGTTGATCCCTGCACCCCATGGCTGGCACCTTAAGGTGCCTGCCATGGGGTGCAGGGATGAACTGCACCTCCTTTTTTACAGTGGGAGCATGCATTCCGGCCAGAATACATCCTCCCGTTATAAAGTATAGGAATTCAAACGAACAGTGTTCGTCGCATCCTAGTCGGTCCGGACCGCCGACCGGGTGTCAGTCGGTCCCATGACCAAGACGATGTCGGGCGGAGGAAACTCTGCCAGACATCGTAATAGGGCCCAAAGCTGTGACCTACAATCCACGCTCTAACAATTTTGAAGGCAAGGAGGAGTAGCACGCAGGAGAATGCTGGAGCTAAATGTGACTTTTTTCAAAATGAAAGGCAGTTAAAATGGAGGACAAGACATGGCTTAAAAAAAATATCTAATTGGATGGTGTGAGTATGCAAGTTGATAAAATGAGGTATTCTCTTTTAAGGATAAGTAAGTAGATCTGTGATTGGCTCTGGTAAAAATAAAAATAAATGTAATGTAAACTTGGACATGCCTTTAATGCTGAATAGTCAACCACACCTGCTGCTGTTCATTTTGAAACTAGTATGTTCTAGAATGTGTTGTGAACCTATGACCAAGTGGCTCATAAGAGTGTTCCACAGGGGGTTACTATAGAAACTCAGCTAAGAGACTGTGGGGGAAGGGTATTTAACAGAGTGTAGTGTATTAATTAAAGTTAGATCGATTTAGACTCACTAATCATGAAGGAGGGTTTATTTTCCTAGTAAGGAGTTTCTTATGAACTGTAGTGTAGTTGTAAAGTATTAAGAGTTCAAAGCCAAATGTAATCTTGGACTCCTGTACGTTTTCATGAATTCATCGCAAAGTTACACAGGGCTCCACGGTGAGGGTCACCACAAATTCTCGAATACACCCAAAACCACTATCATATTGGGCCTCTTTACTGAAGTGCAAGAAAGGGTTAAGAAATACTGACCATTGAGAAGTAGAATAACAAAAGTAAAATATGAACCAGACGTTTTGATTTGATAAATACAACAGTATCACTAAGAGCAAAGTTGAAAAGGTTGCCATTAATGGTTGCTTTGTATGAGAATGGTGTAGCATTCTTATGCTTCATTTTCCCTTTTTCTGTGAGAGTACAGTGCAACTGACAACTTCAAAATAAATTACTGACCAACCAACTGTAGTCTAAAAATATTGTGACTGAAAAGATACATGTGTACATGAGGTTGATGAAAGAGTGTATGATATATGCAAAAGTATTGAGAGTGTATATGGGTATTTGTGAGTGGGCGTTTTAATATTTTTCTAGGTTTATGAATAGGTGTGCGAGTGTCTCTGTGGGGGTGTGAGTGGGTATGTTAGTGTTTGTCTTGGTCTGAGAGTAGGTGTATGAGTAGTCCTTTAATACTTTGTTGCCCTGGACCTGTAGAGCATGCGTGTGTAGTTTTACTGCATTGTTGAATTGCAATTAAACACTGCTTGCTAGGTAGGGAGTAGGTAAGTCATAGGGCAGAGTGCTATGTGCTTAGAAGCTAAGACATGCACTTTAAAGTCTCAGTCAGATCCCTAAGTACAGTTAAATATCCAGTGTCTCACCCACACTGCAACTTATATACACATTTACAAAACCAGAGTCACTCATCCACCGAGTCAGACTGAGACAGAGGCACTTACACACTCAGTCACATGCCCATAGAGCACTTATGTATCCAGCAGTAACAGAGTCAGTTGCACACACAGTTGAATACCCCAATGCCTACTAATACAGTCAGTAAGCAATCCATACAGCCAGTAGCATACTTCTATAGAGACCCATAGAGATACTAAGACAGCTAGCCATATAGCGACATAGTCACTTACACATTTAGTGACACACCCAGAGAGGGACTGATACACGTATTTAGTTATGTACGCAAGTACTGATACTCTTAATCACCCACGCAGACAAGTAGCCCTTTAAACATGTGTTGGGCCTGCTACTGCAGAGCCTGTGTGTGCAGTTTTACTGCTAGGTTGAGTTAGCATTTAAAGCTCCTTGCCAGGCTTTGAACTTCCCTTCTACGACATATAAGTCACCCCGAAGATATGGTGTACGTAGGCCATAGAGCAGGGTGCTATGTGCTTAAAAGAAAAGACATGTACTTTGAAGTTTTAGTGAGTCACGTGCACTTCCATATCCATATGCCCTGGTAAACATCAAGTGTCCAACCTATACTGCACTCACATGCGTAGTTACAAAAGCATAGAGGCACTCACCCACCCAGTCAGACAGAGATAGAGGCACATACACATTCAGTCACATGCCCATGCAGCACTTATGTATCCAGCAATAACAGAGCCAGTTGCACACCCAGTTATATGCCCTAAAAGTCACTAATACAATCAGGAAGCAATCCATACAGCCAGTTACATACACATATAGAGACCCATAGAGATACTGAGACAGCTAGTCATATAGCGACATAGGGCCAGATGTACGACCATTTTATTTTGCGCCTCGCAAATTGCGACTAATTGCGAGGTGCAAATTGCGAGGCGCAAAATAAAATGTACAACAGTGTGTTTAACACTGTTTGCGATTCCCAATGGGGTCGCAAATTGCGAGGCTTATTAATATTAATGAGCCTCTCGCAATTTGCGAGCCCATTAGGAATGACAGGCCCTCCCAGGGATGGTGGCCTGCTGGTCTCAGCAGACCACCATGTCTGGGACTGCTTTTAAATAAAGCAGTTTTTTTTAAAATGCAGCCCGTTTTCCTTAAAGGAAAACGGGATGCATTTAAAGAAAAAAAATGAAACGTTTTCATTTCATTTTTTAAGGGCAGGCAGTGATCCCTGGGACCACTGCCTGCCCTTAAAAAATATTTTCGCATGCATTTGCAAAGGGGAAGGGGTCCCCTGGGGACCCCTTCCCATTTGTGAATGCATCACCACCTACTTGAAGTATGTGGTAATTGCGAGTGTTTTGCGACCGCAATTGCGGTCACAAAACATTAGTACATGGTTTTGAGACTCGCTATTTGCAAGGGAACGCCCCTTCCAAATACCGAGTCGCAAAACCTATTTAGCGAGTGGCAAATAAATTGCGACTCGCTAAATAGGCTTTGTACATGGCCCATGATATTTTTGCATGTGCAAACGGGTTCGCAAACCCGTTTGCGCATGCTAAAACGGCTTGTACATCTAGCCCATAGTCTCTTACACATCTAGTGATACACCGGAGAGGGACTGATACACTCATTTAGATCTAGACTGAAGTGCTGATACTCCTAATCACCCATGCAGACTAGTAGCCTTTTAAACATGTGTTGGGCCTGTTATTGCAGAGGCTGTGTGTGCAGTTTCACTGCTAAGCCGAATTGCCAAGCTTTAAGCAACACCTACTAAATATAAGTCACCCCTAAGGTAGGGTGTACGTAGGCCTTAGGGTAGGGTGCTATTTGCTTACAGATTCAGTCAACTGCTCATATAGCACTTATGTATCCAGCAGTAACAGAGCCAGTTTTACTCCCAGTTATATACCCAAATGCTCACTATAACAGCCAGTAAGCAATCCATACAGCCAGTAACATACACATATAGTGAACCCATAGAGATACTAAGACAGCTAGTCATATAGTAACATAGTCACTTACACATCCAGTGACACACCCAGAGAGGGACTTATATACTTATTTAGATATGTAGCGAAGTACTGATACTCCTTATCACCCATGCAGACAAGTAGCCCTTTTAACATGTGTTAGGCCTGCTACTGCAGAGCTTGTGTGTGCAGTTTTAGTCCCAGGTTGAGTAGGCATTTAAAATCGCTTGCCAAGCCATAAACTCCTTTTTTTGTACATATACGTCACCACTAAGGTAGTCCATAGGTAGACGTACAGTGATGCATAGACTGACACACCCAGATACACACTTTTGCATACACTAACATACCTAAGAACACTCATGCATACACTACCACACCCAGGCATACATTCATGCATACACTGACACACCCAGGCAAATTCTCATACATACACTAAGACAGACAGGCACACAATTCATTAACACACCAATGCAGAGACTGAAGCATATACTGACACACCCAGACACGCACTTATGCATACACTGACACATCGGCACATAGTGATGCACACATTAACACACCCAATGACACACTGTGCCATTCAGTAAGAAACCAAGGCACACACTGATCCTTATACTGACACACCCAGGTAGACAGTAATGCATACAGTAGTATACCCAGGCAGACAGCGATGGATACACTGACATATTCAGGGACACACTTATGCATACACTAACACACCAAATAACACACTTATGCATACACTGACACACCCACTAAGACACTAATCCATACACTATCACACCCAGGCACACACCTATGCATAAATTGATGCACCCAGGCACACACTAACTCATACACTGAGACACCCAGGCACACACTGATCCATACGGTGATACACCCAGGCACACACTGATGCATACAGTGATACACCTAGTCACACACTGATGCATACACTGACATAGGAAGGTACACACTGATTTGAACATGAAAAGTAACAGACTTAGAGGGGCTATAACATAGTGACTTAGCTGATTATAAAGGTATTTAAATGCTTAAAATATGCAATTTAATAGTGTAGTATGAATAAGCTTAATGTATTGATTTGTTTTTTCTTTACAAACATCTACTTCTACTTACAAACAGAGAGTTACAAGGCCAAAAAAAACAGGATCAAGAAAGAAACAGAAGAAAGGATACTATCTTCTCACAACAGAGAAACAAAAGGGGCAAAATGCAGACAATGTGATGAAGGAAAAAACAGCTGCTGTAAGAAAACAAAGAGGTTTTTAAAATAGTATGTGGAAAAGAGCAAAGTGAGCAAAACCAAGTTAATAAAAAGGGACGTTTCAAATCAGCTAAAAAAGGAGAAAAACTAAAAAACATTAAGAGTTATAAATCATATAAGAAAGAAGATAGTTTAACTAGAAGAGGAAGGCAGTTTAAGGAAACAAAAGTCAGAATATTTCATAGTAGGGTAATTCAGAATCTCGTATGAACTGTGAAGCAGTGTAAAAGGAGAAGAGAAGCAGTCAAACAAAAGGAACATGTTGAGGCTGTAGTTAATAAGGCATTTGCCCTGAAGAAGAAGCTATTTATTTTGATTCAAAGCAGAATGAGAACACTGGATAAAACAGTGTTGTCTAAGAAAAGATGCAGCCAAAAAAAGACTTGTGAATAGAAGTAATTTCTGCAAAAATGTCAAAGGTGAATGAAAGCATACATCTAGTACTGAGCCTTTCTTTAATGAAGAAAGCTACTTCCAAGAGAACACATTAGTGCATGCAGTTGAAACAACTGTCGATGTTATGAATTTAAAGATGGTACTCCCATTGCAAACGAGGAGATGGTTCCTAGGAATATTGAGGAAGTGTAGCGGAAGAGGTACAAGGAAGATGTAGACAGGCTCCTGTATATAAATGGAACTGTAGTAGTATTTGCAGTGTTCGTCAGAAATCAATTAATATATTGAGAACTTTCCAATGCGAGTTTCCAAGCAGAAGTCTGAAACAGAAAATTGCAATTTTGCAAGTATTAGATTCATCCAAAATAATGAAGCATAGTAATTTACAGGGAATTCACTTGCGTGTCTATCAAAGAAAGTGTTGTGTAGTTCCTATAAACCTATATAGGATCTGCACGTTTAGACAACATAGACTGTGGGATTGGTGTCCAGACTGATTCCAGACACCCCCACTGGGTATGTTCGCCTGTATACCAGCTAGCTCACAGTGCCAGTGTAAACTCTTTTTACCAAGGAGAGAATAGTTCTTGGCAACTATCTAACATGACAACTCTGTCCCATCAGGGATTGTGGAAACAGTACAGTACTTTTCACTCAGTCACTCATGCTCACTTTGTCTCAGAGAAATACACAGAAAAAATGGTGGGGACGTTTTCAATAAGTATTTATTGAACCAGCGTCATTCTAGTGTAAAATAGGTGTGCTGAAACAGATATAAATGGTTATAAGCATCAATAGAGTAAATGGATGGTAGATTCCTATCATAGTGCTAAAACAATGAATATATGCAAGCATATAAATACATGGCAATAATAATGCTTACTCCTATGATGCACCCCTAACTAGATGTACCTAAGTATACCTAGCATGTAAGTAGGTGTAGAGCCAAGAATCTCCCTAGGCTAAGCCAACCCCATTACCTAAAGTGAGAGACTGTGGGACCCCGTCTTGGCCTCGAGATGGACACCCCACGAGGGATGTCAGACCACTACGAGCTGGAGTGTCTGCATGCAGGAACCTCGGTGTCTCGCGTCAGTGTGTCAGCATGGAAGTATTTCTCCTCTGCCTGCTTAGCAAAGATGTGGTGTATAAATACCCAAAAGGTACCCTCAGGGGATTCTACCTTGCTGTGTTATGTCAGCTGAGGATGACCGAAGGGATTACCCTTATACATAGTTATTATGCAGAAGATGGTAATCCTGCTGTGATTCTGAGAATCTTCATGCATAATTAATGAGGCTAACCACACGACCTTTTATGCAGCGCTTAACTAGGTAAAAGGTCAATACCAAAACCTGTTATGTAGTGTAATGGTATGGTAAATGTAGGTGAAAGGGTATGAGAATACTCTGGCCTACATTGGGGTACCAATGAAAACCACACGACCTTTTATGCAGCGCTTAACTAGGTAAAAGGTCAATACCAAAACCTGTTATGTAGTGTAATGGTATGGTAAATGTAGGTGAAAGGGTATGAGAATACTCTGGCCTAAATTGGGGTACCCAATGAAACATAACAAAAGTGTGCCGAAGCACCTTTCATCACTTCAGAATGTTAGCTGCTCATCACTCTAGAATGCGAAATTTAGTTAGGAGACTTTACTATGTGAAAACTCTTGCCCTATGTTTAGAAGAAATTAATATAGCTCTTTTGCATAGTACAGTAGTAGAGGTAGAAAAAGTTTGTAAAGATTTTGAGTTTTGTTTCTTTGTTCCAGAACAAAAGTCTAGGGAAAATGAGGAATTGTTATGTGCAGATGTAGAGGAACATGACACAGGTATTAGTATTGATACCTTTACACTAGAGACTACAAAGTTTAACACAGTTTCTTCAATTAAACCAAACTGTGTTTGTATTTGTTGTTGAAGCACTCACTACAATAGTCAAACTCGCAATGTTGTTCTGTACTCATAAACTAAACAAGAGAACATAGATAAGTGGCAAGAATTTGCTGTATATTTATTTGTAGAAGAATGCTTTGGTTTGTCCACATGGCGAACTATATGTAAGTATTGCTATGATGAGTTAGAGGATAACAAAATGCCAGCCAGAGTAGTACATAACAAGCTAGAATTAGTATTAATTCCAGAAGAACTTCGAGAATTAAATGTTTATGAATCAATTCTCATACAATGTGTACACCCTTTTCAAACAATAGTTTGTATGGAACCAAAGACAGGAAAATTACCACTGACAAAGCTCCAGAAAGGCCTTAAAGGAAGAGTTGTCTACTTACCTTTAGATTTTAAACGGAATATTGAAACTGTAGGGGTAGAGAGAGTTATTGATGAGCCACTTATCATTTTAGTAAATGGTGTGCCCACCAAGAATAAAACAATCTGGCAAGAGTTAGTGGATGTTAATAGAGAAAAAAAGTTACATTATACCTTGTACAAAATAATATTTATTATAAAAATGTTGATGTTGTTCAAGCTGTAACTTGTATGTAGGAGCAACCATTACCATCAAGTGGACAGATAAAAAAAT
Organism: Calotriton arnoldi; assembly: GCA_963921515.1. NCBI lineage: Eukaryota > Metazoa > Chordata > Amphibia > Caudata > Salamandridae > Calotriton > Calotriton arnoldi. Next base: position 196,965 of record CAWUFW010011605.1, on the reverse strand, counting down.
GGATCAATCCAGATCAGAAGAAATTTATGAACACTACAGCATCCATCCACTGCATTCTAAATAATCTATTGGTGATGCTATTGATCTCTTTCAAATGAAACAAGCGAAAGGAGATTCCATGAGTTTGTGGGAGAAACTTTTAGAGGCTCGCTGTTTTCCACAACTATTTCCCACTGGACCAGGTGGCAACTATGATGACTTCCGGTAAGGTGACAGTCTAGTTGTTCGGAAACATTCTCTATTTAGACAGCATGCTGGGCCGGACGCGCAGCACATAGAAGCTAGTAAGCAGCACGCTGAGGACTATTCTTAAGCTTTTTTACTCACCACTCGGCTGACTTTCATATTTGTACGTTTTGCACAGCTTTTAATAGGTTTTTAACTTTGTTGCCTGTATAATTTTAAGTTGCTGATCTCCAGTCGCACATTGCACTTTCGTTGCTCCTTTCCCTGTCTGCTTCCCGGGTCCGCCGCAGCAGTTTCCTGCCAATTGAGTGGAGGGTTGTGGCTCTCCCCCCGGGCTGCACCAACTTCCGGTAGGGTGACAGCCTAGTTGTTCGGAAGCATTCTCTATTTAGACAGCATGCTGGGCCGGACGCGCAGCGGACGCGCAAAGCCGGTGCGCCGCCGGCGCGCCAAAGGTAAGCCCGTCTGCGCCCGTCCGTGCCTGGACCGTGCCCAGCACTAGAGACGCTGCCTGACTTTCCAGCCAGACGGTCTGCCGTCTGCCCTATACAGGCAAGGAATTGCGGGACTTGAAGAACATATTTGCTACTAGTCTTAACAAGTGCGTATGCTTATATCCTGACAAATTGTTTATAAAAAGGCTGACCAGCTGCACCAACTGCGGCTTTTCTCTGGTACGAAGTTCAACATCTCGTACGCTCCCTTTTAATAATGTACCTTCCTCGAAAGGCATTACCAAACATCCGCAAATAACGCGCGGTGCCCTTATCAATGCATGGTCTTTGCCTAAACATAAGTTGGATATTACTGAGCTGATAGATGCTCAGGGCTTAGACATACTTCTTATCACAGAAACTTGGGCTGATCAGGCAGCAGGCCCGGATTTCTATATCGCTGTTCCACAGGGCTTCACGGTATTCAGACATGATAGAACCCTCAAAAAAGGCGGTGGACTTGCTTTGATTTATCAGGATACATATATAGCCTCTTTTGAGCCTATATCTTCCCAAGACTGCGAAGTCTTTTTGTTCAATGTAAAAATAGCTAATCGCCTCTCATTTAAAGGGTTACTACTGTACCTTCCTCCAGGGGCTAAAAATGGGTTTCTTACCTCTCAACACACTTCTCGAAACCTGTGCTCTTGAAAACAGCTTTCACATTTTGTGTGATTTTAATTTCCATCTTGACGCTACCACTGATATAAACACTACTTACTTACTTGACACTATGGCCTTGGCAGGCCTAAGCCAAAAGGTTGTGGGGCCCACACATCGGGCAGGCCATACCCTAGACGGAATCTTCACTAACAATGATTCAATTGAGATTAAGAAGATCCTACCATTCACTTGGACTGACCATTTTGCTGTTATCTTTGAGCTTAATAGTTCACTCAAGGATCAGCCTAGCATATCCAATATGCTGACTAGATCTTATCGCAACTGGAAAGAGGTTGATAACAATTTGCTTAGTCTCCAGCTTCTACACTCGCAAACTAAATTGCCTGAGAAGGTGGAACACGCCTCCACTCATTTTAATCATTGGCTCATGTCGACAGCCAACAATATAGCTCCCCTCAAAAAAACCTCAAGTAACCGGAAAGTTCCGTCAGCTCCCTGGTTTTCTGAAACACTTCAATCTAAAAAACAAGATTGTAGAAGGCAAGAGAGACGTTGGAGATCAAACTATAATGAAAATGAGCTCACCAAGTACAAGACCCTACTATCTGATTATAAAAATCTGATCTTGATAGAAAAGTGTTCTTATTACGCCAAACAAATCAAAGAGGCTACAAATTGCACTAAAGAACTTTTTCAGGTGGTGACCAAACTGTCCACACTCCCAGAAAATAAGGTGAATGATCAATCCCAGGCCTTTTGTAACTCACTTGCCCAGCATTTTCTAAATAAAGTGGAACAAATTTATATTACTTTGACAACAGGACAAGATCTGATACTCATGCTCTAGGTATTCCTCGACCCTCTAGTGCCCCAGCATTTACGGAATTCAGATCAGTAACCATTGACGAGATAACAACTCTTTTACAGGCCAGATCGGGCTCTCCCCATGATCCCCTTCCTCTCATGACATTCAAACAAGTCCCTGAGATCCTTGGCCCCAGTTTAACCACCATTTTTAATTCCATGTTTACAGAAGGTGTTTTTCCCTCCATTTGGAAGAGGGCATCAATTTTACCCCTTCTGAAAAAACCTAATCTCGATGTTGCCGATCCAAATAATTACAGGCCTATTTCGCGTCTTCCATTCCCAGCTAAACTGGCAGAAAAAGTCATGAATAACCAGCTCACTCTATATTTGCAGGAACACAATTTTCGGGATGAGTCCCAGTTCGGATTTAGGGCAGAGCATAGCACCAAAACAGCTCTAATAAAAGCTACAGATCAAATCAGAGCAGTGCTAGATGCAGGAGGTGCTGCAGCTCTCATTCTGCACAACCTGTCAGCGGCGTTTGACCACAATCTGTTACTTAACCATCTGAATACTCGGCATCTCGGATAATGCCTTAGCATTGGTCTCTTCTTTTCTATCTGACAGAATACAATCAGTTGCCTTGGGCAATTACGAATCCCCGTCCTTCACTCTCCCTTGTGGGGTCCCTCAGGGATCCTTAATGAGTCCTACTCTTTTTAATGTACACGTGTCAGAATTGGCTGTATTAATTAGATCTTTGGGTATGGCACTGACATCCTATGCGCACGACACTCAAATTGTGTTGTCCGTTTTCAAAAATATCATTCCGCCAGTAAAAAGGTTTAGGGCTTGCATGCAGGCAGTCAGCTCATGGATGAGCTTGCAATGCCTCAAGCTGAACTCAGGAAAAACGGAGATAACCCTCTTTGGCAACTACTCCCCAAGTTGGTCACAGATCTGGTGGCCGGACAAATTGAGAGCAGTACCTATTCCGGCCCCCAAAGCAAAAATCTGGGAGTGATTATAGATGAAAAACTGAACTTTGAAGCACAAGTCAAAGCAGTTTCTTCATCCAGTTTCTTCCTACTTAAGGTGATTAAGAAAATCTTACCTTTGATTCCAGCTGATAGTAGGAAAACTGTGGTTGCATCTTTAGTTCTTGCCAAACTGGATTATTGTAATGGGCTCTATCTTAGCATGCCCAAGAAGCAGTTACAGATGATTCAGAATGCTGGTGCGAGGCTCCTGATGGGGATCCCCAAGTTTCATTCAGTGGGAAAGCATCTTCAGAAACTGCATTGGCTTCCAGCTAAGAGTCGTATTAAGTTCAAGGCCTTATGTATTACATATAAGGCGCTACATGGTACTGGTCCTCAGTTCTTTAGGCGGTCACTGCATTGGTATTCCCCAAACAAATGCCTCCATTCAGAAGGGGCGAAACTGATGCTCTCTCAGAGATTTTGTAAGTTTAACTGGGGCAGCAGAAGCTTCACCGTGGGTGCTACGAAGCTCTGGAATACCCTCCCCATTTCCATCAGAAGTCTCCCTTCTTTGACATCCTTCAGAAAAGCTCTTAAAACCTGGCTATTTAACGAATAGAGGCTCTAACTCGCTTCAGGACTGTTAGCGCCAAGACACCGTATGGTATTCGCGCGCTTTATAAATTTCAACAACATAACATAGCATAACATAACTGCCTCATACAAATACCAAGCGATACCAAAGGGGATGATGGACGGAGCGCTTGAGCAAATCAAACACTCACCCCCAGTCAACTGATCTGGGTTTAATCCCTCATCATTCTTTAGCTTACTCCACCACCCCAGTTCAGACATGGCCATATGCAAATCAGTCAGACCCTGTGCCTCATGGGAACAGTCCAGCCCGAACTGCCAAGCCATGTCTTCCCTGGACCGGAAACAAGCATCCTGGGACCGGTTTCTGGCTAATCGGCCGTCATCAGCCAGGCTAGCTTGAATCCAGTGGCAGAGTAAGCAAGGGACCCACGTCTGGGCAATCCCTGCCAACTTAGGGCAAACAAAGCGATACCAAAGGGGATGATGGACGGAGCGCTTGAGCAAATCAAACACTCACCCCCAGTCAGGGTATCGCTTTGTTCGCCCTAAGTTGGCAGGGTATGCCCAGACGTGGGTCCCTTGCTCACTTTGCCACTGGATTCAAGCTAGCCTGGCTGATGACGGCTGAATAGCCAGAAACCGGTCCCAGGATGCTTGTTTCCGGTCCAGGGAAGACATGGCTTGGCAGTTCGGGCTGGACTGTTCCCATGCGGCACAGGGTCAGACTGATTTGCATATGGCCATGTCTGAACTGGGGTGGTGGAGTGAGCTAAAGAATGATGATGGATTAAACCCAGATCAGTTGACTGGGGGTGAGTGTTTGATTAGCTCAAACGCTCCGTCCATCGTCCCCTTTGGTATCGCTTGTTCGCCCTAAGTTGGCAGGGTATGCCCAGACGTGGGTCCCTTGCTCACTTTGCCACTGGATTCAAGCTAGCCTGGCTGATGACGGCTGAATAGCCAGAAACCGGTCCCAGGATGCTTGTTTCCGGTCCAGGGAAGACATGGCTTGGCAGTTCGGGCTGGACTGTTCCCATGAGGCACAGGGTCAGACTGATTTGCATATGGCCATGTCTGAACTGGGGTGGTGGAGTGAGCTAAAGAATGATGATGGATTAAACCCAGATCAGTTGACTGGGGGTGAGTGTTTGATTAGCTCAAACGCTCCATCCATCGTCCCCTTTGGTATCGCTTTGTTCGCCCTAAGTTGGCAGGGTATGCTCAGACGTGGGTCCCTTGCTCACTTTGCCACTGGATTCAAGCTAGCCTGGCTGATGACGGCTGAATAGCCAGAAACCGGTCCCAGGATGCTTGTTTCCGGTCCAGGGAAGACATGGCTTGGCAGTTCGGGCTGGACTGTTCCCATGAGGCACAGGGTCAGACTGATTTGCATATGGCCATGTCTGAACTGGGGTGGTGGAGTGAGCTAAAGAATGATGATGGATTAAACCCAGATCAGTTGACTGGGGGTGAGTGTTTGATTAGCTCAAACGCTCCGTCCATCGTCCCCTTTGGTATCGCTTTGTTCGCCCTAAGTTGGCAGGGTATGCCCAGACGTGGGTCCCTTCCTCACTTTGCCACTGGATTCAAGCTAGCCTGGCTGATGACGGCTGAATAGCCAGAAACCGGTCCCAGGATGCTTGTTTCCGGTCCAGGGAAGACATGGCTTGGCAGTTCGGGCTGGACTGTTCCCATGAGGCACAGGGTCAGACTGATTTGCATATGGCCATGTCTGAACTGGGGTGGTGGAGTGAGCTAAAGAATGATGATGGATTAAACCCAGATCAGTTGACTGGGGGTGAGTGTTTGATTAGCTCAAACGCTCCGTCCATCGTCCCCTTTGGTATCGCTTTGTTCGCCCTAAGTTGGCAGGGTATGCCCAGACGTGGGTCCCTTGCTCACTTTGCCACTGGATTCAAGCTAGCCTGGCTGATGACGGCTGAATAGCCAGAAACCGGTCCCAGGATGCTTGTTTCCGGTCCAGGGAAGACATGGCTTGGCAGTTCGGGCTGGACTGTTCCCATGAGGCACAGGGTCAGACTGATTTGCATATGGCCATGTCTGAACTGGGGTGGTGGAGTGAGCTAAAGAATGATGATGGATTAAACCCAGATCAGTTGACTGGGGGTGAGTGTTTGATTAGCTCAAACGCTCCGTCCATCGTCCCCTTTGGTATCGCTTTGTTCGCCCTAAGTTGGCAGGGTATGCCCAGACGTGGGTCCCTTGCTCACTTTGCCACTGGATTCAAGCTAGCCTGGCTGATGACGGCTGAATAGCCAGAAACCGGTCCCAGGATGCTTGTTTCCGGTCCAGGGAAGACATGGCTTGGCAGTTCGGGCTGGACTGTTCCCATGAGGCACAGGGTCAGACTGATTTGCATATGGCCATGTTTGAACTGGGGTGGTGGAGTGAGCTAAAGAATGATGATGGATTAAACCCAGATCAGTTGACTGGGGGTGAGTGTTTGATTAGCTCAAACGCTCCGTCCATCGTCCCCTTTGGTATCATACAAATACCAGCAGCTGAATACCGGTCAGCCAGATTATATTCAGAGGATCCTATATTTTGCCAGTGCTAGCCATACATATTCCATCTTCTATTTGAGAGTGACTTGTCTGGACTATCATATGCTGTAAACCACATACTGAAGACAGGAGTTAACATACAAAATCTCCCTGCAAAGGAAGCCAAAGGTCATGGCATGGGCGAAAACTTGGAGTACAACTTAATTAATTTGATGGCGTGCCAACGAGGGACCAAATAGTATTGATATCATCATCATGGAGAACTGAGATGTATGTTGAGAAACCTAGGTGCACCTACTTGGTTTGTGACACTGAGTTGTGCAGATTACGCATGGGATGATATGCTTGAATTTTTGAGAGAAGCAAACTCAAACATTAGGGACATCAATGTGAAGACAGCAGGATAACTTTTTTCTTTGGATCGTGCTAATGTTTGTAGACATTTTGACCACAGGTTTCAAGCCATGCTGTCTTTCTTCTGAAAACAAAACAAATCCTCCTCTTGGCAAAGTAACTGATTTCTTTTGGCGATAAGAATACCAAGCAAGAGGTACTCCTCATATTCACATGCTGGCATGGATAAAAGATGCACCGAAATTTGGAACAGACAGTGATGAGTCTGTACTCTCTTTCATAGAACAGTATGTGACATACGCCATCTCAAAAGACAGCGGTGAAAAAGGTATGAGACACGAAGTTCTGCGCTTTCAAACACATAGATGTGGGAAGTATTGTCGTCAAAAATACAGATGCAAAGGATAATTTTAAACAAGATGTCGGTTTGGATTTCCACGACTGTCATTTACCAAGGAAGAGTAAACAGCTTTTTATCTGCAGTCAGACATACACTGACAAGAAATTCACAGAAAAGCACATACAACCTCAGAAGAACAGAGGCCTCCAAGTATATTACTGACAATAACCCTGTGATTCTCAAAATGTGGAATGCTAATATGTGTATACAATTTGTTGCAAACAACTCCATCGCTGTTGCTCGTTACGTCACTTCATATATTACAAAATCCGAGAAGACAGAGGTGAAGGGGATGTGGGAGGAGATTTCATTAGAAAAGACTCTAACCAAGAACTTGTACAGCTTCAGCTTGAAAATGCTTTCCCAAAGAGAGGTAGAGTCTTATGAGTGATGTCATCAGTTGAGCTTGGCCAATATGTTCTCAAAGTCAAGGAGAATTGTTTAGGTAAGTCTAGGCCTAGCAAGCACGCAAAATATAGTGTTGAAGTCTTACCAGGAAATTCAGTACCTAGCAGAATTCAACCCAGAAAGTAAAGACATTGTGAAATTAAATATGTTGGACACATACTATCCAAGAAGGAGTCCACATCTAGAAAACATGTGCTTTTATGAAGTACTTCAACACTACAGATATAGAAGCAATGTAGCAGAAAACACAGAAGAACGGAAATATGCAGCAGTAGCATGTGACGGTTGTTTGGTCAGACACGTAAAAGGAAATCTAATTAACCACAGATAATTTAGTTGTCAAACTCCAGACAAAAGAGACTTTATCTATTTGGCACTTCTACAACTCTTCAAGCCTTGGCATGCTGAATCAGAATTACTCGGGGACTATGACTGCTATGAAGATTCTTTCAACGCTACGAAAGACAGTATTCAGTGTTCAGTCTATTTGGAAGAAACAATTCCTGCTGAGATAGCTAAGGAGAGTTCACAAAGCAGCCAAAGTTCTAGAACACAAAGTCAAGATCCTCTTGGAAAACCAATTATTGAAAATGAAGCTGCAAAAGCCATGAATGAGGTTGAAAGTGCAATGGAACAAACGAGACAGGAAAGTGTTGATTTGGAACAGTTACTTGGACAACTGAGCAACGGACAGAAAGAAATTTATATGAAGGTAAAAGAGAACATAGAGCATGGATTCCTTCACGAGAAGAAAGAATGTAAATGCTCATCATTCAAGCCAATTCTATTATACATCAGTGGTCAAGCTGGCACCAGGAAAACCTTTTTAATTAAAGTTCTCACCACTTACCTACAGAGGACTACAGAATCAAATTTATTGTGTGTAGTAACAGCACAAACTGGATTAACTGCACACAACATTAAAGGAATTACTTTACATCGACTACTTATGCTACCTGTTGAACATGACAATAAACTGGAATACCAGAAGTTAACCAGTGAATCTTGTTATGATGTCTCAAGAGTACTGAAGCATCTGACGTGGAAATACGGAAATATTCTGAAAGACGTTTGAGTAGGAGTTCTGACAAAGTAGGGGAAACGTTCCTTACAAAGTCGTCTTATCAACAAACTATTTTTCTCTAACAACACAGCAGTACAGCTAATGTTCAATTTAATTGAAGAAGGAAAATCCATAGTCTGTTTAATGCCTACAATTTAGGAGTGCTCCAATTTTAATGAAAATGCCTAAAACTGGAGAAAGAACACATTTTGGAAATTACAGCAATCAACAAAATGGAACACCATGAGGTAACAGTGCTGCTAAGTGGAAAACTACCAGCAAAATTGGATTCTTTGGGGAAATCTGTATCCAGGACTGCAGGATTAGAAAAGTGTTTATGTGTATGCAAACAGTGTAGAGTAATTTTGCGGCACAATTTAAATGTTGAGGAAGGATTAGTAATGCAAAGGAGTTATATGTCCGGCGGCAGCAGTTCCCACTCTCTCTAGCGTATGCTGTAACTATCCAAAAATCATAAGGTTTACATTTAGACTCAGCTTTTATTAATATTAGTAGCACTGTATTTAAAGAAGGTATGTCATATGTAGCATTGTCTTAAGTTAGAACTTTGTCCGGTTTGTTTTTGGTTGATTTTGATAAAAGGAAAGTTAGTGCCAATGTAAGTTGTGTCAGAGAGTACAATCAGTTAAGAAGTGTATGCGCTCCTCATTTAGGACAGTATCCCATTCATGAAAAACTGATAATCTCTCCAAAGTGAAAGCTTACCAAAGAATTGATGGATGTTGCTGCAAAGAAGGAGAACAAGGCAAGTATTATGAAGGAAAAACTGGAGAATGAGGGAGGTATTGTAGGTTACCAGTTGTCAAACCCTTCTCGTGGCAACTGCTATGCTAGTGTTGTCCTCAATGTACTCTTTCATTTACCACATCTTATAAATGCAATTGAACTGAAACTACAGAAGAGATTATGTACAGTACTATGTGGTTTGCTGAAGCATTTACAAAGTGATAGGACTGTAGTGCATTGTGCTTCAGGCATCCGAGATCTAGTAGATAGTGGATCAGTACTATTTACTCAGAACAGTCAACAAGATGCACAGGAATTTATAATGGTCATCCTTGGAGTTTTGGAAGAAGACAAAATAAATATAGATGACTTATTTGGACTGAGTTGCCCAAGGAACCATGACTGTGAAGATTGCTCTTTTATGTCTACCACTAAAATAAATTCTGAACAATTTCTGTACTTAACACTTCCAAATTCCAAAACTGTATCTTTTGATAGAGTGATCAAAAAGGCTAACCAAAATATGACCTGCCAAATTGTAGATCAGATGTTATGTCTATATTGTATAAATGAAGAAGTGGAAAATACCTCATATTAATGCTACAACAATGCAGAGCAGATGGTCTAAATTGAAAACCGAAATTGCAAACTTCAAAGCTGGACAAATATTAATTCCTGGAAGAACTTATACTACTTTGGCTATCATCTTTCACGAAGGACTTAATGCAACATCTGGACACCAAACTGTCTATTTAAAGAGTGAAACTGGATGGACGGAATGCAATGACAGCAACATTAAATTCAAACAAAAACTGCCTTTCAAACTTCTAAGTTCTTACCTCTTCTTTCTTCAACTCAAGTTCTAAGGAGAGTGTCTGATAAAAAAAAGTGGTGTACCGTATTTCTTCTATGTGGATCATCAGTATTTAATACATCATTTGGCCTACCAGTGGATATGTTTCCAAAAGGATCTCCAAAATTCAAGTGTGCTTCATATCTATTAGTAGTATTGTACCAGTTATAATAATAAAACAGTTATTTTTAACATATGTTTGTTTAGGTAAGTTCAGTAACTGTGGGTAAAACAATTGATTAACTAATTGTAGTGATTGCAATGCATAGTGTCACTTATTTGTAGTTATATACAGTTTTTTCTACAATCTATGCGATTGTTTTTTACCCACTGTTTAGGATGAATCTTTATACAGTACAACATTTGAAAGCTGAGAACAGAAAAAAGGGAAAATAAAACGTTTTACTATAATGTGATTTACTGTTACAGCATAACCAATGTGTACTCTTTTGTTTCTGGAATTTTGTAAATATAACACTAACTTATATATACGTTCTTTTTCTTTTCCAACAGTGGTCAGAGTTATACGTCTTTAGATGGGTCAACATACTCCTAGTGCCACATGAATATTTCTAAGACGTACCCTTGGAGAGGGTCTTGATGCATAAAGAGCACTTCACATGTTTTGCCACTGCTGTGTTTTGCCCGGAGGGGCTAGTGAAAAACTCCCATGCAATTAACTGGTGCTTTGCCAGGGTTTGCTCCTCTGAAGAACTGTGTTCAACAGGGTGTGGCTGCTCATCTTCTCTGCCACCAGATCCCATTTGATTTCTAAATGATTTAAAAAGAAAAGCACCACATTTGAATTTGGTAGAAGAAAACAGCAGTTTCTGAACTGAGAACATTGTTTTTTTCTACAATCTTTATGATTGTTTTTTTCCCCACTGTTCAAGGATGAATCTTTATACAGTACATTATTTATGATATACAAGTACAAAACAGTAAAAAAAGGGAAAAGGAAATGCTTTACTATAATGTGAAATACTACTACTGCATATGAAAAGCCTTTTTTTTTTTCCTTACTTACAAATTTATTGCAAATCATATATATTTTTTTGATACATGAACATCTGAGAAATTTCCTTTTAACATTTGTTCATTATTAACCAATATATATATTTAATTTCTTTTTTTTTTAAATTGTATTTTGCTTGGTCAAGCACAGAAAAAAAGCGTCACGTTACAGACATTCCTACAATCAGTTACATTACATGACCGGTTAATCATAGTTCCATGTAATTATGCAGTCTTCTACAATATCCCATATACTACAGATTCATTTTATACATAGAATGAAAGGGTCAACACAAGACAACAGGTAACAAGCACGCAAAGGTCTTCCACGTGATTTGTGTAGCATATGTAGCACATCCCCCCCAGTTCCAACATCTCGGTGGGGTAAAATAAGAGAACGCATGCTTCAAGTACACACCCTTTTCCCCATCTATGATCAGTCATCAGTTTGCGTAGAATTTAAAAATAGTACTAGTGGTTCCCAAAAATCCAGCGGACGAGAAGCCTGTGGTAACTCCTCTGCATATGTTTCCAGCTGTGTTTTGCAATATGTCATATCTACTATCCAATCTTTGCATTTTCGTACATTCTTGCTACCCCATTTCATTGCTATACGTCTCTTTGTTAGCAACAGTGCCACTGCTAGGAACTTGCGTCTACGTGCCAACTTGATCTTATACATGCCTAGCAGACATATCTGGTTCGTATTGGGTATCTGTTCCGTCAATATGGTAGTGAGTGTATTGGTGACCTCTGCCCAGTAGGAATGGAGTTGGGAGCACGACCAGGCCACATGCAAAAAATCCGCTTCAGGAGTGCCGCATCTGTGGCATTTGTCATCTTCTCTCAAGCCATATTCATGGAGTTGTGCAGGTGTGTAATATACTTGGTTGAGAAACTTAAAGTGTATGATTTTCAAGTTGCAATTGGATGTCAGTAGCTGCAGTTGTAAGCAGCTGTAGTCCCAATGTTCTGCAGTGATGCTTTCACCTAATGTGTCTTCCCATCTTGTTTTGGGTCTGTTCTGAGCATGGAATTGTTCCCGTTGGGCTGTAATATATAATTTCGTAACGAGGCCTTGCCACGTAGGAGACACCAGCAGGGCCTGCAGCGTATTATGTGTCAGCGGTTCGTCCGGAAATGAGGGATACAAAGCTTTGAGTACTGCACGCAGTCTCAGATATGCAAAGATTTTCAGCGGGGTCTGATGTGTGCACAGGGTGACACCGTTTTGTGATATAAATTTCCCATGTGGAAAAACGTCCCCCATTTTATGAAACCCCATCTCGTTTAGTAAATGTAGCATCTTGGTTTCTTGCGTCACTGTGAGTTGTGGATGGTGATTCAATGGGAGCGCTGGTGCATACGTTGGGAGTTTGTGCGCTCGTTTTGCCAATGTATGCCATGCTTTAGAAGTGCAGAGTGCCGGGTATATCCCCGCGGACGAGGCATGTCGTTTTGGTGATGAGATAAGTGCAATTAGTGGAGTGGGAAGCATATTTTCATGTTCCACAGCTATATGCGGTATATGGCCATGTGGGTGTAGCCAGTAGTGGGCATGTTGCGCCTGTGCGCAGTAATAATAAAGTTGAAGGTCCGGGGCCCCGAAACCTCCTTGCACGTATGGTCTAGTAAGTTCCCTCCAGCTCACTCGTGCGTGCTTACCCGCCCATGTCAGCCTAAGTAGAGCTGTACGGATTCTAGCAAACAGCACTTGTGGAATCCATATAGGTATGCTCATAAGCAGATAAAGAAACCGTGGTAACACCACCATTTTTTGTACGGCTATTCTATCGGCGAGTGATAAGGGGCGTCGGATCCATCTGTTAACCTGTTCTTCTAACTTAGTTATCGCTTTCCCATAATTCTCTCTCAGAACCAGGTCTGGATCTCGTGTATCCAGACCCCTAAGTATTTTACTGGTTCTGTTTTCCATTGCAGAGGATAGTCAATTGTTGGTTTGGTTGTCGCCGGAGTGAGCGGGATCACTACTGATTTGTCCCAGTTTATACTGAGGCCGGAGAAGTGTTCGAATCCTATATATTCTCAGATAAGTTTGTTTAAATTTATATCCGGTTGTCTTGTGTGTAGGACCATGTCGTCTGCATATAGTGATATTGTTATGGGCCGAAGGTGAAATTGCAGGGCTGTATCTGCGTGTTTTTGACGAATCTTACACGCAAGGGGCTCTAGCGCCAAGGTGAATAAGAGTGGGGATAGGGGGCAGCCCTGACGCGTGCCACGATGTATATTAATAGGTTCAGACATACCACCATTTATACGTATGCGAGCGCTGGGTTGTGTATACAGTAGGGTTATCCATCTCAGAAATGGTTCTGGGAATCCCATCCATCTCAGAACCTGAAACATATAGGGCCATTCCACAGAATCAAATGCCTTAGCGGCGTGAAGTAGAGTCGCAGCGGCCGGCAGGTCCGGGTCTAACTGATGGAACATGGCAAATATAGTCCGTATATTTTGTGTAGTTGAGCGTGATGGGAGAAATCCAGCTTGATCCGGAAGGACTAGGTTTTGCATCAGCGGTTTGAGTCTGAGGGCAATGATTTTGGCTAGTATTTTAGCATCTGTGTTGATTAATGATAGTGGGCGGTAGGATTTGCATCTAGTCGGGTATTTGTCGGGTTTGAGGAGTGTGATTAGGAGTGCCTCACGTAGCGAGGGGGGTAGTATGCCCTCTTCATAAGCTTTCTCATACATTGCTGCTAGGTGGGGGAGTAGTATATCTTTATATTCTTTGTAGAACTCTCCAGGTAAGCCATCCATTCCTGGTGCCTTGTTATTTGGCAGGGAATTTATAGCTTCCCTCATCTCATCTTCTGTTATGTGATGGCTAAAGTATTCCCGGTGATCGTCGGACAGCCACGCCAGCGCAATATCATCCAAGTATTCATTTATCTCAGTTGGAGTTGCATTCGTCCCGGCAGTGTACAGGTGAGCGTAATGGTCCGTGAAGCAATGTGTGATAGAAGGGGTATCATATTTAAGTGTATTTTGGCTATCTATAATTTGGGTTATGTACGACGTAGTGTGTGTGGGGCGTAACTTGCTGGAGAGCGTTCTACCCGGCCTACCACCTTCCCCATAGGCTCTCGCCGTGTATTTGTGAGATAGGTATTTAATTTCGTCATCTGCAAACTCGTGGTATCTATCTATTTTTCTCCGAATTTCAGCCAATAACTTAGGATCTAAAGTGGTCATGTATGTAGTCTCTAGCTTCGTAATGTCTTCTTCAATGTTGGACAATTGTCTTTGGATGTCTTTGAGTATACCAGCATGTTTACCGATACAGAAGCCCCGGATCGTTACTTTAAAAGCTTCCCAGAGTACTTTAGCATTATCCACTGAATCTACGTTGTGTGTGAAGTATTCATCAATACCCTGTCGCAGTTCCACTCTGAATACTTGGTCTTGTATTGCGCTGGGGTTTAGGCACCATGTATACTGGTGTGGTGTGTGGGTGGGGATGGTTAGTTCTAATTTAACTGGAGCGTGATCTGAAAGAGTTTTGGGCATATGCATGAGCACGGTCGTCCAAGCGTTTATATCCGCGGTGGCTTACCAGAAGTCAATTGCGACCAGGTGTTGTGTGTGGTGGATATGCAAGTACCCTCTCTACGAGAAGGGTAGCGCAACTTCCATATATCTTACATAGCGCAGTCTTCCATACCTTCCTATAGTATCTTGGTAGATTGTTTACCATATCTATCATTACAGGTGGACCTGTCCATATTGGGGTCAATGCACGTATTAAAGTCCCCGCCCCATAATATTGCAGATGGTGGAAGCATGTGTAATTTGGCCCATATACCCATGAAGAAAGAGGGGTCATCTACATTCGGACCATAGACATTGACTATAGTCATGACAGTTCCTCCAAAATTACCTTGTACAATAACATATCTCCCCTGATCATCCAGGAACGATTGGAGTAGAGTAAAGGGAACATTTCTCTTAATGAGAAGCAAGACTCCTCTAGCATAAGTGGAGTAGGAGGATGCAAACCTGTATGTGGCCCACTTAGCCCGAACTCTGCACCCTGCTGTGTTAGTAAGGTGTGTCTCTTGCAGAAAGGCGACGTCTACTCTGTGTCGGTCTAAGTATGTAAAGACTTTTCGTGTTTTCTGTGGGTTGTGTAGGCCTCGCACATTCCACGTCATAAATGTTAGTTTCCTCGTGGTTGTTAACCTGCTATTCATTTCTGTCTACGGGGATTACTTGAACAGGATATCTTCGTCTAGATCTGCATATCATAGGATAAGAAGTAGCAGTCTTCTCTGCGCTGACCGGTTTTCTTGATTTTCCACCCTTCCCTCCCCCCTCCAATTCGCCATCCCAATTATGGCAAAGACAAACCCCTTAAACTGATGAATATACTCTTTTTCCCCGAACATTATGTACTAAAACAAAATACAATGCTGCGGTGTACACAACGGTGGCGGGAGCAGCCAGCCCTAAACCCCGATGAACAATTCATACGGGGGGTCATGTTTCAAGTTGTTAAGTGTTATGTTTGACACAACTCAATATCGGCGAGTAGAAATAGTCCTAATGTGATCTGCAGGAGGTAGTGACATATATGGTCTAGGCATTGACAAGTTAAACAGAATTTGCGCTATACATTTCTTTGAGCCAGATATTAGACCACCAAACAATTAGAACTGTCACTTATCTGAGTCCACAATATATCGATATAGGATGCCGGTTGTAAACGTCACCTGAGAAAGTGTAAAATGATCGTCGTCAGTGTATACAACATTATTCAACATCCGATGCGGTCGCTTGTTCTTCTTGTGCACCTCTTGGGGATTTCCGACGTGTCTGCTGCGATGGTTTCGATTTTAAGTATTTAAGTACCTCTGTAGGTGTGTTGTAGACTCTACTCTTACCGTCATCTGTGATTCTCAGACGCGCCGGGTAGATCATCGCGTAGGGAATGTGCATTTCTCGTAGTTTCTTTTTGACGTCTAAGAATTTTTTCCGGGCTTCTTGGACCTGTGCAGTGAAATCTGGATAGATAGAGATAGTCATACCTTCATAATTCAGAGTGCCCAGTTCACGAGCCTTACGGAGTGCTGCATCACGATCCCTGTAGTTGAGGAGTTTGGCTATTATAGGGCGCGGCGGAGGAGGTGCCAGTGATCTGTGTGCCCGCTCCACAATAAATACATCTGAGAAGGTTTCTCTGCCCAGTAGTGTGGTTAATAGGGACTCAATATATCGTTCCATGTTGCCTGTGTTTGTTGTCTCCGCAATGCCCATGAAGCGCAGGTTGTTGCGGCGTGATCTCGCCTCCAAATCTTCGGTCTTCGCCAATAACGCAGTTAGGGTCTTGTCTGTTGTTGTTTGTTTCGCTTCCATTTGTTGTTGTGCATCCTCTGTTTCCGAGATGCGGCGCTCCGCCATATCAATTCTGTCTGTATGCCTATCGAGACGCTCAAACATGCGGTCAACTCGGTATGTTAGGGAGTCTATTTTCCCATCAATATTTGTCAGTGTGGATTGGATCGCTGTGAACATGGAGTGAAAATCCACCGCTGTGTCCGTGGTTCCTGTGGGTGAAGGCGTCTGGTTCCCAGATGCGTCATCTGTTGAGTTCTCAGTTATTTTTTGGGCTGTTCAAAGTGCAGTTTGGGTTGGTTTTTGTCTGGTCTTCCCATGATCAATGTTCTCCTTATAGCTCCTGATTAATGAGGGAGTGAGTGGTTGGCCGTGTCTCCGCAAGACGCAGCACCACAGCTCAGTCGTGGGCCCCAGCCACACTCCGGGTATCACACCAGTTGTCTCGAAGGTATCAGAGCACCATGTCTCAGGGCCCCAGAAGCAGCCCGAGGCGGAAGGTCACTGCTTACAACTATGGCTCCAAGGCTGTACAGCTATAACGTTATGCGTCCAAGGATTTCGCTGCCCTACATGTGCTCTATATTCGCCACGCGCCACCTCCGCCCAGGCTCCGGCCGGCGAATGTAGCAATTTACTTGTTGAGGTTTGCAGCAGTCAGCACTGTGCACCGTGTAGTTCACATATATCCGCCCCAGTTGTTTAAGCCTTAACAGCCGTTCCCCAAGGGTGGTATCGGTATCTCTGTGTGCCGGCCAATGTGAGAGGACCCGCGCTCCACGCGCGTCAGCAGCACGCTCTGTATTGTGGAATGGACAGTGGGGGGGGGGGTTTACCGGCCCCCGGTAATGTAATGTCCATATGGGTTGCCCCCAATACTCAGCAGGAGGTTTTAATATGTGCCGGTGTTGCGTTGTTTGTATAGCATGAATTGCACCAGAGAACCGCTCCGTCTTTTCTGCACTATGTGTAGCGTCTACCAATGCGGCGCGGGTGTATCCTAACTGTCCTGACCCTGGAGCCACATGCAGGGTATTATATGGTGGTACTCACTGAATGTGCGGTGTCGGGTCCACACTTATTCTTTTTCGCCGGCCGCGCCCTCGAAGGCGACCTGGCCACCCCGCCGCTCCTATCGACTTTCCGGGATGTTTGCAGAGGCAGCGGACAGCAAGCGGCACATCAGGAGGGCAGTCTGCCCAGTCGCGCCTGTTCAGCTCACCCGCCCGGTACGCGGCCTAGCGCGAGGCAGCTGCACGTCACCACCGCCGGGTCTCACGTAGCAAGCACGCCGAACGCGCAGACCCACACAGCGCAGGCCGCGCTCCGGTCTAGGTTTCTCGGCAGTTTTGAGGGCCTGCGGCGCTGTCTTCGGCGGCGATGTCAGGTACGGATGTTCCCACCGCTATCCGGAAGCTGGATCAGGTGGTTTTGTGGTGATATTAGCGTTGTGTATTAAGGATCAATGCAGGATACGAACATGACCGGAGGAGCTCGCTCACATTGCGGCCATTTCCAGGCGTGGCTAACTCCGCCACTGCATATGCAAAGCCTACAGTTTTGTTTATAATATGAATTTAAGCATTGCAGAAACTAAGGGCCGATTACGATGCGGTCGGAAAAGGCCCCAACCGTCGGTCAGAGCCTTTCCGACTGCATCGTAATATGTTGGTCGGATTCCGTTATGACCGCCTCATTACGATGGAGGCGGTCTGAAAGGAATCCAAACGGTTATTCCAACTGGCTTCCGACGGGATCGGAGAGCCCGTCCGCCCATCAGAATGCAGCTAGTAATCCCAAGGGTGGCTCTTGCCGCCCTAGGTATTACGATGTCGGGTTTCGACAGCCTTTCTGTGCTGGCCTTTCTGACACAGAAAGGGTGTCAGAACTCAACTTTGGGGGCCCCCTTGGGTGCAGAGCCTCCGGTTGGAGGTCGAGGGGGCACCTATGGTGCCCTTCTATGCAGGCACCTCAAGGTGCCTGCCACGGGGTGCAATGATGAACTGCACTTCCTATTTTACAAGGGGAGCATGCATTCTGGCTGGTTTGCGGCCGGAATACATGCTCCCACTGTAAAGTATAGGAATGCGACTAAACAGTGCTCGGTCGCATTCCTAATTAGTTGGTCGGGACCGCTGACCTGGTGTCGGTCAGTCCCATGACCAAGACGATGTCAGGTGGAGCAAACTCCACCTGACATCTAATCAGCCCCTTAATGTTTATTGTGGAACTTTGTAAAATGTAATACTAACTTATATTTATGTTATTTTTCTTTTTAAACAGATGAATTACAGCATCTATTAGAGTAAAGTAATTTCCTAAATAATTCTTTCTGTGTAGTTGAAAAAACTTACTTTGTCAAGGTACACACCAAGGGAGAGTCTGATACAGCCACTGAGACATACAGACACACACCTATACAATCACTAACACACCCAGTCACTCTCCTATGTAACAACTGACACACCCAATCACTCATCTATACAGTTACAAACACATCCACTCACTCACCCAAACAGTCACTCATACACGAAGTTAGTCACTAATACAGCTACTAACATAGCCAGTCAGTCACCCACACAGCTAGTGACACACACACTAGGTGTCTCATACAGTCACTGACACAGTCATTCAGTCACACATCCACTCACGCATACAGATACTCATGCACCAACTGACTCACCCATAGTCACTCATACATCCACTCAGTCACCTATACAGTCACTAACATACACAGCCGCTCTCCTATGTAACCACTGACACACCCAATCACTCACCCATAAAGTTACAAACACACCCACTCACTCACCCAAACAGTCACACATACATCCACTCAGTCACCTATACAGCTACTAACACAGCCAGTCAGTCACCCATACAGCTAGTGACACATACTTCAATCTCTCATCCAGGCAGTGACATAGTCATTCACTCACCCATACAGACAATCGCACACCCACTCACTCACCCATACAGACATTCATTCATCCACTCAGTCACCCATACAATCACTAACACACCCAGTCACTTGAATGAATTGAACCATGAAATGTCTTATAAAAACCTCACTTTATATGTTATATTCGTAAACTACTAATCACAAACATGAATTACAATATGTGTATATATGTTTTTTAGACTTTCTAAAAATCATGCCAATTTCACGAATAACCGTGGTACCGGAATGTACGTATCGAAACATTTTGCGACGAATTTGCAAATATTTGAAAAAAAATGTAAACAATGAAAAGCCTTCTGGGCACATCTATTTCTTGATGTCAACGAAAATGATGCTGTGTTCTTGATGCCCAAGAAAATGACGACATCTCCACCAAACAAAGTAGCACTTGCCTCATATAGTTAGGACAAAGTACCCTTGTTTGGTGGAGATTCTCCTCTTTGTAGTCTTGTTGTCTTTTCTATAGGAGGATTCATATTATCACAGATTTCTAGATGAAGACACACGAGGAACAAACACATTGCCGAAACATAGTGAAGGTCACTGGAGACATTTCCTCGTAATCCATTATGCAAATATAGTGTAGAGTATGCACCTGGCATTTACCCAGTGAGGTAGCACTTGCTAATTAACCAGTAGAAACTACTACAGTTGGGTAGACATTTTGTGCAAAACTGTGGACTCTTGTTGGATAAACGGGTAGGTGAGGTTCCTTTCTGGCCCTGATACTTATTTCACAGAAATTAAACCTCAGTGATGTCATTTTAGATGTCATGAGTGATGTCACTGATCATGTCATGAGTGATGTAATATGTGATGTAATAAGCAGTGCATTGCGGGGGCGTAAGTTATAGTTGGCTCAGGTAACTATAACTGCTGAATTTCAATGGCTTTGTACAAGTGAAATCTGAGCCTAACTATAACTTCCCTGTAACATTTGTTTTTTTCAGTGTATATAAATATCTATATATACATATATATTTTCAGTGACCATATATAGCTACATATACATATATAGCTATATATAGTCACTGAAAAAAACAAAGGTTAAAGTGAAGTGATCTTATAGTTAAGTGAGACATACTGTTTAACCGCACCTAACATTAATATTTAGTAGCCGCAAAGACTCTTATACATGGAGCTTATTATAGTCTATTAAATCAAACACAAGAGGTTTTTGCGCAGTGCACATCCTGAATTTTGGTCAAGCAGAGAAGTCAGGATTTATCTCAGGTTTTTTGGTGTCACATTGCGCAATTCAGTCTCTAGATGGGGATCTCTTTCACTCTGCTATTTTACAGCTACTGTTAAGGCTTTGTCTTTAGTTCTTGGCGCATGAGTTGAGAATGTGGGTGGCAGGCAGAAACACATGAAGGCTTCACTTGTTTTTGGCATCTGGCCCAAGAGAGGCTCATGCTTTCAGCGACTCACCCTGGTCCACCTCTACTTTAGGAAGGATAAATTGAGACCAATGTATGAGAGAGTTAGATTTTCTTTTAAAGAGGGAGAAAAAGGGAGTGTTGTCAAGGAAGTCCAAGGACAGAGATTACTGTGTTGTCCTGACCATCATCACCCCCCACCCAAGTAAACCCTCTGCAAATCTCTAGCTCTCTCTTTGCCCTTCTCCCCATCCCTCTCTTCCTCTCTTTCCATATTTCTCTCCCTCCTTCAAATATTGTGTCTAGTGCAGGCCATATGCCTGGCAGCAAGTAGGCCAGATGACAATCCCCTCCTTTCTCTAAGTACTGTCCATTTTTGGAAGTAGAACATCTGGGGGTCAAGGGTGCCATGTTGCAGGCCGAGCACCCTCCTTTCCCAGGCTGTCTTAAAAAGGCTGCTAGCAGTCTCACCCAGCTGCCTCTGACTGTACCTTAACAAGTCTGCGCCTATGTCCAGTGGAAATGAAGAAAGGATCAAGGTTGGTGACCAGAATTTGTCCCAAACCTCATGGTCTAAAGGCTTAAGAAAATTTGAAGAACCTTACCCACTATACACCTTAAGTCAGCTCAGAGAATAGTACAGCAAAGTTTTAGTGCGGTGCCGAAAAAGACTTCTAGCTTTTTGCAACCTAGTAAAGCCTTGCAGCGTATGTCCCATGTGTCCTCTGCATTCTATATATGGGCTGGAACAATCCACTATTTCAAGGCTGCTTCTTGTCACTGAGTGAGTATAAGAGGAATGTTTCTGCTCTCCCAGCCCTGCTTGCAGCTAAGTGGGCCTTGTGTGCAGTCGCTCATAAAGGGACACCAGTGCCCCCACGGTCTGTCGATTTGTCTCCCTCTCATCCTCACACTGCCCACTTACACTGAGATTTTGTGAGCCTAAAACTGAGAGCCACCCTACAATGGACAAACAGTTGTGGGCCTAAGCATGTATTAGGACACAAATGAAGTAACTTTCAGGATTGACTGCTCTGACACAAGACCATTCTCATTTTGGATTCATGCTGCTGGAGAGAGAGTGCCATGAAGCTAGCTGACTTCAAAGAACACTGTAAATTTCATCGGCTGTAGCGGTATTCTCAAGCACTACTATAGTGCTTGAGTGTAGCACTACATCAGTTCAGACCACATCAGTTTAGGCTACTGACTGTTGAAATTCCCACCTGCAATGTGGTCACATGTTTGTCAAACAGCATCCAGCATCCATTCCACAGAACAATAGCAGAGGGAGTCTACTTGAGATAAGATCACCAAAAAAGCAAAACCCCAAAGTGCTTTCAAAGAAAAAAAGCAATATCTAAACAAAACAATTTATTTTAAGAAAGAGGGTGAGGCTGTAATTTGAAATAAGTGCTGTGGCAACAAATGATGGTAGGAATGTGGAACAAATTAAACATTCACCCCCAGTTGAGAGATCTGGCTTAAATCCATCTTTCTTTTGCTCACCATGCTACCCCAGTTTGGACCCAGCCATATGCAAATCAGTCTTGACCCTGCTCCTCATGGGAACAGCCCAGCCCGAACTGCCAAGTCGGGTCGTTCCTGGACCGAAAACAAGCAACATGGGACCGGTATGGGTCCTTCTTAGTACAATAATATGAAGTTGTCCTTAATTTAATGGTGCATCCATATTCCTAGGAGTCACTATTTCATGTAATCCTAGAAAGATATTAAAACCAAATTTTATTTAAAAAGGAGCACTTCTGGTATCGAATTTTTCTAACATCCTTGTCAAAACTCAAAAAAGTCCTACCTCTAGAGTTCGACCGGAGCATTCCAATCCATGCAACAAATCTTTGTGCTGAGTAGTTTCCAGCTTTTGTTTGTGACTCTGCTTTTTGAAATTGTCTGGGCTTGCAGATATGAGTTTTCTAAGTCCTAATAACAAAACTGCTTGTGCACGGTCACTGGGTTTTCACATTGGGAACACGCCATAGCACCATTAAATTAAGGACAACATCATATTATTGTACTAAAAAGGATCCATACATAAAGGTATGTGACATTGGGTTGGGCGGCAAATATATACACAGTTGTTTCACTAGATTGAATATTCAGTTATGCAGAAGGTAGTTATGAATATTTAGATATAATCTATATTTATTGAAGGTGATTTTTTACAAATGTTATCAAAAATGGTGACACTGAGAAATGTCCTCCATTTATGAAACGAAAAGAATATATATATTTGAGATAAATTGCTATCCTCATGGCACATTGTTATGCAAAGTGTTCGTTTAGGAGGTAATGTCACAGAAATCGAACACATAAGTGGTGGCGACTAAATGTCTGTTGCAAAATTTTGAATTTTAAAACATGTATGTAATCATGTATGTAATCATGCAAAGAAAAAAAAAAAATGGTGCACACTTTCGTCACTCTTTCTTTTTCTATAAAATGTATATTCGAAATCGTCTGTATATATTTTAAAAGAATCTTTTGTATTTATATGTTTTTGTAGCCCTGGAGAAGTCCGTAGTGATGAAACGCGTTGGCTACATTTGAAGTAAAGAAAAGAGAAGACACTTTTTAGAAAGAAAACAATAAAAAAAGAAAAATATGAATAAAGAAGTGTCTTCCAAACAAATTCAATAGAGTTTGTGAATTATATACAATGTGTGTGCTGAGAAATATAACGTCTGTGCAGACTTGCCATAAACAAATTCTGATGTATATTATTTGAATTGTGGTGCTGAGCCATTTGAAATTGATAATATCAACATGCATAACATAGATGAAGAAAAATACACTACAACCCAACCAACAGTATGTCAGCCCTCTAAGTAGGCCAATGACCTAATAATAAGGGCACCAATCAGTGACCCATCTCATGCATGCTCTTACAAAAATCTGATTGCAACCAACCAGGTTACTGATCGAAAAAGGGACAGAGAATTTAGGGGCTGTAGGATACAACCTACCTAACTGAATACATCTCACATACAGGTATCCTACTATCTTTTATTCCCAGGCCCAAATCATAAGGTACGGGATTAATCTAGGTCCAATTCCCACAGACACCAACAAGACAGTTTCAGTTTTGAGAGAGGGCTGACCACTTGGTTTAAAAGAACACTGGGTGTTCTGTGAATCCTATCACCACTAACATTGACTTATTTCAAGCTTTCTGCTGATATGGAATGATGACGTTAAACTGTTTGTTATTAATTTCTATAATGACAACTTTTCTGTAAGCTCCAACCCTAATTTTGTTCAGCTTTTCAATTTTATAGATAACCACATTAGAACCTCTTCCCCAGAAAATTGGAATACTAATATGGTCCTAGCAGGGGACTTTAATGCTAGGCTAGACAGTCACTGTAACATCCCCTCTACGGAGCTCTTTGATGGGGGCAAAAGAAAACCACCATTTCAGGGGATGGCCAAATGTGGTGATCTGCTGCTCCTTTAAATATTTGAATATAACCTTTGCAGCACCATTGAGTTCCTGGCCACCTCCGCACGCAGTATCCCCACCTATGACTCTATAAAGAGCCAGTCAGTAATAGATTATTTTTTTGTCTCAGCCCTGGTTCAACAGGGAGTGCAGGCTAGCTTGTATCTGCCTACATCATGCCCTTCAAGCTGTCCCTAGAGATTGTGCTAAAATAGCCAGTTGCAGGAATGACTATAAACTAATCTTAAAGGGAAAGAAAGTGGATTATCAGTACCAAGTATGGGAAAATATAGTTACTGCTTGTAAAGTTAATAACAGTTTATTCTGGCACACATTCTCCAAAAGTAAAACATCCACTGGTAACTTCTCATCAGTGGACACTAGTACAAGTCCTGATAAATGGGAAAATCACTTCTCCCTTGTATACAGTACAGGGGATGCAAGTGAGGAGGGCACAAACCCATATCGGAATGAATTCCCACCGGATATTGAGTTCTCCCTAGAAGAAGTCATTGAGACAATCATTGCCAGTCCCTTGAATAATGCCACTGGACCTGGTGGAGGTTCATTGGATCTTTAGAAGTCAGATGTGGAAGTACGGGCTCCTATTGTTACAAACTTTATTAATCTGGTGTGTAAAACTGCCTTGCTCCAATCATGGAGAATGGCCATAATTGTCCCACTCTTTAAAAAATGCTTTTGAAGCAATCCCAGCTCGTATCGGCCAATATCTCTCAGAGATTACACAGTCACGATAGTGGGAAGGATAATCTTAGAAAGGCTGCTAGTCAGGGTGGAGGATAATGGCATCCTCTCTTAGCTCCAGTATGGGTTAAGAGCAGAGTAGGGGACAATGGAACAATGCCTCAACTTGTATCTCATAAATAACACAACATAGCAAAACAAGGGTCTATCTTTTTAGCATTTATGGACCTCACCTGCTCCATTGACAGCTCGGTAAGGTCCATACTGTGGACTAAGTTGGAGAGCTTAGAGATAGACACGGGCCTAGTAGAGTTCTTGAGGGTCCTATATTACGACCTCTCCACCACTGTCAGGTATGGACCTGGGGATGAATGCACTGCTTTTTTTTGCCACAGATTAAGGGGTACAGCAGGGGTGCATCCTCACTCCACCACTTTATCTTTTGTATGTTAGGGGATTAGAGGAGGCGCTGCTGTCCAAGGAAGCAGACACTCCCATGATGAAAAACACCCCTATCCCGGCCCTAACTTATGCAGATGATGTGGTGTTACTTGCTAGAACCCCTAGAGCCATGAAACTACTAAAGGAAGACTATATTGATTTTATGGCCTCCCAGAAACTGGCTGTGAACCCCACCAAGGAGCATCTCAAATGCTTACCCTGATGACTGCCCTACTCGCCACCACAGACGACATCTGCATCCTCCTCGACCAAGGCCACACTGCAGCCCTGATCCTACTAGACCTGTCAGCGCATTCGAAACCGTCTCCCACCGCACACTTGCCACCAGACCACACAACGCCGGCATACAAGGAACCGCCCTCGACTGGATCCGATCGTTCCTCACCGGCAGAAGCCAAAGGATCAGACTGCCACCCTTCCTCTCCGAATCCACAAAAATCAACTGCGGAGTGCCCCAGGGATCATCGCTCAGCCCAACCCTCTTCAACATCTACATGGCCCCCCTCGCTGCCATCGTCCGACAGCATGGCCTCAGCATAGTATCCTATGCCGACGACGCCCAGCTCATCCTCTCCCTCACCAAGGACCCCACCACCACCAGACTCAACTTCCAGGAAGGAATGCAGGACGTTGCAACCTGGATGAGCAACAGCTGCCTGAAGCTCAGCTCGGAGAAGACAGAAGTCCTCATCCTCGGAACCACCCCATCGGCATGGAATAACACCTGGTGGCCCACCACCCTCGGCAGCCCCCATGCCCCCATGGACCACGCCAGGAACCTCGGCATCGTACTCGACTCCTCCCTCTCCATGAACCGACAGGTCAACGCCATCGCCTCCAGCTACTTCAACACCCTCCGCATCCTCCGTATGACTTACAAATGGATCCCCCTCGAGGCAAGGAAGACAGTCACCCACGCACTCATTACCAGCAGACTGGACTACATAAACGCCCTCTACACCGGCATAAACAAGTCTCTACTCCGCAAGCTCCAGACAATACAGAACACTGCCGCCAGACTTGTCCTCGGTATCCCTCAACACGAGCACATCAGCCAACACCTACAGAATCTCCACTGGCTCCCCGTCGAGAAGAGAGTCACTTTCAAGATACTCACCCACGCCGAAAAATGCCTACACAACACCGGACCCCAATACCTAAATGATAGAATCACCCTCCACGTACCCAAAAGAAACCGCCGATTCGCCAACCTCGTCCTCGCCGAAACCCCATGCATCTGCAGAGCCAAAACAGGAGGAAGAGCCTTCTCCTACATCGCGGCCAAGTCCTGGAACGAGCTCCTGATCAACATCAGACGCACCCCCTCCCTGAACACCTTCAGGAAGGCGCTCAAGACCTGGCTCTTTGGCTGAACAGAACTGCTGACCCCCCCCACCTCCACCTAGCACCTTGAGACCCTCACGGGTGAGTAGCGTGCTTACACTTCCCCTGATTGATTGATTGATTGATTGATGAAAGATGGCAACCCAATATCAAGAGTTAATGAGTTTTCCTATCTTGGGGTTAGTTTCAATTCACAGGCATATATATTCAGGGCTAGAATTCATTTTCTTAATAGTATTGGGTTCATTTCTTGCCCAGCTTCCTTTATTGGGAAAAACCCCATTGTCCCTTTTTTAGAAATTTATAGGAGGAAGTGCCTTCCAGTTTTATCCTACTGATCTGGCATTTGGGGCTACAAAAAGGCTCCCAGCCTCCAAACAGACAAAAACATGGTATGTACAAGGCTTCTAGGTCTTCCACCAAGTAGCCCAAGAGTTGTTTGCATGAAGAACTTGGTTTGTAGTATATGGAGGATAACATTAATTAGGACCAATTGCTACTGTGGTGCTCCATCTGTAGGGTTATCATCGAAGACTGTTTATCATGTAGCTTGGGTTTCTAACTCGCGTGGCTGGCATATGTCAAGCAGATGTGTTACTTACTGGGTAGACAGAACTGCTTCGACAAACCGGAACAGCTGTGTAAGGATGATAGGCTGAAGCAATTGTTCCTCGAAATGAGGCAGCGAGAAAGGGAAGCAGGAGAATTAACCAAGACCCAGAATAAGGATTATATTTTAATCCAAACCACCTTGGGGCTAGAACCTTACTTGGAGCTTGTGACCGCAACTAGGGATAGGGTCCTCTTAACCAGATTTAGCCTTGGGCATATTAAATGGCAGCTCTGTTTCCTCTTGGGCAATATGAATCTTCTTCCATCCTAACGAAAATTTCCCTCAGAGCTTCTTGCATTTTGTGTTTTTCTGTAGATTTCATTCTTGTTTTACAAGACGCTATCTAATCCCAGCTATGAGGGGCACAGGGATAAACAGATGTAGACCCGCCCTTCTGCACCTACAGTCACTGAGCTCACCACTGATTTGCTTTAGTATCAGTTCATTTTTTTAAAATTTGTTGTCCTTATTCGCCTTATTTAACTTCCAAAACTGACCTCCAAGCTCTACCTCTGCCAGTGTAAACCACCCTCCAATACAAAACTGACCTCCAAATCAGTTAATTTCTCAAAGGCACTCTCTGTGTCAGGAGTCATATGATTTTTTGATTTCAAACTGTACCAAAGTCAGAATTTTAATGCAAGGTTTTCACGGTTTTAATGGCTTTAAAATCATGAGTATCTGCTTTTATCGTCATATTTAATGCTTGTATGAAGCTAATTGATTGACTGATTGATTGAGAGATCCTTGCATACTCTAGTACTAGCAGACGTCATCATCGGGTCGCATGTAGTTCCTTAAAAAACAGGATGGCTCAGTCATTTTTCAGGGAGCACGCTATCCATTGTATAACCGTTTCTGCAGAGCAGCAACTCGCAGTCTTTTTTGCTGCTGTAGGAGAGATAAGCAGTCCATGCTCATGTTTACTTTATTCTATGATATGGTATGTTTCACATGTAGAAAATAATATTTTTTCTGTACGCTTTAATGGCTAACGGTTTTAGTTGTTATTGACAGTAATTATTTTATGCCGTAAGCTTTTATTCTGAAAAACAAGATAGTTTTTAGGTCGAGCTAGACAGTGCGTGCGCTGTCTCTTCAAGACCTGCTGTAATCGGTGTGTGGGCTTGAAGTCCATCCCCTTTCTGGCCATTGATTTTCATTTGTCTATGTCAGTGTCCTTTAAAAATCCCTGCTTGCTAGTGGTCAGTCCTGCCTCTTTGTCCCTCCTTTCTCTCTTCTGTTCCTCCCACAGAGCAGGGACTTAGGGGCTGATTACGATGGCGGGT
The DNA here is from genome assembly GCA_963921515.1 of Calotriton arnoldi. NCBI lineage: Eukaryota > Metazoa > Chordata > Amphibia > Caudata > Salamandridae > Calotriton > Calotriton arnoldi. The sequence goes on along the minus strand of CAWUFW010011605.1, from coordinate 168,341 downwards.
GTAGCGGTGATTGGGACCGCCCGCCAGACATGCAGCGGTCCCACCACTGCAATTAGGATGCGACTGCCATACTGGCGGGCGCATCCTGGGCCTTTAACATTGCGGGCGGTGCTGCTGGCTGCAGCACCGTCCACAATGTGAAAGGTGCTTGCTCCGCGTTTCCCTGCACCACATAGCAGGCACCACGCGGTGCCTGCCACTTGGCGCATGGAAATGCAGGGGGGTACCCCCCAGTGCAGCGACACCCCCCCGGGGAGCCCGCAATGGGCCCCCAAACCCAATCCCCGCCAGCCTTTCCATGGAAAGTCCTCCTAAAACCCACATCCTAATATGGCGGACTGTGCCTGCTAGGCACCGCCACCATATTAGTGGCCCTTCTCCGCCCGCCAGGCAATCAGTGAGATTGCCACCGGGGGAAAAGCGGCGGACGGACTTTGCATCCGTGGCGATACCCACCGCCATCCTAATATGGCGATGGGTAAATCTCATTGTGATGGTGGAAAGATCGCCACCGCCGGCCCGGCGGTGGTGATCGTTCCGCCATCGTAATGAGCCCCTTAGTATTGTCTCATTCCGCTATGGTTCTTTATCTATTCTTTGGGGGACTATTTTTTCTTGGTTTCCTGCTTTGTTACTGTTTGTCTGTGTTTAGCCTCAGCGCCCTAGCTGCTTACATTCAAATATAGCATTCGTCCTCCCACCTCCTCTTAATGCCACAGTTGTGTTACCGCTGCCTTTTTTACTGCTGCCTCCCCCACCGTGACTCCCGCTCATTGCTTGTTTTAATTTGCAGCCTGCACATTTGTTTTCTGAATGATCGTTTCCCTGTGCCACTGTTTTCATACAGCTTGTTTTCTGAATATCCCTGTACCACTGTTTCCTTACACCTTTGTTTAAAATCAGTAGCGGCCCATGGTTGGAGTGCTGTCGGGCGGTGACGTGGGGCGGGGGAGGGGCAGGGTGGGGTAGTAAAGTGCGGAATACGGCCGTATAGAGGTAAGTAGACATATAAATAAATAAAACGAATTTCGTTGCGTGCGCTGCATCGCATCGCTGGATCTCAGTGGGCAGTTAACCTCAATAAGTAGATGATCTTCCTCTCTCTGCACCTTGTTCTTTCACTTCCCTAACCGTGCACCTCGTTTTCAATTTTTAGACTTAAGCATACGATGCCTGCCAACTTGAAGAACAATCTCACTGTGTGAGGAGGGGGGCGGGGCTTTGAAGGAGGTGGGGCCTTGTGCCGAGTAGTATCTACGGGGCACTTATGAACCTCACTCTGACCCCAAGCCCCCTCCTCCCAAAAAAACAAGCATTTGCGATGAAATAGGTCTCGCATTTGCAAGAGTTTAAGGTATTGGCATTGTAAATGACAATGTATTTTATTTATGTGTTTGTTTTTAAAACAGATAAATAAAAAGTATTGTCATTTACAATGCCAATCATTTAAACTCTCACAAACGCGAGACCTATTACATTGTTTCCCGTTGCAGCAAAAGAGAGCGAGCAAGCGAACGGGGAAGAGGAGGAGTCAGCTGCAGTGAGTTGCACCGATTAAAAGAAAGGCTCGGCTCAACAAAGTCTATTTTTTCAGTATTGTAAGAGTTTGGTAAGCAGCGCAGCACACCACTTGTGTTGCGCTGTAGGAGAAAATCATTAAAGAAAATAGTGCGCACACACTGTAAAGAAAACATACTTGTAACTACACAAGTAAAAGGGCCAGTCCTCTTGGGAGGTTACAAATGTAGATAAGGCGGTACTAAAGAGGGACTAGCAAGCTTATTAATGAATCAGAAGCCAACATTTACAAAGTCAATGAAAAATATGGGCAGAGAGTAGGCGGGGCTTCAAGTCCATACCTGAATACAGCATGCCTCGCAGACCAGCGCATGCGCTGTCCAGGCTTGACCTAAAAAAGAAAAGCTTGCTGAGGCTGGTGTAGATGGCGTAGGGTGTATTCACACCCCTTAATGGACATAGACAGTTCAAAGGCTTAGAAAACTATTTACAGTGGTTTTGAGCTCGTTTTCCCTGCCACCGTGTGATACCGGCTCCTCACCGGGAGCTCGTGTGATTAGAGCCGTTATCGTGTGTCGCACAGTGGCACCATGTGAGTTGGCAGGTATGCTTAAGTGTAGCATGCCAGATATTCCAGCAGTGTTAGGGACATTCGCCCTTGCAACAGGTATTACGGATGTAGCAGGAGCATGTTTTCCATGTTTCCCACCTATTGTCATGCAGGATTTTGAGTGGTTGACTGCATGTTTTGTGGCCACATGGGATGTTTGAGGGACCTTTGAACACCTGCTTGTGCATACTGCATGAATGGTGGTCAGGTGCGCTCTTCCTGTGCATTTCCAGTGAGGATACTTGGGCCTGGGTATACTGTTTATTCATGTCCCCAGCCACTCCATGAGATTTTCGCAATAATGACATAGAGGATGCAATATTCACATATTATATACTTTTCCCCATATGTTTCTTTAGTAGTGGAGCACATTATAGTGGGAGCGCATAATTATTGTTTGCATAATTAAACACATTCATTAAACAAAGTGTGAGTTACAGTGAGAAATAATGTGTGCATATTAATCATATAATTTGTAGTAGGCAACCGCCTTTAGCCACTATAAGCAGCACTTGAATTAACATATTTGCATAATCTAAGCTAGCCTAATATTACTGGCATTTTGAATGTCAACTTTTACACGTTTAAGGCTAAGAGGCCTGCACAATTCTCTTTCAGTTTTTTGCATGTTATGTTTTCTTCTCACTGCAGATGCTGTGTGTTCCACAAGTCTTTTGCTAGCTAGTGAACAGGCATTTGTTATGTATTAGACATCGGCTAGTGAGGTTATCATCGGAAGGAGGAGAAGATGCCAAGATGGGAGAGCGACTCGTGGGAAGAGCTGACTGTCTGTTCAGTGTAAAAATTTAAGGACGTAGCTGTGTTTTCACTATTGTTTTTCCTGGGAAAGAAGGGAATTTACCTTATCCCAGCATTTGGAGAAGACAGATTGGCTCCTGAGAGTGAGAACAAGTTGAAGTGTTGCAATTAATCATTTTGTTGAAATATAATATTGTGTATTCCTTAGAATAGTTAGGACTAACTGCTCCTTTTTTCCACACTCTTGTGCGCTAGAGAGATACTCGCTGACTTCAAACTGAGAAGACCATTATCACCTTTACTGACCTCCACAGTCCAAGTGCCCATAAGGTCCAGTTGACAAGTGCAACCTCAATACCCCATTAAACAGGATGCTAAGGCACCTGTTAGAGAAATACTCTCACAATTGTAGTACCAGGGAGTATTCAAGCCCTGTGTCTCTCAAATGAATAATCCTTTTTCCTGACTTAAAACCAGTTCATTCATATCGCATAGTCTTAGACTGCAGACATTTAAACAGTCATACATGTATGTTTGTGGTACAAAATACACAAAGTACGGCACTTATTAAGAATATGGTCCATAAGAAATACAAAATAACTGTGTATTTTTCCAATGTTTTTTTCTGCCACAATCTAGCGCCTGAAAGCAGAGACTGGACAGCCTTCTCAGCACTCAGCTTTCAGCATCGTTTTTCCCGTTTGCCTATGGGCTATAAGAACAGTTCTGGACTGTTTGCTGCCCATATAGTGTCAATTCTAAATGATATTGACCCTGGCACATTGTCCTATGTAGATGATATCTACTTGACGGATGATGAACTTGACATACATTTAGCAGGAGTGGATCACATAATATTGGGATTTACTCAATCCAACTACAAGTTCAACTTTAAGAAATCTATTATAGCATTTATAAGTGTCCTTTTCTTAGGAACTGAATTTACGCAGGTAGGGAAAAGACTTGTCTCACACTTCTTTGAGAAGTGTGCGCAATTACAACCTCCAAACACTCTAAAAAAACTACAATCCTTGCTGGGTTTCCTTAATTTTGGCAGAACATACTTACCTGATTAAGCACCACGCATTAAATCTCTCTATGAATTAATTCACCATGATTTTTCCAGTTCACATTGGACATCAAATCACACAGACACACTAAGAACTTTAAAATCTGACTTACTTGCAACACGCCACTTGCATACATGTGTCAATACCACTACCTTAACCATCTGTGTCATTGTGGGTGCTATTGGATTTACCTATATCACCTTTAACAAAGGTGAAACAGTGCCAATTGCATGTAAATTGCATTTATATTCCTCCGTGAAAATGCGTTTTTCATCCCCTGAAAAAATACTGACTGCGGTGCAGATAGCTTTTCTTAAGGAGCGGCCACTTGCACAAGGAAAACGCATTACTGTTGTTACTCCCGTGCCAGTCTTAGAGGCTGTCACAAAAGCAAGTGTTCCTAACGATAACGCTCTCCATTCTCGATAGATACAGAGGCCAACATATTTAACAGCTGTTGCTGTAGACTTCATCTTTGACCTGTCTTTACAGACACAAGAATTTCTACAATATGAGCATGCTTATCCCATGCCCAGCACTGTTTTACCTCTTGACCAGTATAAATATGTCATTTATACTGAAGGTTCAGCCCACCCTGCTATAGGCACCAAGCACCAATATTCAGCAGCGTGCGCCGCTGTTCTTGGTGTGCTGTTGGAAGGTACATTTCAACCACAGAAAACTAACCCCCAGTCCTTAGGGGACTCCACTATGCAGTTGGCTGAACTGAAAGCTTTGCTTCTTGCACTACGAACATGCGGACCCTGATTTCCCCACACTTATAGTGTGTGATTCGTATTACTGTGCCCAGTCCTTTAATGACAATCTACTTTATTGGCACCAGAATGGATTTCAAGATTCTAAAGGCAACACAATCAAGCATAAAAGTTTTGGGTTAAGGTGGCGCACCTTAAAGCCAGGTTGTCACAGGCTCACATTATTCATACATTGAGTTATCAGCATGTGGGAGCAAACGTTGTAGGGAATTCTCTGGTTGATGAAGTGGCCAAATCTGCAGTGGCGACTGCAACACTTGCTGCGATTACTTGTTCTCAACGAGAACAGATAACAACCTATTGGCTGCCAGTAATGCTAACAGAGATGGTACCCTTTTAAATAAGGGCTTTCCTGCTAAATACACATATCATTTAAGCGAACAAAAAGTTCCTTTTATAATGATTCCAGGACTTATTGATCATTTGACTCCCACCCAGGACCGAAAACTTGCTTTAGTGATAGCTGCTCACGAAGGTGTTGCTTCTAAACATGCTGGGGTGGCGGCCACAATTTAGTTGCTTCAGCAACGTTATTGGTGGCAGGGCATATATCAACAGGCCAAAAAATATGTGCTCTGTTGTGACATTTTTCAATAAATGAAATCTTCCACCATGGCTCCTCTACCGCAGACACACCTGTTGAGGCCCTTTTTGGCATCAAAATGTACGTTCCAGACCTTGACAGTCCAGACATTGAGGGGGAGCCACGCCCTTTGACGTAAATGATCGTTGTGATGATTTATAGGATCTACAATATGTCTGTGACAAGAAATCCAATGAACAGTTGAACAGTCTGTAGGAATTAAGGATAAACCAGAACCTTCCAGCTGGATTCCAAAGATTGGAGATCTCGTTTGTGAAAAGGTTGCGATAAAAAAGGAGTTTGTACCATCATACCATGCACCAGTACCAGTCCTTGGCATACAAGGTACAAGAACTGTAATTTAGCCGCCACTAGCAGGTTGTAAGACAATCATTTTGTCTCCATTGATCACATAAAGTTACATCATGTGGCCAATTCTAAACAGAAGGCCTCAAGGATTCCTTGGTAGTTCCCTAACTCCTCTCGCTACCATACAGGAAATTCCTTTGCAGCTTTTGAGCACCACCGAAGCTGTTTCTCTCCAGCTGGGGGAGGTGGAGAAAGAACTTCAGTTACTTCCTGCATCCGCTACACGTGCCAGCAACACGACTGTAGTGAGTACTATACTTACTACTGCATCTTCTGCAGCTGATGTTGTTTCTACAGATACTCCTCTCTTGGATTTTACCAGTTCACTAACTGTACCTTTGGCTCCTGTTTTTCAACTAAATGCTTCTGGTTATTATGTGGGAACAGGTGATTTTTCATCCCACTCTTATGATAGCTCCTCCATTCTAAACACTCTGCCTACATTGACCTGTACTTTCTTTTCATGGCTGAAACACACTTATCTAGTTCCACCTTGGATATATTTTTGGATAACACTTTCCTTGGTTTTTCTATTCCTATGGATTGGATATGTGACTGTTTTCTTCTTGCATATTAATGTTCCTTCCAGAACACTCAATCAATCAATCAATCAATGCATTTATAGAGCGCGCTACTCACCCGGGAGGGTCTCAAGGTGCTGGGGGAGGGGGGAGTTACTGCTCGAACAGCCAGGTCTTGAGCTGCTTCCTGAAGGAGAAATGGTCCTGGGTTCGCCGAAGGTGAGTGGGGAGGGAGTTCCAGGTCTTGGCTGCCAGGTAGGAGAAGGATCTTCCTCCGGCGGTGGCTCTGCGGATGCGTGGTACGGTGGCGAGGGCGTGGCTGGTTGATCGTAGCTGGCGGGTGGGCGTGTAGAAGGTCATGCGGTCGTTGAGGTACTTGGGGCCCAGGTCGTGGAGGGCCTTGTGTGCGTGGGTGAGGAGTCTGAACGTGATTCTCTTGCTGACGGGGAGCCAGTGCAGGTCTTTCAGGTGTCCGGTGATGTGGCTGTGTCGGGGGATGTCCAGGATGAGTCGTGCGGAGGCATTCTGGATGCGCTGGAGTCTTTTTGAAGTTTGGCTGTGGTTCCGGCGTAGAGGGTGTTCCCATAGTCCAGTCGGCTGGTGACGAGTGCCTGGGTGACGGTCTTCCTGGTTTCAGTGGGGATCCATCTGAAGATCTTGCGGAGCATGCGCAGGGTGTTGAAGCACGAAGATGAGACGGCGTTGACTTGTCTGGTCATCGACAAGGAGGAGTCCAGGATGAAGCCCAGGTTGCGTGCGTGGTCCGTTGGCTTGGGCGCGGTGCCCAGGGCCGGGGGCCACCAAGAGTCGTCCCAGGCGGAGGGTGATGAACCCAGGATGAGGACTTCCGTCTTGTCTGAGTTCAGTTTAAGGCGGCTGTTCCTCATCCAGTCGGCGACGCTCTCTCATCCCGTCGTGTAGGTTGGCTCTGGCTGTGGTGGGGTCGTTGGTGAGGGAGAGGATCAGCTGGGTGTCGTCGGCGTAGGGAGATGATGTTGAGGTTGTGTTGGCGTGCGATGGCTGCGAGGGGGCTCATGTAGACGTTGAAGAGGGTAGGACTGAGTGAAGATCCTTGTGGAACGCCGCAGATGACTTCGGTGGCCTCGGATCTGAACGGGGGAGGCGGACTCTCTGGGTTCTTCCGGCGAGGAACGAGATGATCCATTCCAGTGCTTTCTCTCGGATTCCGATGTTGCTGAGGCGCTTCACTAGGGTGCGGTGGCAGACGGTGTCGAACGCCGCAGAGAGGTCCAAGAGGATGAGGGCTGCTGTTTCCCCGTTGTCGGTTAGGGTTCTGATGTCGTCGGTGGCTGCGATTAGGGCGGTCTCGGTGCTGTGGTTGGCCCGAAACCCGGACTGCGAGGGGTCGAGGGATCCATTCGTCTCGAGGAAGGCGGCAAGCTGTCTGTTGACGGTCTTCTCGATGACTTTGGCCGGAAACGGAAGGAGCGAGATGGGACGGTAGTTCTTGAGGTCGGTGGGGTCCGCCGTTGGTTTCTTCAGGAGGGCGGTAAGCTCGGCGTGCTTCCAGCTCTCCGGGAAGGTGGCGGTGTGGAAGGAGGAGTTGATGATGTCCCGGAGATGGGGTGCGATGGTGGCGTCGGCTTTGTTGAAGACGTGGTGTGGGCAGGGGTCGGTTGGTGATCCGGAGTGGATGGAGTTCATCGTGCGGGTGGTGTCTTCGGTGCTGATCGGGGTCCAGTTGCAGAGGGTGGTGGTGGCGGGCGTTGGTTCGGCGGTAGGGTGCGTGGTCTGTGCGTCGAAGCTGTTATGTATGTCGGTGATCTTGCGGTGGAAGAACGCGGCGAGTGAGTTGCAGAGGTCTTGCGAGGGGGTGATGTCGTTGTTTCCGGCGCTGGGGTTGGAGAACTCTTTGACGATGCTGAAAAGTTCCTTGCTGTCATGGGCGTTGTTGTCCAGTCGTTCTTTGAGTGCCGACTTCTTGGTGGCACGGATCAGCTGGTGGTGTTTGCGGGTGGCGTGCTTGAGGGCGGTCCTGTTGTCTGTGGTCTGGTCGAGTCGCCAGGCTTTCTCGAGAGTGCGGCAGTTCTTCTTGGATTCCTTGAGTTCGTTGGTGAACCAAGGGGTTTTCTTGCTTCCGGGTCTGCTGGGAGGGTTTTTAGTGGTGCGAGGTCGTCGGCGCAGGCGGTCAGCCACTTGGCGAGGTTGCTGGCTGCTTCGTTTGGGTCCGTTGTGTTGGTGGGTGTGTTCTGGCTGAGGGAGGCGGTGAGCTGCTCGGCGGTGATCTTGCTCCAGCTCCGGCGGGGAACCTGTTGCGGGTGGTGGTGGGTCGCAGTCTTTCTGAAGCTGAAGTGGACGCAGCTGTGGTCGGTCCAGTGGAGTCCGGTGGCGTGGCTGAAGGAGATGTGCTTGCTGGAAGAGAAGACGGGGTCAAGCGTGTGGCCGGCGTAGTGGGTGGGCGTGTTCACCAGTTGCTTGAGTCCGAGGTTGGCGAGGTTGTCCAGCAGGGCGGTGGTGTTTCTGTCGTTGTTGTTCTCCAGGTGGAAGTTGAGGTCCCCTAGGAGGATGTAGTCGGCGGAGGGCATGGCGTGCGGGCTGATGAAGTCTGCGATGTCTTCGCTGAATAGTGTGCGTGGTCCCGGGGTCTGTAGATGAGGGTGCCTCGGAGGGTGGTCTTGGGGTCAGTGTGTATCTGGAAGTGTAGGTGCTCGGCGGCGGTGAAGGTCTCGTCAGAGTTAGTCGAGATGCGGATGGTGTTCTTGTGTACGATGGCGATGCCTCCTCCCGTCTGGTTGACGCGGTCCTTCCGGGTGATCTTGTATCCGTCCGGGATGGCTATGGCGATGTCGGGCGCTGAGGAGGCGTTCATCCAGGTTTCGGTGAGGAAGGCGACGTCCGGTGCTGTTGCGTCGAGCAGGTCCCAGAGTTCCACGGCGTGCCTGTGGACGGAGCGGGTGTTCAACAGGATGCATTTCAGGTGGTTGCTGCTGGTGCTCGACTTGGCGGGGGTGGTGCAGGTCCGGGGGCAGGTGAATCGGCAGGCTTGGCAGGTGAAGGGTCCGTGGGTGCGTCTCGGGAGACTCGGTAGCAGGCAGGGTTCCGGTCGGCATTGAGTGCGGTGAGGGTGGCGGCGTCGTAGGTCCGTCGAGTGGTGTTGCATCGGTGGGATCCAGGGGTCCTGGCGCTGGGCGCGGGCCAGGCGCGGACGGGCGCAGACGGGCTTACCTTTGGCGCACCTTCGGCGCTCCGTCGGTGCTCCCGCTGCGCGCGGCCGCTGCGCGGTCGCTTAGGGGGCGTCATAAGTAAGGAGCCGGGAGGGAGGAGCAGCTGGGTGGCGGGAGCGGGGCGGCGAATAGAATCACGGGGGGCGGGGCCGCAGGGAGGCAGTGGCGGGAAAGTCCCAGGAGCAGTGGGAAAGTCCCAGGAGCAGCGGGCAGCGGGAAAGTCCCAGGGGCAGCGGGAAAGTCCCAGGAGCAGCGGGCAGCGAGCGAAGGAATCTGCAGGCAGGAGGCGACAAGGCAGGCAGGAGCGGCAGCAGTGAGTGGGGCGACCAAGCCCTGTGGAGGGCTGAGCGATCACTCTGCCACAGAACTGGTCAATGAGGTATTGGCACCTTATTCACCTTCACATACGCTAAAAAGAGACTTGTCCCTTGTGAACATTTCAGCTTTTCCAGTAACTGATCGAATTGTTTGGGAGAAAATACCTTATGATATATTTGGTCCTGAGGAAATACTGCAGCTTCCCCATGTGTTTAGTGTTTCTATGGAAGATGTCACTGTACCTGGGTTACATTCTGATGATTGGGATGATGAAACTGCAACTGCGTGCTCTCAGAGCGGGAATACTACTTTGGGTTTGAATCAGAGGACCTGTACTGTATTTCTGCTAATTATGGTGAAATGTTCTGTTACCATCATTATGGACATCACTATTTACATTGAACTAGTGTTCAACGCACACTTTTTAATTACACACAATGGGAAGATTGTCCAACTCCCCCGCAAGGGAGCTCAAAAATGAATAGGGATAAATTCACATATTTCTCAGGATATGACACATTAGACCCAACGTCTTTCTATTTTAAACTTGTCCCTATACCAGCAAAGAAATATATGCATACACAAACTAAGCTAATATTTACAGATTCGTTTGTCACACAATTAGCTGTGAAAGGCTATGACTATTGGGAGCATATCATTGAAATGAAAACAATCTGGGGTACCAAATACTGGCAGGTTTAGGGTACAGACACCTTAATTTGAGCCTGCTAAATCGCAACACAAATGACTTTTCTGAATTGTACAGTTCAGCAGACTATGGGGCCGATTCCGATTCCGGCCGGAAAACGTACCGACCGACTCGGAGCCGGAATAAATACCGACCGACACGTACCGGTGCAGCCCGACCCGCAAAGTACGATGAGAAGCGTGCTAAATCCGACCGACGCGTACGGAACACAAGCCGAACGACCGAGCCGTGCGGAAAACAGCCATCCGGCCGGAAAAGCACGCGAATCGAACCGACCGACACGCACCAGGAAGAATCCCGAACGAAATGTACCCGCGAACTCCTACCCGCCAAGTACGATGCAACACGTGGAAAACACGACCGAGTCGCACGGAGCCCAAGCCGCACGACCGACACGCATTCAAAACTGCGAGCCGAAGCAACCCAAAACCCCGCGACCGACGCGTACGCAGCACAGAAAACAGCACAAACACAGCGTGAACGAATCTGAGAGGCTCGCACAAGACAACTGGAGGGTCCGACTCGGTCACAAGAACGTCTCCTACATGCACAAAAATAACCAAGGAAAAAATAACACAAAAAAAGGCCAAACAAGCTATCACAAAGCAAATAAATACTGGGGGGGGGGGAAACAGGGAACAAAGACACACCCACAACTCCACCCATATAAAGGACACAAATCCCTACCATGATCCCTTGCAAATTCAAATTACCTACCAGCACTCAACACCAACAGACAGCAACCACACACACACTCACAGCTCATCCATCACACAAGCCACACACCAGCAGCACCACAACAAATAGCACCCTCACATACACCCAGCAAAACACACACTCACACACCCTCACTTGCACACCAACACACACATCACACATCAGCACCACCCAACACCATGCCCCCAAAGAAGAATCACAAGTTCCTAGATAGTGAATTGGAAGTCCTGGTAGATGAGATCCTCAGGGTAGAGCCACAGCTGTTTGGCACATTGGTCCAACAGACACCCATGGCGCAGAAAACCAAGATGTGGGAGAGGATCGTCGACAGGGTGAACGCACAATCACCATGTTTGCGCACAAAGGTAGACATCCAGAACAGGTGGTATGACGTGCGCAGGAGGGTCAAGGAGCTGTTGAAGAAGGACTACATCTTGAGCCAACACACCGGCAGTGGCCCTCCTGCCAAACCAGTATACCTCAGGCCCTGGGAGGAGAAGGTGCGGGCCATCCTACCACCAGTGAGCGTCTATGGACTAGAAAACATCCCAGAGCCTGGTGAGTACACAACAAATGTACACAATATTGTGCCACAATACACACACATCACTGTCAAGGGAGAGTCAAACCATGCACCCTTAGCAAATACACACCAACAAAAACAGATCATCTCAAAATGTGTATGTCAGCCAGATAAACACAATACATGCCAGCACATAGTGAAATGTAACTGTGTCATGACATGTACAAACCTAACAACAAATAGAGCTAGGCAGTGGCACAAATATAACCAACAAACACAGTCAGACATGTAGCCACCACCACAACACCACCTCACAGGGAAGCTCACTGAAAGGAAGGAATACTGTGTATGCTGGGCAAGTCAGTGTAGCCAATAGCATCATGGGAGTCGTAGTCACAGAAATTGCCCACCCTCACAATGCGCACATCAACACCACCATGAACCATGCACACATCACAGGGAGTGCAAAACAACTGACAAGATGGCTGACACTGGCTACTGCTGTGGGGAGCACAAGGCCCTGCTGGCAACTGTGCACCAACCAACAGCAGGACACCACTGACTGACATCCTGAAAGACAACTTGCACTCCCTGCAATGGAAGTACGTTCCATGGTGGGATATCTGGCTGGGTGGGAAGGAGGACTCACAGCACTGACCATAGTCACCAGCAGCTCCACCCACACACCCCCTAACACAAACTACACACAACTCACCTGGGAGAAAGCATTGCCTCACACACCAATCAAATATCCCACAAAGAACCACAACCCTGGGTCATGCAGTGTGAAGCACAGGGACACACATGGGACTTGTAGCAAAACAAACCCCAGGATAACACTGTCAGCCATCTTGTCAGCACAGGCACACAACCCCACAGGGAAGCTGAGTCAAAAGGAAGGAAGCATGGGCATGCTGGGAAGGGGGTGGAGGCAAAAGCATAATGGGAGTGGTAGTCACAGCCCAACATCCCCCACCCATATGGCCCAGCAAGAACACACCCAAGCATGCACACCTCACAGGGAGTCAAAAGCCACTTCAAAGATGTCTGTCACTGGTGCTCTGTTGTGGGGAGCACAAGGCCATGCTGGGAACTGGCCAACAACCAACAGCAGGACACCACTGTCAGCCATCTTGCCATTGCTGTCACACCCACACACAGTGAAGTACACTCAAAAGGAAGGAAGTATGGGCATGCTGGGAAGGGGGTGGAGGCAATAGCATGATGGGAGTGGTAGTCACAGCTCAACATCCCCCCACATGGCCCAGCAAGCTCACACTGAAGCATGCACACCTCACAGAGAGTGTAAAGCCCCATCAAAGATGTCTGACACTGGTGCTCTGTTGTGGGGAGCACAAGGCCATGCTGGGAACTGGCCAACAACCAACAGCAGGACACCACTGTCAGCCATCTTGCCATTGCTGTCACACCCACACACAGTGAAGTACACTCAAAAGGAAGGAAGTATGGGCATGCTGGGAAGGGGGTGGAGGCAATAGCATGATGGGAGTGGTAGTCACAGATATTGCTCACCCTCACAATGCGCACATCAACACCACCATGAACCATGCCCACATCACAGGGAGTGGAAAACAACTGACAAGATGGCTGACACTTGCTAATGCTGTGGGGAGCACAAGGCCCTGCTGGGAACTGGCCAACAACCAACAGCAGGACACCATTGTCAGCCATCTTGCCATTGCTGTCACACCCACACACAGTGAAGTACACTCAAAAGGAAGGAAGTATGGGCATGCTGGGAAGGGGGCGTGGAGGCAATAGCATGATGGGAGTGGTAGTCACAGATATTGCTCACCCTCACAATGCGCACATCAATACCACCATGAACCATGCCCACATCACAGGGAGTGGAAAAGAACTGACAAGATGGCTGACACTGGCTACTGCTGTGGGGAGCACAAGGCCCTGCTGGAAACTGTGCACCAACCAACAGCAGGACACCACTGACTGACATCCTGAAAGACAAATTGCACTCCCTGCAATGGAAGCACGTTCCATGGTGGGATATCTGGCTGGGTGGGAAGGAGGGCCGGATGTCAACCAAATACAACCAATGCAGACCATGTACACACCCCAACATTCACATGGAAATGCCCAAATAATGCAGGACAATGTGCTACACCAATATCAACCCCTGACTGTGACAACTTAGGACAATGCAATGTACAGGCCCGCATCCAGAGGCACAGTCACAACTGTCAGGTGTGTCAACCATTGATGCCTGCAGAAACATAACATACATTGTGTGTGTCTCCCAAAAACAGGTGATGATGGGGACACAGCAGCAGACGCTGAGGAGTCCCCGTCCCAGGCTCAAGAGGATACAGAGCTCACTGGTGTGGAACAGCCTCTGCCCTCCTCGGATGAAGAAGACCAACCTGGCACCTCCGGAGCAAGTCATCATGCAGCACCAGCAGGACCACCAGCTGCACCCCCTGCACCCACCCCTCCAACGACTGTCAACACACATACCACCCCTGCCGACATGGAAAGACCAAGGAGCACCACCACCACCAGCACAGGGACCCTGGACCAACGTGGGGCCATGGACACCAACACCACCAACAACCCCCAAGGGGCCCAGGGTCACCTGTGCGTGCCACCTCAGGTACTGCACGTGTCGCCAGGGGTGGTGGGAGGGGTGGGAGACATAGGTCACTGATCGCAGAGGGGTCTGGACTGCATGATGACCCACAACTGGCACGCATAGCCGATGCGTACCAGTCCAGCACCGGAGAGCTCAGCCAGGTAGTGGGGCTCCTCAGGGACATTAAACAGCAGCAGGCTGCCCATCATGCCCGCTTGGACTCACACATGTCCCGCGTGGAGTCCAAGTGGGACACACTGCAAGAGATGACGGCGGTGCATAGGGACATATTACAATGCCTCCGCCAGATGAGCAGCAACCAGTCAACACCTCCCTGTGTGCCCACAACATCTGGTGCTGAAACAACTGCAACTGCAACTGCCACAGGGAGGGAGGATGACTCTGGCGGAGAGTCCCCTGCACCGCAGCAGCCTGCACTTGAGGGTCCCCCCCAAAGAAGAGGGGCCGTCCGAGGAGGGGCAAGTGAGAGGCCGATGGCCATGTGCAACCCCCAGGAAGCCAAAACCTGTTCTGGATAATCACCTTTGTGCGCAAACTGTTCACCCCGTTGACTGCAACACAACTCTCCCACATGACATGGGGAGCTCAAGTTGGACCAATGTCTCAGATGACTGTGGACTTTACTCTGGACATTTCTGCTACCAGGACTTCCAAATCATCTAGGTACTTTGGATTACAATCACAATGTACAGCACCCACCATCCTGTGCACTATACTCACACATGTATGTCAATAAACTCACTAATACACCATACTTGCCTCTGTTGTGATTCCTACGTTGTCTCTGAAGTGGCGATGATGATCTGGGAAATGACACTGTGCATGCTAACTGCTACAGCAAGTACAACACCGGCATGTGAGTCATGGCGACGTCACACATATGAGGGAGGCACACCACCAGGGCTACACAACACATACACACCATGGCCATCTGACTCATCGCCTACACTGATGTTGCCAGGAAATACGTTGCATTGCACAGACCCAACACCTATTCACAGTCTGTGTTAACTAGCCCACTGGTGCAGTAAGCAAATGTCAGTCAGATGTGTGACCACAGACAACGCACATCACAAAGTGAAGCACAGGTTTATTACACATTTGCAACATGTTGTAACCACCACAGATGCAAGGTAATCCCACCTGGCAGCGGGCACACAGTCAACAAGTGTAGAAGGAAGGAAGTCCATGGGTGTGGTGCACATCACCTGTAGGGACACGACAGCTACCACCCTGGAAGTCGAATCACGGTGTCGGGGATCACAGTTGACCAAACGACACTGAAAGTACCCTGTGAAGGACAGAAATGACACACAGTCAAAAGCACTGAAGAACAGGACAGAACTGCAATACTCATGCCCAATACATGTCACAAGATACCCACCCAGAACCAAGTTAGCATGTCGACACTGTTGGGGAGTACAGACTACCTGTAAGGACACATCGCTACACCCATACAGTCATGTAGCACATGGACACACTCAAACAGCACCAGAGCACCACAAACACATATCATGCAAACTCACATCAGTTACATGACATCTCTGGATACTTACATTCAGCTGAAGAAGTTGGTGATGAGCTGTGTGCGGACATCACCATCATCATCATCATCATCACTGGCATCGTGGTCCAGGCCAGGATCCTCCACAGGTGGCGGACGTTGGTCATCGTCATCCAGGATGAGAGGCAACTCCTTCCGCACTGCCAGGTTGTGTAGCATGCAGCAGACGATGACAATCTTGCACACCTTTGCCGGGGCATATGGGAGGGACCCTCCTGTCTTGTCCAGGCAGCAGAAGCGGCTCTTCAGGAGACCAAATGTCCGCTCAATCACTCTCCTCGTCCGACCATGTGCCTCATTGTAGCGCATCTGGGCTGGTGTCACAGGGTTCCTGAGGGGCGTCAGCAACCACGGCATGTTGGGATATCCGGAGTCACCTACATACAGACAATTGCACATTAGCGGAGTTGGAAAAGAGGGTGGAACACTACATTGCAGAACACACACAATGGTACAAAGTCAGTACACACCAACAAGCCAGGCACGCTGGTTCCGCATCTGTGACATCATCCTCGGGATGCGACTACTCCTCATCACGTAGGCATCGTGTGCAGAACCGGGGAAACGGGCACACACGTGTGAGATGGTCATATCTGCAAGACAGACCGAGTGGTAGTGCTTGCGGTTCCTGTATGCCTGCTCCTGGGCCTGTGGTGGTACCAAAGCCACATGTGTCCCATCAATGGAGCCAATGACATGCGGCATCCTCCCCAGGGCATAGAAGTCACTCTTCACGTCAGTGAGTTGCTGGAGTCTAGGGAAATAGATGTACTGGTTCAGGTATATCAACATAGCCTCCAATACATCGCGGAGCACACGGCTGAACATGGTCTGTGACATCCCACCAGCAGTCGCCAGAGTGTGTTGAAAGGTACCGGTGGCAAAGAAGTGTAGGGCTGCCATCACCTTCACCTTGGGGGTCAGCGCTGTAGGGTACGGCCGGCCAGGTTGCAGGTGTGGTGCCAAGCGCACTGCCAAATCATCAATCAGCTGCCTGGTGAAGCGGTACCTTCGGATGCTGTCACGTTCCACCATCGTTGCCAGGTCAGGGAATGGTCTATGGACAGCTGGTGCCCTGCAGTGCATAGGTGAACAAAGAAAGATTGTCACTCACCCCACATATGTGGCATTGTACACACTCAATATCACACGATACATCATTATGAGGCACAAGTACATGATGTGTGCAGTTCCGTAAGGACATGTATGGCACATACATGGCCAACATCCAACATCACAGTTCAACAAGTGGCATCAATAAGTCCCAGGTTGTGCCATTGGGTATCATGAGGACGTGTCACATTTCCCATCTCCTGCTGCCACGTTACAAACACACCCCACAGTGACATGTGAGGACAGATGTGCCCCAGGCATCACAGCCCAATGACAGGTAGATTCCCACGGACCTTGTATTGCCACATGGACACTGGCATGACATGGCGTATCATGTATACACCACAGCAAAACAACCATGACCCCCACAGGTAGTGGTCCCTGTTGCCTCGGCAGGACAGACATGGACGTCTGTGACACACACACGCACAACATCAAAGTCCATGCACAAACAACGTGGATGTGGAGACTATCTCCCATTGTGCACATGAAATCCGAGACATTGTAAACACAACATGCACACAGACTGTGGAGGACCATCACTATTGTGCCAATGGGTCACCCTGGGTTAAACATACCGTCCCACATGGGACTCAGGGGGCATGTGACATGACATACACATACACCACCGTGAAATGTGACCATGCCACATGCTCAGATATGAACAGTTGCACATCACAGTGGTCATGTACACGAAACACCAAGGATACTGTCCCCATGAACACGTGCACAGCCTGGGGGTGGCTGCCCCAAGTGACACCCACAGAACAACATGTTCACCCCCATACACGGAATAGGTAATGCAGCCTTACATGCCTTAGGATACAGTTTGGACAGGCTGTGGTGTTGTAGGTGTGCCCCTCACTCCCTGGGAAGTATATGTGGCTGGCATATGTTCACCTGTGACAGGCATGGTGACATATGCCAGTGACATGTACAGGGACGCGTTGGACAGCAATGGACCGATCGGTGCACACACATTGGCCAATGCATTCAATGTGTGCTGGTACGCGTTGTATTCGCAATACGCATTGGACAGCAATGGACCGATCGGTGCGCACACATTGGCCATTGCATTCAATGTGTGCTGGTACGCGTTGTATTCGCAATACGCGTTGGACAGCAATGGACCGATCGGTGCGCACACATTGGCCATTGCATTCAATGTGTGCTGGTACGCGTTGTATTCGCAATACGCGTTGGACAGCAATGGACCGATCGGTGCGCACACATTGGCCATTGCATTCAATGTGTGCTGGTACGCGTTGTATTCGCAATACGCGTTGGACAGCAATGGACCGATCGGTGCGCACACATTGGCCATTGCATTCAATGTGTGCTGGTACGCGTTGTATTCGCAATACGTGTTGAACAGCAATGGACCGATCGGTGTGCCCGGCCGGCCCATTGCATTCAATGTGTGCGGGTACGCGTTGTATCCTAGGTACGCGTTGAACAGCAATGGACCGATCGGTGTGCCCGGCCGGCCCATTGCATTCAATGTGTGCGGGTACGCGTTGTATCCTGGGTATGCTATGAACAGCAATGGACCGATCGGTGTGCCCGGCCGGCCCATTGCATTCAATGTGTGCGGGTACGCGTTGTATCCTGGGTACGCGTTGAACAGCAATGGACCGATCGGTGTGCCCGGCCGGCCCATTGCATTCAATGTGTGCGGGTACGCATTGCATCCCGGGTACGCGTTGAACAGCAATGGACCGTTCGGTGTGCCCGGCCGGCCCATTGCATTCAATGTGTGCGGGTACGCCTTGTATCCTAGGTACGCGTTGAACAGCAATGGACCGATCGGTGCGCACCCATTGGCTATGGCCTGGCCTGGCAACGGACGCGTTTTCAAATTTTGAACGAGTCTGATGCTGGAAATTCAGTTGGTCACCCACAACAATGTTGCAAATTCATGGGTGTCATGAAGTTGAACTTTTGAAGGATGCTGTGGGCGTGTGTAAGTGGTGCAATTCCATGGATTGGCCAGATTCAGAAGATGCTAACGACTTGGACCTATCACTTTGGACACATGGGACAGTAACTGCCTCTACAGCACACATATAATGCTGGCTGTTCCCCTGAGAGCTCACTTGCCTGCACTACATGCTCCAGAACGACATCTGCCACCACCACTGCTGCTGTATCTGCACCCTCTGGACCCTGCAATGGCACGTACTGTGGAGAGAGCCCCAGCATTCAGCACTAAGGAGTACCAGGCCCTGCTGGAAGCCTCCTTCCACAGTACAGCAAGCTGTATGGGAAAGCAGGGGAGCAGGTGAGTGTTCTCTCCACTGCCTTCCTAAATGTGCATGTTGTCTGACTAGCAAGGCTAACAGTCTGCACGCCACTGGCTAGCAGGCTCACTGAGTAGTTGTCACCCCCCATAGTGTGAAGTTACATGCACTGGACAGGTATAGTGCAGTGGCAGTGCATTTAAACAAGGTTTTACTTCCCAGGCAATGATACCATGTAGTTACTGCTGGCATACTGTCCATGGCCATTGTTGCACTGCCTGTGTACATCATGTGCCCCTGTGATTGAGACATGTATACACAACTGTGTAATGCACGGATATGTTGCATGTGTAGTAATAGCATTCTCACTTTGTCATCCTCACAGGTTGATGCCCACCAGAAGCAGAAGATATGGCTGACCATCGTCCGGGCAGTGAGATCCGTGGGGGACTACAAGCGCCGGATCCGCAACTGCCAGAAGAGGTGGCAGGACCTTCGGGGCTGGACCCGGAGGATCGCACGGGTCCAGCTGAAGCTGTCGCCTCCTCGCAGGACGGGAGGACACCGGACCCTGACCCCCCACATGCTCAGGATCCTGGCGGTGGTCTTCCCTGATCTGGATGGGCAGCTGAAGGCCAGGGAGCAGCACGGAGGGGGTGAGTCCATGACTGCATTGTGTACTCTGTCTGCCATGCTATGTGCCCTCCTCTGGCCTGGTTAAACTTCCACAGCACATCAGTCATGTGGTCCAGGACCCATGTCCCTCGATTGTGCACTGCCCACTCCTCATCTGATACCTAGGTGTGCCCCTTGCAGTCAGGGAATTTTGTCACTTGGGTACTGTGTCCTTGCAGTTTGCTTGACTCAAGGTGGGGGACAGCATCTGTTCCCCTAACTGTGGTGGGCATCATTGGTGGGTCCATTGCTTACACAATGCCTGTGTTCTGACATGTAATCTGCGTGTTACTTTGATATGTGGTCCAATTGCTGAGCTGATCCACCACATGTGCCTGGGGTAACTGGCACACACCCAAGCTGCGGGTGGGAACAATGTTTGGGCCCCAGGAGTGTGTATATTACGTGTGTCACACATACTTAGCCAGCTGCCTACTGTCCAGGGTTCATCCCTCATTCATGTGGGGCAGGACAGTCATGCCTACTCCAGGCCATGCAATGCACTCTGTACTCCCACTCCCGTGTATCAGCTGACACGTTGTGCTCAGTGATATGTCCCCTCAGGTGTCAGCCTCTGTGTCAGTGTGCTGTGGCTTCGATGTCAGGACTGCTGGGGTGTTTATCAGTTGGGGCTCAGCATGCCACCGGAGATGTGACCATAGGAGACGATACTTGTGTGACACATAGGTGTTTGAACACCTGACCGTGCAGACTGGGGTATGCGAATGTGAGGTCCATGCAGCTGTTTCCCATTCACAGCAGATTGTGAGGTGCTCAGGTTCAGAGGCTTGTGTTACAGGTCACCCATATGTCCAATCAGTATGACCTGGACAGATAAGGGTTCAGATGCTGTGGTGTGTGGGGGATGTACATGTGCACTTGGTCAGCTCCAGGACTTGCATTCCCCTTGACCTACTATTGTGACACAGTGCAGACTGTTGTTGTGTGGCTGCCCTGCCCATGTGACTGGAGACAGTGATGTATGACTTAGCAGGCATGCCTGTGCCATGGCATGTGACTTCCTATGAGTGATCCTGCAGGGGAGTGACATGTGCTACATGCACACCATAGTGGCAATGGCTATCAGCACATGGGTGCATCGTGGTGTCTGTCGCTGGTATGCATCACATGCATTTCATATATCTGACTCTGGGCATCACTTTCATCCGGGCACCTGTACTGACTCAGTGGCAAGAGTTGTGATGTGTGCATGTTCACATGCTTCACCGTGTTCTCTGCACCGTCCAACTACTGTGTAGGTGATGCATGTGTCCACACTGGGGTATTGCCAGCCAATGGACGCCAGACAGATGGGTGCAAGGCCAGGTGGGATGTGAGTGCCATGGTTGACGATCAGACTGACAATTGGCTTCTCCTATTCTGTTTGGGCAATTTTAGCAATGTTCAACTAAGGATGCCAGGCCTTGGTCTGTATTGTGCTGTACTTACTGTGGTGTGTGCGTTCGGTGCAGGTGACTGATGTCTGTCTGTTTCCCTATTGTTTGCAGATACATCCACGGCCACAGGAGGGGACAGCTCCACGGACCAGGAGGAGCCGCAGAGCCAGACTGGGTCAACAGCCGAGGAGTGGTCGGAGGGACCCAGTGGCACGGAGGGCGAGGGGAGCCACACTGAGGAGTCCTCAGCTCCATCCACCTCAGCTGAGGACCACAGCAGCTTGGAGGATGACTCCCTTATGGAGGCGGGTGTCAGCAGCCACCACACCCCAGCTAGTGTTGCTGTCCCTGCCACCACCACCACCACCGCCCTCCCATCGGCTCCCATTCCCGAGGTCCGTGGAGGCTCCCATGTTCGGGAGCATGTCTCCTTCGGGCCAGGCACCGCACCCCCTGCCCCTGTGTCCCCTGCTGCCCTGAGTGAGGAGTCTGTGTACCTCCTTCGCCAGCTCCATGTAGGGCAGACAGCGATGCTGAGTGTCCTCCATGCACACACCACTCTGTTGACTCAGCTGGTGTCGTTCATGGAGCGCATCTCATCGGGCATGTCTGCCCTACAGAGGGGCAATAGGTCCATGGACTCCTCCCTGACGGCAGCAGTGTCCCTCCTCCAACAGTCCCTCACCCCTCCTGTCTCTGCCCCATCCACACTCCCCAGCACCTTACCTGTCCCAAGCACACACACACCGGCACAGGCACACACCAGCACAGACACGAGCAGCACACACACACACACGCCACAGACAAGACGCACACGCACGCACAGTCAGGGGACTGAAACCACACTCACAGGGGATGGGGCCCAGTCACACACACACGCATCCACGAGCACTGCGCAGTCCACAGTTGCCTCTCCCTCCAAAGCCCCCTCCGTTGCCTCACCTGCAACCACAAAGACCCGGTGGCTCTTCCTCAGTGACCTCGGCCTCTTCCCCTCCGATCCAGCTGATACAGCATTCAGGGGGAAGAGGAAACCCACCCACACGGAGCGGAGTGCCCCTCGCCACCGGACACCCTCCCCCAGGCGCAGACCGACTGACACCCCCATCCGCAAGTCCCCCGGACCCGGAAGAGCAAGACCCCGCCGCCGCCCTGCAGCTCAGGCACCAAGTCTCCTTCCTCCATCCCTCAGGCCCCCACGCCACAGGTGCCCCCACCACACCCTGCCCCAGGTTCCCCCACCCACAGATACACCATCCCCAAAAGGATCAGGCCTTCTCCCCCTGCCACTTGCTCTTCCGGCCCCACACCCCCGCTGCGCTTGTCTGTGCCACTGGTGTGGAGACGGTGTCCTCCCCCTCTGTCCTGCCCACCTTACCTGATCCCCATTCTCCTCCCCTGGAGGTAGGCACTGCAGTGGAGTCCACTACCACCCTGTCTGACTTGGGCACTGCAGTGGGGAACCTGTCCACTCCATCTGCACGGTCCCCTGCAGTCTTGCCGGCACCCACACCATCAGAGTCATGCCCCCCAGTTGTGCCGGCACACACCATGTCAGACACCTCCACTGCAGTTGTCAGTGGCTCTCCAGCACCCACCACCCCTTCCCTGCCTCCTTCTGGTGAGCCATGATCCTGTCCCTGCAGTGCCTGGCCTGCCCCCGTATGCCCCTCCGAGGGATTGTCCCTGGCTTTCATCAGTGCAGGCATGCGTAGGGTGACATCTGCCACTGTCACCCTGTTTTGACTTTCATGTTGGACTGGCCATTGGCCTTTGTTAATTTTTTGCTGGACATCAACAGTTAGACCCACATATGCTGAATAAAGCACCTTTCTGTTCTCTAGTGCTTTTGCTTCTGATGTACATGTTGTTGATGATGCTAACCATGCCCTTGCTGCAGTGATGGTGATATTTGGTCTCATGATAATGAAGTGTTACTGTGCAGAAACACATGTGGTCCAGGGGGAATGTGTCCTATCCTGTGGTGTATCCATGTCATCCTTAGCAGCATCTGAGGATGTCATGTGTTCAATATTTGGCAATGGGATTTCCTACTTACATTAGCAATTTCACATCTGTGGCTTCCACCCCTGCACATCTGTTGTGCCTGCCATTGTTCAATTCGTCTACTTCCCTGACCGTGTGGCCATCTCCACTGGACATGCAGGTTTGGGCATCAATGGGGAAGGACTCATCTGTGTTGTCAGTGCAACATTGCTATACAAGTGTGTTGGATCTGTGCTGATGATTTCGTTGGCACTCCCATGACCAGGCTGATGTGACGGGAGCCTTCATTTGGTGCTAATTGTTGACTGTGTGACCAAGTGCTCAGCTGACATGATGGAGCCCTACTGAGGCAACATATGGCATAGCTTTCCTCACACAGGAGTGGAGTCCCCTCATGGCAGTGTGTACTCCTGTGACATTGCCTGCGCCCAAGGTGTGTGTTGTATGAGCATGTCTGTGTGTTCACTTCCGTTTTGCTGTGCATGCTGGGATCCCTAGTGTTGTACCTGTTTGTGATGCTTGCTGAGTTGACCTATGTTCCCCCCAAGTCTTCTCCCTGGATTCTCTGTGATGTGGGTGCATGGCACATTACTGGTCATCAGGGTGTCACCCATAGGTGTGTTTGCTGTCAGGGCTGAGTTTGTGTGCAGACGCAGATGGGTCACAGTCAGGATTCCCCTTGGCACTTGTTGTTTACACCTGTCATGTGATTTCCAGTTTGTGTTATCTTTCAGTGATTGTGACACGTTGTGTGTGTGACTGCTGGCACTCCTCAGGGTCCGGGCTGCAATGTTGGTAGTTGTCTATGTGTGTTCTTTGTGGGTGTCCTTGGCTTCTTCATTGGTGTGTGACTGTGGCTGGGATCCCATTGGTTGGTGTGGTATTGCCGTCATGTCCATGTACAGCGTAGTGTGCAGTGTGTCAGACATTCAGGAGTCTTGTTGAGTGGCCATGTGTGATGTGTTTCTGCACCTTGGTTCCCACCCACCACCCTGGGATTGTCATGGGTGCATGTGCAATGTCACCAGTGCATGTGTGCTTCACTGCTGCACATTGTTGGAGGTCGAGGTGTGTGGTGTTGAGTGTGTGCAGATGAGAGTTGTTGCCCAGCTAGACCCCTGCCTCCATGTTGGCCTTGGCTTACTGGCCGTGCTGATTGATTTGTGCTTGTGTAGGTGTGATGGTAGTTTGTTGCTCAGGACACATGACTGTGGTTCACAGTGTGAACGACATTTAGCTTTGTCATCACAGTGGGATTGTAATGCAGCCCAGGGTCACCACATTGTGGGGGCCCTGGGGGTAGTGCTGTGGTGTGTCTGTGTCTTGCTGTGTCAGTTGCTGTTCCTACATGCTTGTGTGACATGTGTGATTTGTGCTCCCTCTCATCTGACAATGCCTGATTGCCCACATAGGGGATTTGGATCCATGAGTTACCTTTGTGTGGCACTGTATGCACATCTGTGTAATTGGTATTCAGGCCTCCTCATGTGTTGTGTGGTTGCCTGGGGACACTGGCACCCCCCCCCCCTCACCTGTTGTGTTTGATGTGCAGTGTGGGTCTGCCTGTTTGTGTTTGTGCATCTGCACCACTGCATTGGCATATCTTTGGTGTGCCATTGGCTGTATGTTGTTTGGCGGGTTTCCCCTGCTGTCCCTGGGACTCCTAGGTCATCGGTCAGCACAATGATCATGGTTTGTGTGTCCCATTGCTGCCATGGTATGGTATCTGTTCACCTCACATCTACAGTCTCCACAGGGTATCTGCATTTGTGTGCCCATTGGTGCAAATATGTGGGTCTGCATTCTGATGGTCACTTCTGTCATTGTGTCATTGATGAATGTTGACAGTGTCAGCGCCCATGGGTGTTGTTTGTCTGCACATGGCCAAAGGTATGTCTTATTTGCACTGCAGTATTTGCCTGCCCCAATCTATGTTGCAATGGGACACATGCACTACTTTGCCACTGATGTGTTTTATGTTCTGTGACCAGGAATCATCCATGCAGTTTGGCAGTTGCAGCTTTTTCTTTGTCAACACTTGCATTTTGGTCACTGTGATGATGGGGGTTTGGACCCCATTGCCACAATGTTCAAAATGTGCTTCAGCTATGGACCCCACACTTACCTTTTGGTCACTGTGATGATGGGGGTTTAGACCCCATTGCCACAATGTTCTGAATGTGCTTCAGCTATGGGCCCCCACACTTACATTTTGCTCACTGTGATGATGGGGGTTTGGACCCCATTGCCACAATGTTCAAGATGTGCTTCAGCTATGGACCCCACACTTACCTTTTGGTCACTGTGATGATGGGGGTTTGGACCCCATTGCCACAATGTTTAAAATGTGCTTCAGCTATGGACCCCACACTTACCTTTTGGTCACTGTGATGATGGGGGTTTAGCCCCCATTGCCACAATGTTCTGAATGTGCTTCAGCTATGGGCCCCCACACTTACATTTTGGTCACTGTGATGATGGGGGTTTGGACCCCATTGCCACAATGTTCAAGATGTGCTTCAGCTATGGACCCCACACTTACCTTTTGGTCACTGTGATGATGGGGGTTTAGACCCCATTGCCACAATGTTCTGACTGTGCTTCAGCTATGGGCCCCCACACTTACATTTTGCTCACTGTAATGATGGGGGTTTGGACCCCATTGCCACAATGTTCAAGATGTGCTTCAGCTATGGACCCCACACTTACATTTTGGTCACTGTGATGATGGGGTTTTGGACCCCATTGCCACAATGGTCATGGCCTGCTTGCATTGTGGGGGCCACACACATATATGTGTGGCACATGTGATAGGGGGTCACATTGTATGTTCAAAGTCATGTTCAGTATTGTAGGCATTTGACACAGTCTACACACGCTTGTCATGGTGTTGGGGGGATGTCTTCTTCTTGCATTCCCTAGGTTGTGGTGTGCTGGTTGTGTCATGCATTGTCCATCCTATGAGTGGGGGTGGTGTTGGTGGTAGGCATCCAGCCCCCATGGGTAGAGGTGGTAGTAGTGACAGGCATCCAGCCCCCATGGGTAGAGGTGGTAGTAGTGGTAGGCATCTGGCACCCCCTGGGTAAGGGTGGTAGTAGTGGTAGGCATCTGGCACCCCCTGGGTAAGGGTGCTAGTAGTGACAGGCATCCAGCCCCCATGGGTAGAGGTGGTAGTAGTGACAGGCATCCAGCCCCCCATGGGTAGAGGTGGTAGTAGTGGTAGGCATCTGGCACCCCCTGGGTAAGGGTGGTAGTAGTGGTAGGCATCTGGCACCCCCTGGGTAAGGGTGGTAGTAGTGACAGGCATCCAGCCCCCATGGGTAGAGGTGGTAGTAGTGGTAGGCATCTGGCACCCCTGGGTAAGGGTGGTAGTAGTTGTAGGCATCTGGCACCCCCTGGGTAAGGGTGGTAGTAGTGGTAGGCATCTGGCACCCCCTGGGTAAGGGTGGTAATAGTGACAGGCATCCAGCCCCCATGGGTAGAGGTGGTAGTAGTGGTAGGCATCTGGCACCCCTGGGTAAGGGTGGTAGTAGTGGTAGGCATCTGGCACCCCCTGGGTAAGGGTGGTAGTAGTGGTAGGCTTCTGGCACCCCCTGGGTAAGGGTGGTAGTAGTTGTAGGCATCTGGCACCCCTGGGTAAGGGTGGTAGTAGTGGTAGGCATCTGGCACCCCCTGGGTAAGGGTGGTAGTAGTGACAGGCATCCAGCCCCCCATGGGTAGAGGTGGTAGTAGTGGTAGGCATCTGGCACCCCCTGGGTTAGGGTGGTAGTAGTGGTAGGCATCTGGCACCCCCTGGGTAAGGGTGGTAGTAGTGGTAGGCATCTGGCACCCCCTGGGTAAGGGTGGTAGTAGTGACAGGCATCCAGCCCCCCATGGGTAGAGGTGGTAGTAGTGACAGGCATCCAGCCCCCCATGGGTAGAGGTGGTAGTAGTGGTAGGCATCTGGCACCCCTGGGTAAGGGTGGTAGTAGTGGTAGGCATCTGGCCCCCCTGGGTAAGGGTGGTAGTAGTGACAGGCATCCAGCCCCCCATGGGTAGAGGTGGTAGTAGTGGTAGGCATCTGGCACCCCTGGGTAAGGGTGGTAGTAGTGGTAGGCATCTGGCCCCCCCTGGGTAAGGGTGGTAGTAGTGGTAGGCATCTGGCACCCCCTGGGTAAGGGTGGTAGTAGTGGTAGGCATCTGGCACCCCCTGGGTAAGGGTGCTAGTAGTGATAGGCATCCAGCCCCCCATGGATAGAGGTGGTAGTAGTGGTAAGCATCTGGCACCTCCTGGGTAAGGGTGGTAGTAGTGGTAGGCATCTGGCACCCCCTGGGTAAGGGTGGTAGTAGTGACATGCATCCAGCCCCCCATGGGTAGAGGTGGTAGTAGTGGTAAGCATCTGGCACCCCCTGGGTAAGGGTGGTAGTAGTGGTAGGCATCTGGCACCCCCTGGGTAAGGGTGGTAGTAGTGGTAGGCATCTGGCACCCCCTGGGTAAGGGTGGTAGTAGTGACAGGCATCCAGCCCCCCATGGGTAGAGGTGGTAGTAGTGGCAGGCATCCAGCACCCCATGGGTAGGGGTGGTAGTAGTGGTAGGCATACAGGCCCCTATGTGTATGTGTGGCATTGGTGAGGGCCATCCCGTCCCTATGGTGCTGCTGTTGCTGGTGTAGGTATTTCTGCATCCCTCTGTGTGTGATGTGTCGGGTACGTGTAGTTTGTTTTTGTTGTTGGTGTCTGACTTACCTTCTGCGCCGTACGCGTCCGTGCCTGTTCCGGTAATAGAGGTAGAATATTGGTAGGATCGGCACGAAGGGATTCATGGTTGGTTCGTCTCGTTCGTCTTTCTCTTTGCTTCGCCTCGTCCTCGTCGCTGGCGTGTTCGTCTCGTAGCCGTGGATCGTGTTGTGGCGCGAATCGGAGCTTATGTGCGCCTCGACCGGATGCTTTGACGTGCCGTGCGTAGCGACGGGTTCGGCGCGTACGGGAAGCGCATCGTACTTGTCCGGCCGGACGGGGCTGCATTTTTGCTTCCGTGCGGCTCGATTCTACGATTCCGGATCCGCCTCGGTCGGAGAACAGGACCTGTATTGGGTGAGTACGACTGGGTCGGGATTTGGGCAGTTGTGCGCATCGTACTTGCTCGTTCGGACGTATGTGCGGATCGGTCGGGAAACAGGCATTCGCCTGGATTTTTTCCCGACCGAATGGTATTAGGTGCGCCTCCGACCAAGATCGGAATCGGCCCCTAGGTGTCTAGGAATGGCTAAAATTAAAGACATATATGCACCAAACATTCCTTCCATTGCCTGATTTGACAATTGGCAAAATTTGACAAATTACACTGAAGAACAACTTGATAGTATGTTGCAGAATAGTACATTTAGCTCCACACTTGCAGGACCTGAAGGGTGGTTATTGTGACCAGTGGACACAAATGGTTGTTATGCATGCTTTTTTAAATTCTACACTGGGTTTTAAGGATAACAGACCTGACCCTCATTATTCCCAATCTCAACACTCAGAAATAGTCACAACCTATTCGGTGGGGATGTTATGTCAACAATGGCTGGAACATTCCACACTGTCTGCAGTAAAACAACATCTTTACCTCCTGTTGAAAGACATGGACTTATATGATTTCTTGTTGGGTCCTAAGTCTCCGCGTGCAAAAATAATTATTTATACCACATACCCTCCCCATGACGCCGTGCTCGTGCCCACCCACATGTATCATACACTAGGAGTGCTGCACGGAGAGTCACGGAGAGTCACGGACATCGGCGCTTTGGCGGCTGAGCCAGCTTTCCAGCCCTCTAAGGCCATTCGTTTCCCCACATGCCACTTTCTCCACCTCGCTTTAGTGTTGTGGCTTGTGCAGTGGGCTGTATTGGTGATCACGGTGGATAACGTGGCTGCAGCCAGCACCGCTGCTAGTGTTCTGTCTGTCCGCTGCCACTGTACCCGGTTCGCTCATGGAGGAAGGCGGATATGGGTGTATGGCAGGGCGGTAGGATGGCGGGGACAGCGGGTGGTGGTCTCATGTCATGCTGTGTTGTATTGCGCTGCAAGGCAATGCAATAATCCCCATACCTTTTGCAACTTTAACTCAACTTCATCTGTGGGGGTAGAGGTGGCGGCAGCTCTAGCTAGACCAGGGGAAGGAGGTAAGTGAACCACCATTGCTGCTCTTAGTGGTCTACTTTCTGCCATGTCGATATCGATGTCATAAATATAGTTGTACAAAATATAGTTTTTATTTATATATATATATATATATAATAAATTAATAAATATTAAATATATTGAGGAATAAAATTCATTACAAATAAATTTGATTTAATGTACATTTTAACAAATATAACAAATAAACTTAATTTAAAAAAGTTAAACACACATATATAGTAATTAATATATTTACTTTAAAACAATTATTAAACTAATAATTTTGATTTATTTTATAATTTTAAAATTATATAACAATTTAACAAATAAATATATATATATATATACATATACCAATAACATAAAATCTATTTTTAAAAAACATTCTATTATAAATTAAAACATTAAGGGGCCCATTAGGATGGCGGGCGGAGGCACTACCGCCGTGCTGTCGGAGGCAAAAACCACCAGTTACCGTCCGCCCGCCGCGGCCCACACGCCCGCCCAATTAGGATGTGTAAAATCAGCCGAACACCGCCCGTAAGCCCGCGACGCCGCCCGCCATCAAAGTGCGCCCGTATACGTAGCGGCGCCAGCCAATGGAGGCACACTGTCCGACGAAA
The DNA here is from genome assembly GCA_963921515.1 of Calotriton arnoldi. Lineage (NCBI taxonomy): Eukaryota > Metazoa > Chordata > Amphibia > Caudata > Salamandridae > Calotriton > Calotriton arnoldi. The sequence goes on along the minus strand of CAWUFW010011605.1, from coordinate 138,291 downwards.
TCACGTACCGCCCGGCGTACAAATTGCGATGCCGCAAACAAACAGCTCCCCCGGCTAAGAGACACCGCACGAGATACCAAGGCGGAAACTCGACCGCTCGAGTACGGACTCCAAAAAGGCGGCCCGCCCCGACATGAATCCTGCACTCCAGGCCATCCCTATGCTGTACCTGATGCAGCACCTAGGAGTCAACGCGCCGCGGCGACGCAGGTAGGCAGACACACAACAAGGGCACGCAAACACCGCACACAGTGCAAGGGCGGAAAAACTGTACATGGCCCCCAGACACCCCTGTGTGGACAGGACACATCCACCACTGCACCCACAAATGTCACACCGGGCAAAATGAAACAACTCGCAACAACCGGGCACACACTACCCGGGACCAGGAACTGGCGTCCCCGTCACGGCAACGCAGCGCAGCGGCGATGACGCAGATACACATGCGCACAATGCAGAGGCCAACTACAGCGCCATGCATGGGCCGCACACAAATAACACAGGCTCACAACTACACACACCACACACCAGCCCCACCCTGAACGCACATGTCACGTGGCATTCCTGCATCAGTCATGTCCCCAACTGGCAACTCACAGGTGCCAACATGACGGCACACAAGTGTACCGAACAGGGCAGTGACGTTACGCCAAAATAGGACACATCCTTGTGTGCATAACATGGCGAAGCACACAGCGGCTGCTACATCACGCCGCAGAATATGTACCACGTCCGCAAAAGGCACGCCAGTACCATACAAAAATACTAATACCATCCTGCACCCAATACCAATACATGCAATACGTAACATAAAAAAACCCGGGTGCCTGACAACAGGTGTTACCAATTACAACACACACACACAAGGCCCAACGTATAGCGGAAACGCAGCGTGCCGCCCACACACGGGAAAGCAGATAGCACTGAATGGCCTTCCATTCCCACTCTGAAACCACATTTCGACAAAACAAGCCGGAGAATACAGCCATTGTCCCAACAAAAAGCCAAACAGAGGCATGCCGAGGAAACCGTCCAATGTGCAGATAGCGCACAACATGAAAGAAAGTTCTGACCACAAAAAAAAAATAAGACCACTCCTCCATGTGGTTCACATGCAAGTAATCTGGAAGGAGTCAGACACCACTGACCTTGACCATTCATAGAAGCATGTGGGATGAGGACCTGTGTCCTCCGCACAAGCTACTATAACCCAAGTCCTGCCTCCGTACGACTATTCCAGATTTCCCAGCATCGTCGGAGGGTGCACTCTGCTGATCTCACAGCCGGCTGGAGCACGCCATCACATCGCCCTGTAGCAAAATGGCAGTCGCACCACACCTACCCAACTACGCCGGACAGATGCAGCTCTACATGGACAGCCTGCTACAGATAGTGGGCTGTGAAAACCTGGCCATGCTGAACGTAAGTTACCGAGTAACTTACCGCATCGCAATGTTCAGCTGCGTCATCCCCGTCTTCTACTGTCGGAGGTGTCCCTTCCACTGTCCTGTGGATTTATGTCTCTCCAACCCGGCATGTCCAAAGGCGGACCTGGTACAACTGTTCGCCCCCTGGAGGCACACAACAGGATCTGTTCAGTCTATGGGGGCATGGCGTATGTGGCTGCAATCGGACACACACTGCAATGGGACATGTGTGCCTCCACACAACGGATTCTGGATCACAGTTTCATCGAATGTCATCCAACATGTCCCATCAGGCTCCTACAAGGGACAACTTACGATGAACACATTGACAGCCACCATCCGCTTCATTGGATGGCATCCATGTATAACACCAATGCCATGGAAGCCCTGCTGGAAGGTATCGCATACCTGACAACTTGTCAATTCGTCGGACCCCGACGCAATACCCCCAATTGAACAATGATGTACAACACCGTACCTATGCTTGGCTTTCGCACGGACTGGGCAGTTAGCTGTACAACAACTATACCATACAACCTGCAACAAACACCACACTATCAACTCCACTGCCATGACATCGGACATTTTCGGGACATTCTCTCTGTTCCTCACCACATCAAATATCTCTGCATGAACAGGGGAGGCAGAGGTATGGGACTTGTGTACAGTAACCACATGGACAATACTGCATGAACAACTATGCTATAATATGTATCCTGCGCACATGAACATATGCACCGGTCAGTGCACACTAATCTGTCTGCTGTATCACGTGAGAACTGTCACCTCACCTTTGTCTGTACTTCCGTGCCAGGACTTTTGCATGGACAACAAATGCATCCCCCGACAACATGACCCCAGTGAATGTGACATGTTCAGTAGCCACCACATTGCAACAACTAGTGACACGCTGCTGCATGCACGTAGGCTCATGCTCTGATGTCACCCCTCATGCACGTGTGTCGGAGTAACTACTGTAGTAAACCTGTACCATGGAACTGAGATGTACTGTACCTATGATGTCAAGCTGTCTCGTAGGCAAAATGATTACTGTCTGTGTCAAAGTCGAGAGCTCCTCAGTAACTAGCAAATGTACATTAGCATAGCAAGGGCAAGGCAGTTGTAACTCTGAAGCCCTCATTCCACAGTCAACAACTAATCACATCTACCCCTAACCCCTTTTGTATGTGTAATCATGCTAAGTACATCCTCCACATGCATTTCGCTGCCAGTAGTGTCCACTATACTGCATCACAGAGGACGTAAGTCCAAATACATGGCTTGAAGCAAAAATGTGACTCCGCTGAATCATTTCACAAACACAAGTACGAATGAGAGAGGATGAGAGTGTGTGAAGTACACGACAGTCGTGAGATGACCATGTAGTCCACTGTCATTGGATGTCAACGCAAATGAGTAGCCGCAACAGTGGCCACAGTGCAATACCACAGCTCCTGGAGCAGGACTTGTCAGACTCTGAAGGTGCCCGAAAGATCATCACATCAACACTGACGGCCTGGTCACTACAAAGCACAGTCCTACACATGGCTACAATTTCCCACACAGTCTGACCACACACTCAGCAACCAAAAGTAGGAGCCACGCAAAAGCATGCCACAGCAACGCCTGTCAAAACACACACACACGACATCAGTTTGGGTGGGCAGCACTGCACAATGAGTAAGAACTGCAGAAAATCTGACATGCACAATTGAACTAGGCACAATCTTGACAGTGACACACCCTGCACACACACAACGTCTGAACCATAACAAGTAGGAGTCATCCTGAACTGCAAGGACACACCCACACACTGCATACCGTGCAACATACAACACACACATCTCATCATATACACAGACCTCAACACGGTTACAAACATCCACCATGGGCCTGGGAAACATATGTGTGTAGTCGACATGGCCACAACACACACACACACCAACGCCACCCCAAACTCACACCACCCACACCACCCACCACCACCTCCCAAATGCACACATTGAGAGTAGGCCATGTGCCCAGGCACAATGCACATCACAAGACTAACATACACCTACACCGCTGGCCACACAGCAAGTAAGCTCACACATGCCCGCATACTCAGCGCATGCTGCCAGTCCACCTGTGGCTAGACTCACACCCTGTGCATTGCATGCACGCAAACATGATCACGGATACATTTACCCAGAAATAACACCAAATACATGCAGTCAATCCGTTGCACAGAAAAGCAGATTCATCACACACACAAGTAGCAGAGTCTGAAATAAGTGAAGTCCCTGCCACGTGTACAACACATTGGAATGTGAGACCAGACATTGCAATTGCTGAGGTCACATACACGGCATGTGCCCCACTTAATCAAGCACACACTGCAACAACTGCAATCATCAACTACACAGATACAACCGACTACAGGAACAACAGCATCCAGTCACAGATTACATCGACAGGCGGCATAACTCATCAACCCCAGGGACAGTGCCCAGTTCGATGTGCCGAGTAGTGACACGTAGTGCAGCGGATGCAATGTGTGTGAGTGTGCCCTGCCATGGCCAGCCAACACTGCTATGGCAGTCACAATATCCATCACAGCCACCACTGTGTCAGAAGGAGATGTGTGAGTGTGCCTACCAATCTAAGAGGATGCCAGTATGACTCGGTGCTGTGTGTGTGCTACGGGACAGTTGCAGGTCCGGCCCTGAGAGAGTAGCACAACTGTGGAAGACACACATGTGTCATGTGAAGCGGGAGTTACGCTTGGCCCAGGTGGGTGGGTGTGACGGGTAGGTGCGCACATGCAATGTTGAAACACACTGTGTTGGGAGGATTCGGGAGCACTAGATTACCGCTGTCTTGGGCATTTGTAAAGACCACCTGTCTGGGGATGAATGTGAACACGTGTGTGCACAACAGGCGGCCACACGAAAGATGCTGCATCAGGTGTAGACGTCAGCCCACCCTATGTGGACATGCTGGATACTGCTGTGCATCCGCCAGGCCCTTGCCAAGGCACGCACATCCCCTGTCGACCAGGTGTACCCCCAACATTGTCCACCTGCACGGGATATCCAGGGCACGGGATGGCAGTGGAGCATGGTGGGTGAGAGGTCATGGCGCGCTCCTCCTGGTCACATCACGCAGGCAACACATCCTCATTGTGCAGCATGGCACAAGTCAAATATAAGTAGTGGGGGACGCACACATCGCGCCCGGGAGTGACGTCACGGAAGGTGGCTCGCACCATCGCACTCATTGCCTATTTCCCCACACACGTTACATGCCATTGCAACAGAGAAGCCAGCGCGTGCACAAGCAGCTCCAAGCTCGCCCCAGAGAGGTCAAAGAATGAATGTGTGGGTCCATTAGCTCCAGTTGGACGCGGCCTGGGCCGCTAGGGCAGCTACAGCCTCTGTGTGTTGCAGGTGGTGTATCCGGACTGCGGAGCCTGTCATGCATTGTCAATGTTGTCCAGGTCTCGAGTCGGGGTACCACGCAGGTGGACGGCGTCCCGCCACTGATTATACCGCGAGACAGACAACTCGTTCAAATGGACCCACACATACACTCTTTGGCCTCTCTGGTGCGAGCTCGGAGCTGCCTGTGCACGCGCTGGCTTCTCAGATGCAAACGCATATTGGGGTGAGCGAGGGAGGCCATAAGTCTGATGGTGCAAGCCACCTTACAACATGTCACATCCGGTCGGGACGTCAGCGTCCCCCACTCCTCCGATTTAGGACTCGTGCACTGCTGCCGTCAGATGTGCCACTCCCCAGGGGGTGGGGAAAGGGTCAGGAATGTCAGTCTGAGATTGGCGCAGTTGAAGGCACACCTTCACTGGGGGTGACAACCATTGGACGGTCTGGTGTAGTCCACCCACGCGTACATGTGGGCCCTCCATCATCCATGTCTCCTGCGGCTAAGTGATGTCATGGGCAATGACGTAAGTGAGGAGAGCTGTCTGCCCCACGCACAGATGGCGCATCAGCTCAACAGACCCAGCACTGAGGGCAGCAGGGGTCACATGTGCAGGGGCAGCTGTGCCTGGTGTGAAGGACACCCTATCCTTCATCCCTGTGCCGACACGTGTTGCACCAGTGGAAGTGGATGGGAGGGCGGTCATTGGCCTCCGCGTGGCTGAAGAAGACCCAGAGTCCACGTCCCCTGTGTCATACAACATGGATGCATCACCTCAGTCCTCAGATAACGCCGAAATTGCCCACTGGGCCTGTGATTCATCCAGCACACGTCTAGCCCCTCCGAGGCGCAGGTCACAACTGTCGCTGTGCAGCTGCTACATCCGAAGCCACCCCACTGTTGAGCGTCCCCTGTCCCTCAGCACCCAGGGGAGATGCCACATGAGAGAGAGCGAGGTGGTCCCACTAATCTGGCATCAATGACACAGACATGTGCAAGGGAAGCAGCACAGAACATACCCAAATCCACATGTTGCACGATACCTGTGCAATAGTATACAGCCACCACAATCAACACCCAATGGCTGGCGTACAGGAAAGGAATCTGCTAATTAGTGCCACGAATGTAGTGCACATCGCACTACACACGGCCTGTGTCACCCTGCGACCATAGCCCCAACTCGCGTTGTGCACAACCACTATCCTGATGGTGGCAAGGATGACCACTATGTAATTAGGCCAAACACATACCTGCATGGAGCAGAATGGGAAACTACTCACACAGGCTGCAACCTGACAGCCCACAATGGCCATGAGCCCATGCCATCCACCTGTCGTTCACACGAGCACAACTATTGTTGCACGGTGTGCCGGATGTGCAAGTACCAGAGACAAGAGGTGAGGCATCGCACACATATGTCTGACCGAAATCAGAGTAGGCACAGTGCCCCTAACATACATGTGAATAGCCACTCCAGCCTACTACAGGTTGTACCTGAGGGCTACGACTCCGAGTGCATTGGGAATGCAGAGTGCCCTAATTGCATCTTAAGCCTCAGGACTAGCATATGCATGTCAGATGCACACAGCACAGACTACAGTTACTACACACTGCATCACAAAACAAACATCACATTACCCAGATCATGGGTAGGCTGTGGACACATGCTGCCTCTCACAGCAAAAGACACCATCCCACAAGACTGTAAACTTGCTTGCTGCTGATGCCCCAACAAACGTGCATCCGGCACAGGCCGTGTGACTGTCAAGATGCAGCAAAAACATATGAGCCTTCCCACAAAAGTACTCTTTCAAAACCCATTTTTGCGTTTCGACGCAATAATAATCTTAGGAATGCCCTGGTTAAATCAAGGGTACCGCAGAATGACAGCTTTATCCAGAAATCCATTCTGGGTACCAACCCTGTCATGGGTACTCACAAATGTGGGAACTGCCATGCTTGTGAGTTTGCCATTGTTTCGCATGAGCTTAAATGGGGTAAGAAGAATTTTGTATTTAGGGATATGACCAATTGTAGAACAAGCAATGTGGTATACCTTATTCTGTGCCCCTGTCATAAAGGATATGTAGGCGAGACAGGCAGGGAGTTCAGAATTAGGTTTAGTGAACACAAGTCAGCGATCCAAAACAAACGACTAAGTGCCCCTATGGTCACTCATTGGTTGGAGTTTGGACATTCTGTGAAAGATTTAAGGTGGACCATTTTGGAACGTATACTTCCCCTAAAGACAGTAATACAGATGCTCTGAGACGGAAGAGGGAGGTTTTCTGGATTTATACACTAGCGACATTTGATAAAGGATTGAATGAGTCCCTTCCATGGGAGAATGCCATTATCTGAATTCTGGTACACTTTTTGTAACTTATATTCTTGTCTTGTTCTCTAGCTGTTATTTTATCTTTATCTATCTTATCTATGGCCTCTATTATGTGGCCTTGGCTTTATCTAGTGGGGATTGATTTCATCAGTTTTCATTATTTATTGGACGATTCTATCTTATTCATGTTATTTTTTCTGCATTTATCCTTTTGCAGCTTAGTACTAGCTGTTTTTCTTTTATCGTATTCTATTTGTTTTATTATATCACACCAGCAGAGACTTTTTCTATTACTTTGATTTATGGGTTAAAAAATTTTTTGTATTCCATCGAGCAGTTCCCATTTATTTCGGTCTTTTCTATCATGGCCGCCACTTATTTGGACCGCATGTGTCCTTCCTCTATGTCTAGGACGTAGAGAGGTAGCCTGGAAATTAATGGGAAGGCGTTCATCTGTAGTCCTTTATCGGTTTTGGGTTCTTATCCCGTCCGCACAGGTGGCCACTGGAAGAATCTTCCCCCTTTATAAGACGCAGGCCCTTTCCATTTTCGTTTGAGGCCGCATTTGCAAGCTGGGACTCCCGTGGTGTAGGATTGAGGACGCCAGACCTATGGTGAGTAGTATTTCTGGTCGCCTCTATACTAACTTTTCTTACTATTTTGCGTAGCTTTCATTCTCTAATGCTCATAAGCTGACTCTTTGTGGCTTCTTCATGATATTTTTAGATCGTGCTCGTGGAGGTAGTTTCCTTGGCGGTACCGGGCCCTTTTTACTAAGTGCGGGACGCGGTAACTCTGGGATCTAGAGTTTTGCTCATTAGGATTGTAAGTGACTTTTTCCCTTTTCTTTTTGTCACTGTTTCGTACTGTTTATTTCTTGGTCAGTCTGTTCATTAAAATTTTTTTATTTTTTTCGTTATATCATGCTCTTGTTTAGGTCGTTATGCTCATTGTGGCGCTTCAATTCTGAACTATCCATGCTGCATCTTTTAAGTAAACTCTCTGCACTACTGCCCATAGGATTTCTATATTCTCTATCTATGTGAGTATTGCTTTTAAGTTCGGCATAGTTTATTTAAAAGACGCTGAGTTGGGGTGTCTATTATAGTGTAGTTTAGCGATTTTAGTTATTCTGCTCTGTGTTTACTGTATGATGAGCTTGCCATATCGTGTTTGGCATCTCACGTCCTAGAGGGTACATCCTGAGTGTGTCGGTTTACCATGCTGCCCGCCTGTGTTTGCATTAGGTTGCTAGAGTGAAGCTCTCTAATAGATATATTACCCTTGATGGCGAGCAAACTATGAGTTAGCTAGCTACCAGTTTGGTTTCATACTGTTTCATTATATGCACTCCAGGCTTGGTATATTTGTTGTGCTATATGGAAGACTGCTGTATGTTCAGCTGTTTTTGAATCGTCAGTATTCACTTCGAAATCAGTGATACCCTATTGAGTATTTACATGTAGAAGTGTTGGACTTTATAATTTGTTCTTTTGATTCCTTCAGTGTATGAATTCTGACCGGAGGAGGCGTGTACTACTCGTGTTTATCTAATCTGTGTGTGTATTTGGATTCCACTCGGAGTACGTGGACTCCCCTTTTATTCTTCTCTTGTTTATATTTAGTTTTGACTTTTTGTGGTTTATAAGGGATGTATTAAACTATTTTCTTTCTTTTTGTTCTATTCAGTGTTATTCTGGTATGTGGGTTCTGTTGTCACTTTACTTTGCTCGACTATTGTCACAACATATTTTCTTGGTGGTAGTAAATACTATTCATCACAGTTCTATTCTGTATTTGCACTATTCGGAATGGTTTTATTGCTCCTTTTTAATGACAAATTATTATTATGAGAAATATTCATTGTATGTTTTCTTCCCACAGACCAATATTTTATTGTGATTTGAAGCCCGTTAGTTGCCCCTACAAATGTTTACAGCCAATATGATGGGAATATGTATTTACAGTCAAGATGATGGTCATCTTTAAAATGATCTAACAAAGTGCGCCCTGAAGAAGGAGTTTGTTATATACATGGGATCTCCGAAACGCGCGTCGGCGCTTCTTTTTTGTTTATTTGTGTTGTATGTATTGTATTTTGTCAATATCTGTTTTGTAAGGCTTTTTGCTAGTTATTGTTGGTTTTGTTGTATGTGGTGGTTGGGGTGGTTTCATGTATATTTACTCATAGGTACCCCATTACATTATGATGCTGGGCTTCTGACTTGTTTTTATTGAATGTTTTTGTATCTCATATGTAAATGGAAGGAAAAAAAGAAAAAATACATATGATATCATGAAGCAAATATATTTTGATAAATAAATGATTTAAAACAAACTTTTTTCTACTAATATAATTTTTGGTCTGTGGGTTTTCTTAAACTATGGACTTATGGCCAATGTTAGATGTATATGTGTGAGGGAAGGCTCATATGTTTTTGCAGTAACTATTTCCCTGGTTCCTTCCTCACCTATTGAATTTTTTCAGGGTCCCTTTCTTGTTTATTACTGTCAAGATGCAGACCATTACTGGTGAAATGCAGCGCCGTGCTAACCTGACAATACGAGGGGGCATCCCCCGATCCGTCAACGCCACGTAGTGGCCCATCCGGCAGATGCCGTCACACCCTTTGTGGAATTGGCTGCACTGGCGGTCACACACACACAAAGGCATCAACTTGGTAGCAATGGCTCCTCACAAGTCCTTGGGCTGGAGGAATTCCAACTGCAGGGATGGTGCACAGGAGGCTTGGAATGTCACTAATGCACTTCTCAACATCACCCACATCCGCCAATCACAGTGGCATGCTGCTGACCCATCCCAAATACTCAGAGACGTGCAACAGAGCCAGGAAGTAATCGGACATGGCCTAACAGCATGTGTACACCACAACGTGAATGCATGCTGCTGGGAGTGTGTACACAGAACCTGTCCAGCCCATTCACATGCAGGTTGACAGCACATCGAGCAATGTGTAGCCTGTCCACATCTACTGTCCATTGTCAGGTGGACCTACACAAAGATCACAAGGCAACACATCTGTGTGGGTGTACCCACTGTGTCCAACACTGCGCAACCATCAACATACTCGCCCTGTGCATGGCCCACCCCGCAATGGAGGTCACATTCTGTGCCACTATCTCTCACACACATCCCTATCACGAGGCATGGTGTGTCCAATCGACAGTGCTGAGTTAGCGCTTTTCCGGAGGGTCCTGAACAGAAGACACATGTAACCCACTGGGCAGTCTGTGTAATCCTTCTCTGAGGTGACGTGGTGAGCCTTTGCTCGATGTCCCTGAATGCCTGACCCACAGCGGATCGAGTTGCTTCAAAATCCGCGATCCGTGTGAGCTCTGCGGTACAGAGACGCTGCCTCTTGCCGGGGAGCCCCATCTCCGCCGTAGCCGCGGACAGCGGCCGTCCTACAACTCGAGTCCGGGGGTGCGGTGGACACATAGGCCGAGATTCGGAGGCGGAGACGAGAAAGCCCTGCGAAGCCCAGCCAGCAGCTGCTGCTGGATATGTGAGCGACGAGAGGTGCCCTATGAACAGTACTACTGATATCGGATCCACTCGATACCGGCGGACGAGTGCTACTGGAAAATACGGTGAGCTCGGCGCGAACGCAGCGGCCTGCCGCCGCCATCTTAGATGCTCTACGGCCAGAGAGGAGGTGAGGGAAGACATACGCCGCGTGGACATATCGGCGCCCTTAGCGATTCCTACCTACTGCTGGGCCCCGCAAGGTGCTGGGTGAGGTCGGGGTGCCTGAAGTGACAGCCGCGATTACGGTGCCGCCTTGTTCCCCTTGGCGCTGAGAATAGGCCATCACGGAGGGGGAAATCCTGCATTGTTGAGGCCGGTGTGGAGCCGGGGAGGCCGTGCCCCCGGCGGGCCGCTGAGCGCTCTGGTCGACTTCCCTGCCCACGATACCTATAAAGGCGAATTTGCGGGGTGGAGGAGCCGTGGCCCGAGAGAGACTGCTACGTGATCGCCCTGGCACCCGCGCCGACTACTGCGCGCCGGACGGACCTGGTGAGGGCGCGGGGGATCTGACCTACCGATCTTGGGGTGCTCTGGCGACGCAGTCCCGGGAGGCACTGCGACACTTGCCTGAACTCCTGGCTGGCTGAGTGGGGCCCCGAAGCTGACCTGCCCACCACTACTTGCGGTGAGTTTGTTCCCCTGAGATCCTGCTCCTGTTGTTGGCCGCGGTTAAAGAGGATTGAGCTGGCCTGTCTCCGGGATTGCACCTGGTGGTCTCGGGTGGCGTGGATCGATTTGACGGTGTAGATACTTGCGGATGTCCAGCGCTTTGGGCGGATTGGGGGCCATCTGCGCTGAGACAGGCTGAAAACGTGCGCCTTGTGCTGAATTACCCACGAGAAGCGGGCTGACGACCGCGGAACCTTGAGAATCGATTGCGGCTGTGAAATCCTGTCTGCTCGAGCGCTCTCTACCCGGATACTCAAACATGGGCAAACAAGATGCCAAACAACCAAAGATCACGTTCGATAAGCGCTCCACGCGCCACGCTGATCCACCCTCGGATACACCAATGGAGGAGCACCTAGAGACACACCCTGATGACCAAGGAGAGGATCTGCGTACCCTCATGTTGGAGATGCGATCTAGCCTGAGGAATATCGACTCCAAATTGGACACCCTAACCACGCAGCTGGACTCAGTCAAAGCTCAGGTCACTGTTCACGAAAATCGATTAGATGTACTGGAAAATCAACACACCGAATTTCACGAATTCCAAGTGGCAACTAAGGAGCGGCTGTTGCATATGGACAAACTTCTAGTGGTCATCCGCGCCAAAAATGACGATTTGGAGGCGCGGTCACGGAGAAACAACCTACGCATTACTGGTGTTCCGGAGACCACCGCTATCACCAAAATGGAGACCTATGTAGCGGATCTCCTGCATGCGCTGTTCGACCCCCATCTGTCTCCTGTGTTCATAGTGGAAAGGGCACACAGATCATTTGGCCAGAAACCTCCAGTGGGAGCGCCGCCAAGACCGATTTTGGCTAAATTGTTGAACTATCAAGACCAGGACAATGTTTTGAGAATGGCGAGGGAAAAAGGCCAGCTATCCTATCAGGGTAATAACATTTCACTTTATCCAGATTTCACTCCAACTGTGCAAGCGGCGAGACGCGAATTCCTCCCGGCCAAGCGCAATCTTTTACAGGCACAAATTCCATACTCCTTGCTGTATCCTGCTAAGTTGAAGGTTTCATATGATGGTACAGCGCATTATTTCACTGATGCCAAATCTGCCCTGAAATTCGCAAAACACGTCGGGGGGAGGAAGGGCAAAGATTCGCGAGAAGCTGCTGCGTCGACATCTGGCCAACTCAGCGATAATGACTGATTTTTGACATCGCCCTCCGCAGGTCTAAGTGCCTCATTCAATGAGTCTCCAAAATATGTGGTATCTTCTAGATATATGACTGTGGGTCTTTGCAACTCTATTTGTTTCAGATAGTTGATTAACCTGAAGATGTCGAGGTGGGCTTGCAGCGTACACTGAAGTAATCCCAGCCACCCTGTTAACACGGGGTTGATTGCTGAAGCCACTACGCCCCCATGGGGAGTTTCCCTCTTATTTTACGAAGTTTATGTTGTTTTAGTTTATTAGGGGGGGTTATGCTGCAACCTGATTGGGGGGTTGGAGTGGGTGGTGGGTGGGTAGCGGGTATTGTTTCTTCGGTTGGAGTCAGTACAAATACTGGATATTGGTCAGGGTACACACCTTGTGTTTTGCCCATTGCACACACTGCGCCCCTAGTCCACGTAGTAAGAATCCATATAGACAAGACCACGCACAGCCACTGAATTTGCTAACGTGGAACATCCAAGGGTTAAATGACAGCCGTAAGTCCAGACTGGTACATGCTTATTTAGCTAGACACAACATCGACGTCTGTCTGCTACAGGAGACGCATTTAAACGCTACACCGTCTCAGAGACTGCGGCATCGCAGATGGGGACACGCATATTTCTCCATATATTCTAATTACGCTAGAGGTGTGGCTGTGCTGGTTCGGCGGGGGATAGACTGGCGCGAGCGAGAAGTACACAGAGATCCCGAGGGGAGGTTTGTCATTATATGTGGTCTGCTGGGGGGGGTATCCCTGGTAGTTGCAGCAATTTACGGTCCGAACATAGACTCCCCCGAATTCTTTCAGGACATATGGTCCAGAATCAAGGCGACTGGCTATGACACTGTGTTATGGGGTGGAGATTTTAATGCTATATTGGATGATGCCATGGACAGGAGGGGAGTCGCTCGCTCCTTACACCCGGCAGCTAGTGCCGCTTTGCATTCCATAATTACAGATGGGGACTTAGTGGACATATGGCGTAATAGAAATCCATTGGTGACGGAGGGAACATGTATATCTGACCATCACAATGCGTGGTCCCGCTTGGACTTTTGGTTAGTCTCCAGAGACGTTGCGGCTTGGACCACTGATATCTCGCACTTACCGCGCACCCTGTCGGATCACGCCCCATGCTTGCTGAGATTGCTGCTCCCGGGATCACGCCCCCGTGTATTCACATGGCGTCTCCCACCGCACTCCATGCTAGATGAGGCCTTTAAGGAGGAGATAAGGGGGGACATCACTGACTATTTTGTTAATAACCTAGGCTCTGTGGATACAGAAGCATCACTTTGGGAGGCTTTCAAGGTGGTGATCAGAGGACAAAGCATAGCGAGACAGGCGGGGGTGCTAAAGGCCATTCGGAACACACTTGCCTCCCTGGAAACCCGGATCAAAGTATTAGAAGGCACATTTTACTCCACCAATGACCCCCTCACTGCACAAACCCTGAAATCTCTATTATTAGACTACGCTGAAGAGGCGCAGCGCGAAACGAAATTTCTAGGTAAATATGCAGAAGCTCGGAGATATGGGGAGGGGGACAGGCCGGGGCGCACATTAGTGGGCATGCTTCGACCATCTAAATCGGCGGCATTTATCCATGAGATCCGAACTCCGCGGGGCGATATGGTTAGGGGCCACGTGGAGATGTCTGAAGAATTCTCCGCATTTTATTCCAGGCTGTACACGACTACTCAGGGGACATGTGAGGGGGAGCTGCAGTCATTCCTCGACTCCTTGGCACTGGTCTGGTTCAACAACTCCCATAGAGAATATATGGACCTCCCATTTACAGTGGAAGATGTGGCTCGGGTTATAAAGGGTTTGCCCTTAGGGAAAGCTCCGGGCCCAGATGGCCTAACTACATCATTTTATAAAACTTATGTTGAGGAACTGGCACCTAGGTTGCTAGCGATGTATGAGGAGGCGCTGGAGATAGGCGTGCTACCACAGTCCATGAGAGAGGCGATGATTCTGACACTTTTAAAGCCTGGGAAACCAGGGGAGGAGCTGGACTCTTATCGCCCACTCTCTATGATCAATGTAGATGTTAAAATCCTAGCGAAACTAATCGCCAATAGATTACAGCCACTCCTACCAATAATAGCGCTACCAGATCAGTCGGGATTCATCCCGGGGAGATCGACTTCTCATAATTTACGGACTATATTTTCGGTATTGCACTACTTGCACCCAGACGAAAAGGCCGCGGTGGTATTTTTAGACGCCACCAAGGCGTTTGATACGCTTGAATGGTCTTTTCTCTTCTCTATTTTAAAACGCATGGGATTCAGTCCACTTTTCATGAACCGCATCCGGTTGCTGTACACTTTACCCACAGCACGGGTCCGAGTGAACGATGTGCTTTCAAGCCCCTTCCGCATATCCCGCGGCACTAGACAGGGGTGTCCCTTGTCCCCATTGCTTTTTGCGATTGCAATGGAACCCCTGGCCGCCCGCATTCGACAACACCATACTGCACGAGGTATCGGATTCAGTTCTCGTAGCTTGCTTATCTCCTTATATGCGGACGACGTCACGCTATACGTTGTAAACCCCGCTGAGAACTTGGATCCGATATTGAGGGAATTCATACGATTTGGCGGACTCTCGGGTGTCTTTGTCAATTGGGCCAAATCTGTGATATTTCCGCTAACGGATGGCACCCCCCCGGTGACGTCGGAGTTCCCATTGCGCTGGGAAGCTGCCGAGGTTAAATATTTAGGGGTCTGGATCAGCCGCGATAGGCAGGAGGTGTGGCGCCTAAATTATGGCCGAACTATTATGTGGTTGGAAGAAAAGGTAAAAGTGTGGGCTCAATTGCCACTGTCGCTAGCTGGCAGGATTGCCCTAGCTAAAATGATTATTTTGCCAAAATTCCTATATTTATTTGTTAATGTACCACTCCCACTCACTAAACAATTTTTTAATACATTTCAGACATTGCTGACCACGCTGGCATGGGCCGGTAAACAGGTTCGTGCCTCCTGGGATTTGCTGACTCTCCCGCTGAGACAAGGTGGTTTGGGAGCTCCTGACATGCGGCTATACGCGCTGTGCGCGTAAGCACAATTTCTGCAATATTGGGTCCACCCGACCCCATTTCAACCGCATGTGGCGGTCGAGACAGATGTGATGGCCCCCATCCCGCTCAAAGTGGCGCTATACCAAAAGGCACGCCGCCCTAGAGGGGACATAGACTCTGCTGGGACTCTATGCTGGGCATGGGATGAACTGCGCAAAAGAGCGGGGATCCCGTTGCTATATGCACCTTCTATCCCCTTATCTCACAACCCGATGATGCCTTACTTACAAGACAGCATGAGCAAGACTCTAGCTCAGAAAATGGCCCTTCAGACGTTCGAGGACCTATACCCAGGTGATGAGTTTAGACCTCCCCCTGAGGCTCCCGAGGGGAAGGCGGTACCGTTTCCGAGATGTTTCTATATCACAAAATACGCACGGCGTGCCGAGCCCTCTGGGAGGAATTCCCGAAGCCGCCGCCGACCCTGCCCGCGTTAGATAACTTGCTGAAATTCCCATCTCCCCGTAAACTCATTACGCGCCTCTATACCCGCATGCAAGATACGGCCCCGATAGTAACGCCCACGTCGCTTAGCCACTGGAATGCTGAGTTGGAGACACCTCTGACCGAGGCCCAGTGGACCTATTGCTGTGGTCAACTTTCAGAACTTTCTCCGAATTATAAGTTGAGATTGATTCACTTCAAATACCTGCATAGGTACTACCGAACTCCAGTGAGCCTCCACCGAATGGGTATCCGAGATGATGATAAATGCTGGCGATGTGGTTCTGCCTCAGCTACATTCCTTCACATTGCGTGGCACTGTCCCAAGATAGCTATCTTTTGGGAGCAGATTTTTAAATCAGTACATAGCATCTTGGGGGTGTCGCTGGCCCATTCTCCCACACTTGGCTTATTGGGATATGTAAAAGACACACCACCCAAGCTGCGTAAATTACACGCTCTTCTCCTCTTGTTTGCTAAAAGACAGGTTGCAGTCCACTGGGGTAGACGCCGAGTGCCTACACTCGCAGATTGGGTTAGAGACCTTACATATGGCCACGCACAATTAAGCACATTCTGGGAATTGATGCCACCCTCCTCTAGACCCCGCAACATATGGGAACCATTTTTAGCCTGGAGCGCCGATTTGCGAACATCGACTGGGGAGGTGGCTGCGGGAGCTGCGCAAACTGCACCTTAAACCTGATAGTTTCACACCACATACCTCACTCGAATGCTTAGAACGCATGTATTGGCATATGGGACCAGTAGCCCACTGTGTACCTGTAGAAACAGCCATCTTGATACCGATAAGTGCACAATACTGACCCTTGTGTTAACATTTGCTGAATTGTACGTATTACTCCTTTGATGTATTTTCTTCCCCTGATTTGTCATATTGTCTGGAACTCGTGGAGGGGGGCTACGGTGTAAACTGTTATTGGATTTGTATACTGCAATGCCTATGGCTATATGGGATAACTTCTTGATCAATATTGAACTGACTCGTTTGAATGTTATGGAATGTTTGTTTTAAAATGTCAATAAACAAACAATAAAAAAAAAAGGTGGACAGGTGGCAGCAGCAGGTGTTGTTGAGGGATGCCAGGCTGCAGTCCCTGGTAGCTGTGGTAATGCCGGTCTCACTCCCACAGTCATATAGCCCCCCTGGGGCAGTTTCAGTGGGTCCGAGCCGCTGCAATTGGTGTACCGTGTCTGCGTGCTTAAATTGCAGACGATGACCTTCTTCCAGCTGGCCCGTGACGCTTACCTCCATTGCGGGACACGCAGGGTGCAACCGCGAGGGCCATTGGAGTTGGACGTAAGGGCCTGGCCCATGGCGGGTACAGTCCACTGATGCCATGTGCACTACACAGTATGATGTGCGCAATGCATCTGCAGGTGTGGCCATGACTTGTGTGTGGGAGCAGGTCCACACTGGATAGGGCCACAACATGCTGTGCGCAGGGACGGCCAGTGCTCAGCCTCCACATGTCTGTTGGCACATCATCATGTACACATTGGCATGGGAGCATAGGACATGCATATGCACACACATGCCTTCTTTCACTATGTACATCTCCCACTTGGCACGTGCTACGTTACGTGTCACTTGTGATGTGTATTTGCAATCACACAGCTGTGTTGTCATGGAGCTGTCAATGTGTACACCTGTCAATGTGTTTTGGAGGTGTGATCCGTACAGTGCTGTACATAGGGTGAAGTAGGGACATCAATGACTGTCTCATATCCCCTCGTGCAACAGGACCCACTTGTTTTTGCCGCTCAGCCTGTGTCCATAGCGTTGTTGGTGTGTGCCATACTCACCCAGCCACGGAAGCTGTGTCAGGCACAGCAGCTAGTTATATTGCCGTGGTGTTGCCGCTTCCCAAATATGCAGTCTGATATCATCGTCATGCCTTACAAGTTATTAAGGCCTAAATCCCCATGTGCATGCTCATAGCAATGGTTTGTGTCACTGCTCATTGCTATTGGTAAGGGGACCTGTGTAAGTGTATTGTGGCTGTGCTGTCCCTACTTGTCAGCTGTTATGTGATTCAATTGCTTGGTCAGTCATTTATGTTTTGCGTTTGTGAAAATGCCATGTGGCATGTTGCTTTGACATGTGTCCACTTCCATCTTTCCTAGGAGGAGACCAAACATACATCGCCCCTACCAATTGCTGGCAGACATGGAGGACGTGGAGGTAATCCGGAAATTCCGTCTGGACCGACCCACCCTGCATCGCCTATGTGCCTTGTTGGAACCCCACCTCCGTCCTCGCAGGGTGTATCCAACTGCATTTACCCCCACGGCTAAGGTGATGGCTGCACTGCATTTCTTCGCCACTGGGTCATTCCAACACACAGTGGGCAGTGGAGGTGGGATGTCCCAGCCCATGTTCAGCATGGTGCTACGGGATGTACTGTCAGCTATGATGCTGTACAGGAACCGGTACATCCGATTCCCCAGGGCTCGTGATTTGGCGGCAGTGAAGGGTGCTTTCTATGCCCTTGGACGGATCCCCCACGTTGTTGGTGCAATTGATTGCACCCATGTTGGCCTTGTAGCACCACAGGCCATGGAGCACATATATAGGAATCGGAAGCACTTCCACTCCCTGAATGTGCAAGTGGTGTGCCTTGCGGACATGGTCATTACACACGTGTGTGCGAAGTTTCCAAGATCGGCCCATGACTCGCACATCATGCGCAACAGCATCCTACCACGTCTGATGACCAATCTGCAACCGGACCGTGCTTGGATTGTTGGTGAGTATGTGTACTCGTGTAGCGTGCCTGGTGTGCGATGCTGTCTTGTGTACAGTTGGAATTGCAACGAATCTCTGTATTCCTCACACCCAGGTGACTCTGCTTATCCGAATGGGCCTTGGCTGCTCAGCCCATTACGTCATCCTCGGACACCAGCTGATGTCCGCTACAATGAGGCACATGGCAGGGCCAGACGTGTGGTGGAGCGGACTTTTGGCCTCCTGAAGTCCAGATTCAGATGCCTGGACCGCACCGGGGGTGCACTGGCGTACTCCCCACAGAAGGTGTGCCAGATAGTTGTGGCATGCTGCATGCTGCACAATCTGGCTATTCGCAAGCAGAACCCCCTAATAGTGGATGACGGTGATCAGCCCGGGCCCCGCCTGCAGACCAGGACGGGTCCAGTGACGAGGACAGTGGAGAGGAGGAAGCTGTGAATGTGCGTCAGCAGCTCATCGCCCGCTACTTCACTTGACGGTGAGTGACCATGTACGACGGCTGATGTAGCTGTAGTTGTGCAGGTGTATGTGTGCATTGTGACGGAGGCCTTTTGTTCACTGAGTGCTGTGTGGCAATGGTCCATGTCCAGGGTAGTATGCCACTGACAGTGGCTGTGGCATTGTGCCCCGTTGCTCTGTGAGATGTGTGTACATTGCTTGTAGTTGGTGACAAGTACTGTGTGATGGTTGTGTGACACACTAATTGAATGGACTCTTGTTCTGGTTTTCACCCCTAGGTCCCTACAACATCTCCTGGCCTATCTACATGCC
The DNA here is from genome assembly GCA_963921515.1 of Calotriton arnoldi. Classification (NCBI taxonomy): domain Eukaryota; kingdom Metazoa; phylum Chordata; class Amphibia; order Caudata; family Salamandridae; genus Calotriton; species Calotriton arnoldi. Next base: position 118,633 of record CAWUFW010011605.1, on the reverse strand, counting down.
ACACAGCAGAGGCATTCCTGCTCATGTTGTCGGTTGCACATCGTTGATTAAACCCAGGGCACATGAAGCAGATTGTGATCAAGGTGTATTTATTTACAGCGGTGACATGTGATTGTGTGCAAGGTGATGACAGAAGTGGTGCATGCTGTGACAATGAGTTGACGGACATGGCTGCGTGATGGTCAAGGTGTACCCATGAAGTTCTATGTCCACAGTCCAACAGACACATGCCATTCACATGGCAGTGTGGGGTAGGATCGTAGTCCAAGTCAGTGCAGTAGGTGGTCAGGGTGGCTGGCTGGCTCACTGGCGTTTGGAGCATGCGTAGTCGTCTCTGGACACCTGTTTCCTCTTCGGACGGCCCCTTCCACGTTTGGTAGGGGGGGGGTGTGTTGGTGGGCTGCTGGTGGTGGCTGAGGACTGCTCACTCGCTGTGGACGCAGGGGAACTAGATGTTGCATGACCCTGCGCCACAGCACGTGGTGGCGGCGGTGGTGTGGCTGGCCTTGCTTGGGCCCTCACCACTACCACCAGCTGGCCCATGAGGTCCACAAGTTGGTCCATACGGGTCACGAATTGGCCCATATGGGCATCCATGGACCTCAACACCCCAAGGACCTCCCGCGTGTCGGCAGCCGACCTGGCCCATTGTCCTTGGGCCTCTTCATAGGCCCCAAGGACTGTGGAGATTTGCGGCAGGGCTTGGCTCCCAGGCTCAGATGGCATTGGCCTGACCCTGCTCCTCCCACCAGTACTGCTGCCACCGACCTGCCCACTCGCCACATTGGTCACCACGGTCCTCTGTCTGGCTCCCAGGGTCGAGCCCGACGGGCGTGCCACCCCTTGCGCAGGTGCTGTGGCCAGGGATGCCGTGGTGGTGGTGGTGGTGGTGGTGGTTGTTGCGGCGGTGGTGGTGGCCGCAACGACCGTGGCAGCAGGGGTCTGTGACTGGTCAGCAGCCCTGGGTGATGTGTTGGTGGGTAGGAGGGGCCCTGGGGAGCGGTTGGGCCCTGCCACTCCAGATGGGCCTGCTCGGTGGTCCTCGTCCGAAGAGGTGTCCAGGTCTTCTACATCCGTGAGTCTGGGTCGGGGGCTTGCGGACTGGCTGTGCTGGCTGCTGTCTCCCTCTCCAGCATCCAGCTGTTCGGCACCTGTGGGGAGAATGAGATAGGTTATTGTGTTGCACCTTGCAAAGTTTGTATTGGTTGTCTGACATTCACAGTTCGTGCACTGTCGTGCACAGGTTTCCCAGTGGCGTGTGTGTGGATGTACGATGTGTGTATGCGTGGGCAAGGCAATGGAACTGTGTGTTGTGTTCATGTGGCATGGGACGGATTAGCAATGACAATCAGTGTGTGTTGCTGTACTCCTACATTTTGTGGCTTGGGTGTATGCGGGCTCCAGACCCATCGACGCTTTTGAGGTGAAATATGGTTTTGGGGTTCAAATGGAACGCTTAGAAACGCAGATGGCAAAAGGGGTACAGCCCCTCAACGCTTTTGAGGTGAAATATGGTTTTGGGGTTCAAATGGAACGCTTAGAAATGCAGATGGCAAAAGGGGGTACAGCCCCCTCAACGCTTTTGAGGTGAAATATGGTTTTGGGGTACATACTGTGACATATGGGTGCAGAACGGGACATGTGTTTTGGCAACATGACAGTGCAGAGACAAAGGTGTGTGTATGTCTGACATCCCCAGCATATCTGCTCACTGTTATCATTTATGGACATTACACTGCAAGCATTGTAGTGAGTGAGTGATGGTTGTGTGCCACACGACGTATTGCAGATGGACCAATTCCTTGGTGTGCGTGCTACCCTCGGCAATGTGCAGCAATGCAGTGCTCTTGGGGTGTTGACTATATTATGTATGTTGTAAATCAGTGTGATGTGCGCTTCAGTCACTGCAGACACATTATTTGTGATGGGCAGGTATCTTTGCAGAACTACTGTATGAGGGCCAGCTGTTCCGATGACATACCTTTCATGACACTGGGGCTGACAGATGAGATGGACGGTATGTTGGATGTGCATTGTGTGGCTGTGTGTTTCATGGTTCCAGTGGTGTTTATGTGCATTACTGGGGTTCCACACTGTTAGTTCTAGACAGGTTAGACTTACATGGGCGATGTTGTATGTTGTGTGGGGAACAGGCAGTAACGACTACATGGACAGGATTTCGATGGTGTTGCTGATGTGTGTGATGAGTGGCACAGTGCCCGCCGTGTGGGTCAGTACTCCAGTGGGACTTGTGCATGCAGACGTGGCTCCATGGGTGTTGCTGTATTTGTGATGGCTCATGTGGGCTATGACTCTGTAATACATGTCCGTGTGCACATTGGTCACATGATTATGACAGGGAGCAGTGCTGCGTGTTCCTCTGCTACGTGACATGTCCCAAATGTTAGTCGTAATACTGTCCTCATGCCTAGAGACACCCCGCCCTGTACAGTACTCTACCTACTTGTTGGTTTGGAGGGCGCAATGCAATGGATGCCATATGGTACTGGGAGGGAGGGGTGCTCCACCTTGCTGCGCTGTAGGACTAGGGGCCTGGTGGGTGTTGTACTTCAGCTGTCCCCCTCCGACCCACTGACTTTGTGTTCCGGCTACTTACCTGTTACTTGTCGGTTAGTGCAGCTATGGCTGACACATGGGTGTGGGGTGTGCTCCACCTTGCTGCGCTGTAGGACTAGGGGCCTGGTGGGTGTTGTACTTCAGCTGTCCCCCCTCCGACCCACTGACTTTGTGTTCCGGCTACTTACCTGTTACTTGTGGGTTAGTGGAGCTATGGCTGACACATGAGTGTGGGTGTGGGGAGTGCTCCTTCTGGTGCATCTGGAGTACAAGGGGACCTGGTGGGAGTTGCGGTGCTGGCTGACTGTACACATGCCCCCATGGTTTTGTTAGTTAGTCTGTTGCATGTGTGAGTGATGTCTTGTGTATTGTGTACTGGACATGGGGGTGTTTTTCCCTCGGAGCTGTGACATTGTGGTAGTGCATGTGAGTACATAGCGGTGTGCTGGTATACATTTGTTTGTACTTACCAGCCTCCACTCCCCCTGGTATTCCGGTGAGACTCTCCGGATGTAGGATGCCTCGCACCTTCTCCTCCCACGCCTTGAAGGTCTTGAATAGCGCGGGATTTCCTCTGCCAGTCCTGTCAGCCAGCTGCCGATTCTTGGCCTCCTGCTTTCTGACCACGCTTTTCAGGTCGTGCCACCTCTTAGTGATTTTGGCTCTGTTGCGTGGCACGTTCCCGACTGCATTGACCTGGTCTACGATCCTGCTCCACAACCGGTTTCTGGTGGCTAGTGGTGTCTGTTGGACCTGGTTCCCATAGATTTGTGGGTGCACCTTGATGATCTCGTTGACCATGACCGTCAGCTCAGTGGAAGTGAACTTGGGCATTCTCTGTGCTGCCATGGTGTGTGGTTTGGTGTTTGTGGTGCTGGTGCGGTGTGTGTGTGGTGTGTGATGTGCAGGGGGTTTGTGGGGCCGGTGTTTGGTGGTGGTGGTGGTGGTGGTGGTGATGGGTGCGTGTCTGTGGTGTGCTGCTGTCCTTTCTGTCTCGCTGTGTTCTGTGCTCTCGTCCTCAGTTTGTAGTGTTGCAAGGGATTGTGGTCTGTGAAGGGGCTGCATTTGTATTTACCTATGTGGGTGTGTCATGATGTGCTGTTGTTTTCAGGTGTGTTGTGGCTGGTGTTCTGGGATTTGTAGTTTATTTGTTTGTCCAGGGGGATGTGTTTTCGGGATGTATACTGTGTTTGGGTATTTGGGCGTGGCTTGCTGTGTGGACTTGTTGGCCATGTTGTGTGTGTTTCTTTGGTCCGCGGATGGTTTCTGTGCAGGGACGTGGCCGCCAGGGCTTCCGCCGTGTCCATTTTCATCACTGTTGTTTACGATGGCGGGCGGTGTATTTGTGGATTTGCCGCGCTCATGTCGGGAAGATCCTAATTTCACGGCCGGTGTCTCGGTAGTCAGGGCGGGCGATTTTGTGTTGTCGTGCGGGTTTGCGTCCGTGGCGGACGGATGGACTTCGACTCGGACATAGACGGGCGGTATTTTGTGTGTTTTGTCCGCCGCGGGCGGTGTTCGCTTCGCGACATCCTGATTGCTCGGTCGGTATTCAGACGGTGTAGGCGGGCGGTTTTTTACCGCAATGGTAGATGGCGGATTTTTTTCCGCCCGGTATCGTAATGGACACCTAAACTATTTAAAAATCTTTAAACTTAAATTTCCCACTCCAGTGAGTGCAACAGTAGGGAAAGTGCTGGATAGCGGAGGGGTAAAAATTACTATTCCCACGCCAATGAGTGCAGCAGTAGGGAAAGTGTTGGATAGCGGAGGGGTAAAAATTACTATACCCACTCCAGTGAGTGCAACAGTAGGGAAAGTGTTGGATAGCAGGGGAATAAAATGTACTATTCCCACTCCAGTGAGTGCAAAAGTAGGGAAAGTGTTGGATAGCGGAGGGGTAAAAATTACTATTCCCACTCCAATGAGTGCAACAGTAGGGAAAGTGTTGGATAGCGGAGGGGTGAAAATTACTACTCCCACTCCAGTGAATGCAACAGTAGGGAAAGTGTTGGATAGCGGAGGGATAAAATGTACTATTTTCACTCCAGTGAGTGCAAAAGTAGGGAAAGTGTTGAATAGCGGAGGGGTAAAAATTACTATTCCCACTCCAATGAGTGCAACACTAGGGAAAGTGTTGGATAGCGGAGGGGTCAAAATTACTATTCCCACTCCAGTCAGTGAAACAGTAGGGAAAGTGTTGGATAGCGGAGGGGTAAAAATGTCTATTTCCACTATGATGAGTGCAACAGTAGGGAAAGTGTTGGATAGCGAAGGGGTAAAAATACTATTGCCACTGCAGTGAGTGCAACAGTAGGGAAAGTGTTGGCTAGCGAAGGGGTAAAAATTACTATTCCCACTCCAGTGAGTGCAACAGTAGGGAAAGTGTTGAATAGCGGAGGGATACAATTTACTAGTCCCACTCCAGTGAGTGCAACAGTAGGGAAAATGTTGGATATCGGAGGGATAAAATTTACTATTCCCACTCCAGTCAGTGCATCAATAGGGAAAGTGTTGGATTGCAGAGGGGTAAAATTTACTATACCCACTCCAGTGAGTGCAACAGTAGGGAAAGTGTTGGATAGCAGAGGGATAAAATTTACTATTTCCACTCCAGTGAGTGCAAAAGTAGGGAAAGTGTTGGATAGCGGAGGGGTAAAAATTACTATTCCCACTCCAATGAGTGCAACAGTAGGGAAAGTGTTGGATAGCGGAGGGGTAAAAATTACTATTCCCACTCCAGTCAGTGAAACAGTAGGGAAAGTGTTGGATAGCAGAGGGGTAAAAATGTCTATTTCCACTCTAATGAGTGCAACAGTAGGGAAAGTGTTGGATAGCGGAGGGGTAAAAATTACTATTCCCACTCCAGTGAGTGCAACAGTAGGGAAAGTGTTGGCTAGCGGAGGGATACAATTTACTATTCCCACTCCAGTGAGTGCAACAGTAGGGAAAGTGTTGGATAGCAGAGGGGTAACAATTACTGTTCCCACTCCAGTGAGTGCAACAGTAGGGAAAGTGTTGGATAGCGAAGGGGTAAAAATTACTATTCCCACTCCAGTGAGTGCAACAGTAGGGAAAGTGTTGAATAGCGGAGGGATACAATTTACTAATCCCACTCCAGTGAGTGCAACAGAAGGGAAAGTGTTGGATAGCAGAGGGATAAAATTTACTATTCCCACTCCAGTCAGTGCATCAATAGGGAAAGTGTTGGATTGCAGAGGGGTAAAATGTACTATTCTCACTCCAGCCAGTTTAAAATTAAAAACAAACAAAATATCATCAACAAAATAAAAAAATATATTTTTTAAAGTAAATAAAATAATATAAATATGTTAAACATAAAAATAAAAATATATTTAATATTAAAAATAAAAGCATAATATAATGTTAACTACATATTACAAATCCCTAAAAATATTATATTAAATCAAATTAAAAAATAATTTTGAAACAAATAAATATTTTTATTTAGAAAATATTTATTAACAAAAACATGCATTATTACATAACTTTAGTCTATTTACTTCCTACCCTATAACACCACACAACTCACAACCCACATCGGAAAACAAAATGTATTTGCATAATTAACATCATTAATTATTAATTAAACAAAGATTATTAATTAAAAAACAAATTAAAACATGAAATTGAATTAACTTACCACCCTTTACACCTATAATCCCCACAACCCTAAAATTAAACTGTAAAACAATTAATTACACAATCAAAAAACATATTCAATTAAATAACTAATAGTATTTAACAACTAATTATAAAGTAAGTAAAATTAATTTACTCCCCCTTCACCCCTATAAACCCAAAACAACACACACAATAAATTAAATAATTACACTAATTAATTATCAATTAATTAATTAATATTAATTATCAAGTAATCATTAATTAATTAAAAATAAATTACTTCCCACCCTTAACACCTAAAAACCCCACAACCCGCACCTAAAATTATTTACACAATTACCATAATTAATTGTCAATTAATTAATTAATATTAATTAACAACAAATTAATAATTAATTAAAAATAAATCACTTCCCACCCTTTACCCCTATAAACCCCACAACCCACACCTAAAATTTACCCCAAAAAAATAAAAACACAATTAACATTATAAAATCTAAATTAAGAAAATCTTAATAAATAAATATGTTTATTGATTTATTATTATTAAATTACTTCCCACCCTATTCCCCTATAAGCCCACAACCTGCTACAGAACTAAAAACTCAAAATGCAATTAAAATAAATTAATTACTACTAAAAATGTAACACATATATTAAAAAACATAAACAATAATTATACAAAAAATAAATCACATACATTTAAAATATATACTAAAATACATAACACTAATTAGAAAATCGATATTTTAAACAACTATATTTTTGCAAACGATATTAATAACTTCTATATTTTTGAAATCGATATTTCTTACCTTAAAGTCGATATTCTTGACCACGATATTCTTGCTGTCGATATTTCTGTGTCATGATATTTAAAACTCAATATTTTGACTGAATACCCTCCCGCAGCACAGGTTACCTGCAGGATCATGCTATTGTTTGGGGGACTCCACGTGCGAGATGCCATCACGCCAGGAGGCGCGCTCCTGCACCTGCACCTGCAGCCAGGTGGAGGGGCACACTCAACGCTTAAAGTGCTCCCCGATCTCCTGCAGCGCCCGGAAGAGGTTGGGCTGGGCCACTCCTCTTGGCTTGGCTAGACTACGACCAATGAGTGAGCTTGGGGCTTAGTTACTTATCCACCTGTCCTTTATCAAACAAACATGGGCAAGTGCAAAACAGACAGGGAGCAGGACAGTACTCATGATCTACCTAGGAGTAACACTACTTTGGATGCTTTTCTGGCACGAGCTGTGAATGTTGCCGCAAGGGAGATAGATCTAGTAGAGAGGCGTTTATCTTTAGATATAAAAGTAGGGCAGAATTTACCACTTTTGAGGGGACCCCCATTGCTGAACGTTACCTCTGAGGATCCCAATGCAAGTGCGCTTAATCCACCTAGCTCTGACCCAATAGGAGTAGAGTCCACGTCTGACCCAAGTAGGGTGCCCTCAATGGACATAGGCCAGAATGTGTCTACTAGTTTGAGTGAAGTAGTGGTCAGGAAAAAAAGGAGATTGAAGCACGGGGCTAATGTTGAGCAGGCTAAAAAGCAAAGAAATTCTGCCCTCCCCCATACCCACCCTCATACTCAATCCCACAGTCAAATAGACCAGGGTACAACGGTGGTAGATCAAAACAACGACTGCCACTTCAACAAGTAAAGTTATGGCCACAAACATGGGCTGAGATGAAACTATTATTGAAGTCGAGCGAATGGTGAAGGCTGCAATAGCACCTCTAGTAGATAGGATTAGAGCACTAGAAGGGACCTGCAGAGACTTATCATCAAAATTAGAGACTTTTTTGGCCCCTTCAGCCCCATTATTCAATCTGGTGACCACTGGAGTTGGGACAAGCCATACCGTAATGTCTGATTGCACTGAGCAGAGTTATACATTGTCAGTGGAGTCCTGTGCCTGCGATCTTGCTCCCCCCCTCAAAATTACGCCCATAAGGCATGGAGTACCATCCTCAGCAAGCAGCAGCACAGCTAGAGCAGAGGGTTTGAGGAGGAAGGATCCACCAGGGGCAAAAGGTTTGGGCAGGCCACACTCGCAGGAACAAAAACTACAGCCGATCACAAGGGGTTCCCTGTCCCATCTGACTCTAGCACCCTATTGTTGTCCCTATGTGGCAGTGCACACGGGAGTACCTCCTTAATCTCATGACAGAGAAGAAAAGTATTCGGAACGTAAGAACAAAGTATGCCACTGGCTTGTCCGTAATGCTGACTTTTCTATGCATGAATATGATAACATTTTGCTGGTGCGGAGGATCAGATGGATAGGCCACTCATCCAAAACCACTGAAGGGGACTGTGTGATCGTAAACTGTAGATATCCTAGTATGGCATCGCAGCTCATTCGATCTGGTCGTAGGCATAGTACTGCAAGTTCAGCCATTTGTATGGTCTCTTTAGGCTTTTTTTACAGACCTTTTTTGCCCAGTGGAGGAAGGCCTCAGCAACAACGAGCGAATACTGGGAAAGCTTTTTCTGTTACAACCCACAATAGATTCATGCCTTTATCAGATTTGGATACCAACGACTGACTTCTGTCAGCCCAGGCAACGGGTAGGGCAATGGCAACACGGAGGACACGGATATGGGAGTAAACATCCCCACAGTCATCCCATTGGGTTCTATTGATTCTCACAGCCTGCCAGTAGTGGGATCAACGATTGACCCCTCTGCAGTTAAAGGACATGAATCTCTGGTTCATGATGATACTAGTGCACTGCAAGACTGCACTTTCACTACTGCCCCAGTGGAAAACAGCAAACTTTCATCCTGGAACATTGCAGGCTTGATGAATAAGCTCAGCTGCCCTAACTGGGCCAACTTCGTGGACAAATTTGAAAGTTGTACTTTTCAGGAGACTTGGGCAACTGTTTCTTTATCTCGATCTGGGTTTGTTTGTTTTGACCAACCTGCCCTTTCATGTGGGAGAGGCCGTCCATCAGGAGGCTTGGCGACATGGATTAACACTACTCTTGCACATTCATCTAGAGTGATTGACCTAGGTTCCCCATATGTTTTGTGGGTTCATTTGAAGTTTTTCATGGGGATCTCCTTGTGGTTATATAATGTATTGTAGTAATGCAAACCCCAAGGCTAATTTAGCAGTCATTGATCTGATCAGCGGCCATCTGGCATCTCTCCCACCTGATGCATTTCGAATAGTGATGGGGGATTTTAATTGTTCCTTTGAGCCAATTGATGCTGGGTTCGGTCCCATTAGTGGAGAAGAGGATGAACTATGGGTGATACCTGCCCTCACCCTACCACCAATCAGGAGGTGGTCAGCTGATGTCTTGCAGCTGTATGCTTTTGTTCTTTGAGAGGGTGCAACGGGGGCGAAGCCTATTAGATAAGAGGGGAGGGACACGTTCAATCGGCAAGGGGGCTCGAGCCTAATATATTACATATTACTGGATTTCAGTCTATGGCCCCTCGTTGTTGATATGGAGGTGGTATAGTGGCAAGATAGCGACCACAATGCCTTGGACCTCACTCTCTGTCCATTGGAACCTAATGCCTCCTCTAGTGCTAATAAACCATTTGACAGGATGCTTGTCCCCTCAAGTAATCATCGAATGCCAAGGTAGGGTGTTATCACTTCAACTGGACCTTTCAGAAGCAGATTTATGAGGCTCTTGCCACTGCCTTGGAAGCAGTCCTAATGATGGAGGGGGAATTCCGTGACAGTTGCCGTATGGAATGATATTGATACTATCCACAACACCCTGTTTCACACATTTAAAGATCTTTTTATTGTGGAATCTAGGTCCCTCCTTAGGAAGGCCAAAGTGGCTCCATGGTACTTCAAAGCTTGTAGGGTTGCCTGGAGATCCCTCTCAAATGCCATTAAGAGCAGCCAGAGGGATTTGATCAAGGAAGCAAGGGCTTCTTACAAAGTTACGCTAGCTAGGGCTGCGCTCGAGTATCAGATGGAGGAATGGGAAGTCCTATTGAATGCAGTGAAAGCGAAAGACCATTGATTGTTTTGGCATACTTTGTCCAATAGGACTCCGGATTTAACCACCCAGTTGAATTCTAACATCTCGGCAGCAGCATGCATGAATAACCTTTCAGTGTTGTATGCTGGGGGGGACATTGATGAGGCAAGGATTTACTCTGATAGTACCAAGGGCTCACTGGCAAGACAGTAGAGACTGCCGGCGAGACTGTATGTGAATTTCCCCCTATCACTGTAAGGGAGGTTACTAAAGCAATAGACTGGATAACTCCAGGGAAAGCGCAGGGTTAGATAAGGTGTCTGGGGACCTGTTCAAGGCAAATAAGGTAATTTAGGGCCCTTACTTTGCTATGTATTTCAATTGTATTTTGGAAGGCTTGCCCACTCCTCCCACTTGGGCACGGGCCGAGATTGTACCAATTTACAAGAAAGGTTCACGGTCCCTGCCATCCAATTATCGCCCAATTGGCCCTATTGACAGCTCCCAAAAGCTCTTCAGTCATATATTGTTTGGATAGGCTGTGCGAGTGGGTTGGGGTCATGGGTCTTATCACCCCTCTTCAAGCAGGGTTCAGATAAGGGACCAGTACCATCGACCAAGTATTTTGACTACAACTCATATACTGGAAGTATGTCATTCTGGGAGGTGGTCGGCTCTATGTAGTTTTTGTTGACCTCCGCACTGCCTTCAATCTTGTGCCAAGGGAGGCCTTGTGGAAAATTCTGATTGACCAGGGTGCCCCGAAATATCTTGTTGATGTCATCAGGAGGTTGCATCAGAAGAACTATGAGCAGGTTAGGTACTGCAAACACGGGGAGCTGACAACATCAATACTGGTATAAGATGGGTAAGACAGGGCTGTGTCCTTGCCCCAACCTTGTTTCTATTTATATTAATAATTTGGTAGCTCAGTTAGAGAAGTGCAACAATGATGCCCCGAGCTTAGCGGGCAAGAAGTTCCCGGCCCTCCTATTTGCAGACGACACCCTACTGCTATCCAAATCCCCTATGGGTATTCAAAATCTCTTGGAACAGTTCAGGGTCTTCTGTGAGCAGAGAGGGCTTGGGATAAAGCTTCAAAAGACCATGTATATAGTCTTTAATCCTAGCCACACAACCCACCCAAACCCGTCTTTTAATGGTGTCCACCTTGACACTGTTTGCGCCTTTGAGTATTTGGGTCTCACTCATCTGGAGAATTTTGGTTGGTCTGCATAGGTCCATAAGAGCAAGTTGAAGCTTGACCATTATGCAGGGGGCATCTTAAGGGGTTTCAAGCATTCTAGCTCTTGACCAGTATCTCCCGCCATCCAAATTTTCAACTTACAAGCACTAGGCGAGTCTTTATATGGGGGAGAATTTTGGGGACACGAGAAAGTCACTGCATTGGAGGTGGGTGAGAACCAATTCTTATGATCTTTGGCGAATCTCCCAATTACTACCTCACTCCTGCCACTATGGTTGGATCTAGGCCACAGGTCCATGGCCCATAAAGCAGCCCTTAGACCTTTGATGTATTGGAGACGGCTATGGGCCTCTATGGACTTAGTCCGTATTGGGTAGGATAGGAGGAGCTACTTAGGCAGCCTGGAGTTTCCAGGATCCCCTGGCTTGGGCACATCAAGACATACCTGATAAAGCTGGGATGTGAACATCTGTGGAGTAATCCCGGAGCTATGACCAGTGTGTCAAAGGCTGTACTTAAGGGGATTGACTGGAGATATATCGATGGAGAATTGAGCAGGTGCAGGACTATGGGTGCTCTGATCCTATCTTTCCTGGAATTTAAGGATACCTTCCTTATGGAAGACTACATGGACTCCATTGAACCCCCATTGGCAAAACCCTGTACATCAAATTTCGTTTTGGGACCTTACCACTCCGTACATTTACCGCTAAATGGGGCAACATGATATTGACCCAGACATAACCTGCCCTTTCTGTCTCCAGAAAAAGGAATGTATTTTATTTTTCTGCCAACGTTATTATAATTGCAGGAAGAGGTGGATATTACCACTCTGTCAGATTATGGGGATTAGGGAATTTAGCATTGTTTCTAGAATTCTCAGATCCAAAACATCACTCTTGATCATATTTTCTGTGTCCCGTTTCTTATTGGGAGTGTGGAGAACCAGACAGGACATTGTTGGGCCCTGAATACTGTATTACATTGACCCTTGTTGCTGGTAATGTGACCCATTGGAAATATTTTAGCTCCACCTTCTAACTTAATGGCCTTCTCTAATGAGGTGCTAATTCTCTGTTGGAATCCAGAACTACAAGTTATTTGACTGTAGCCTGTTCAGTGTAATTTCATGACTAGCAATGTTTACAGATTATGCTGCTACCTAAGTATTGCTTATTAATGGCTTTTTATTGGTTTTTTTCAAGGATTTTATTGGTTTGTTTTATCATTTTTAAAGTTTTATGTGAATTGTATTTTTGTGAACTGTTATGGCAGCACTTGCCGAATAAAGATTACATGGATAAAATGAAAATTAGAAAATATCACAAATGGAAGCTGCCGCACGTTTAAGACAAATTGATCAAGATAATTTCCATAAAGGGCTTGCAGTTTTTGATAATAGTATTAATGCGTTGTCTTCTCACATTTTCAATCTGAATAACAGTGTGTCATCTGTTATTGATATCATGCATAGTGACATGTTTTCATTGTACCATGGGCAAAGTCAGCCTTGATCTATCATGCAGTTTAGCTGGGCACTTGAAGTACTTAAGAATGGCCGGGTGCCATGGCGTTACCTTAATTTGACCCAGCTATTCTTGCCTTGCAACCTGACACGTAAACAATGACTCATGGCCAAAAAAGATGCCACATACACAATGTTACATCTCAAGAAGTTAAAACAGCTCCCAGTCAAAATAGCAGAGACACCCTCCGCTGTATGGTTAATACATGGCGTAATATCTTTGCCAGTTTCAACATTTCAGTTCACAGCTTGCATGAAGCATTTCCCGCTCAGTAGATATGAACCCCTAGGAGGCAGCTTCATTCATGAGTTATGGTCACTCCTATTTTCCTATCGTTGTGAACGATTCAGCAAAGCGGTCTTCCTTACTGGAAAGGAATGTGGCTCTACTGTCAGACATTCACTCGTTTGCAAATACGTGACCACACACAGCGCATGTAATGTGTTGGTAGCAAGTTTGGCCTGTTTTCTGAAAGGAAAACCAGTCCCATCAATACTTTCCCTCATTACAGTCCTTTCAAATGGAAGTTATCTAATGTTACACAACCAGGACTGTTGTGGAATGGAGACCGGGATCCCATATATTTTATCGGTCGCCCAGATAGTGACCTGCTGTGATAATGTGCTATTTCCACCCACTCAAGCGGGTTCCGATAGCTTGTTGAGGCCTTCAATTCCAACTTTGAAGGCAGATTTTAACAAGCTTAGCAGACTCAAAGCACTATTGTTTAGAAAAAGATGTAGTATTAACATCTGCTCAAGAAACTTTCGAATTGCAAGTTGCAAGGACATCCAGTGAAATACAGTCCTTGTTAAACACTAATTTCCCCGTACATTTCAGCAAGTTAGTCCAGCGAACGTTTAATGCATCCAATACCACCGGAACAGCATACTTTTTAAAGGTTATTGGAACTGGCCTGGCCAGTTCCTTCTAAAACATTTTTGGAGTAATACCAGCCTTTATTCATTCCCTGTTTTATAGTTAGTTCGGAGGCATACCTTTGGTGTTATTCCTCATTTGAGGCATTTTGGTCCTATTTTTGCTCCTCCGCAATGGATGTTACATTTTGAAGCCTACTGGCACTATCACAGGTCCAGCTGTGCCGTGAGTATGATTCTTCGGAATTCCCTTGCTCCAGGAGCTAAACCCTGCCTGGTCATTGTCATATCAACCCACCTGGTTTACCTGCATACAACAGGGTCTTCCGGGTCTTAATGGAACCCAAGGGTTAGCGTGAACACGGCCGGTGAACTCGCCTCCAAGTACTCGTACCCGGAGTACAGCTATAAAATTTTAATATTTCTCTGGACACCGCACCAAACATTAACTTAAATAAGGATTTGTGTCCACCGACATTACTTCATTATTAGACGGACTCCGTCCTCCACTCAACAGCTGGGACGGAAATACAACCGGCGCAGAGGAACGCCTCAGTTCTTCAGCATCTAATCACCAGCAAGGACAGAATTACAACCGGCAGGGAGGAGCTCCTCATCTCTTTTTGCTTGCCAAAAGCCCTGAAGAAGTCCTGGGGTACCTCCCCTGACGAAACACATGTTGGCTGGGCAACTGTTCGGATTAAAAGAAGAACAATATACTTGTTTCCGTACTGTTTCAATTGTTTTGCATAATGTGTGTACTTAAGATAGTGTGATAGTCTGGAATCACGCTACATTAAGCACTAGAAATTTGACGTGTGCACAGGATCGCTTAAATTTACTTGTTGACCTCAGGTCAGTTTTCAGGAGGGATTAAGGGTTCTCCCTCTCCTGTTTGCACCGCCTGACCTGTCATCATATTTATCAATACGCACACACGATTGGCGCCATTCGTGCCACACCTAAGTAACTCTCTCCTGTGTTTTCCCCATTACTTGCATACAACCTGTGTTTCATTGCCTGTGGTGCCCCTTTGCATGGGCGCCGGATATTTGCCTAACTCTCCAAATACCGGTTCCTGTGGACATGAACCTGTTGATGAGTACTATAACGAACCATTTTCGGAGTTGTCCGATGAACTTGCAGCTGCTTAAAGATGCAAGGTATGAGCCACTGCCTCCAGAGGGGATGGGTGCTTCCTAAGCATTGGCTGATAACGAGGATCATGTCTGTTCTTTGGAGCTTTTAAATAAGGCAATTGGGGAATCATCGTCTGCGGAGACGGAATTCGTTCTGGATTCACTTATCATTGAACTTGTGGATGAAATACAGGGTGGCTCCAGCTCACTGTAAATATGGCCAGGTTTTTTAAATTGTCATATATATTTTTTTATTATGACTATAATTTTATTATATGGCTTGCTTAGTAGCATTTCTTTAAATATACTTGGCTTGTGCCTTATATTTTTTAATTAGTTGGTCAGTTACTGTCTCGACCAAGGATGGGTGTAGCAAGTTCCCTTTTGGGCACACTTTGGTTCTCCCTTATGTTAGCCTAACTACACGTTTCAGGCCGCTTTTGCTTTGCACAATCACATATAACACATTTACTTTCTGCCATGATATTATTTTAGAAATATGCTGCACATGTTATTGTTATTCAGTTCTTCATTTTGGGATTTAGTCTGAACATTTCGTACAAGGTCGAACAACCTGGTGCCCTGTTTTAATGTGCTTGGTCAGCAACATCTCCCAACGTTTAGACATAATACAGTGGTGCAGCTGCTGTTTTCCAACATGCCACTTCTTATTATATAAATCCTGACTTGCGTTTTGAAAAATAGAGAGGAGAATTCTAGCAGAGGGGAAAGGTCTCGGAATGGGCACACCAGCCGTGCATAAACCGATGATGATACAGACCACCTAACTACAAATACCAGGTAGGGAGTCCGGTTCTAATCCCAGAGATCACTGATATATCCCTGTGCTCACATAGAGAGGGGAGGCTTAGACAAATATTTCATTTACCATGGTAGGGCTTTTCATTGTATTTAGTTTGCTCGTAACATTGATTACCTTTCTTAGTTGTATATGTTTTCTAATTGCAGCTGAACTGCTTCATAATAGCGGGATTTTAAATAAATATTGTTAACTTTCCCAATGTATTTCTTTCGTTTATTATGGACATGCATTAGCGAGAAACGAAATGTGATAATTGGTTTCCATGGGTCCCTTGGGGACTAGAGTGTTGTGTTCTAGGTTGCTAATTCACCTGTTACTCTGAGAAGGTTAGGACTGCAGATGAGGCACTGTGAGCTAGGAACTGATGTGGTAGATGTGGTAATGGACTCAGTCTCTACATTCTGACATCCCGGGGTGCCAGGCACAGTTCTGTTTCTAAGCATAATCCCTGCAACACATGTTTGAGCAATTCCTTACAGATTGGAGATTGGCTAGTGAAAATAGATCTAAAAGATGCTTATCTATCAGCACCAAATCATCAATCTCACAGACGATTTCTTCATTTTCTGAGGAACAAAGAAGTATCCCAATTCATATCTCTCCCTTTGGCATCTCATCAGCCCCCTAGGTGTTTCACCAAGCTCCTGAGGCCAGTGATTGTGTTGCTAAGATCACACGGGGTCAGACTAGTAATTTACCTGTAAGATATGTTAGTAATGGTCCATTTCAAAAAGTCACTACAAACTCGGATACGGTGGGTAATTTCCCTACTTCAGGGGATAGGTTTTGTTATAAACGAATCGAAAACTGTTTTGATTCCCTCACAATTGATAAAGTTTCTCAGGTTTATGATAGGCTCAATAAAGGCAACTCTCTTCCTCCCAAAAAAGAAAATCAAATGGATAAAAAAAGGAAATTCAGTTGGTACTCAAGTTAAACAGGTTTTCCCTCAGATGATTGGCAAGGTTTGTGAGGCTATTTGTGGGGCTACTGTCCGCATCCATACAGGCAATCATCCAGCCCCACTTCATTACTGGGCACCTCAACATCTCAAAGTGTGTTATATGCATGGAGGCCTCCCTTACTCAGCATTAATTTCCTTTTCTGCGAAGGCAAAGGAGGGGTTTGAGTGGTGGCTATCCTATATAAAAGCCTGGAAATAGAAATATTTTTGGCTGGGCCCATATATCATCTTAGAATAACACCCAAAGAAATTGGGCTGGGGGCGTGGCTTCGGAGCCGAACAAGATGGCAGCTTGCTAGCGGAGCTCCAGTCCTCGTTTGACCAGACACCCCAGTATCCATCCTAATCTCTGTTCCTGCTGATGCCAAAACAGTGGTGAAGCGCAGGGGGAAGTTTGGGGCCAACGGTGAGCCGCGAAACTATTACGTAGCACTGCCGAGACGCCAGCACAGACGGGAGAAGGCCTACGATACACCGGCCATTACGGATTAATCAGCCCAAAACGGAGAAGACGCTAAGGACGGCATCGACAGACCTCCTTCTTCCCCGAAGGGAGGCAGTGAGTAAACAGAGGTCCGCCAGCTGCGGGCGCACCCCCCTCCCCTGCATCAACTCCCATTGCCAAAATCAGAAGGAGTGAGGCTCACGGCAGGAGCCACTGCGGCGACCCCTGCGGGCGGTGTTGGGAGTCGGGAGCGTCAAAGGAACGCATGGGGCATGTGGAAAATAGAAGCCTGCTGTGTGGAAAGGACCGCGCCAGCGTCTGCGGGGCAGGGCAGTAGAGGAGGAAGGAATACTGCACCGCCAAGAGGTCCCCACACGGCGGCAGGCGAAGTTGAGAAGATCCTTGGCCGGAGCCGTGGGAAGGCAACCACGCCCGCCGGCAAGAAGCGAGCTCAGCGCAGGGAGGCCGCAATAGGCAGGAGGCATTAAATATACAGAAAGGGAAAAACCTGATGCCCCCCTGGCTGCTTCACTTACAGGGCCGAACTGGAGCTGAGCCCCGGCGACAACTGTGCATGCAATCAGGACTGTATGGCCCAGAGAAACTGAAACTCCCTCCCCCAAAAGTAGAAGACTGAATCACAACCCCTACCGGACAGTATTGATAGAGGGATCTGATACATGATGCTGGCGGAGAAGCTCTCACTGGCCAAGATCGGTAGGCCCTGACATCAACTGCCTGCAATACTGCACAGGCCAATTTGTCTGCGGAGTTGGGCCTGGAGGGAGCGGCTTTAGTTGGCCGCGGGAACGTCCCAAAAGAGCTAAGCCATAGCACAGACCCAAGGCAAGCGCCTACCTACTATAAGGAGTACACTGAGGACTAGACAGAGCGGACTGCCCTACTGGGACCGCCGAAGAGGATCTCACAAATCACGATGCTGAGACAGAATATTGAGTTGGAATTGTTGACTTACACAAATATCAAGTTGGAAATATCGTGATTCAGAAATATCGACAGCAAGAATATCGTGGTCAAGAATATCGAATTTAAGGTAAGAAATATCGTTTTTAAATATATAGAAGTCATCAATATTGTTTGCAAAAATATAGATGTTTAAAATATCAATTTTTTAATTAGTGTTATGTATTTTAGTTTATATTTTAAATGTATGTGATGTATGTTTTTTTGTATAAGTATTGTTTATGTTTTTTAATATATGTGTTAAGTTCTTAGTAGTTATGAATTTTATTTTAATAAAATTTTGCATTTTTTAGTTCTGTAGCGGGTTGTGGGTTCATAGGGGAATAGGGTGGGAAGTAATTTAATTATAATAAATTAATTATTTTTTACATTTATTTTATTTAGATTTTATAGCGTTAATTGTGGGAAGTAATTTATTTGTAATTAATTATTAATTGGTTGTTGATTAATATTAATTAATTAATTGATAATTAATCATGGTAATTGTGTAATTTGTGGGGTTTATAGGGTAAAGGGTGGGAAGTAATTTATTTTTGATTAATTAATAATTAGTTGTTAATTTATATTAATTAATTGATTGAAAATTAATTATGGAAATTGTGGTATTAATTTTAGGTGCGGGTTGTGGGGTTTATAGAGGTAAAGGGTGGGAAGTAATTTATGTTTAATTAATTAATAATTAGTTGTTAATTTATATTAACTAATTAATTGATAATTAATTATGGTAATTGTGTGATTTTTTTAGGTGTGGGTTGTGGGGTTCATGGGGTAAAGGGTGGGAAGTAATTTATTTTTAATTAATTAATAATTAGTTCTTAATTAATATTAGTTAATTGATAGAAAATTATTTACGAAAATTGTGTAATTAATTTTAGGTGCGGGTTGGGGGGTTTATAGGGGTAAAGGGTGGGAAGTAATTTATGTATAATTAATTAATAATTAGTTGTTACTTTATATTAACTAATTAATTGATAATTAATTATGGTAATTGTGTGATTTATTTTAGGTGTGGGTTGTGGGGTTTATGTGGTAATGGGTGGGAAGAAATTTATGTTTCGTTAATTAATAATTAGTTGTTTATTAATAATAATTAATTAATTGCAAATTAAATATGGAATTTGTGTAATTAATTTTAGGTGTGGGTTGTGGGGTTTATAGGGGTAAAGGGTGGGAAGTAATTTTTGGTTAATTAATTAAAAATGAGTTGATCATTAATATTAATTATTTAATGTATCTTTAAATAGGGTATTTGTTTATATTTTTTGTGTGTAGGTTTTATTGTTATAGGGGTTCAGTGTGGGGAGTAAATTAATTTTACTTACTTTATAACTAGTTGTTAAATACTATTAGGGGTCTATTACGATGGCGGTCGGATGTCCACCGCCGGGCCGTTGCAGAAATGTCAGGTTGCAAGGCAATTAGAGTGTTCAGAACATGAGGTGGTGTCTATGCCAGCTAACTGGCTAACACAGACATTATCGACCTCCACAAGGAAGTTCCCACCCTAGGGGCACAGAATCAAATGGGGCGCCAGGGGGATAATAAGTTGAAAATCCAGACCTGGCATGTCAATGGGTTGGGTAACCGAATCAAGTGCACAATAGTCCTACAATAGTTACATAGACACTCCCCTGACCTAGTGTTACTGCAAGAAACGCATCTGAAGGGCAACCGGTATAAAGCACTGGATAGGTATGGATACAAACTGGTAGCCCATGCTGGTTACACACTAGTGTCGAGAGGAGTGGGAATATTGATGAAGACTGCCCTTCCCTTGGCAATAAAGGAAATTAAGCACGACCCACTGGGGCGATACGTGGCACTCACAGGGACATGGGAAGGGAGGGTCCTGAACATTGTCTCGATCTATGTACCACCAGCTATGCAGGCAGATGCACTGTCAGTACTGGGTGCCCTGCTCGTTGAGCTCCCGCGGGGGATCTTAATATTGGGTGGGGACATGAACGCGACCATGGAACCAGAGAGAGACAGGGAATCAAAAGTAACTAGGGGAGGGGGCTGGAACCGCTGCAAGTGTTTGCGGAGGCCATGGGGCTGACAGACCTGTGGTACCTACACAACCGCCAAGATAGGCAATATACTTTTTATGCAGCGGTACATGGCAGCTACTCCCGCCTAGACTATATCCTGACACACACAGAGAACGCGGGGTTGTTTCGGAATGTGTGCATCTGTTAGGTTTGAAAATCCCATTCCTGCTATGTGCTCGTATCATGCTATATTAGGTTAGCAGTGTGTGGCTAAATATACGCCATTTGTATTCACGTTATGCAACCCACTGCGTTATCCCTGCAACGTGCAAGCTTTCCTGTAGTTAGCCAGCGTGACTCCATTTTGTATTTCGTAATTCCTATTGGGCCGCTTAGGCCGTGTCTGAACTAGGCCTCATCATTTGTATTGCTTGCCTCAGCAGAACACTGTATTTTGTTATTATTTTCTCTCTGTTCAAGGCTGTTTTTCGACTTACTAATGAATAGGCCATTCTGCCCTCGCATACCTATCTGAGTGTGTAGTTCTGCTCCCACGTTGGGAGACGCTGAGACTCAGCGCAGTGACCTCGAATTACAGATAGCATGTACCCATCTGGCAGGTGGTAGCCCATCCTCCTGTGCCTTCTTTGTTCATGTTCGGCCCAGGCCGGTAACTTTCCACTGTGGGCATGGTTGGAGGCTTCTTGGGAAGAATGATTACTCACTGCAGACTGTTGGGGGGTCAGTCCCTCGGCAGACATCTTAGGGTGCAGGTCAGATTGGACTCCTCTGCAGAGTATTGCTAATAAAGGTATGTTTGTATTCTCTACTGTCTGACCGACTCTTCATTACTTGGGAAGGCCTAGCAGGTGGTTGTAAGTAACCCGAGTGGTCCCTAAGAGCCACTTCCTTCAGTTGGCGCTCGAACAGGGACCCCGCAAGGTGATCCAGCTCGCCCGTAATCGGGTTGCAGGGTCGGGGTTGCGTCTGGTCAGTCGGGCGGATCGGGGTACCCCACACGATCGAGCTTGGTTCTCGCAGCTGCCCCACCCGTCTGATCGGTCGACTCCTCGTCTAGTGGTCACCGGCTGAGGTCCTGAGAAGGCAAAACCTTGGAGTTGACTGTTTGGTCCGAAGAGTCGGCAGTGGAGAATAACTTGACTCGACCTGTGTGCACCAGGTGAGTGATTTGATTCTTGGAAAATTTGCGCCATTCTTGAACGGCACGAGCCTATGGGCTGTGTCTTGGCACAGTCTCCGGACTGTCTTGGTGCAGTTTTCGGACTGCCTTGCTTGAACGGCACGAGTCGACGGGCTGTGTCTTGGTACGGTCTTCGGGCTGTCTTGTCTTGAACTTGGTGGGTTTGCGGACCCTTGAAAAAGGCACAGAGTGTTTGTGAGCTGTTTACCAGACCAACTGGAAATTTGGCCCGCACTTGAAAAGGTCTGAGACTGTTTGCGAACAATCTGCCAGGCCAACTGGTAATTTGGTCAATGCTTGAAAAGGTCTGGGGCTAGAGCCCGTCTTCTTGAACTTGGTACAGTCTCCGGACTGTAGGGAGTGGTCTTTGGACCATTTGGTTTGGTTTTTGAATAATTTTTATTATTTATCTTTTCTTTATATTACTGTTGCTGGTGTTATACTTGTCCGTTAGGGACAGTGAATGTGTCTTATATTAAGATGCCTTGCTTAAGCAAATTGGGGTGTTTTGGATGTCGGTGTTGTTCTACTGAGGCTCGAATGGAAGAGAGTCAGCCTGCGCCTCCGGAGGGTACCCCAAATTTTGATGTATACGTCAAGCACGGTATTGACCCTATTATGTTTAGCACATTGTGGAATAAATATACGAGGGACAATGCTGAGTTACAATGGCCACTTACTGGCTCGTTTGATGAGCAAAAATTGAATTTCTTGCAGGACAAATTGTTCGCCAAAAAGAGCAGACAGTCGATGTTTGATTCCCTAAGAGTATGGCAGAAGGAAGCAAAGCAGTGGCGTATGAGAGCAGAGAAAGAGGCCCGGAAGAGACAGACGCAAACTATAACGCAGAAAGCAGTGGCCTATGAAAGGGAAAAGATAGAGAAAGGCATAGAATGTGCAGATAGAAAATTTCGATTGCAGACAGATAAATGTTATGTTACCAGGGAGGAAGGTGACGTTTTCGTTGAAGAGCTATTGGATTCTTGCCGTCCTCCACCTTATGCTCCCGAGCGGATATACCCAAGGTTTCCAACATCTCAGTCCCCGGCCTCTGGTGCCGTTCTTTCTAGTATTTCTGCCTCCAGCCCAACTGCTTCGGCCCCAGCCCCGTCTGCTTTCTCTCTGCTCACGCCAGTAACAGGGGCGGGAGCCGTTAGCTCTCCTGTTCCGCCTACTGACTCTGTATCTACTGCTACACCCCCTTTCACTCCTACAACACTGTCTCCTTACATTATGATACCTGTCTCCTCATCTGCTCTTTCTCCCTCGAGTATGACACCCCAAGCACTGCTGAATGGCGAGACCCCTGTACGAAGGATACATGAAGGGAATTGGGCGGCAGCACAAGACCGTGTGGACAAAGTGTTGATGCGTTCTGCTGTGGGTGATGAGGAGAAGCAAATGGTGGCGAATCAGGCGGCTCAGTGGGCTCGGAGCCCGATCTATAGTGTAGAAGATGTGTGGAGTGTGATGAAAGATTATGAGCCCTTCATACAGCAGCATGCCCTTAAGCACATGTCGGCCACGCTAATAGGACTGTGGGAGCAGTGTTTCCAGGGTGTTGCACCGCAGATCATCTATGACATACGGGACAGGGTATATGCTGCAGGTATGGCTCCTAATGAGGTTTTCAGCAATGTAACGACATTGGTGGGTTATCGGGGCAGACTGCTCCAAAAGGTTCCGACGATAGTGACCTAGTGCCCCATGAGGGACGTCCATCCCATTTATCATCCTGAAATACCAGAACTGCGCGACTCCACGAATACTGTAATTAGGCCACGAGTTGATCCTCGGTTTCAGGAACAGTGGATCTATACTCCTTGGAAGAGGAGTGAGGTAATATCCCTTAAAAGTCGGTTGCCGGACCCTCGGAAAAACCTGACTGCGTACTACAAAGAGTTGACAGAGGCGGCCTCCTCCACGGTGATGACGTTAGCTGATATTGAATTGTTCTTTGGCTTGTTGGTACCAGTGGATATTTGGAGGCAAGTGCATACGCAGGATCATGTGGTGGAATTGGGAGGAACATGGGATCAGATCAGGGCGTGGGATAAGGACTGCAAGCCCGGTGACAAGCCGAAGGCGGAGATATTGGCTTTACTGGGTCGCATTATCACCTATATGCATTCCCTTATCCCGCCGAGATGGGTGGATTAGGACAAGTTGACTGCATGTCGTCAGAAGAAGGACGAGAGTGTGTCTGATTTCTTTACTAGGTTTGAAGGGGTGTTTCTCGACTTTAGTGGCCAGGATCTGTCATTGGAAGGTGGTGTCCGGTTGTTTGTCAGCAGGTTTGTTAACAACTTGCTTCCTGAGATTGCGACTAGGTTGCAGGCTTCAGAAAGCACTTGGAACACCTCTTCCACATCAGTAATTTTGAGTATGGCACAGTACTACGAGCATAGCGAGAATGAGGACAAAGAGAAGGTGGAGAAAAAGTCAAAGGATTTGAAGACGAGGGTGTGGATGCAGCAAGTTGCGAGAGGAAGAGGTTCGGTTCGGCCCAGCGGCTGCCCCGGACTAACAGGGGTGGTACTTCGAATGCACCCCTTGGGCTCAATCAATGTGCATATTGCAAGCAGGAGGGACATTGGCGGAATGAGTGGCCGGAGTTGTCGCAGAGAGGTGAGGCCCCGAGAGGTGGGGGGTTTGGAGGAGGAAGCCGTGGGGAAATGCGATCGGAGAACACATCATCTAATAGACAGAGCGGGAACTACTTCGACGACCCCCGAGGGAGACAGTACTATCATGACGACTATGACATGGATGAAGTAACAGGGATGTCTCACAGCTAGGACAGCCAGGGACAGGGTAAGGGACCAGTTCCGGTGCCTGTAGATCAGTGTGGACCCTATGTCACTGCAGATTTACATGGTATGACCGAGAAATTCTTAGTTGATAAAGGGGCTATGAATAGCTCTGTTTCCCGTTCAATGGTCCCGGGGGCAGCCCTGTCTGGCCAAAATAATGTTTCGGTGGGTTTCTCAGGCGTGCCGGTTGTTAGCCCCATTTCCAAACCTCTTGCTTTGACTATTGGCCCCTTTACGGTTGACTCACCATTTCTATAAACGTCAAATTGTCGGGAGAATTTGTTAGGGTTGGATTTGTTAAAAAGGTTGCATGCAACAATTTTTTGTCCTCCAGACGGTGTTTACATGACTGTTGGACCACAAGTGGCCCGTGCCAAGCAATGCCTCACAAAAGATGCCCCCCTTCCCGCTGAGTTTAAAGATGTGCCACGCTCATTATGGGCTAAAGGAGACACAGATGTGGGGTTGCTCCAGATCCCACCAGTCTCTATACAGATCAAAGACAATGCTAAATTGCCATGTATTCCCCAGTACAAGATATCCCAGGCAGGAGAAAAGGCCTTATTGCAAATAATTCAGGATTTGATTAAGTCTGGTGTGGTTGAAGAGATTGTAGCGAATGTGTGTAATAGCTCCTATCCTTCCTATACTTAAAAGACATCTTTGGATTCTTCTGATGCCCACCCTGATGTTTACCGTTTTGTCATTGACCTTAGAGAGGTTAATAAAATAGTGGTTCCCCAGTATCCTGTGGTTCCAGACATTACCACGATCTTGACAATGATTCCCCCGTCAGCAAAATTCTTTTCAGTGATCGATTTGAAGAATGCTTTCTTCAGCATTCCAATCCATACAGATAGCAGATATCTGTTTGGATTTGCAATAGCCGGAAGGAGCTTTAGATTCTGCCGTGCTCCACAGGGCTATACAGAAAGTCAGAGTATCTATAGCCAAGCTTTGAAAGCTCAATTGGATTCCTTGGAGCTTCCCCTTGGTAATGTGCTGTTGCAGTTCGTTGACGACCTCCTGGTGGCTTCAGACACTGAAGATGGTTGTAAAGAGGCCACAGTTAAATTGTTGTTACATTTGGCACACCATGGATACAAGGTGTCACTTTTGAAATTTCAATATTGTCGACAGGAGGTCACCTATTTAGGTCACCTACTGTCGAAGGAGGGTCGCAGACTAACACCTGAACGCATAGCTGCTATTACTAATATGACTGTTCCTAAGACCCAACGAGAGGTATGCGCCTTCATTGGTATAACTTCGTATTGTCGTCACTGGATCCCTAACTATTCCTTACTAACGAAACCCCTCCTTTACCTGACCATTAAAGACGTGCATGAACCCTTGCCTTGGATATCTGCATGCCAGCAAGCTTTTGAGCAATTAAAAGTTGCGCTTTGCTCTGCTCCTGTGCTTGGTACTCCTGATTACCAGAAGCCTTTTGTGCTTTATGTACATGAGGCGGACGGTTGCACGCTTTCTGTTCTAACACAGGGTTTCGGTGGTAAGCAGAGACCCTGCGCATATTTCTCTGCTATTCTTGATAACGTCGCCAGAGCTCTCCCGAGCTGCCTGAGGGCTGCCGCGGTGGTGGCAGTTTCTATCAGACAATCGGCAGGGCTCGTCCTTGATACGGATCTCACAGTCATGGTACCTCATGCTGTGGACACACTGTTGAATAAGACAAAGACACAGCACCTTACTAGTGCGTGTCTCACTGGATATGAGTTAACTTTGTTTGCTCCGCACATTACCATCAAACGATGTGCTACTCTGAACCCAGCCAAGTTACTACCCCTCCCTTCGGAAGAAAAGGAAAATGATGTCCATGATTGTTTATTTCGGACCGAGAAAGAAACGAAGGGACGGGTAGACCTGACTGATGTTCCTTTATCTGACCCCCAAAGGAAACTATATGTCGATGGCTCTTGTTTCAAGCTACCAGATGGCACCACCACTGCAGCTAATGCAATCACAACGTTACACACTGTAGTTGAGACATCCCGTATCCCATACCAATCAGCCCAGGCTGCAGAGTTGGTTGCCCTCCTTAGGGCTTGCGAGTTGAGTGAGGGACTGACTGTCAATGTCTACACCGACAGCCAGTACGCCTTTGGGGTGGCCCATAATTTCGGGCGCCTCTGGGTGGAGAGAGGGTTCTTGACCTCGCATGGGTTGCGCATACAGCATGGTCCATTGATACATAGACTGTTGACAGCACTGACACTTCCTGATAAGTTGGCAATAATAAAATGAATCGCTCACAAAGGAGTAACAGACGATGTCGGAAGGGGAAATGCTTTTGCAGATCAGACAGCTAAGGAGACAGCTAGATCGGAGATGAAAAAGATGTTCGTGGCAGGTCCCGCTAGGTGGATTCCAGACAATGGAATGTTCGAGGACACATTAGAAAATGTCAGGGAAATACAGAGCGAGGTGACAGTAGATGAATTGGCAGTATGGGAGGAGAGGTCAGGGCGTTTGGACGAGGATGGGTGTTGGACTGACTTGTCTGGGAAACAGAGATGGTTGCTGCCGAATGCATATGTGCTCCCTGTTGTTACCATGGCCCACGGCCCAGCACACATTAGTGCCAAAGGAATATGTAAGCTACTGGACCCAGGATGGCGAAACGATAATATCCCTAAGGTAGCTACACACCTAGTGAAACACTGCATCATTTGTCTGAAACATAATCCTGGGAAAGGTGCTCCTACACCCGCAGGTAATTTTGCACCGCCTTCCTTCCCTTTCGAGGTTCTCCAGATGGATTTCATCGAAATGGAACAAGTTAACAATTTGAAGTATGTGCTGGTAGTGATTTGCGCATTCAGTAAATGGATTGAGGCTTACCCCACTAAGGAGAATACGGCCATGGCGACGGCGAAGGCGCTCTTAAAAGAGTTCTTCCCGCGCTATGGATTGCCACATGTGATTTGGAGTGACAACGGCAGTCACTTCAACTCAAAAGTCATTGAATTGGTGTGCAAGGGCTTGCATATTGAGCAGAAGTTTCATGCAGCGAACCGTCCCCAGTCAGCAGGCCTGGTTGAGAAGTACAATGGTACTCTCAAACTGAAGTTAGCGAAGATCCAAGAAAACACAGGATTGCGATGGCCAGATGTATTACCTTTGGCTTTGTTATCCACCAGAGCAACAGAGCATTCTAGAACAGGGTTGTCCCCGTACGAGGTGGTCTTTGGGCACCCCGCCAACGTCTGGGGCGTCCCAAGACCCAAGCGCTTCTCCGAGATAGAGTACCCCCTGCTGATAGATTATCTGTATGAATTGTCTAAAGATCTCCTTTCTGTCCACCAACAGATTCAGCCACGCTGCAACCAGTACCAGAGGGGCCCGGGCATCAGCTACAACCCGGGAGCTTTGTAATGGTCAAGAATTTTCAACTGAAGAACTGCCTGGAGTCGAGGTGGATGGGGCCCCTGCTTGTCCTGCTCGCCACCCGCACCGCAGTGAAGCTTGAAGGCCGGAAGCACTGGGTGCATGCATCACATGTCAAAAGGGTACCTCTACCACTTCCGTATGATCAGTGGGTACTCGACGGCATTGCTGACCAGGAAGGGGAGCGCATGCCCCGTTTCGTTCCTTTCTCTGACGCCCGATTGAGGTGGGCGCAGACAGACGAAGAAAGCGACGAGGCCTTACTTGAGGCGGTCCCCCCAGAGATAAGGGCCGCCCCGGATGCTCCCGCTTCTGGTGCACAGACACCTGATTCTCAATGCCCTGCTGAGCCTGAATTTCTTCCCCTTTTTGTTGATGAATAAGTGCCTGGGGTTGCCAGGTACAACCTGCGGCCCCGACAGAAGGACAGTGCGCCAGTAGGACAGTTCAGGAGTTAGGGAAGGACTCGAGCTTAGGGCGTAGGTGCTGTGCCTAAGGTGCCTGCTTTAGATTAAAGTGAGCTACACTGGTGCACTGCCCTGAACACTGGACAGGATCGTTGAGGGTACTTGCCCAGGAGGGAGGGTGCCCTATCCTGAAAGAAGAGGATTCGTGTTTTCCAGCAAGGGCTGCGATCGCGCAGCTCACCCGTGGGAGTGCTTCATAGCACCATCGTTGATGAACAATAGGAGTCTACCAGTGAGGCTCTGAAGGACACTGGGTGATTTGTACCCCTCTGGTCGGTTGTATTGTTGTGGCTCCAATTCCTAAAGTTTCTTTCTATGTACCTATTTGGCCGCACAATTATGAAGGAGGAACAGCCTCTGGTGGCCCCACCATTACAGCAGAATAGTCCTGCGTGGTCTAGTTGGTCTACTGGGAGTAGGGTGGTAGTGGTCCTTCTCATCGTAACGATAACACTATTCGGGGTGGTGTGGTATTTAGAAGAACAGCATCCTGTGCACACATTGATAGGGACTACACCGGCTACATCTGAGCATTCATTTGTTACACTGGCCCCGCATAAAGAGAGGCATAGACAGACCTATGTCGAGAACGCGTTTTTGCAGATGCTTCATCAGGTACACAGTACCACTAATGCCACGAATTGCTGGGTGTGTGGGTTACTTCCCTCAGTTATGCACAAGAACGATCTATTGGTGTCATTGACCATGTCATACTTGGGTAGCTGTGAGGCATGGTTCCAATTGCTTTCTATGGTGTACATGCACTATCATGCTGATGCGATGAATATGGTACAGTCTGATTATGAAGCAGTGTTGGAATATATAGTGGTACACCAAGGATATACACCTGGGGCAGATGGAAAGGAGGGTACCCTACATCCAGGAGCTTGTATACCCTCACCCCTGCTAGCCATCCCAAAGTTGCAAACTGAGAGTAGCAATCCCCTTTGGAATCGAGATTACACCTAAATGCCTCCTCAAGCCCAGTTTGGTTGCCGAAGACATGAACTGCCTTATAACTTGTATTCCCTGGTGCCGCTGTTGCGCTGCCCCTGAATAGGACCCCGGTACCCCCTGTGATCAAGCGAGCTCCGACGTCTACTGGCCCCTGCCTTGCTTGTCATCTCTCAAGACCGAGGCGCTGTGGCTGGCCTAGCCTCTCAGTCTCCACTGCAGCCCTACCCTTGCAGACGGCCTCTTCCGATCATTGCTAGCACGCTTGGGCCTTCGCCCCAACAATCAGACAGCCGCTCAACTGCTTAACTGACCTCTCTCGTTCTTATAGTACCCCACTCCTGCCACCATGGCAGAGCCCAGCCTAATTGCTACTGGGGAAATCCCTCTTACTCTGGTTTACCCTCCTAACCTCTCCAAAACCGCTGCAAAAACCTTCAAGCACTCCACCCTGAAGAGCCACCCTGAGTCATTGATCTCTGACCTATGATACAGCGTGGACAATGGCACAGTCATTAATGACCTAATCTTCTACACCAGAAGAACCCCATCTTGGCGCAAAACCTTTGCGCACTTCATCAATGTACGTGCAACCAGGAACATTCCACACGGCACTAAGCTTACAATAGCACCCTCCGCAACCCTGCGAGCTGACCTCACAATCACCCTCTACAAAAGCAGCATAGTCCTGATCCAAGCCTCAACAAAAAACCTTAACAAATTTGCAAACATCTTTACCGTCCTCAGTAACCATGTGCGCGACACTAGCAGGGTAACTAACACCTGCCCCGACAACCCTCTGACCAGCCTGTCTAGCGTCCCTAGCCACCCACAAACCACCACTCTAAGGGCTTCCAGCACGGACCATCCTACCCCCTCCTGCATGGCTCCCGGCCATACCAGAAGAATCGTCCCTACACCCTTGATCTCCTCCTCGCTAGCTCCCCACTCTAATTATGAGGCCGGTTCACCTCCAAACACCTTTGATGCAGGTAGAGCCTGCCCGTCCAGCCCACAAACCACCCCTCTAAGAGTCTATACCACTGATCCTCCCAACCTTGCTAGCACATCTCCCAGCTTTGCCAATAGATTCGTCTCTAGACCTTTGGCCTCCTCCCCGCTAGCTCCCCTCGCTGACCGTGAGACCAGTTTGCCGCCGAAAACCTACGATACAGGTCAAGCTACCCCTTATACCCGGTCTCCTATGCATGCCGATAGTATTGCTTCAGAACTATTGCCCCCCTGCCCGCTAACGCCTCCCTCCAACAGGGATACCGATAGTACTGCACCAGAACAACTGCCCCCCTGCCCTCTAACACCTCCCTCTTATAGGGACTTCAAAACCCTGCATTCCAGAGCTGCCAAACTAACTCAGAGCATCCACATCTCCATACTGGATCTAATGAACCTCCTTCACCTCGCTGAACTCTCCCTCGCCAACCTCAAAACCCAGCGGAATTCCACCCCCCCCTTATCACAGAGATCCCCAAGCACCCACTACCACTAACGCCCTCCGAACTCTCCTTCGCCAACCTCAAAACCCAGCGGAACTCCACCCCCATATCACAGAGATCCCCAAGCACCCACTACCTCTAGCCTCGAGACACCTTCGCAAGCAACCTTGCCACCTCTCGAAGGAGGAAACTCTAGCTCTCGTCCTCTCCTACAGCTCTATACCTGCCACCCCTAGCCCGCCAGACCTCACTGGAGAGGAAATCCTTGCCATCCTCCGCGACTACAACTCTGCCCCAATTACCCTTTGCCCTCTAGACGCGAGTGCCGAACATGCCGTCTGCACGGTCACTATCAACCCTAACAGATCGGCTACCCTCCGCAACAGAAGTGTGGTCAAAAGCAACCTGGCGCCAGGACACCTATCCACCCCCACTCCCAACACTCCCTCCGATTCCTCTCTGTCTGGCCTTTTAATCAATTGCCGATCAGCGTTTAAACACGCCGCCGATATTGCTGAACTCATCCTGAACAAAAATTTCGACTTAGCAATCCTAACAGAATCATGGCTTAACGACTCTTCATCTCCATGCCTGGACCCCTTAGTCCCCCCTAACTACAACATTGCCAGGCTGGACAGGCAATCTACCAGGAAAGGAGGAGGCATCGCCTGCATCTACTGTTCTAACCTCAGTGTCACGGAACTCCTGGCGGATTCCTCCGATTTTTGCGAATACCTCGCACTCTCCATTTGCAGCAACTCCACCCTACTGTGCAACCTACACATCATCTATCACCCCCCAGGCAGGAACGACTCCTTCACGGACCACCTCATGGAACTCATCACAACTAAGATTTCCCCCATCGATAAAGATATTTTCCTGGGTGATTTCAACCTGCACTGGAATGACCCCAAGGACCCCCATGTCAACGCCATCAAAGACCTCCTGAACGATCAAGCCCTGATCCAAACCTGCTCACTCCCAACACACTCAAAAGAGGCCACCCTTCACTGGATCATCTCTAAGGAACAAACAGTCAAGCTTATCTCTATAGACCCTTGTGACTGGTCTGACCACCATGCCATCGCATTCCTACTACCGGGCACCCACAAGACAAGGGCATCGCAACCAGTGTTGCCTAAACGCTGGGTTAGAGACACTAAGAACCTGGACCACAATGAACTGGAGGCTCGCTGCAAATCTGACCTCCCCCCCCTCGCATATCACAACGGTCAGTGACCTCAATAATCACTACTCTGCAACTATTTCGAACATTATGGATGACCTAGCCCCACTAAAGCTAAAAAGAACCCAAATCAAAGACAGGAACCCCTGGTTCACTGGATCCCTCAATAACGAGAGGAGATCCCTCCGGCAATCTGAAAGAATCTGGAGACAGCACTCCTCTGCCGCACATCTAAAACTTCTCCGTCAGGCCAGAAATGCCTACAATAGGAACATCCTCAACTCTAAAAAAGAATTTTTCAGATCTGAATTTCAGAACGCCAAGAATAGACCCCGCAAGCTCTTCGAACTGGTCAAACACCAATCCAATAAACTGGCCAAAACTTCGAAAGAAACCCCCAAGTCCTTAATATCATCGGAGGAATTCTCCTCCTATTTCACCGACAAAGTCGCAACCTTAGGAAATGAACTTAGTGCCGCCACATTCTCTCTATCCCTCCCTGACCTGCTTCCTCCTCCTGCGATGCCCCCACAGATCTCACCTAAAAATCAAGCACTCTGGACCAACTTCAAACTCTATGACGAAGACTCCGTCTCCAAAATCCTATCGTCTATAAACCCGAATAACCATTACAACGACCCGTTCCCCTCCAACTGCCTAGCGGCCGTCGCCCAGTCCATTATTCCTAGCTGGACTGCAATAATCAACGCCTCTCTCTGGCAGGGATCCATTCCTGACTCTCTGACAGCCGGCCAAGTCCTCCCCATTTTGAAAAAGCCGTCGCTGGATCCAGCCTCCCCCGACAACTTCAGACCTATTTCCAACATCCCCCTCTTAGCAAAAGTGTTGGAGAAGTGTGTGCAATAGCAGCTAAGCCATCACATCAACAACTTCCACCTTCTCAATGACTTCCAATCTGGATTCAGACCTGGGCACAGTACTGAAACGACCATGCTCCACATCGTTGACGATGCCCTCCAAGCCCTTGACCAAGGGAAAACTTGCCTTCTAATCCTCCTAGATCTATCCTCGGCCTTCGACACGGTCAACCACGAAAAACTTCTCGAACGCCTCAAACTCAGGATGGGTTTGGATGGCTCTGTTCTAGACTGGTTTAGATCCTTCCTCCAAAACCGATCGCAGCGATTCCTAATCAACGGCAACCTATCTGCTCCCTCTCCGGTCACGATCGGAGTCCCTCAAGGATCAACCCTGTCCCCTACCCTCTTCAACCTTTACCTTGAACCACTTGCCGAAGTACTTCGCTCAGCGAATATCTCCTACCATATGTATGCTGACGACACCCAGCTCTACATCAAAACCTCATCTCTCGAGGAGATTCTCTCCCTGAATGAGGCCCTGAAATCAACCGTCCACTGGCTCACCTCCAATCAACTCAAACTCAACGCAAAAAAACTGAATTTCTCCTAATCTCCCCTCCAAAAACCAATCCTGAGATGCAGATATGGATCAAGGCTATCACAGCCTTAGATTGCCCACCGACCATCGTGGACTCAGCAAAATCGCTGGGAATAACCCTGGACAGCAATTTGAACATGCGGGACCACATCAAATCGATGGCCAAATCAGCCAGATTCCACTTGAGCTACCTTAGGAAACTGAAACCCTTCCTCGACGCTGCCGACCTAAAAGTGCAGTCCAAGCGCTAGTAATCTCCAGACTGGAGTATGGCTGTTCCACCCTCTCGGGTCTACCCAAGATCTCCCTGGCACCTTTAAAAGCTTGCCTCAACGCTGCCGCCAGACTTCTTACAAGTTCAAGAAAATTCGACCATATCTCTCCACACTTGAAAGCTTTGAACTGGCTTCCCTGGAGGCAAGAATACAACTTAAACTGGCCTGCATCACACATAAGGCTTTATACTCAAATTCCCCGGCTTATCTTGCACAGATACTTGTGGTATCCGGCAGAATCAGAAACTCCCGGTCCGCCAAAGACCTCTTACTCCAACCTGCACGTTTCCGAAAAAAAAAACTTTCAATCGGCTTTCTCTGGGGCTGCTCCAAGAATATGGAACTCTCTCCCGCCCGCCATCAGAAGAATCCCTTCTCTTGCACGTTTGAAAAAGGAGGCCAAAACTTTCCTTATGGGTAAATTCCTCTCCTAAATGTTGCCTCCTACCAACACAGAGACCCTGACCAACTACCGACCAGCGCCGCCCATCTGAGTATCGAGCTACCTCACCAAGAATCCTGGGGCCTTATCTTGAGTAATCATAAATGTAATCTATACATACATGTCCTCTATCCCTTATGTATCCTGCACCCCCGCCCCCTCTTTATCTTTTGTACTTTGTGTTTCCATGCCTATTGTACACTGCTATGATCCATGTAAAGCGCTCTGATACCCTAACGGGTCAAGTTCGCGCTCTATAAAACAAAATAAATAAAAATAAAATAAAAATTGTATGAATATTTTTGAGGATAATAAGAATGTCACCTGGTTGCAAAACGAAATGCTGGATTTTCAAGGATTTATTGTTACTGAATATTTTAAATGTTTCCAGGAACGAAATATAACTGAAGACAAAGCCATGCCTGTCCCTGTGATCAATACAACAGCTACTTTTTGTGTCGAAGGTTCAGAGACCGTTCTAGTAGGACAGAGCAGTTGCAACTACACATACCGATTGAACACTACTAGTAGCCCACCTTTGCTCACACCTCCAAATGTATACTTCGTTTGTGGGGAGCAGGCCTATACATGACTCCCCAGGAGATGGTCTGGCCGGTGTTATGTCTCTTTTCTCTTGCCCCCTGTTTATATTACACCATCTAACTATCACAAGGGTCATAGAGTACAGCGTAGGGATCTACATTTGCATCGGGCCAAGAGAGTTGTCAGTCCAGAAGATATAGATCAAACAGATACTTCCCTACAGCAATTTACTGACATCATGAAGGGCATTCTGCCATTCTGGGGCCCCATGTTCAATAGCCGTAATATCCGTCGCCTTGCTAGAGTAGTTGAAGGAGTTATTAATACTACTGCAGGTATACTGACTAATTTTACAGCCGAGCTTCAGGCTACGAGACTGGTTGCTCTTCAAAACCGGATGGTTTTAGACGTCATCCTTGCTGATAGGGGCGGAGCCTGCCGCGTCATCGGCAGCAGCTGTTGTGTTTACATTCCTGATAACGCCCCTAATGTATACTCCGCCATACAGAAATTACACAGGCTTGCTTCAGATATCCATCAGGATAATGGATCATGGTCCCTCACGGGGTGGTTCTGGGGTCTGCTGACATCGTGGGGTTGGAAGATACTACTTGTCCTCATAGTTATCGCAGGTGTCATCTTTACATGTTGCATATGTATTAATTGCCTACCAGCATGTTGCACCTATTGTATGGTATAGAAAACAATGGTCCTAGACTAATTTCCTTAGGGAGGTATTCATAAGTCAAAATCTATGAACATGGTACACATAGAACTCAAGTTACATCATAAGTGTACCCCAGTAGTTTCTCAATTCAATTAAGTATTTCCTCAAAAGACACACAAGCACCATAAATAGCTTCAATAGTGACTGTTTAATCTCACAGTTATTATAACAGATCACTGTAGAGAGTGTTTCAAAACAGAAAGGAGGGTTGCTCCAGGGGAGTGTGGAAAAAGGATTGTGCTCGTGAGAATAGAACAGATATATAGGAAGGGAAATCAGAGAGTAGTTAAAACAATCAATTACACATAGTAATGTCCTTAGTAAACTGGTCGTGGTTTACAGTAGCACCAGTTTTACAATGGGGCCTGTCTCTCATGGATTCGAAAGTACTTTTCTGGTTCTTGATGTTGTACAGAGTATAATCTTCTGTAAAGAGGTAGGGATGGGGTGAAGTAGGGTATAGGCCCACTAGGGGTGAAGTAGGGTACAGGCCCACTAGGGGGAACATTTCCCCTAGTGGGCCTGTACCCTACTTCACCCCATCCCTACCTCTTTACAGAAGAGCACTCAGACGAAACATCAGAGAAGGGGAACAGCTTCCAGAATATAGCCCCCTGGAAGATCGGCTTTTGCTAGATCCGATCCTGGAGAAGGCTACATCCTAAATATATAGAAAGATACTCAATAATGCGCCTGATCCATGGAGGGCTTTGTGAGAAGCCTGGGAAATAGATATCGGGTTGTTGGAAGATGAGGACTGGACCGAAGCAATACAAAGCCCGAGGGAGGTAGCGATCAGAGTGAGATTTCAGCTGGTTCAATTACGGATCCTGCACAGATCTTACTCTACAGGAGTGCTGATGTGTAAGTTAGGACGTACCCCCACAGACCTGTGTGCAAGAGGCTGCAACCAAAGGAGCACATTCTTTCATACAATTTGGGGATGCCCGGTCATACAGCAATACTGGGGAAAAGTGACACGAGTTATGTCAGATGTACTGGGGCAAGAAATTCCTATGGAGCCCAGATGCCACATTCTGTGTGTGGTGGACGACCGGGCCTGGCAAAAGTATCAAAAAATGTGGTTAATGGTGCCAGTGATGGTAGCTAAAAGAAATATTGCCAGAGCGTGGGGGGCAAGCCTCCCCCCGAGAATAGGGCACTGGAAGTCCAATTTGGACTGGTGTAGTGCTGCTGAAAAGGTTGTCCATGAGAGTAGAGGCTGCCCACAGAAATTGGGAAAAATATGGAACCGCTGGATGGAATACAGAGGCCTTGGGAACATGATAGGGGAGGGGGGGAGGGGACCAATGATAACGAGTGAAATGAGATGAATACCACTCAACAGGCACCTCACCAGGGTGGGACCTGGATTAAATGTTGAAATATTTGAAATTAGACACGAAATGTAATGTTTGTATAATATCAATGCTCCTGTGATTGGAACACTGTATGTTGCAACTAACAAAGTTTAATAAAAAGATTTCTAAAAAAAAAAAAAAAATCATTTGGCTCATATAAATTTCTCTGAATTGCTTTCAGGCTCTTTTGTCGTAAAATGTCTAGCTCAGTCTCTGGTAAGCTGCTGTTTTCTGCTCTCAACTGAGAACTTTTCTCCTGTCAAGAGGAGTATCTCCTGGGTCTCTCCAATTCTGTAGCAGACTGGGGATCCAGATTTCTTCAAAACAGAAGCAACTAATCACAATTCCCAATATTTTTGATTAATCCTATATTTATTGAGTTAGATTCAAGTGGATTTCTTTGGGTCTCCATATTCACAAAATAGAGAGATGGAGGATAGGCTCCCGTATGTCCCTCCATAGTATCTAGCACATCACAAAAAGGTACTGGGGCTCACCAAGGAAAAAGAAAGCACAAATCACAAGGAAAACAGTTTCCTAAATTTCAGGAAAGTGTTCAACACTTGCACCAAGTGGACATAACAGGACTGTCAGGCCGAGTGCGAAAGCCATCCTATATGGAAAAGGAAACCTCACACACATAATAGTGTCATGCTTCATCATCGGCATCGTCTCCCCACCCTGGTAGGATAATACCACCTGGGCGGACTCAACCTCCTCGAAGACTTGACAGTAGGATGGAGTTCTTGAATAAAACTACTGGACAAAGCAGTATCCAGATGATCTAAAAATACTTGAGAGTTCCTCGGTATATCACCTTTATTTGTGAGGACTCTAGGTATGTTTAAAAAGACTATCTCAGGTGGGTAAACAGAAAACAATGGCTCAAACTCGTCTCACACTAGCCAACATGTTTCTGCCCACAGTAACTCGCTTATCTGGCCCGGGGCATTCATTAAGGCTCTAGGATTCATAAATCTAAAGTATAGGCTCTATTTGCCCTATTCAGTATTACATCAAATCTACCAAACACCATGGTGATTCCGACCTGAGATTTGAACTAAATTAGTAGGTAAACATTTGTCAAAAGGTCCACCACGACCGGGGACCTAGCTGTTCTCGCTCCTCGCCGCTGGTATCTCTTTGGTTCTCGCCTGAACTGCATAGTAACATGCTTCTTCAGTTGGAGACCAGATCCAGAGGTGGATGCGGTGGACGCTTTCCTTCAACAATGAAGGTCAATCTGGGATGATGCCTTTTCACCTTTTGTGAGGATGCTCAGAACATTCATACATGTCAGAAGGGACTTGGCTTCTTTAATTTTAGTGACGCCCTTCTGGCCTTTCGAAGTATAGTTGCCTCAACTTCTGGAATTGTCAATAGGCTTTCCAAGACTCCTCTCTCTCTTCCCTCTCTTGCTCACAGATCCTCAGGTATTATGTGGTACAACAGGACACGTGCTCAGTCACCGTTTTAGTTTCACGTTTTAGCTTGACATTGCTTTCTAATGGTGACTTTTTACATGATTTACATATACACAATATTATGCTGAGAAGTTATTCTGCATGCAGTTTATTTCTTAGTAAGGACTATTATCATGCTATTTGTACACTCTGTACAAGGCTAGGAACATAGAATGTGATGCCCTTGCATTTACATTGTTCAGTTGAAGACAGCTCTAAGATTCCAGACACACCATTGCATCAGCTCTGCACCTTTGACACAGTGAGATTGGAACAGTGCTTTTGTTATATAAATTGGGCAGAGGAGTACTTGGGCTGGGATTATCCTGGAACGCGACGCACTGTGGCTGAGATGCAGTCCTGCTGACTCTGACCGCTATCCTGCAAAGGAAGATAGCCTGTTCTACAATGGACGGCTTCCTGATACATCACACTCAGGTATAGGGGAGTTAGGCTATCCCAAAGGATCTTGCAGAGGGTACGCCCAGGATGCTTTTGACAGTTCAGGTAGTGTTGGGTAGGAGTATAATCATATAATCACACAGTAATGTTATCATGGCTGAATTGTTTATCTTTTTCACCATTTTTGTAATGCTGGTTACAATGCTTTGATTCTTCTGCCTAATCATTGCAGCACATTCTTTCTATCAAGAATACGATTGCTTCTATAAATGTTTGAAAAAGTCAGTTCGTATATTTCTTTTGTTTACTTTGGGCATGCAAAAGTAAATAATGAAAGGGTAAGATCAGTTTTGACGATTTCCTTTGGGGAATAAAGAGTGGTCATGTTTGAGGTTGCTGATACCATCTGGTACCCTGGGAAGGTTAGGGGTTCAGATGGGGGACTATGAGTTAGCTAGGAACCAGGCCAACATTTTCCGATGATTTGTGCGACTGAATCCCCATTTTCTGAAGTTTATGTTATCCAGATACACAGTCCTACTTACAGCATTATATGGCTACACCAGCGTTCTAGGTCAGGCACTTACTTAATGGGTCTCCTGAGTAGTTCTTGTGTGTGCCCAATGTCTTCTTTTCACCTCATATGGAGACATCCATGGTATTAGGGATTTAATCCTCCTCAGCTTGATAGGAAACCTTTATTTTAGTCTGATGGTTGTACAAGCTTGAACCTTTAAAAGGGTTACCCCCTATAGTATTCATCCTTTCTTTGAATTTGATTAATTAGATATGGTGCTAGCAGCTAACATTCCTGTTCATAGCAGACATGCTGTTACAGCATTATTATAATAACTAGGGCTCCCTGTTGGAGGGGGAGACGTTACCTTTGTGGTTGAGGCCCACGAAGCATATAAAACAGAGGTATTCTAATCATGGGTTCACTTTCCAGCAGTCAATGGCACTTCACTAACATCACAACTACACTCCAGCTGCAATACCAGCACAATACAGACCTTAAGAAGAATTAGGAATGCCATTAACTTTTCAGGAACATCATAATTGGTTCCAAGGTGCCTCCCATATCCACTAAACAATGTGAGACTGGGCCCCCTCTGCAAGGAAGGGGCGACTTGGCCAGTTTTATCTGGCTACACGCCATAGCCAACTGTAGCACCACTAGATGTTGCTGACCTTTGTGTCTTCTTCACAAGTCTAGTTAGATTATACAGACGTTTAACATAGTTTGTCATGCATACAATAACAGCTACCGCAACGAGGGCTGTTCAAGCTGTGCAACTACATATAGCTGTGCCTGCATTTAGTCCAGTGACTATTAAGGCAAATATGGGTAAGGTTCCTGCCAGACATGTGGAAATCCCGTTCTGGAGTACACAAAAACAAACTAGCTTGAAGCAGTATTTCCATATACGGAACCCCAGGACAAACATAGAATTCTTACAGTGTGCCTACCATTTGGAGTGGTTCTCCTAATAGAAGATTGTGCCACTTGGGGTACAGTCTTTGCTGCCATACATACCATAGCACATGGCACCATCTATTGCTGTTTTGCCTGGAGTATGCTGTTTTGCCTGGAGTACTAAAACAACTTCAAAATGAATATGCGGCTGCCCCTGTCCTGGATTTGAGGGTGAAATTAATTGGTAATTAATTAGTCAGAGCTCCTCAATTATTTTAAGCAATATTAAAGGAGAGGCAGCAGCACTGGCAGTGCGACAATGTCTTGCGCAAATTGCAGTTTCAGATCAAGAGTGTGAATTACTAAAAATTATTGCTGAAACCTTTACGTTTATAGGTTGAGATAATTTGGGACCCAGACTTATAAGCCACAGATTAAGGGCAATTCTGAGAAATAATCTGCAAAGCAGGCACCTACGTTTTATAAAAGAACGCTGGGACAAAAAGAAAAAAACACGTGGTAGATCTCCACATCCAAAGCCCACTGAAAAAAGTTATAATTTAGGGAGCCGTGATACATTTAAACAGCCTGATAGGTATCAGTATACTGATAAACGTCATTCTCGTTCCTTTAGGGACTCACTCGACAAACACAGAGAGAGGGGGACGTCCGGAGCATAAGTGTGAAGAGTATGTGAAATAGAGAAAGGACTCACATCGCTCATCTGACATCATCATAAAAAAGGAAGAGAAACTTCCACAACAAAAACCCCAATTCAGAAAGAAGAAAGTGGCAGGTATTTCCTTTAAACATGCCACACATATTGAGAACGATCCTTCAGAACAAAACGTGGGCATTGGCGCTGCTAGACAGTGCAGCAGAGGTCAAGATAGTTCACCAGAATCTTCAAGACTTTCTGGGTTTGAGAGCCACTAATGAATGTATTCAAGTTGAAACACCAGATCAGCGGGTTAGCCCTCCCGACAGGCTATACAATTTAGGCATTCAAATTGAGGGTTAAATACGGTGTACTATTAAAGTATATTCTAGGAAAATTTAACAAATACCTATGGCATTCTCTTGGCTGAAATGGATTGGCCGCCTGAGTTTGTTAGAAACGTCCCACAAGGCGAAGATGTTATTATACCTTTCTTCTCTGTTCTTGTTCCTGACGTTGTCAAACAAGCGTATACAGCTAATGGGCAATTGCATAAGCCCCAGCATTATATTGCAATTATGTAGGCTAGTATAAGGATTCGCCTTATCACATTATACCCATAAGGTCCAGCCCACAAGTGCAACCACAATACCCATTTAAACATGAAGCAAAACGCCTGGTTAGAGAAATTCTCCTACAACTAGAGTATCAAGGCGTAGTAGAGCCTTGTATTTCGGAAAATAAACAATCTATTGTTTCCGGTAGCTAAACCAGAGCATTCCTACCATTTAGTCTTAGACTATAGACATTTAAGCCATCACACCTGCACCTTTGCAATTCAAAATGCACATAGCGCAGCACTAATGAAGAACATAGTGAGCAAAAATACAAAACCACATTGGATACTTCCAATGACTTTTCTGCCAAAACATAGCAGCTGAAAGCAGAGACTTAAGGGCGTTCAGTGTTTTAGAAGCTCAGAGAAAATTCTGCTGGCTTCCACAGGGTATAAAAACAGCCCAGGGCTGTTTTCTGCCCAAGTAACATCAATTCTACATGATATTGGCCAAGAAGCATTGTTCTATGTTGATGACATATATCTTATGGATGATGGCTTAAACACACACTTAGCCAGAGTAGTTCACATAATTTTGAGCAATGGACCTCAGAACACACTGATATTCTGAGAACACTGGAAACTGACATGCTTGCATCCAGACACTTGCGTACTCTGGCCAACACAACTAACTTGTTGATAAGCATGATTGTGGGATCGACTGGATATACATGTCACCTTTAATGAGGATAATATTGTACCAATTGCATAGAAATCAAATTTTTATTGCAATGCTGAAATGGGTTTTGAATCAAGAGAAAAATACTAACTGCATTTCAGACAGCTGTTATAAAAGAAAGACCATTGGCTCAGAGGAAACGCATAATTGTGGTTAATTCCGTCCCAGCCTTAGAAGTTGTCACCAAGGCGAGCATCTGAATGCAAACGACTTACATCCTAGATGGATACAATGGGCCACCTCCTTAACAGCTACTGATGTTGACTATGTCTTTGACCCTACCTTGCAAACACAGGAATTCCTTCAATATGAACAAGAATACCTCTTGATCAGTATGATCATATAATATATACTGGCGGTTCAGCTCAACCCACTATCAGCAATAAACAACAATATTCTGCTGCTTGAACAGTAGTTCGCAGTGTCATGAAAAATTGAGAATTCCATGAACAAAAAACATTTACACAATCCTTCAGGGATTGTACTGCTCAGCTAGCTGAACTTAAAGCTTTCCTTCTGGCACTAGAAAATACTGATCCTGAATTCCCCACACTCATAGTGTGTGATTCGTATGACTGTGTCCAGTTTTTAATGAACATTTACATTATTGGCGCTTGAATTGATTCAGAGAATCTAAAAGGAATACTATCAAGCATTGAGTGCTCTGGGGAAAGGTGGCACATGTTAAAGAATGTTTGCCTTGGGCTCATGTAATTCATACAGTGAGTCATCAGCATGCTGGAATACACGTTGTAGGGAATTCACTGGCGGATGAAGCTGCCAAATCAGTGGTTCAGACTGCTGATGTTCTGCAATTACTCGTTTACCCATGAGGGTAGTTGAAGACAGTATGGTTACTGTCAATGCTTCATGCAGTGGCACTCCATTACCTAAAAATTATCCAGCAAAATACTCCTACCTACTGAGTGCCCAAAACATTCCTTTTGCTCGCAGTCCCATCGCGGGTGATCAAGTGATACCCAACCAGGACCGCGGGCTAGAATTACTCGTAGCTGCTCATGAAGGATTAGCATCTGCCCATTCCGGTGTGGTGGCTACAGTTTCCTTACTACAGAAATGCTACTGGTGGCATGATTTGTACAAGCAGACTAAACAATATGCCCTGAGCTGTAACATTTGCCAGCAAATTAAAAGTTCCACCACCAATCGCCCACCGCAGACAACCCTTCTCATTTCAAACAAAACAGTAAAATGTATCTATTTGGACCACTGTGGACCTCTGCATTCAGACTGGGCATTTATATTCATTCTTTAGGCTGTAGATTTATGTTCGAGATTTCTATCGGTGTGACCACAAAGGTTGGCTTACGCTCGAACTGTTATAAAGGTTTTGCAAGTCTTTATCGGGACATATGCAGTAGTAGCATTCCATTCAGATCAGAGACCAGTGTTTGCCTCTAAAGCTTACCGGGATACCATGGGAACCCTTAGTGTTGCTGTGAATTATTCCTCCCCATCATCCTGAGGGAAATTCGATAGTGGAAAGGAAAATTCATGACTTAAAGCAGTCTCCTACAGCTAGAGTATTAAGTGCAGGTCGTAGTTGGATCCTTCACTTGTATGGAGTCCAGAGAGCTTTAAATAATCTGCCTAGAAGATCCTTGGGTGGTCAGACTCCCTATGAAACCCTCTTTGGGGTCCAGATCTCAACAACCCTAGCACAGTGGCAGCAGATATGCCTTTTGATATCAATGAACATTTTGCTGTCTTACAGAAACTAGAAGGCTTCCGTAATGAGCACTCAAAATTACCTACAAGAAAGAATTTGCCAGTCCTTGGCATTGCAGGTACCAGAACTGTGATTTTGCCACTGCTTGCAGGTTGTAGAAACAAACGGTTTGTTTCCATTTAATTGATTAAACCACACCATGTGGCCAGTCCTACACAGTAGGTCATGGGGTCCCCTTGGTAGTTACCTATCTCCTCTTGCGATCATACAGGAAATCCCTCTACAAACATTTAATAATACAAATAATATCACTACCCAGCTGGGGACTTCAAATGGTGAAGTTTTACTAATCCCTGTTACTACTGCTAACACAGGATGCACATCAGATGTGAATTTACAGTTTTCCACTGCTAATCCTAACAACAAAGGGGCCGATTCCGATTCGGGCCGGAAAACGTACCGACCGACTCGGTACGGGAATTAAGTCCAACCGACACGTACCGGCGCTGCCCGAACCGGGTAGTACGATGAAATGCATGTGAATCACGACCGACTCGTACGGAACTCAAGCCGAACGACCGACCCGGACGGAAACAAGCTATCCGGCCGGGAAACCACGCGAATCGAACCGACCGACACGCACCAGGAATCAACCCGAACGAAACGTACCCGCGAACTCCGACCCGCGCAGTACGATGCAATGCGTGCAAAATCAGATCGACTCGCACGGAGCTCAAGCCGTACGACCGACACGCATACAAAAGCCAGCCGAACAAACACAATACTCCGCGACCGACGCGTACGCCGCACATGAAACCTAGCTGAAACACAGCAGGAACGACTCGGAGAAGCGCGCACGAGACAACTGCAGCGTCCTACTCGGTCAGAAGAACGTCTCCTACATGCACCAAAAATACAAAGGAAAAAATACAAAAAAAAGGGCCAAACAAGCAATTACAAAGCCAATAAATACTGGGGGGGGGGAAATGGAACAAGGACACACCCCCAACTCCACCTATATAAAAGCCACAAATCCCTACCATGATCCTTTGCAAATTCCACTGACCTGCCAGCACAGAACACCAACAGACAGCAACCACAGACACACTCACAGCTCATCCAACACACAAGCCACACACCATTAGCACCTCAACAAATAGCACCCTCACACACATCCAGCAAAACGTACACTCACACACCCTCACTTGCACACACACACACAT
Organism: Calotriton arnoldi; assembly: GCA_963921515.1. Taxonomy (NCBI): domain Eukaryota; kingdom Metazoa; phylum Chordata; class Amphibia; order Caudata; family Salamandridae; genus Calotriton; species Calotriton arnoldi. The sequence continues at coordinate 74,093 of CAWUFW010011605.1, read as the reverse complement.
CAATCACCACCACCACCCATCACCATGCCCCCAAAGAAGAATCATAAGTTCCTAGATAGTGAATTGGAAGTCCTGGTAGACGAGATCCTGAGGGTAGAGCCACAGTTGTTTGGCACATTGGTCCAACAGACCCCCATGGTGCAGAAAACCAAGATGTGGGAGAGGATCGTCGACAGGGTCAACGCACAATCACCATGTTTGCGCACAAAGGAAGACATCCAGAACAGGTGGTATGATGTGCGCAGGAGGGTCAGGGACCTACTGAAGAAGGATTACATCCTGAGCCAGCACACCGGCAGTGGCCCTCCTGCCAAACCAGTATACCTCGGGCCCTGGGAGGAGAAGGTGCGGGCCATCCTACCACCAGTGAGCGTATATGGACTAACAAACATCCCAGAGCCTGGTGAGTACACAACAAATATACACAATATGGTGTGACAATACACACACATCACTGTCAAGGGGATAGTCAAACCATGCACCCTTAGCAAATCCACAGCAACCAAAAGATAATCATCCCAAGATGTGAATGCCAGTCAGACAAACACAATACCTGCCATCTCATAGTGACATGTAACTGTGTCATGACATGTACAAACCTAACAACAAATAGAGCAAGGCAGTGGCACAAATATAACCAACAAACACTGTCTGATATTTTGCCACCACTAGAACACCACCTCACAGGGAAGCACACTGAAAGGAAGGAATTCTGTGTATGCTGGTGAAGTCAGTGTAGCCAATAGCATGATGGGAGTTGTAGTCACAGATAATGGTCAGCCTCACATTTGGCCCATCAACACCACCCTGAATCATGCTCACAACACAGGGAGTGGAAAAGGACTGACAAGATGGCTGACACTGGGTACTGCTGTGGGGAGCACAAGGCCCTGCTGGGAACTGTGCAACAACAAACAGCAGAACACCACTGACTGACATCCTGAAAGCCAACTTGCACTCCCTGCAATGCAAGCACGTTCCATGGTGGGATATCTGGCTGGGTGGGAAGGAGGACTGACAGCACTGACCAAAGTTACAAGCAGCTCTCCTCACACCCCCCCTCAACACAAACTCCACATAACCCACCTGGGAGAATGCAATGCCTCACACTCTAAATGAAGATCCCACAAAGAACCACCACCCTGGGTAATGCTGTGTGAAGCACAGGGACACTCTTGGGACTTGTAGCCAAACAAACACCAGGACAACACTGTCAGCCATCCTGTCAGCACAGGCACACTACCCCACAGGGAAGCAGAGTCAAAAGGAAGGAAGTATGGGCATGCTGGGAAGGGGGGTGTAGGCAATAGCATGATGGGAGTGGTAGTCACAGCTCAACATCCCCCACCCACATGGCCCAGCAAGCTCACACTGAACCATGCACACCTCACAGCGAGTGAAAAGCCACTTCAAAGATGTCTGACACTGGCCTCAGCTGTGGGGAGCACAAGGCCCTGCTGGGAACTGGGCACCAACAAACAACAGGACCACACTGTCAGCCATCTTATTATTGCTGTCACACTCACACACAGTGGAGTCCACTCAAAAGGAAGGAAGTATGGGCATGCTGGGAAGGTGGGTGTAGGCAATAGCATGATGGGAGTTGTAGTCACAGATATTGCTCACCCTCACAATTGGCCCATCAACACCACTCTGAACCATGCTCACATTGCAGGGAGTGGAAAAGGACTGACAAGATGGCTGACACTGGGTACTGCTGTGGGGAGCACAAGGCCCTGCTGGGAACTGTGCAACAACCAACAGCAGAACACCACTGACTGACATCCTGAAAGCCAACTTGCACTCCCTGCAATGCAAGCACGTTCCATGGTGAGATATCTGGCTGGGTGGGAAGGAGGACTGACAGCACAGACCATAGTTACAAGCAGCTCTCCTCACACACACCCTCAACACAAACTCCACATAACCCACCTGGGAGAATGCAATGCCTCACACTCTAAATGAAGATCCCACAAAGAACCACCACCCTGGGTAATGCTGTGTGAAGCACAGGGACACTCTTGGGACTTGTAGCCAAACAAACGCCAGGACAACACTGTCAGCCATCCTGCCAGCACAGGCACACTACCCCACAGGGAAGCAGAGTCAAAAGGAAGGAAGTATGGGCATGCTGGGAAGGGGGTGTGTAGGCAATAGCATGATGGGAGTGGTAGTCACAGCTCAACATCCCCACCCACATGGCCCAGCAAGCTCACACTGAACCATGCACACCTCACAGCCAGTGAAAAGCCACTTCAAAGATGTCTGACACTGGCCTCAGCTGTGGGGAGCACAAGGCCCTGCTGGGAACTGGGCACCAACAAACAACAGGACCACACTGTCAGCCATCTTACCATTGCTGTCACACTCACACACAGTGGAGTCCACTCAAAAGGAAGGAAGTATGGGCATGCTGGGAAGGTGGGTGTAGGCAATAGCATGATGGGAGTTGTAGTCACAGATATTGCTCACCCTCACAATTGGCCCATCAACACCACTCTGAACCATGCTCACATCGCAGGGAGTGGAAAGGACTGACAAGATGGCTGACACTGGGTACTGCTGTGGGAGCACAAGGCCCTGCTGGGAACTGTGCAACAACCAACAGCAGAACACCACTGACTGACATCCTGAAAGCCAACTTGCACTCCCTGCAATGCAAGCACGTTCCATGGTGGGATATCTGGCTGGGTGGGAAGGAGGACTGACAGCACTGACCATAGTTACAAGCAGCTCTCCTCACACACCCCTCAACACAAACTCCACATAACCCACCTGGGAGAATGCAATGCCTCACACTCTAAATGAAGATCCCACAAAGAACCACCACTCTGGGTAATGCTGTGTGAAGCACAGGGACACTCTTGGGACTTGTAGCCAAACAAACGCCAGGACAACACTGTCAGCCATCCTGCCAGCACAGGCACACTACCCCACAGGGAAGCAGAGTCAAAAGGAAGGAAGTATGGGCATGCTGGGAAGGGGGTGTAGGCAATAGCATGATGGGAGTTGCAGTCACAGATATTGCTCACCCTCACAATTGGCCCATCAACACCACTCTGAACCATGCTCACATCGCAGGGAGTGGAAAACGATTGACAAGATGGCTGACACTGGGTACTGCTGTGGGGAGCACAAGGCCCTGCTGGGAACTGTGCAACAACCAACAGCAGGACACCACTGAATGACATCCTGAGAGTCAACCTGAACCCACTGCAAGGGTGGCATGCTTCATGGTGGGATAACTGGGCTAGGTGGAGAAGGAGGGCTGGATGTCCACCAAATACAACCAATGCTGGCCATGCACACACCTCAACATTCACATTGAAATGCCTCAGGTTTGCAGGACAATGTGCTACACCAATATCAACCTCTTACTGTGACAACTTAGGACAATGCAATGTACAGGCCCGCATCCAGAGGTACAGTCACAACTGTCAGGTGTGTGAACCATTGATGCCTGTAGAAATATAACATACATTGTGTGTCTCTTCCAAAAACAGGTGATGATGGGGACACAGCAGCAGGCGAGGAGGAGTCCCTGTCCCAGGCTCCGGGGGACACTGAGCCCACTGGTGTGGAACAGCCTCTGCCCTCCTTGGATGACGAAGACCTACCTGGCCCCTCCAGCGTGAGTCATCATGCAGCACCAGCAGGACCAACATCTGCACCCCTGCCCCACTGCTCCAACAACTGCCAACACACAGACCACCCCCGCCGACACGGACAGACCGAGAACCACCAATGACAACAGCACAGGGACCCTGGCCCAACGTCGAGCTACGGACAACGAGCCCAGTAACAACCCCCAAGGGGGCCTAGGGTCACCTGGGCGTAACACCGCAGGTCCCGCACGTGTCGCCAGGGGTGGTGGGAGGGGTGGTAGACATAGGTCGCTGTTTGCAGGGGGTCTGGACTGCATGATGACCCACAACTGGCACGCATTGCTGATGCGTACCAGAATAGCACCGGAGAGGTCAGCCAGGTAGTGGGGATCCTCAAGGACATACAACAGCAGCAGGCTGCCCATCATGCCCGCTTGGACTCCCACATGTCCCATGTGGAGACACACATGTCTCGCATGGAGTCCAAGTGGGACACATTGCAAGAACTGACAGCGGTGCATAGGGACATATTGACATGCCTCCGCCAGAATAGCACCAACATGGCCACACCTCCCTGTGTGCCCACAACATCTGGTGCTGCAACAACTGCAACTGCCACAGGGAGGGAGGAGGACTCTGGCGGAGAGTCCCCTGCACCGCAGCAGCCTGCACATGAGGGTCCCCCAAAGAAGAGGGGTCGTCCGAGGAAGGAAAACTGAGAGGTCGATGGCCATGTACATCCCCCAGGAAGCCAACACCTGTTCTGGAAATTCTCCTTTGTGTGCAAACTGTTCACCCTGTCGAATGCAACACAACTCTCCCACATGACATGGGGAGTTCAAGTTGGACTAATGTATCAGATGACTGTGGACTTCACTCAGGACATTTCTGCTACCAAGACTTGCAACTCATCTGGGAACTTTGGATCCCAATCCCAATGTACAGCACCCACCATCCTGTGCACTATACTCACACATGTATGTAAATAAAATCACTAATACACCATACTTGCCTCTGTTGTGATTCCAATGTGGTTACTGTTATGGGGATGATGATCAGCTAAATTACACTGTGTATGCTAACTGCTACAGCAAGTACAACACCGTCATGTGAGTCATGTTGACGTGACACATATGAGGGAGACACACCACTAGGGCTAGACAACACAGAGACACCAGGGCCATCGGACTCATCGCCTACACTGATGTTGCCAGGAAATACTGTGGAATGCACAGACACCACACCTATTCAGAGTCTGTGTCAACTAGCCCACAGGTGCAGTAAGCATATGTCATTCAGATGTGTGACCACAGACAACGCACATCCCAAAGTGAAGCACAGGTTTATCACACATTTGCAACATGTTGTTTCTACTAGAAATGCAAGGCAATCCCACGTGGCAGTGGCCACACAGTCAAAAAGTGCAGAAGATATAAAGTCCAGGGGTGTGTGGCACATCACCTGTAGGGAAACGACTGCTGCCACCCTGAAAGCTGAATCATGGTGTCGGGGGATCCAAGTTGACCAAACAACTCTGTAAGCACCCTGTGAAGGACAGACATGACACACAGTCAAAACCACTGAAGAACAGGACATGACTGCAATACTCATGCCCAATACATGTCACAAGATAACTACACAAAACCAAGTTAGCATGTCAACACTGTTGGGGAGTACAGACTACCTGTAAGGACACATCGCTGCACGCATACAGTCAAGTAGCACAAGGCCACACTCAAACAGCACCAGAGCACCACCCACACATATCATGCTAACTCACATCATTCACATTACAACTCCCTGGATACTCACATTCAGCTGAAGAAGTTGGTGATGAGCTGTGTGCGGACATCACCATCATCATCATCACTGGCATCGTGGTCCAGGCCAGGATCCTCCACAGGTGGCGGACGTTGGTCATCGTCATCCAGGATGAGAGGCAACTCCTTCCGCACTGCCAGGTTGTGTTGCATGCAGCAGACGATGACAATCTTGCACACCTTTGCTGGGGCATATGGGAGGGCCCCTCCTGTCTTGTCCAGGCAGCGGAAGCGGCTCTTCAGGAGACCAAATGTCCGCTCGATCACTCTCCTGGTCCGACCATGTGCCTCATTGTAGCGCATCTGGGCTGGTGTCACAGGGTTCCTGAGGGGTGTCAGCAACCACAGCATGTTGGGGTATCCGGAGTCACCTACGGACAGACAATTGCACATTAGCTGAGTTGGAAAAGTGGGCGGAATACAACATAGCAGAACACACACAATGGTACAAAGTCAGTACACACCGACAAGCCAGGCACGCTGGTTCTGCATCTGTGACATCATCCTCGGGATGCGACTACTCCTCATCACGTAGGCATCGTGTGCCGAACCAGGTAAACGGGCACACACATGTGTGATGCTCATATCTGCAAGACATACCACCAGAGCATTGATCGAAAGGTAATGTTTCCGGTTCCGGTATGCCTGCTCATGTGCCTGTGGTGGTACCAAAGCCACATGTGTCCCATCAATGGAGCCAATGACATGTGGCATCCTCCCCAGGGCATAGAAGTCACTCTTGACGTCAGTGAGTTGTTGACGTGTAGGGAAATAGATGTACTGGTTCAGGCATCTCAACATTGCCTCCAAAACATCGTGTAGCACACGGCTGAACATAGTCTGTGACATCCCACCAGCAGTCGCCACAGTGTGTTGAAAGGTACCAGTGGCAAAGAAGTGTAGGGCTGCCATCACCTTCACCTTGGGGGTCAGCGCTGTAGGGTACGGCCGGCCAGGTTGCAAATGTGGTGCCAAGCGCACTGCCAAATCCTCAATCAGCTGCCTGGTGAAGCGGTACCGTCGGATGCTGTCACGTTCCACCATCGTTGCCAGGTCAGGGAATGGTCTATGGACAGCTGGAGCCCTGCAGTGCATAGGTTGAAGAAAGAAAGATTGTCAGTCACCCCACATATGTGCCATTCACCATACTCAATTTCACATGATACATCATTACGAGACACAAGTACTTGATGTGTGTGCCGTTCTGTTCGGACATATCTGGCACCTACATGGCCATCATCTAACATCTCAGTACAACATGTGTTGACAACAGGTTCCAGGTTGTGCTATGGGAAACCATTAGGCTGTGTCACAGTACCCATTTACTGCTGTCACGTTCCACACACACACCACAGTGACATGTCTGGACAGATGCGCCACAGGCATCACAGCTCATTGACAGGTAGATTCCCAGTGACCCTGTCGTGCCACATGGACACTGGCATGACATGGCGTATCATGTACACGTCAGAAAAACAAACATGACTCCCACAGGTAGTGGCCCCTGTTGCCTCCGCAGGACAGACATGGACGTCAGTGACGCACAACATCAAAGTCCATGCACAAACAACGTTGATGTGGAGACTGTCTCCCATCGTGCACATGGAATCAGAGACATCGGAAACACAACATGCACACAGACTGTGGAGGGCCATCACTATTGTGGCAATGGGTCACCCTGTGACGTACATGCCTTCCCCATGGGACCCTGGGGGTATGTGACATGTCATACACATACACAACCTGGAAATGTGACCATGCCACATGCTCCGAAATGAACAGTTGCACATCACAGTGGTCATGTGCACAACACACAAAGGACCCTGTCCCCATGAACACGTGCACAGCCTGGGTGTGGCTGCCCCCAAGTGCCACCCCAAAAACCACATGTTTACCCCCATACACAGAAAAGGTAATGCAGCCTTACATGCCTTAGGAAACAGTGTGGACTGGGTGTGGTGTTGTAGGTGTGCCCCTGAGTCCCTGGCAAGTATATGTGGCTGGCATACGTTCACCAGTGACAAGCATGGTGACATATGCGAGTGACCTGTACAGGGACGCGTTGTACAGCAATGGACCGATCGGTGTGCCCGCACGGCCCATTGCATCGGTAGTGAGCGGGTACGCGTTGTACAGCAATGGACCGATCGGTGTGCCCGCACGGCCCATTGCATCGGTAGTGAGCGGGTACGCGTTGTACAGCAATGGACCGATCGGTGTGCCCGCTCGGCCCATTGCATCGGTAGTGAGCGGGTACGCGTTGTACAGCAATGGACCGATCGGTGTGCCCGCACGGCCCATTGCATCGGTAGTGAGCGGGTACGCGTTGTACAGCAATGGACCGATCGGTGTGCCCGCCCGGCCCATTGCATCGGTAGTGAGCGGGTACGCGTTGTACAGCAATGGACTGATCGGTGTGCCCGCACGGCCCATTGCATCGGTAGTGAGCGGGTACGCGTTGTACAGCAATGGACCGATCGGTGTGCCCGCACGGCCCATTGCATCGGTAGTGAGCGGGTACGCGTTGTACAGAAATGGACCGATCGGTGTGCCCGCCCGGCCCATTGCATCGGTAGTGAGCGGGTACGCGTTGTACAGCAATGGACCGATCGGTGTGCCCGCCCGGCCCATTGCATCGGTAGTGAGTGGGTACGCGTTGTACAGCAATGAACCGATCGGTGTGCCCGCCCGGCCCATTGCATCGGTAGTGAGCGGGTACGCGTTGTACAGCAATGGACCGATCGGTGTGCCCGCACGGCCCATTGCATCGGTAGTGAGCGGGTACGCGTTGTACAGCAATGGACCGATCGGTGTGCCCGCCCGGCCCATTGCATCGGTAGTGAGCGGGTACGCGTTGCACAGCAATGGACCGATCGGTGTGCCCGCCCGGCCCATTGCATCGGTAGTGAGCGGGTACGCGTTGTACAGCAATGGACCGATCGGTGTGCCCGCACGGCCCATTGCATCGGTAGTGAGCGGGTACGCGTTGTACAGCAATGGACCGATCGGTGCGCACGCATTGGCTGGGGCCTGGCATGGAAACGGACACGTTTTCGAAGCCTCAACGAGTCTGATGCAGTGAATTCAGTTGGCCAGCCACAACAATGTTGCAAATTCATGGGTGTCATGAAGTTTAACTTTTGAAGGATGCTGTGGGCGTGTATTAGTGGTGCAATTCCATGGATTGGCCAGATTCAGAAGATGCTAACGACTTGGACCTATCACTTTGGACACATGGGACAGTATCTGCCTCTGCAGCACACATATAATGCTGGCTGTTCCCCTGAGGGCTCACTTGCCTGCACTACATGCTCCAGGACGACATCTGCCACCAACACTGCTGCTGTCTCTGCATCCTCTGGCTACTGCAATGGCACGTACTGTGGAGAGAGCCCCAGCCTTCAGCCTTGAGGAGAACCAGGCCCTGCTGGACAGCCTCCTTCCACAGTACAGCAAGCTGTATGGGAAACCAGGGAGCAGGTGAGTGTGCTGTCCACTGCCTTACTAATTGTGCATGTTGTCTGACTAGCAAGACTTACAGTGTGCACACCACTGGCTAGCATGCTCACTGAGTAGTTCTGCCCCCCCCCAAAGTGTGTAGTGACATGCACTGAACAGGTATAGTGCAGTAACAGTGCATTCCAACAAGGTTTACTTCCCATGCAATGATACCATGTAGTAACTGCTGGCAAACTGTTCTTAGCCATCGTTGCACTGGCTGTGTACATCATATGCCCCTGTGATTGAGACATGTAGATCCAACTGTGTGATGCACGGATATGTTGCATGTGTAGTAATGGCCTTTTCACTTTGTCATCCTCACAGGTTGATGCCCACCAGAAGCAGGAAATCTGGCTGACCATCGCCCGGGCAGTAAGATCTAGCCCCCCATGAGTACGGGTGGTGGTAGTGGCAGGCATCTAGCCCCCCATGACTAGGGGTGGTGGTAGTGGCAGGCATCTAGCCCCCATGAGTAGGGGTGGTATTAGTGGTAGGCATCCATCCCCTATGAGTGGGGATGGTAGTAGTGACAGGCATCCAGGCCCCCATGTGTAGGGGTGGTGGTAGTGGTAGGCATCCAGGCCCCCCTGAGTAGGGGTGGTGGTAGAGGTAGGCATCCAGGCCCCCATTAGTAGGGGTGGTATTAGTGGTAGGCATCCATCCCCCTATGAGTGGGGATGGTAGTAGTGACAGGCATCCAGGCCCCCCATGAGTAGGGGTGGTGGTAGTGGTAGGCATCCAGGCCCCCCTGAGTAGGGGTGGTGGTAGAGGTAGGCATCCAGGCCCCCATTAGTAGGGGTGGTGGTAGTGGCAGGCATCTAGCCCCCATGAGTAGGGGTGGTGGTAGTGGTAGGCATCCAGGCCCCCCTGAGTAGGGGTAGTGGTAGTGGCAGGCATCTAGCCCCCCATGAGTAGGGGTGGTATTAGTGGTAGGCATCCATCCCCCTATGAGTGGGGATGGTAGTAGTGACAGGCATCCAGGCCCCCCTGAGTAGGGGTGGTGGTAGTGGCAGGCATCCAGCCCCCCATTAGTAGGGGTGGTGGTGGTAGTGACAGGCATTCAGGCCTCCCTGAGTAGGGGTGGTGGTAGTGGCATGCATCCAGCCCCCCATTAGTAGGGGTGGTGGTAGTGGCAGGCATCTAGCCCCCCATGAGTAGGGGTGGTGGTAGTGGCAGGCATCCAGGCCCCCTGAGTAGGGGTGGTGGTAGTGGTAGGCATCCATCCCCTATGGGTGTGTATGGCATTGGTGATGGCCATCCCGCCCCTATGGTTCTGCTGTTGCTAGTGTACATCATTTGTGCATCCCTATGTGTGTGTGGACATATTTTCGGGTACGTGTCGTTTGTTTGTGTTGTGGGTGTTTGACTTACCGTCTGCGCCGTACGCGTCCGTGCCGGTCCCGGTAATAGATGTAGAGTATTGGTAGGACCTGCGCGATGGGATTCATGGTTGGGTCGTCTCGTTCGGGTTTCTCGTGTCTTCGACTCGTACTCGTCGCAGGCTTGTTCGTCTCGTAGCCGTGGATCGTCTTGTGGCGCGAAACGGAGCTTATGTACGGCTCGCCCGGATGCTCAAACGTGCCGGACGTAGCGACGGGTTCGGCGCGTACGGAAGGCGCATAGTACTCGTCTGGCCGGAAGGTGCTGTGTATCTGCTTCCGTACGACTCGAATCGGCGTTTACGGATCCGGCTCGGGCGGGGAACAGGAGCTGATATGGGTAAGTACGGCTCGCTCAGAATCTGGGCTGTTATGCGCATCGTACTTGTTCGTTCGGACGAGTATTCGAATCGGTCGGGAAACACGCATTCGGCTGGTTTTTTTTCCGGACGAATACTGTTAGGTGCGCTTCCGGCCGAGATCGGAATCGATCCCAAAGTTGTTTATTATCAACCACCTATGGAGGTGTCTCGCAGTTCTCCATTACCATGTGAGGTTCCTGTTTTTGCACAGACTGCCTCTGGCTACATTGTCGACACTGATGATTTTTCTTCAGATGCTTCACATTCTATACCACATGGTGCACGTGCATTTCTTCTTTGGCTGAAACAGACTTATTTGACTGATTCCTCCATGGTCCTATGTTTGGATTTCTATTTCACTACTTAGCCCGTCATCGCCACACGCTACACAGGGTTGCTTGAGACTTCACCCCCCAGCCTGCCTTGCGGCTTCTACGCCGCCAACGTTGCACCAGTTCACCAGGAGGCGCTTCATAAGCAGCTCGGGGCTCCCACAGCGCGGGTGCCCGTCATCGCCACACACCACACGGGGTTGCTTGAGACTTCACCCCCCAGCCTGCCTTGCGGCTTCTACGCCGCCAACGTTGTGTCAGCGCGCCAGGAGGCGCTTCATAAGCAGCTCGGGGCTCCCACAGCGCAAGAGCCCGTCATCGCCACACGGGGTTGCTTGAGACTTCACCCCCGCCTGCCTTGCGGGTTCTACCCCCCAGCCTGCCTTGAGGCTTCTACGCCGCCAACGTTGCACCAGTGCACCAGGAGGCGCTTCCTTCTTAAGCAGCTCGGGGCTCCCACAGCGCGGGTGCCCGTCATCGCCACATACCACACGGGGTTATTTGAGACTTCACTCCCCAGCCGGTCTTGCGGCTTCTACGCCGCCAACGTTGTGTCAGCGCGCCATGAGGCGCTTCATAAGCAGCTCGGGGTTCCCGCAGCGCGGGAGCCCATCATCGCCACACGCCACATGGGGTTGCTTGAGACTTCACCCCCCTGCGCCTGTCAGAGCCAGGAAGAGGCAGGGCAGGCCACACCCCTTGGTTTTGTGACAGTGGATATTGTGCACTCCTTGATTTCCTGCCTATCATCCCGAAGAACTCACTGATAATAAGGTACTGTTACAATTGCGTAGAATCCGCTATTTCCTGATTGATCCTCATTCAAGCATTGTTTTCATCTTTTCATCTTGCAGAACCGACTGAAAACTGCTACTAGTGGAACTATAGGGGGACTTGTGGAGGGAGGGCACAAGTATTATGAGGGATATTGCGATTCACTGCTGACACTGAGTGGAGTGGGCATATTCTAAAAGTTCTTGTACATTCTGTTTCCCACTTCCACCGTACCAAGGGGTCCTTCCCAAGGGTTCAAAAGGCTCATGGGCAAAAGGAAGGGCCAAGATAAAGCCCAGGGTGCGCCCCTTTCTAAAAAGAGGGGCACTGGTGTTGTCTGTCAAGAGTCCATGGATAGGATTGAGTCTCTCCTCACTGAATGTCATGAGATAGTTAGTTCAGAAACTCCCTTGACTTCTGCCCAATTAGTAAATCCCACTAGCTTTGACATCAACTCTGGAACCCTGCAGGAACCCCTTCCCATGCCTCCTCCAGTAACAAATTTGGCCATACAAATCCCTTCGATGTTTAAGAACTCACAAAAAGGGAAGAGGCCCAGAAGTAGTACAGCTGGCCTTATGCCACAATCAAAAACATCGCCACCCTCTGGTGACATGCAGGACCCTTACAGTTTGTAAGAGTCCATCACTCACAGTCCCTGGGCCTTCAGGGGTGGAAAGAGGTGGGTCTACTCACCCTGGTCCAAACATGTCCCACTATGACCCCCCCGCCTAGGCCTATTCCAAATTGCCCTACCTGCCAGAAAAATGGCTCTGCAAGTAATGTGTATTTCAACAGGCAGATGGCCTCCCATCGTATACCCCAGGGAAGGTGGGAGGTAGGGGTGGCAGTGGAGGGTATACCTCCATCACTAGAAAGGCGATCTACTATGTCTGGGTCCGGGGGGCTTTTAGGAAAGGTTAAATAATGGATGGAATTTATGAGATCCCAGCAACAGGACAACAATCATGTAATATATTTAACAGAAGTACCTAGACTGCCAAAGGATGGTTATGAAGACTGTGACTCCCTCAAAAACAAGGTTACCCACTGGTTTAGGGATATCCAGCACTGTTACTCAATCATAAGAGATGATATAAAAAATGCCAAATGAGTAACAGTCCCGGGACAATAAAGGATGTGGTTATAGTCTAGTTTTTTTGTATGGACCCTGTTGATGGTCTAATGTCAATTGATTCCCGTACTATCCCCATTGTTAACACCTCTATCACAATTAGATACAGACCGCCAGCAGGTATGGATAAAGAGCTATCAAGGATTCCCAGGTCTGCATTGAGTGGGGGCCCCAAATCAAAACAAGTGGTCCAGGAGCACAGGTATGACTGCAGAGAGGAGGATCGCTGCCCCCAGACGAATGTGTAATTCCCCCTGGTCAAAATCAGGTTTGGTCTGTAGCACAAGCACCTGTAGGGATGGGGGTGCCTGTTACCACCGAGGGAAGGAGTGTGCATTTGAATGTGGACCTAGGAGGAGAGGGTGTTAGCGGTCCCCCCAATATTGAGCTAGGCGGAGCATCCGTTGACAGCAGCACCAACCATATCCTTATCAATCCTTATCCAAGTCAACTAAGAATTTTGGTCAGGAATGTGGCAGGGATTTCTAAACTTTTAGCTGATCCTGATTGGGGCTCTTTTGTGGACTCACACGATGTAATACTCTTCCAAGAAACGTGGAGTCTGCATACCCCCTATAGGAGTGGGTTCTCCACCTACGGCCTAAATGCTACCAGGAAAGTAAAAGGGAGGCCATCGGGAGGCCTGGCAATTTGGGTCAGAAATGCTCTTGGCCTAAAAATAAACTCGGTCCACGTAGGTTCTCCCAATATATTAGCTATAGACCTGAAAACATGTAGTGATCTGAAAATCAGGATCTTTAATGTCAATAATAGAGTTGTTCGGGGCTCTGAAGATACCAATACTATCAAAGTTTTAGACCATGTACTATCCAAATCCATTGATAGTGCCCCAGCCCTGGTAGCAGGGGATTTAAATTGTACCTTTGAACCTCTAGCCATGATCTCCAGAGACCTGACCGAGGAGTGGGATAGTGTCTGGCAGGTCCCACAGCTAGATCTCCCCCCAGTTAGGTGGACAAAGAGAGGCAGTCATGTGCTGGCCCTCTCATTGCAACACGACTTGAGAGCCACAAACGGAAGAACAAAATCAGATCAAAAAGGGGAGCCAACTTTTAACAGACCTGGCTATGCCAGCAGGATTGATTATTGCCTGGTTGCACTTAGCCTTTGGCCATTAGTTCATGATATAGCAGTGGTCAATCGCCTAGATATCGACCATAATGCCCTGACCCTGTCCCTAATGAATCTGGGTGATAACACTACTGAAATAGGTAGTCGGGGAAAGAAGGATCTGGGAGAATTGTCCATCCCGAATAATATGAGAACGATTAGATGGGACTGGGTGGAGAAACATTCTGAGACCTTGGAATTAGCATAATGCATAGTACGCCAGAATGTGGAAGAGATGTCAAAACTCCCTAAAGATATGATAATTGAGAAGCTGACCACTAGGCACAAAACCATATTTAACGGTATTAGGGATCTATTGGCCAAACCATGTATGGAGCCGAAACCGGAGTGCAGTCGGATCCAGATCAAACAAGAACCCCAGGCAGCTTGGTATAACCAGGACTGTAGGAAAGCCAACACCGACCTTGCACGGGCAGCAAAATCCAACGTTCACCCTGATCTGGTGGTATGTAGAAAAAGCTATAGGAACACTCTAGAGTTAGCTAAGAAGAGATGGGAAGGCTCAATTTGGTACTCCCTACAAAAGGCATCATCAGCTACGGATTCTAAATCCTTTTGGAAACAAGCGGCTTACTGGCTAAATGGCAGGAAGCCGAAACTGGAGTTTACAGTTCAGCCAGAGGAGTGGGTGACCCATTTTGGGGGGCTTTATGCACTAGGTAGTACTGAGGTGGAGACTCCACTTGGAGAGAGGGGGGAAAACCAGAATGATGCTGTCGAGGACCTGGTGTTCTCCATGCAAGAAACCTGGGTGGCAATCTGCTCTAGTATCGCAGCTAGAGCCCCCGGCCCGACCGAATCCCAAGCGATCTGTATAAAGAGGATTTAATTGTCTGGGCTCACTACATCAATATGATTATAAATGCCATTAAAGCAGGCATGAATATTCCCCCCTCATGGAACATAGGAGAGATAATTCCTATTTACAAGAAGGGCGATAGAGCCTATCCAGCCAGCTATAGGCCTATAAGCCTAATCAACTCATTGTTGCGACGAGTCTAGGACTGGGTCTCTGAGCAACATATTCTGAGCGATTTCCAAGCAGGCTTCCATGCAAACATTAGCACATTGGACCAGGTTTTCCGCTTCTTGTGTATCTACTGGAGGGAGGTCAGCATTAGAGGGGGAAAACTATATGTTGCCTTTCTGGACCTACGCACTGCATTCGATCTGGTACCGAGAGCCAAGTTGTGGCGAGTGTTGGCAGAGATTGGCATACCTCATAACCTATTAGAAATTTTAATTCAGTTGCACTCTTCAAACACAGTACAAGTTAGGTGGGGGGATAACAATCAACTCACGGAGCAATTCCCTGCAGAATGAGGAGTGAGATAAGGGTGCGTCCTAGCGCCCAGGTTATTCTCCCCCTTTTTATAAATGGGGTGATTGATTATCTAGACAGGGATGGATGCGACGCCCCAAAGGTGGGGGAGAGAAGAGTACCAGCCCTACTCTTCGCGGATGACACCCTATTAATTTCTAAATCCCCCCATGGTCTGCAACAATTGTTGAATAATTTTATTGAGTTATGCAAGGAGCATGGCTTGGTATTAAATGAGACTAAAACGAAATACATGATTTTCTTGAAGGGGAATTCCAAGCCATCAAAAAGACCAATGTATGTAGGAAATAGCCCCCTAGAGCAAGTTTTTGCCTTTGACTATCTGGGTATCGACTTAACCTCAAAGCTAAATTGGGTGCCCCACATCGAAAAAGCCCAATTATCACTAATCCAATAAACTGCTCACTTAAGTAAAATCCACCAAAAAACAGTGTCTAGGAAAGTGGCCCCAGCATTGGAAATTTATAATACCAAAATACTGGAGGGAGCCCTCTATGGGGCCGAATTGTGGGGCATTGGAAACACAAACTCTCTTACTTCTGTAGAAAACCGGTTTCTCCGCTCAATGTTAAACCTTCCCACTAGTACCCCCTTAGCTCCTATGTTTTTGGACTTGGGCCAAAAACTGCTAGCGCACAAGATGGGCTACAAGCAGTTAATGTTCTGGCACCGTCTGTGGTCGGTTAATGAGCTCTCCCCATACAGAGCAGAGACGATTGATCTCATGAAGCGATCCCAGGTTAACTCTATCCCGTGGTTTAGCTCCCTGAAGAACCTACTGAAGAGACTTTGGATGGAGGAATATTGGTCTTCCCCAGAAAGATTGTGCCTTATCCCAAAATGCAGGGTGAAAGAGATTTACCGGGATACTATTAGGGTGAAGGAGATGGCTAAACCGGTGGGCACACTCACCCAGGATTATATCAGTTTTAAATTCGCCCCATTCTATGAGGAAACTATTGATGAAATTGTACCACTGCGGGCTTGGAAATGCTTTTATACAATTTCGCTTTAAAACCTTACCCACTAAACTGTTCTGTAAAAAGTGGTGTGGTAAGCCCACCACAGATGATCAGTGTACCGCATCGCATGTAAGGCTAGCTCAGAATCAATAGTCCACTTGCTATTCTTTTGCCCACATTATAGAAGCCTGCGGGACAAGTGGATTGTGCCATTGTGTAAACTGATTGGACCTGGACATTACCTAGAGGTTATGAGAATTTTAGCTGCTGACACTCGCAGGGTGGTTGTTTTTGGTTTGGCTAGATTTTGGCATGCTTTATGGATCAAACGTTTTAAATGTATTATATGAGCTGTCTCCTAAGCTTTATAATTCTTGCATATCAAATCTTGGGCCACCTTATGGAAAATGACTTTTAACCTTGTATTGTTTTAACCACTGTTGTATATTGTACCTTGTAAATCGTCTTTTTTATTGCTTGTACCATTTTTATATTGTATGGCACTACGCACTTAATAAGATCCTTGTGATCGAAAATAAAGTATTTGATGATGATGATTTCACTACTTTTCCTATTCCTTTGGATTGGATTTGTTGCAGTATTTTTCTTGCTTTTAAATGTGCATTACCTTCTAGAACACTCTGCTGCAGAACTGGTAGCTGAGGTAGTGAAGCCTCATTCATTCTTCTTCACATAAAGTGCATAGACACCTGTCGTTTGTGAACATTTCTGCATTTCCTATCTCTGATGAAATTGTTTCAGATAAGGTCCCCTTTGATATTTTTGGTCATACATAAATTCTACAGATCCCTTATGTATTTAGGGTTGCTATAGACAAGATTATTACTCCTAGTTGCATCTCAGATGAATGGGATGTGGACACAGTCAAGAATATGCTTTCTGAACTAAAATATTATACAGTATTCAAAACTGAAGTTTTATATGTTAATTCTGCTAATTATGGTGCAATGTTTTGTTTTCATCACTATGCCCATCACTATTCACTCAGAGCTAGTACTCCACGTACAGTTTTCTTCAATTACACACAACAGGAACATTGCCCAACACACCAGCGGGTATTTCAAAAACATACTTGAAAAAGTTTACATATTTTTCTGGTCACGACCATTTAGACCCATTTTCTTATCATTATAAACTTACAGCTTCCCAAGCAAAAAAAAAATATGCTGACTCAGACAAAATTAATCTATTCAGATTAATTTAGTTCCCAGATGGCCGTGCAAGGCTATGCTGAATTTTAGAAACATTTTTCAAACCTTGATCAATCTCTTTCTCAATATATATTTGAGAAAGAGATTGATCAAGGTTTGAAAAATGTTTATAAAGTTGATTAAGCAATAAGCATCATATATAATGGTATCATTGTGGAACTTTGTTTTTATTTGTAATTCACCGTTTTTGGTAATTGCTTTTAATTATGTGTGTGTATTGTCGGTATTTTGTAGCCCTGAAGAAGTTTTTCGTAAAGAGCCAAAATGCGTTGGCTACATTGAGAAAGTCAGTTTTAAGAAATTTTGAATAAAGAAATTCCTTAAAAAAGAAATACACATGAATGAAGTTTATACAACCCATGATTCAATTGGTATACATTATATGTTTATAAAAGGTAGATTGTGTGTGCTGATCATTCCTAAGAAACCGTGTATAGTGTACTCCTACCTAGCACTCCCTAACCTAGTCTTGTCTATGGTGGGTGATCTGCCAAATCCTTGCCGGAATGGTCTCACACCCCATTACCGCTGTGTAAGTGTCATCAGGCTGTTCATCTTGGTGTAGAGCTGGACATCCCTCATGTTGGAAAGCAGGAATCAGCTGAGCTGGAATTCCGGCATGTAGTGACCTTGCAGTGTGAGATGAGTGCTCCTCTCCCTAAACAAGGAAGTGGTTCTGAATATATAATAAACAGCACCCATTTGGCCATTTCACAAACCCCTTTCAGGCCGCAATTGTTTATTCTAGTTGGATAGCGTCGTCACCTACCGGACAATAACAATGATGACATTTGTGCAGTGAACTTTATCCCTTGTATTAAATGTTCAAGGTATCATGATAGTGTGCCTATGAAGAAGAAACGAAAGCAATACCGATTGAGAGAATGTTATACTGCATTGTCACGCTCGTAAATGTATGTCAAAAGTCATTGTGTGCAAAAGAGAAGGCAACTTAAGAAACATGAGTATGTAAATGGTGGTGTTTCTTAACAGGCTTATCCTGTTCACGTGACACCCACTCCTGGACTTGAGCCGATATAAGTTATCCCTAGACAAGTGCTAAAATGTAAGGGTCAATACGTATACAAACCCTACCACGCTGTGTGTGCCGGACAATGCACACCCAAGCACTTATCCAACTTAATTGTACTATATTCTGGCAACTAAATGTACTAAAAGATAATTAATTGCAAATGAAGATGTAAGTTGCATACTCTTGTATACTCTGTCTGAACCCGAAAAACTCAATAAAAAGGTTTAATTTAAAAAAAGTATACAAACCCTTCTAATATCTGAAAAGCATCACGCTTTTTCAATAGCAAAGTGCATAGTGAAAGCCACTTAATAATTATTAAAAGCTATAAAAACTGCACTTAAAATGAATTTTAAAAGCAATTTAGCATTAAAAAGAAAGCCAAATTAAAAAATGTCTCACAACTGGAAACCTCCAGATTGTTTATGTGTTCTGAGAGACAGACAAAACATTGCTATTCCCAGCAACCACATGCGATGTTCCCAGAGGCAGCCATCGTATCAGATCCATCGAGCAAACATGCTCCCATCCATCCACTTCAGCAGCCGCCGCAGGAGGAGAAGCCAGTGTGGTATCCGCAGAAGCCGAGCCAAGATCCAGATCACTAGGAGCAGAAGCATCTCAGGAGGGCTCGTAGAATGCATTCAGAAGTTACGGCAAGCGCAAGGGACAACAGTACAAGCGGGCCGTTAACAGGCTCACCAGTAGGTCAATGTCCGGTGACCAAACCAGTTGCATTCCCAGGCAAATTTCCAGGGCTCACTCGAAACTGCACAGAAGACAGCGGAATACGGGCTGCATGCGGGAAATTAGTGCGGAGTAACGACTTTATCTCAGAAGAAGACCTTGCAACTTGAAGATCAAACATCTCCTTTGCATGTGTTAAGGCCACATCCTTCTGGAACAATAAGGCTTTCAGTCTGCTCAAAGCATCAAAGTGCACATTTGAAAGCTTTATCAAAGTCCAAAGCATTGCCTCACTGTGTGGGCAGGTGGAAACAGTACTTGTGTGTAACAGGTCACAACTGCAGAAACCGTCACCAGATAGGCGATGCCCGGTTTCATGCCACAGCAGCTCTGATCGTTCAACATTAAATAACTTCCATTCGAGAATAATATGAAAGCCAGACGGATCACTGCAGCTGGAGAGCCCTTCAGATAGCAGGACAAATGTGCAATGGACGCATTACATGCATCATGAAGCGAAACCTCCCTGCACACGAAAGAATGTCCTAAAGTATTCTCGCAGTCAGTCCTGCAAAGAAAAACTTCAGGCTTGCTATTCCTACAGTGATATCCAAATGGTAAGATCCAAGACTCATTTACATATCCTTCTCCTAGCGCTTCGTATCTGCCTCTTGATGGCATTGTAAATAGGATTGGAAGTGAAATGTCAAAATTGGCAGAGAAATAAACCTGTGGGCTAGCCAATCAGCTGAAGGTATTTCTGCAACAGTGAATGGTAACTTCTACAACTTCTTTATGTGTAACATAGTTTATGTCGCATCCTTTCTTGACATGATGGTTTGCTGTTTTGTTAAGATTGTAAGGAAAAAACAAGCTAGTGGCATTAATGTGTTGCAGGCAGGGTACGCGACCGGCACGAAGTGTCTGAAAGTCCAGCTCAGTAACATTATTGATCTAAGCTGGGACTGTCCATGCTGTAAAGAGGGCATGTCATGCTGTATGATGTCCATGGCAGATGACATAATGTTACCCAGAGAGTATAACCTAGTGGACAATGTAGCCATACCATTATCACCTACTGTTAGAGCCCTTTCTAAATTTGCCCTGTCAATTTCACGCAGTCTCTCAGCAGCCTCCTGCTGGGAAAGCTTCCACACGTTATTGTATATTGCATACAAGAAGCACTTTTGACATGGTTTTTCGAGTACCTGATAAAAATTCCTGTAGTTTCATGTCATCAGAAAGAACGGACAAGTGTTGTTTCACCTGGGACAATGTTGAGGTTTTTAGCCAATCAAGTCACAACTTCCCAACACTGTAAGTTGTTACTACCCTGGGTGTTGTGTCCGTGTGAAACGTGGGCCGGGCCTGCTGATCTTAAACTCTTTAGTATCACCTAGGAAACTTGCATGACATCTGTTAGTATCTAACAGCCATACTAACCATCCCACCTGATTGGTCCCTTAAGAGTTGTATGAACCATTGCGAAGCATGGTGTCTAATATTTCCTCTCTGTAATTTATGAACCATTGCCATTTTGCAAAACGTGCAAATGTGAGAATGTTTGGTGTATTTAAATCTTTTATCTTAGCCAGACTAAGACATGATAGGTCCAATTTACAAAGGTAAACTTAGACGTTTGGTCTTTATCTTTATGTCCGCACTCAGGGCGAAGATCCGCCCTGAGTGCATACATAAAGACAGTACTCGTAAATGACCTATGTGAATTTTCAAAGTCATAAACTTAGACGTTTAGTCTAAGTTTAGACCAAACGTCTAAGTTTACCTTTGTGACTCAGGCCCAATGTTTGCTTCAAAGTTTTGTTCAGGAAAATCAGCTGATGTGGTATCTGGCATGCCCTAAATAATGCCTCATTCCCCTGAACCTGCCAATCCCAAACTGATTTTAAATCAACAGTGTTTCTCCAAAAGTCAAACCCTTGTGTGGACAACTGGAAAAGAAAAGATTCAGAATATATCAACTTTGTATCAGTGACCATATTTTCTTTGCTGGTGAGAGTGTGAGCCTATAATAATAGGACAATGGGTCAGCTGTATTGTGACCAGAGAAATATGTAAACTTCTGTGCAAATGTTTGTGAGCTACTCCATGGTGGTATAGGGCAGTGTTCCCACTGTATGTAATTAAATACTGCCCATGAAGTGGTGACCATAATGTCGAAAGCAGAACATTTCATCATAACTAGTCACATCATCATACATTTCCTCAGAGTTAAAAACAGTGGAATACTCTAGATCTTCTAGCATTTCATGCACTGTATCAATGCCCCAATCGTCGAAGGCAGTACTAGGGGTGATAATGTCATTCGAAAAATGCAGAATACATATGGTATTTGCAAAGGTTCAGTAGGAACAAATATATCATATGATACCCTATCCCAAACAATTCCATCAGGAACTGGACAAGCAGAAATGTTCACCAGGGAAAGGTCTCTTCACAGTTTGTGTAATGATGAAGAAGGGGGTGTTAAAACCAAGTTCACCAATTGTACACCAGAGCGTTCTGGGAGATAGTGTCCATTCAGAAGCTGAAAAAAGACTGTTATAAACCCAATTCAAAGGACAAGGAAAAGTAACGAAATTGTAATCTACAGGCAGGTACAGCGATGGAGGAATAAAGTAAGGTTTCTTTAGCCAAAAGTAGAATACACTCAATTTACCTCGAAGAGGTGGAGGTGGTGTTGGCTCTGAAGAATCTGAACAGAAGTCATCGAAGTTGATAAAGTAGCCAGAGGCTGTTCGATCTATTTTTGGCAGCTCCGTAGGCTGTGAAGAACTTGGAGATGGCTTGAATTGGAGTGCATTGACGTAGACGCAATCCGTGTCAGGTTTCCAAATATGAATTTTTGCTTCTATACAAGTCATTTATATAGTAGTTGCTGATGTAGCAGGTAGAAGAGATACTTCATTATTTGCTATCTCCAGCCGGGGAGTAAAAGCTTTATTGCTGATTAAAGCTTCCAATGGGACTTCCTGTATAGCTGTGAGAAGAGACAGGTAACTACTCAGGATCCCACGTGGCCTACTGTGTAGAACTGGCCACATGATGCGGTTTGATGTGATTGATTGACACACATCTCTTGTTTTTGCAACCAGCAAGAGGCAGTAGAAGTACAGTTCAGGTACCTTTAACAGGATGGCCCAAATTCTTTCTTGTCCACTATTTTCTCCCAGACTAGTTCACCAATATTGGGGAGCCAACCAGGAGTTGCAGGTGCTTCCTTCACTTCTCCAGTGGCAGTGCGTTTTACTTGGACATTGCTCTGTGCATCCCGGAAGCTATTCAGGTCCTGTAAGTCCCTGTTCCAGCAGGGATTTTCAAAAACTCTAATTTCTCAATGGGAGCTTGTGCTGCGGGCGGTTTCTGCCCACCGCACAAACTTCCATTTAGAAATTGGCGTTTCTGACTGCACTATGTGTGGTCCGATCGTAATTCGGTGTGCGGAACCACCGACCTATGGTTGGGCGGTTCCTCCACCGAAACGGTGTCAGTTGGAGGCATCTCCGACCAACATCGTAATCAGGGCCTTAGTTGTTCCATGTTGTCCCTTGGTACTGAATCCAGCCGCCATACTTTTACAAATTTCTTATACTGCAGAATGGTTTACTATAATTGATCTTTGTCATGCTTTCTTCTCAGTGCCATTGGACAAAGTTTCGTTTTTCATTTATTTTTCAGCAGAGAGTTTTGGCATGGTGCCGAGTCCCACAAGGGTATACAGACAATTAATCAATCTTTAATCAGATCTTGAAAAAGACTCTAGAGGCATTACAAATGCCCTACAGACAAGTCCTTGTGCAGTATATAGACGATCTGCTTGTAGCTTCCGAAACACAAGAAATTTGTAAATCAGATTATATTGCTTTGTTGAATCACTTGCCGAAAATGGACAAAACGTGTCACCAGGTAAACTGCAGTACTGCCAGAAGAAAGTTCAATATCTGGGACACATAATTGAGATAGTGAAAGCAATTCTTCAAATGAATCCACCTCGAACACAGAAAGAAGTCAGGATGTTTCTGAGAATGGTTGGCTACTGTAGACAGTGGATATCAAATTTTTCCCTAGTGGCAAAGCCATTACTGAGGCTGACACACAAGAATGTGTCTGATCTACTTCCTTGGGGCAATGAGTGCTTGAAAGCCTTCCTAGAGCTGAAAGAAAAACGTTGTCGTGCCCCAGCACTAAGCATGCCAGATTACAGTACATATTTTACCTTATTTTGCAGTAAGAAGGAGGTCTGCGCTCTCTCAGTGCCGACTCAAACACATGGTGATGCTCAGAAGCCTATGGCATACTTCTCGACTAACCTTGACCCGGTTGCCACAAGTCTGCCTAGCTGCCTTAAAGCGGTTGCCACGGTGAGTGCTAGTCTGGAAATGAGTGCGATCATAGTGATGGGTTATCGTTTAACTGTAATGGTCCCACACTCTGTGGAGCTTCTATTGAGACACACCAAAACCCAATACATGACTCATAATAGGCTCACTAAATATGAACAGAGAATTTTCTTATCAGACAATGCAGTCTTAAAACGTTGTCAAATTGTCAATCCAGCAACTTTATTGCCAGTTAATGATACTGTTTGTGTGAAATTGAACATGATTACCTAGATGGCATGGATTTATGCACCAAGCCTAGACCTGATATCAAGGATGAACCCCTGATTGAGCCCGACCATGTAATTTTTGTTGACGGCTCATGCCTGAGAAATATCGAAGGTACCCTGAGAGCAGCTAACGCTATATGTACAATAAATGATGTTGTCAAAGCTTCATGGCTTCAAAGGGTTACCTCAGCACAAGTTGCAGAATCGATTGCCCTTACAAGAGCATGCAGTTTGACTGTACGGGTTTGGTGTTGTCCATGTTTTTGGGCAATTATGACCACAAAGAGGTTTCATGACCTATTCAGGTACCCCTATTAGGAATGGTGTGCAACTTAAGGACTTATTGGAAGCCTTACAGTTGCCAGCAGAAATTGCTGTTGTTAAATGTGCAGCTCATCAACATGGGAATGGCTACTTTGCCATGTGAAATAGGTATGCAGATTTAGTAGAAAGATATTGTGCTTTGTTGGCCTGTACATTTAATGGAAATTTCACATTTGAATCTGAGGAGGACACTTCATTTTCAATGATGATGAAAGTAACTGACACTTGGGATGAACTAAAGAGAGTACTGGATAATGTTTCAGAAGCAGAACAACAGAGTTGGATGAGAGCAGGTTGTGAGGAAAATGCAAATGACATATTGAAGTCAGCTGATGGAAGAGCAGTGCTACCTGATAGGTTGTTATTCCCAATGACAAGATACTTTTATGGCTTCACACCTATTAGGGAGGGATGCCATGGTGAGGCTCTTCCGGCAAAACTGGTTTAATCCCAGATTCAGAATGCTTGCAGAAGAGGTATGTAATCGGAGTGTGACATGTCAACAAATGAATACAGGGAATAGAACACATGTTACACTAAGTCACACAGGGAGATCAGGTAGTCCTTTCAACAGAATGTAATTGGATTTCATCGAAAGGCCTGTTTACAACGGGATGAGATATGTCCTTGTCATAATATGTGTCTTCTCGGGATGGGTGGAAGCCAACCCAACCAGAAGAAATGACAGTCTCACAGTAGCAAAACTGTTATTACGAGAACTGATTCCCAGGTACGGAATGCCGGATTCTCGGGAATCAGATAGGGGGACTCACATTAACAATGGGGTCATGAAGATGATTTGCATAGCAACACAGATTGAACAAAGACTACACTGAGGCTTCAGGTATTGTTGAACAAATGAACGGGGCTATCAAGTCTTGACTAGCTAAAGTGTGTGCTTTAACATCACTGAAATGGCTGGATGCTTTACCTCTGGTGTTGATGAGTATTCGAAATAATACTGATTGGCAGACTGGTGTATCACCTCGCGAGATTCTGATGGGCCATGCAATGAGGTTGCCTGCTATACCTGCAAATGCACTTTTGAATATAAGAGATGATATGATACTTGATTACTGAAAAGGATTGGCTGATGTGGTCTGTTCTGTTTCCTACCATGTTGCAGCTGCCAATAAAGATCTTCATCAAAAACAGTGCCACAACCTCAATCCTGTTGATTAGGTTGTGATTAAGAACCACATTCGGAAGACTTGTTTGAAATCAAGATTGAAAGGCCCCTTCAGGTTATTTTAGTTATTAACACTGCTTTTAAATGTGCCAGAGTTCCCAATTAGGTGCATGTATCACACACCAGAAGATGAGAAATCCCCAAGAAGAAATTGTGCTCTTTCATCCTGAATGAAGACCATTGGTGTTTGTACCACCACCACCAGCTGATTGACCGCAAAGAGCAGTGTTAAAGAGAACACAACAGCAAAAAGGAGAAGAAAGGGGTAAAAATTTGCAGACTACAACTCAAATTCAAGTACCTGTTGTTTCACAGAGTGGCATTGAAGTCTCTAATGAAGGAGAAGCAGAGACTGACTCTCAACTTGGAAACCTTACTGAGTCAACGTCAATATGGTAGGAAGATGTGGGTTAAGGGACAAGTACTGACACGAGAAGAGTCACCCGTAGAGTTGAATGGCCACCGAACTGTAATCAAGGAACACTGAAAAAGAGCATATCAGCCAATCGGATCACAACATTTATTCCTGAGGAGACAGAGTCAAGCGATCAAAGTTATACAGAAGGAGATCATCCAAAACTGAGAAGATCAAAAAGAGCAAGACTGCCTTGGTGGAGGTATTTAGCACCTGAGTGGTCTTACTACGTGGACCAAGTACTGAATGTCACAGTAGATGATTTGTGTGATGTGAGATCCAAACTGTTTGAGTCTCCATGATTTCACTACCATAAGCATTGTTGAGATAAACATATATTTGACAAAGATAAATTGTGTAATCATAGAAAGTCATTGAAAAAAAAGGCAAACTAAAAACATTGTTTGAAATAAATAAAGGGACTGACACTAACTAACACATTTTTTTATTTTAAAGAAAATACTTAGGCCCGAGTCAGCAGTAGAAGAGTAGGGATAACAATTTAGAATAACACAAAGTAGGGTTAAGGATTGTCTGTAAGAAGTTTGCTTTCCTGGAAGCTACCCATCTTAATGAAGCTACTTACAAAATTCTGCATTGAACTTTGAACTTGGCTACATCTAATCTGCTTTTGGAGAAACATGTGTTGCTCTAGAAATCAGTGTTCTGTCTTCATAAGAAAAGTAGCAATGATTGCAATAGTGCGACTTTATTTAACACCTGAGAAATGCTTTAGAGATGCAAACATAACAAAAACGCATACATACCTGAATAATGAAGAACAATTGAAAGCTTAATTTGTCACATACAATAGAGAGGATTACTCAACTAACATTTATTCCAGATTAGTACAGGAATACACACACTCCATGGGAGCAAAAGACTGTTATGTCTGTGCTTATTTACCTTCATCAGCATCAGAAGAAGTCACATATGATCACATGCCATTATCTTAAGAATTACATGTAGTATACTACTTTCACTTGTATACAGACACGAATATTTTGAATTTTCTACTCTAACTATGAATTAATTCTTTCTAGAGTGCCTTTAGTAACAAACAAGAGTGTACAACTGCAAGCAAAAGAAATGGGCACCACTTGGTACTATTTTATGCCACACAGACCTATAGATAGAGTTAAGGTTTATCATAACAATTTAACCTGCTTGATGAGATCAGTAGAGAAAATTTTCATTATGACTTTAGAGGAGAGAAACACATCCTGACACGTAGTAAAGATAAACACAATGATGTTTTGAAATATGTTTGGAAGAAGGAAAAATACATATTTAGAAAGAAAATGGTTTACCCAAAAGTAAGATTAGACAGTCAACATAAAGGGAAAATCTGTGTTTATAGAAGAAGGACACCCAACACAACAAGACATGTAGGGATTAGTAGTTGTGAACACACATTCAAATTAGTGGGAGGAACATGACAAATGTTACAGGGAGAGGAATCTGCACTTCCAGGAGTTTATTTTATTTGTGGACAGAATGCTTACTTTCTGCTGACTGGGAGGGTATATTCTATTTAGCTGTTTATTTACTAAAATGTATCGTGTGAATAGTATACAAGCATTAACAATGACACCAGCAGTCAATGGGATGGGCAACAAGATCAAGAGAACTTTGGTATTGCAGCACTTGAAACGCCATTCCCCAGACGTGGTGCTCTTGCAGGAAACCCACCTCCGGGGTAATAATTGCAGGGCCTTGGATAGGTTCGGGTACAAGATGGTAGCACACTCAGGATTCACGTCCGGCTCGAGGGGTGTGGGAATATTGGTCCGTAGGAGTCTGCCAGTGACCGTATTGGCTTCCTGGACAGAGGACTCTGGGTGCTTCGCGGCGGTGGCGGTGAGATGGGAAGGACGTACGGTGCTCCTATGCTCATGCTATATCCCGCCCGGCCTGCATGCCACACTCTACAAGAAACTGGGGACACACTTGGCGAACCTCCCCAACGGCACTCTGGTCCTGGGGGGTGACACTAACGCGGTAATGAACGTCGAATTGGATCGGTCAGGGGACAGACGGGCCAGCGGAGGGGAGATGGGCCTGCGGGGCTTCACGGACGCAATGGGTCTTAGCGATATATGGCGAACATGGTTCCCAGCCCGTAGACTCTACACCTTCTATTCGGCCAGACATGGTTCCTTCTCGAGGTTGGACCATATTTTTTGACGTGGGGGGATCAGTTGGGAGATTTTGTAGACCCGTGCATCATGGCGCGAGGTATATCGGACCACTCTCCGGTGGGTGTTCTCCTTAGGGGGACGGCGGTAGACAGGGCCGCATTCCCGCGAATAGATCCATGGCGGTTAAAAGACACTTCGATTACTGATAAGCTTCGGGAGGGTTCCGAACATTATTTCTCCGACAATCAGGGGTCGGTTACCTCCCAGCTAACGTTGTGGGAGGCATACAAGGCGGTCCTGAGGGGACAGGCCCAGGCTTTGATCGGCGCCCAGAAGAAAGAGGAATCGCTGCAGATTCAACAGTTGGAGCGCGAAATCGAGTCTCTGGAGCGAGAGGCCAGTGCGTCGCCCTCGCCGGAGCGCAACCATGCCCTGGCCATGAAACATAAGGAACTTCGCTCGTTAGCGGAGGGTGAGGCACGCGCCTACTCCCTCGCCACGCAACATCGGATATACGACGCAGGGGACAAGAGTATGAAGCTTCTCGCGTGGCTGGAGCGTCGTGACAGGGAGCGTTCCTGGGTTACGGAGGTGCGGGATGGTTCTGGGGCCCTGGCTTCCACGAGCGCGGCCATAGCGGAGGCTTTTGCATCCTACTATGAAGGAGTATATACCCCAGTGTGCACTAGAACTGAGAGAGACTGTGAGGAATTCTTGCGAGACTTTGCGTTGCCTATGCTATCTCAGGAGCAAACTGAGCGTCTGGATGCAGACCTCACAAGAGCGGTGCTGGGAGAAGCCCTTAATGCCCTCCAGGCCGGCAAGGCGCAGGGACCCAATGGACTCCCGGTTGAAATTTTTAAGAAACAGGCGAGTGTGGTACTGGAGCCCATGCGACGCATGCTCCTTGAGGCGCGGGAGGTGGGCGTGCTTCCGCCCGACCAGATAGAGGCCACAATTGTGGTTATTCATAAGGACCGGGAAACCGGCGGACTGCTGCTCTTCCTATCGGCCTATCTCCCTCCTGAACGTGGAGGCGAAGGTATTGGCCAAGGCCTTAGCGACAAGACTGCTATCCGTACTTCCCGACCTTGTGCATGTGGACCAGTCGGGTTTTATGCCCCACAGGAGCACTCGGCACAACCTGCGGAGGCTCTATGGTATTCTGCACATGACTAAGGACGTGGGCAATGCGCAGACGGCATTGATGGCGCTGGACGCCTCAATGGCCTTCGATAGCATCGAATGGCCATACCTATTTATGGTGCTGAATGGACTGGGCCTGGGCCCGGTGTTCGGTAGCTGGGTGAGACTCCTATACACGCAGCCGATGGCAAGGGTGAGGGTCAATGGGGTGATGTCCCGGGCTTTTTCCTTGTACAGGGGCACTAGGCAGGGCTGCCCCCTGTCACCACTCCTGTTTGCCCTGGCCATGGAGCCGCTCGCTCATTGGATCAGAAGAGATAGGGCCTTTTGGGGCCTGGCACTCACGGATGAATGGGAGGAGCGTATTTCTTTACACGCAGACGATATTGTCCTATATATGGCCAGACCCTACCACTCGATGGCGCGGGCTCTCCACCTCTTCGCTCTTTTTGGTAGCTATTCTGGCTACTCGATCAATTGGGCCAAGTCGGTGGTTTATCCTCTGTCGGGTCCACCTCCTCGGATCCCGAGGGACTGCCCAGCATCGCTGGAGACCGCTGGATTCCGGTACCTGGGAGTGTACGTCACCAGAGACATAGAGGAGTTTTTCGCCCGTAATCTGGAGCATCAACTGACGAGGCTTGGGGTGGACATTGGACACTGGAGGTCTCTGCCCCTGTCCTTGATGGGGCGCGTGGCGCTCTTTAAAATGCTGGCGCTGCCACGACTTCTATATATCCTACAAAATACACCGTACCTGGTCCCGACGGCGACATTCAAGCGGATCTCCCGGGAGTTGCGGACGTTACTTTGGGACGGCGGCAACCCGAGGATTGCACTGCAGAAGCTTACGCGGGGGGTGTACGACGGGGGGCTGGCCCTCCCGGACGTTCAACTCTACTACTGGGCAGCGCAGTTGCAGGTAGTCAACGACTGGGTTTATGCGCCGATCTCGGAGCTGGCTTACAGAATGGATAGGCACGCTATGATTGGGGGAACCTGTGAGCCATATCTCTACTCCCGCAGGCGGGGTCGTGACCTGCCCGCGCATACCGGGGTGGTGCTCCACTGTTGGAGGGAGGCCAACAAATTCTTGGGCTGGGCGAACACCCTAACGGGACGGACCCCGCTTTGGACGGGCGACCAGCTAAAGGAGGTGGCGGGACTATCAGGCTATAAGGGGTGGAAACTGATTGGCATCGAGTATCTTGGTGATGTGTGGAAGGGGGGGCTCCTGTCCCCTTTGCGGCTATGAAAAAAGAATACCAACTTAATGACTCCCAACAGTACCACTACCTGCGCCTTGTACATGCATTGCGCGCCCACATCCACGCTGGCACTTCCATCCCGGAGTACTCCCCTATGGAGGACAGGCTCCTTCTCGACCCCATCCTAGCGAAACCCACGTCAACGATCTACCGAAAACTTATAAATAATATGCCGGACCCCCTTGGTCCCCTGCGGGCGAGATGGGAGGGAGACATTGGGACACTAGACGATGACGACTGGCAGGACGCCCTGCAGAGCTCTCGCGAAGTTGCGATCCGGCCGCGATTCCGCCTCGTGCAGCTAAAAATACTTCACAGGGTCTATTATCCCCGCACCCACCTGTTCTCCTGGGGTAGGATTCTATCACCCTTGTGCGTGAGGGGCTGTCAAGGGGAGGGCTCATTCTATCACATTCTATGGGATTGCCCACTCATAATTCCGTTTTGGACCAGGGTGGCGCAGACGATGGAGGGGGTGGTGAGGTCCCCGGTCCCAATGGAGCCCAAGTGGCTCTTACTCATGATTAAAGGAGCCACAGATTGGACACGGCATAATGAGATTTGGTTAGGGCTGGCAGCAGGGGTGGCGAAACGCAACATTGCCAGGTGCTGGGGTGCACAGGAGCCCCCCTCGTGGGATCAGTGGCTCTGTGACTTGAATTGGTGTCAGAGGGTGGAGGAAACGGTCTATAGGTCTCGGGGTTGTGTGAACAAATGGAGGAAGGTGTGGGGTCCCTGGCAAAGGTTTCGAGCCTTAAAGGATGGGTTGGGATAGGAGATTGTTGCAATTACTCATCTGTATTTCCATGCATGCAAAACCATATGACGAACTGTGATCCCTGTTACTCTATCATGAACTGCCGCTGTGTACTGTACTTGAACATGAGCAATGTTAATAAAAAGAATTAAAAAAAAAAAACAATGACACCAGCACATAGACACACATAGACACACTCTTAGTAAAGAAAGTGGAGGTGAATTAGTGGGAGACATATTTGGTGAAGTCATTCCACCTGTGGGAGTCATATTAAATGACGAGAAGATCAGAAAACTGTCAACTGTTGTTGACAAGCTGGCAACCTGTACTTCTGGAGCTTTATTGTAGTAAAGATTGAGTTTGTAGCAATACAAACAATGGTTTTGCAAGATCGTCTTGCATTAGACATTTCAATCACAGAGAAAGGCGGAGTCTGCAAGATGCTTAAATTAACCCATTGTTGCTCATACATTCCTGACAAAAGTAAGGAATAGAGGAATTTGCAACGAACATTTAAGATTTAAAACCTGAATTAAAAGTAATGGAAACACCTAGTGTTTTTGAGAATTTTGGAAAAAGGATTCATACAATTGGGAATTGGATTACAACAGCAGGAGGAGGTATTTTGAAAGCTATACTTATGCCAATACTAATAATAGGGCTTTGTTTGTTATGCCTATTTACTTTATTTAAAGGCTGCAGATTTTACTTACACAAGAGAAAGAGCAAAGAAATAAATAAAAGATTTGAAAAGGATTTAGATTTAAATGACCTCATGAATGATGACTAACGAAAGTCTTAAAATTCCATAGTTTAAAACGAAAACAACAGGATTCAACAGATGATGAAAGTGCCCTTTGTGCAGAACTCACATGTGAAATCAAATTAGTGTGATGGTTACGCTAACCATCAGATCGGAGACTAATAAGGTCGACTAAATAAAATGCAAATTATTTAGATTAACAGTTAAAAATATGCAATGATTAGCATAAAATTCACAGCAATGTCACACAATTTAAATGTGCAAACTGCAATAGGCAGTCATAGCTATGCGTATAGGCCATAGAAATGCTCTCATAGCTATGCGCATAGAAATGCTAAGATGGAGGCTTCCTTTAACCAATGTTCTATAGTTCCTACTAATCCGTGGTATCTGTGCATTTGTTGGATAAAATAAACTTTGGGTGAGGTGTCTAGACTGATTCAGGCACCCCCATAGGATATGTTGGCCTAGAGACCAGCTAGCTCACAGTACCACCATAAGCCCCCCTAACCTTACCAGGGAGTGAATAACTAGCAATCACTGAACATGGCAACCCTTACCCCTCAGGGATCGTGGAAACAATTCAGGACCTTTCGCCTAGTCACTCGTGCATACTTGTGATCCGAAGAATATACAGAATACACAGTGGGACGTTTTCAATACATATTTATTGAACCAACGTTATTCTTGTATAGAATACATGTGCTGTGATAATCAGTAGATAGAAGCAGATGGAAGTGATTACAAGCACCGAAAGCGTGAAAAGTAGATACAGTTCTACCATGGTGCTAAAACAGTGTATATATGCAGGCATATAAACAAGGCAGTAATCAGGCGTACTCCAACTATGCAAAACCCTACTCTAAGTGTACCTAGAGTGTTTGTAGGTGTGAAGCCAAGAATCCCCCCAAGGGACGATCCAACCCCATTACTTGGCGGGAGAGAATGTAGGACCACGTCTTGGTCACGAACTGGACACCCCTCACGGAGATATCAGACCGCTGTGTTGGTGAAGTCTCAGGATGCACGGACACTCAGGGGCCGATTCCGATTCGGGCCGGAAATCTCTCCGACCGAGCCGGACCCGGAGAGATTTCCGACCGATTCGGACCCGTGCAGCCCGACCGAACGAGTACGATGCGCACGTATGCCATCGGACTCGAGTCGGTCGGACTCCCATTGAAGTCAATGGGAGCCGGTCGTCACAACGCTTACGCGGGCTCCCATTGACTCAATGGGTGCGAGGCAGACAAGGGCGCCCCCTACAGCGTGTACGTGGCGAGCGACTCGCGCCGTACACGCACAGGTAGGGGGACCCATGGGTCCCCCCTGTGTGCGACTCCGCGCGGCTACGCCTACAGGGGGGTCCGACACGGACCCCCAAAGTATGGCTCCGACTGCTCTTTCGAGCCGGAGTGCGCGGCTCGGTCGGACTGCTCGCGGCGCGCATCGTATTTACCCGGCCGGGGAACGTCTCGATTGCGCAGTGCGAGTCGAGTCCGAGCGAGTCGGTCGGTGCGGTTAGACCCGGGTACGAGTCGGTCGGAGAAGTCGGGACGCCCGGACGAGTCGGGCGGCGATTTCGCATCGTACTCGCTAGCCTGGACGCGCGTACGAATCGGTCGGGAAATAGGGCTCCGAATCGGATCCGGTTAAGCCGAATCCGATTCGGAGCCCTACCGGCCGAGATCGGAATCGGCCCCTCAGTGCCAGCTGAAGTGCCTCCTCTACTAATCTTATGGGAGGCTCTTTATTTATAATATAAAGCAGTCTTGCGATGTGCGTATAGATTAGTGATGTTATGGATATGTAGATAGCCCTGTCGCCCTGTGGCTAAAGATAGAAACAACATTTGTACATACTTTGTAGCGGGATGATGTTCGAGGCATCGTGATAATGTTGTGTGAAGCTAGATGTGTAAACAAAGTAGTTTCAGAGAAACTAATCCAACATTGTCGTGCATGCAAATATGTGCAAAAGGTCATGGCAGAAATTGTATTGTGAAAAATAGGACAATGTAAGATATGAGCAGCTTCGCTACATGGGCCTAGCCCAGGCACTCCTCATATCCGTGGTACTCATAGTACGGCCTGTGGCCGCCAGCGGTCCGGCAGGCCTTCCTTGGCGGCCCACGGACCTTGCAGGTAATGTACCCATGGCCCCCCAACTTTTCACGATTTCAGCACAAAATTAGGCAAGGGGCGCTTGTTGTTATTTGCTTTGCCAGTGCAATTTTGAAAACGTCGAGCCTTGGGAAACCCAATATTACCAGTGACAGAAGAGAGAGGAGAGAGAGAGAGAGTGGAGAGAGAGAGTGGAGAGAGAGAGTGAGTGGAGAGAGAGAGTGGCGAGAGAGAGTGGAGAGTGAGACTGACTGACTGAGAGACTGACTGACAGAGAGAGACTGACTGAGAGAGAGAGACTGACTGAGAGAGAGAGACTGACTGAGAGAGAGAGACTGACAGAGAGAGAGAGACTACCTGACTGATTGAGAGTGAGACTGACTGACTGACTGAGAGAGAGAGAGAGAGAGAGAGAGAGAGAGAGATAGAGAGACACTGATTGACTGACTGAGGGAGAGAGAGACAGAGACTGACTGACTGACAGAGAGGGAGAGGGAGAGACTAACTGAGAGAGAGAGACTGACGGAGAGAGAGAGTCTGACTGACAGAAAGAGAGAGACTAACTGACTGAGTGACTGACTGAGAGAGACTGACTGACTGATTGAGAGAGAGAGACTGACTGACTGATTGAGAGAGAGACTGACTGATTGACAGAGAGAGACTGATTGACTGACTAGGGAGAGAGAGACTGACTGAGGGAGAGAGACTGCCTGACTGACTATGAGAGAGACTGACTGAGAGAGAGAGAGACTGACTGACTGACTGAGTGACTGACTGACAGAGAGACTGACTGACTGATTGAGAGAGAGACTGACTGACTGACAGAGAGATTGACTGACTGACAGAGACTGACTGATGGAGAGAGACTGACTGACTGACTGAGAGAGAGACTGACAGAGAGAGAGACAGACTGACACAGAGAGAGAGAGAGAGAGACTGACAGAGAGAGAGAGAGACTGACAGAGAGACTGACAGAGAGAGAGACTGACTGACTGAGAGAGAGACTGACTGAGAGAGCGAGACTGACTGACAGAGAGACTGACTAACTGACAGAGAGAGACTAACTGACAGAGAGAGAGAGAGACTAACTGACAGAGAGAGACTAACTGACAGAGAGAGAGAGAGACTAACTGACAGAGAGAGACTAACTGACAGAGAGAGAGACTGACAGACAGAGAGACTGACAGACAGAGAGACTGACTGACAGAGAGACTGACTGACAGAGAGACTGACTGACAGAATGACTGACTGACAGAATGACTGACTGACAGAATGACTGACTGACAGAATGACTGAGAGGGAGACTGACTGAGAGGGAGACTGACTGAATGAGAGGGAGACTGACTGAATGAGAGGGAGACTGACAGAGAGAGAGAGAGACTGACTGACTGAGAGAGAGAGACTGGCAGAGAGAGAGAGACTGACTGAGAGAGACTGACTGAGAGAGACTGACAGAGAGAGAGACTGACTGACAGAGAGAGAGAGTCTGACTGAGAGAGAGACTGACTGAGAGAGAGAGACAGAGAGACTGACTGACAGAGAGAGCAACTGATTGACTGAGAAAGAGAGACTGACTGACAATGAGAGAGAGACTGACAGAGAGAGACCGACTGTCTGAGAGAGAGACTGACAGAGAGAGAGAGAGAGAGAGACTGATTGACTGAGAAAGAGACAGACTGACTGAGAGAGACTGACTGACCGAGAGAGAGAGAGACTGACTGACTGAGAGCGAGAGAGAGAGACTGACTGACTGACTGAGTGTCAGGGACTGTCGGGACTATGTCAGGAACACAGTCAGGGACTTGAGCAGACTGGGGACTGGGTAGAAAACGTACTGTGCACAGAAAGAGTAGTACAGCGATGCCCAGGATCACACAAGGAGTCAGCGGAGAAAAAGGGATCCAAAGGGGAAGCCTGTACAAGATGGCTAAGACTCAGAAAGGAAGGGCCCTCACAAGGCAATTTAGCATTCAGACTAACTACACCCAGGACGGACGTGCAAGACATATATATAATACAACATTAACAATAAAGGGAATGTGGGGTAAAGCACTCAGGAGCTCCACACGGTAAGACTGAAGCTCAGTAAGTTCCTCACCCACAATTGCTGTTACAGATACTGACTGAAAATACCCACATATAGGATATGTATGCAAAGGCAGGGTCTGTGGAGCTTATACCTATGGTGATGTTATAACAGTAACTCAAAGACAATACTCACAGTGAACAAGAAACACCACATAGGTAGTCAGCTGTGCCCACGGATCCTGGCGATCAAACAGGAACATGCAAGGCAGTAACAGCAATGGGGTAGAACTAAACA
This sequence comes from Calotriton arnoldi, assembly GCA_963921515.1. Taxonomy (NCBI): domain Eukaryota; kingdom Metazoa; phylum Chordata; class Amphibia; order Caudata; family Salamandridae; genus Calotriton; species Calotriton arnoldi. The sequence goes on along the minus strand of CAWUFW010011605.1, from coordinate 37,698 downwards.
CAAGCACAATAGACAAGGAGCTAGCAAGGAGGAGTGCTTAACAGGAAAGGAAGGAAATCACAGGGTACACTTGGCAGAAAGCAGGTAACAAACATACAAGGTAACAGAAGCAAGACAGCAGAAATAGAAAGACAGCAAACTAGAACTGGAACCAAGGAAATGGGAAGAAAGGCAGGGACTGGAAAATGATATATAGAAGGGGAGGCTACAAGGGTATACTAGAATAGTGCAGGTTCAGGAATCAAGAAAACAAAGTGGCATAGAAGGCAGTGCTGGGGCAGGAACAAGAATTGAGCAAAAGCTCAGGAGTCAAAGTAGCACTGCAGGTAGTGCTAGTTCAGGAGAAGGGAAACTGCTGCAGGTCAGGAACAAGGAATGCTAAGGCTCAGGAGTCAAGGAAGCACTGCAGGCAGTGCTAGTTCAGGAGAAGGGAAACTGCTGCTGGTCAGGAACAAGGAATGCTAAGGCTCAGGAGTCAAGGTAGCACTGCAGGCAGTGCTAGTTCAGGAACAAGGGAAACTGCTGCAGTTCAGGAACAAGGAATGCTAAGGCTCAGGAGTCAAGGTAGCACTGCAGGCAGTACTGGTTCAAGGAAACAGGAAATAGGTACAGCTCAGGAAACAAGGAGTCAAGAGAGCACTGCAAGCAGTGCAAATCAGGAACAAGAAATAGCTGAAGCCCAGGAACAGGAACAAAGAATAACTATAGCTCAGGAAACAAGGTAGCACTGCAGGCAGTGCTAATTCAGGCACAAGGAATAGCTATAGCTCAGGAATCAAGGAACAAGGATTAACTATAGCTCAGGAATCAAGGAATATCAAACAGCTCAGGAAACAAGGATTGGTCTCACCGGAATACAGCTACAATGACCAACACTGGGCTGAAGGGAGCAGGGGCTTAAAAGAGCTCACAGTAATCACATGCATCAGGTGTGAGCAGGCTAGCAGCAGCAAGCCACAGGTGAGCTGAATTCCTCCACCCATCCTTGGCCTGCAGGGGTGGAGACGAAGCAGTGAGCAGGGAATTCTAGGTAATGGAGTTTCCAACAAGAGCAGGCTGGCTGCCACAAAACCCGGTATGGATTGGGAATGGATGGCCATTTCCAAGTAGAGTCCAAATGGCTGGAAGTCAGTATGTACATGAAGGGGAGGGTCTGGAAGCTTAGTAGAACACTGGAGAGTCCCACAGTTCATCCCCCTGGTGGTGGACACGAGAATGCAGGGAGCGACTCGTGACAGTACACCCCCTCCAAAGACCGGCTCCCGGAATCTGGAACTGGATTCAAAGCCTTTGCTCCTAAGAAGTAAGTCAATTTCCCTCAGAGATGTAGTGCAAGATACCAGAGGACTGCAGGAAAACTGTGATGTTCTGAAGGGTAGGACAATAGGCTGAAAATTAACAGCAGTATTGAAGGCAGAACCTGAAGAGTCCAAATCCAGTAACAGGGGCTTAGAAGTCTGAATTAAAGGTGTTTGAAGTCCTGATGATGGCAGGCTAGAGTAGCACTCTGAAAACAAAGGAAGATTGACTGTAGGGTCAAAAGCAGATAACGGATTGGCAGGAGGCACAGAGGTCAAAGGCAAACTGGCTGAAGACAAAGGAGGTGACAGGAAGCAGACCTGAAGTTCTGGCCAGGGAGGAAAACATACAGAAGACTCACATGCAGGAGTCTTTGGAAGCAGGTATGCAGGAGACCCACGCCCTGGAGGCTTACATGTTGAGAGTTTTGTCTCTGATGCTGGAGATTCAGTTTCTAAGTGTATACATACTGAGACCTCTGAAGGCTGGCAAACTGGGAGCACAGGGTCAAAACGTTGGCAAGATAGAGGCTCAAGGCCAGAAGGCGGGGAGCCTGGAAGCTCTGGTGCTGAAGGCAGGGAGCCTGGAAGCTCCGGTGCTGAAGGCAGGGAGCCTGGAAGCTCCGGTGCTGAAGGCAGGGAGCCTGGAAGCGCCGGTGCTGAAGGCAGGGAGCCTGGAAGCTCTGGTTCGGAAGGCAGGTAGCCTGGAAGCTCTGGTTCGGAAGGCAGGTAGCCTGGAAGCTCTGGTTCTAAAGTCAGACAGGCTGGAAGCTCTGATTTAGTAGGCAGGTGAGCTGAGGGCTTGGGCTCTGAATGCAGGCAGGCTGCAGGCTCGGGCTCAGATGGCAGGCCGGCTGCAGGCTCGGGCTCAGATGGCAGGCCGGCTGAGGACTCTGGAAACTCTGAAAGCAGCAGGCCGGCTGAGGACTCTGGAGACTCTGAAAGCAGCAGGCCGGCTGAGGTCTCTGAAAGCAGCAGGCCGGCTGAGGATTCTGGAGACTCTGCAAGAAGACAAGCTGATGGCAGAGAGGCACAAGGATGACAAACTTTAAATTCTGGGAATGGCGGTATAGATTCCCTGTAGTCAGTAGTGAAATCTTCACAGTTCCTTGGCTCATTAAAACACACTGAAGCGCATTCTTCGGGATGGCTAAGGATAGTGCTTTTCTTAGAGTCTCTGATGACCAGACTTCCTTTACCATTTGGCAGTTCACAACTCTTAGTCAGGAGAAAGAGGCCAGAGATGACTTGGTCTTTGGAAATTTTTTCATTTTCTTCTGCATTACAAGGTGGTACAGGTGCATCAGAGCAGAGAGTATCATTTCCTGACTTTTCAATATGTGGTGTGCTTGAAGGCAAAACAGCAAACAAGGGGTCAGGATTTTGTTTCTTCTCAGCGAGGAGGTTGACTTCAGTCACAGCAGTTAAATCAAGAGCATGGTCTGAGGCACAGAATATTGTCACATCAGGGATTATGTGGGTCACTGGTTCAGGTTTTGTCAGTATGTCAATGGCCTGTCTATGGGTTATCTCTGAGATTGAACTGACTTCACTACCAGGAAAAGAAAACAAAGAGATGTTTTGTGTTTTTCCTAGCATTTGGGGTTCCTGAAAAGTGAAGGGACACATCTCAGATGTAGCGCCTAGATGTAATTTAGCACTAGAAGACAAAACACCGGAGGAGTTAGAAATTTCAGACTTCAAACACATACTTTCATTAACTGCACTGTGAGACAAGGTACTATGGCTTTTCTGAATGGAATCCGAGTGATCAGCCACAGTATTATTCACACAATTGCTGGACCAGCACTGAGGGGAACGCAAAAGAGAGCGCAAGGCTTCATTCTCCATTTCTAAGGAGGCTAATATAGAGGTGGAAAAGTTGTTTTCTATAGGGGTTTTAGATTCCCACTTGAACTCTGGGTTATAATTTTTTAACAGAGTCTGAAACATTTTATTCTCTTGTTGTAATTCAAGAATCTTAGATGTAATTATATCATGTGAAGACTGCAGATCTTTCTCTACAAGGACCTTGGTATACTTGGCAATTTCACAACAAGCAACAGAGCTAAACCTTGGATTTTGTTCAAACTGGCTATTAGCCGCCTGGTTTCTAGTAGGTCTTTTCTCTCTTTTGTTAAACTGATTATGGTTTACTTTGAATGTGGTATTTAACAAGGTCCCTTTAGTATCCGGGACTGTGCTCTTTACTGGACTACAAGACTGGGTAACATTATTTGAATGGAGACCAGAGGTTATAAAATGCATCTGCTCTTTCTTTGGTTGTGTGGTTGAATACTGTATTTTACAACAATTTACAGCAGACCTGCGAGATTCAGAATTCTTGTTCAGCAAACTGAGTAAGGTAGCATTCTCCTTATGCAATGCTGACACAGACATTGAATCTGGATCAGAACAGAAGATTAAGTCCGGATCTGGCAAAGAGGTGTTTGAGAGTCAATGAGTAAAATATTCAGAACGTAAATGTCCATTTCTCATAAGAGGATTCATTGTTTCAGGACTAGGGTGAACAAACTGTAAAGCAGACACTAAATGCCTCTCATTGTTGGGCACTGGGGAATTGCCCTGCACAAACCTAAATGATGTACTGGTGTGTTTCTTCCTTAAACCTCTCATTAGGACACACCTTCAATAGTTTCACACACAAATGTAACAGAAAAATGGTAGCTAACTGAACGCAAAGAAACCTCACAAGTGACCCTGGAAATGTGGGTTGGTCATTCTGTCAGGGACTGTCCGGGACTATGTCGGGAACACAGTCAGGGACTTGAGCAGACTGGGGACTGGGTAGAAAACGTACCGTGCACAGAAAGAGTAGTACAGCGATGCCCAGGATCACACAAGGAGTCAGAGGAGAAAAAGGGATCCAAAGGGGAAGCCTGTACAAGATGGCTAAGACTGAGAAGGGAAGGGCACTCACAAGGCAATTTAGCATTCAGACTAACTACACCCAGGACGGACGTGCAAGACATATATATAATACAACATTAACAATAAAGGGAATGTGGGGTAAAGCACTCAGGAGCTCCACACAGTAAGACTGAAGCTCAGTAAGTTCCTCACCCACAATTGCTGTTACAGATACTGACTGAAAATACCCACATATAGGATATCTATGCAAAGGCAGGGTCTGTGGAGCTTATACCTATGGTGATGTTATAAAAGTAACTCAAAGACAATACTCACAGTGAACAAGAAACATCACCTAGGTAGTCAGCTGTGCCCACGGATCCTGGCGATCAAACAGGAACATGCAAGGCAGTAACAGCAATGGGGTAGAACTAAACACAAGCACAATAGACAAGGAGCTAGCAACGAGGAGTGCTTAACAGGAAAGGAAGGAAATCACAGGGCACACTTGGCAAAAAGCAGGTAACAAACATACAAGGTAACAGAAGCAAAACAGCAGAAATAGAAATACAGAAGGGGAGGCTACAAGGGTATACTAGAATAGTGCAGGTTCAGGAATCAAGAAAACAAAGTGGCATAGAAGGCAGTGCTGGGGCAGGAACAAGAATTGAGCAAAAGCTCAGGAGTCAAAGTAGCACTGCAGGTAGTGCTAGTTCAGGAGAAGGGAAACTGCTGCTGGTCAGGAACAAGGAATGCTAAGGCTCAGGAGTCAAGGTAGGACTGCAGGCAGTGCTAGTTCAGGAACAAGGGAAACTGCTGCAGTTCAGGAACAAGGAATGCTAAGGCTCAGGAGTCAAGGTAGCACTGCAGGCAGTACTGGTTCAAGGAAACAGGAAATAGCTACAGCTCAGGAAACAAGGAGTCAAGAGAGCACTGCAAGCAGTGCAAATCAGGAACAAGAAATAGCTGAAGCCCAGGAACAGGAACAAAGAATAACTATAGCTCAGCAACTCAGGAAACAAGGTAGCACTGCAGGCAGTGCTAATTCAGGCACAAGGAATAGCTATAGCTCAGGAACCAAGGTAGCACTGCAGGCAGTGCTAATTCAGGCACAAGGAATAGCTATAGCTCAGGAATCAAGGAACAAGTATTAACTATAGCTCAGGAATCAAGGAATATCAAACAGCTCAGGAAACAAGGATCGGTCTCATCAGAATACAGCTACAATGACCAACACTGGGCTAAAGGGAGCTGGGGCTTAAAAGAGCTCACAGTAATCACATGTATCAGGTGTGAGCAGGCTAGCAGCAGCCAGCCACAGGTGAGCTGAAATCCTCCACCCATCCTTGGCCTGCAGGGGTGGAGACGAAGCAGTGAGCAGGGAATTCTAGGTAATGGAGTTTCCAACAAGAGCAGGCTGGCTTCCACAAAACCCGGTATGGATTGGGAATGGATGGCCATTTCCAAGTAGAGTCCAAATGGCTGGAAGTCAGTATGTACATGAAGGGGAAGGTCTGGAAGCTTAGTAGAACACTGGAGAGTCCCACAGTTCAGCCCCCTGGTGGTGGACACGAGAATGCAGGGAGCGAGTCGTGACACTGAGAGAGAGAGACTGACTGAGAGAGACTGACTGAGAGAGAGACTGACTGACTGAGAGAGAGACTGACTTACTGAGAGAGAGAGACTGACTGACTGAGAGAGAGACTGTCTGACTGAGAGAGAGACTGACTGAGAGAGAGACTGACTAACTGAGAGAGAGAGACTGACTAAGAGAGACTGACTGACTTAGAGAGACTGACTGACTGAGAGAGAGAGACTGACTGACTGACTGAGAGAGAGAGACTGACTGACTGAGAGAGAGACTGACTGCCTGACTGAGAGAGAGAGACTGACTGACTGAGAGAGAGAGAGAGAGAGAGACTGACTTACTGACTGACAGAGAGAAGCTGACTGACTGACAGAGAGAGAAAGAGAGAGACTGACTGAGAGAGAGAGAGAGAGAGAGAGAGAGAGAGAGAGAGAGAGAGAGAGAGAGAGAGAGAGACGTCAGTACTTTGTGAAGTCAGTACTTTGTGCCAGAGGGAGGAAACAACAAAAGATTACTGTAGGGGAGAAGCAAGGGAAAGAGCATCAGCTAGAAAAGGGCAAAGCTAAATAAAGAGAGAAATATAGGGGAAAGAGCAGGACATGCACATCCCTGGAGTGGTAAACACAAATGGTAAAGAAATAAAATAAAAGTTGTTCGCTGATATCAGAATTTCAAGGAAACAACTCATTCAATCAGGGTAAAGCCAAATTCCTCTAGGAGTGGGACCAGCACAAGAATAGAGAGAAAATAATTAAAATCAGGATCTGGCAATGGAATGGACAAAAAGCCTTGCAATCATGAGCAGGGGGCTGAACCAAAGCCCACTCTATATAGTATTGTATGCAAAGCTGTTAAAGACTTCTGAAGCCGTCTATAGCGAGCCCACAAAAATGATCAAATGATCAAAACAGTCAGCTACAGTCAGCTACACTGATAGTGCCTCTGGGTAGTAGATCCAGGGTGTGTGATGGCAGTGTGGTAGCGCGGATATGAAGGTGCCTTGTAGGATGCTATGGCACCGGAACTGCAGCCAACAAAAAAGTCACCTGTTATTTTGCTAATTTCTAAAAACCTAAAGTACAAAATACTTCAATGCTTGCTAACAATTATTTGTTATGTATTTAAAGCTTTTTTATATGATAGCATATCACAGATGAAGATGCAGTAAGTAACATTAATATTTGACATACAGCATTACTATTGACAAAAGGAAACCCTTACACATATCAGAGAGAAAGGATGAAGTAAACAGTGAAAGAAAGGATGGTCTTCATCACCATGGCAGTTTGTCGTATTTGTATTGCTTCAGCATGGCTGGATCGCCATCCCCCGTCCTTCCAGCAATGGCAAGGGCATTTCTTAGAGTCTGCACTATAAGAGCATAAACGGAGGAAGGACAGGCGGAAGGGGAAGAAAATCTGGGGGGGCCCTCTCAGACTGGCCTCAGCGGTCATGGAGTTTGCTCCAGGAATAAAAAGTAAACTCTTGAAGACCTCTTGACTTTCTTCAGTTTTTGGTCCTTGCCTTTCCACCATTCCGTTAGCAAGACATTGCAGGCTATTGCGGGGTTAAGGGTGGGCCAAAAGTAACCCTGTGATGGAATTGGGGTCAAAGTGTGTATGAAGCTATGCAATGCCTCTTAAGATTGCTATTGTCTGCTAATAAAAATGTATTATCAAAATGTGCTCTTTGTAGTTACATCTGCTTTTAAAATACAGCATTGTCGCATTGTCTAATGTTTTGAAACGGGTTTGATTTTTTTTATTCTAGCTCTGCCCCCCCCCACTGACCCTCCTCGACCCCACCCCTACCGGTGCTGACCTCGGCCACAAACCACACTTTAATTTTGGCCCCCGACCAAAAGTTTGTGGGTACCCATGCCTCATACTAAGGGTCGATATATAAAAGCTATCCAAAAGCCAACAGATCATAATAAAATTGAACTAAAAAGAGTCTAAAACCACTTTTAAAATCATCAAGCAAGCTTCCCTTTAAAATATTCATAAAAAGCTTTAAAAGGCATTATACTATTTGAAATCCCAAGCACTGAGAAAGCCATGGTGCCTAGACAAAATAAAGGAAAAGCTGTTTTGATGCAATTTGTTTAAAAAATAGCTCAAATGATTCCGACCACACAGAAAGGCCAAATGTTTATGTGTTCTGAGTGGTAGACTAACATTGTTGTTGCCCACAACTGCAGATGACGATCCCAGAAGTGCACCTTGAAGCAGGTTTATGGAGCAAAGGTGATTCCATTCGGTTCCCACAGCAGCCGCTGAGGGACGGACGGCATCCTGTTAGCGTATTGTTGAGCCAGTGTCCGTTTCACTAGGAGCCAAAGCATTCCAGGGTGGCTCGAAGAATGCATTCATCAGCAATGGAATATGCTGGGGTCAACAATACCCATGGGCCTTTAAGAGGTACTTCAATGTTCGGTGGCGCAACCGATTGTGATCCTAGGCATAGATCCAATATGCATTCGTAGCTGCAAAGCAGGCAGTGGAATATAGGTTGTACGCAGTGAAGCCAAACAGGCCTGCAGGACAAGAACTAGTGCTCATTTAGTTCTTGAAGCCGAGGTGTGCCAAAGCAGTGTACCATGCTCTCACGGCACCCGGAATGGAGAAAGCACAAGCAGTGCTGTCTCCATTCCGGGTTGAACTAGGATGTCCATTGTGAAGCAGAAAAATTTAAATCAGGATTCCCACCACAAGTAGCAGGACAAGTGGGAGCCCTCCAAAAATGCTTGCCAACACAGAGGGTATGAAAGATGGTATAACTCCAAAAATCGTCTGAAAGGTGCTAACCAGTCCAGAGCTGATATATTTTAAAAAGTGCGCTATTCCCTTCGTATCAGACATATTAAAGATACGGTGGACCAGCTCCCCAAAATGCAGTTAAAAGTTAGTGTGGAGTAGTGTTTGTATCTCCGACGAGGACCTTGCAACCTGAAGATCAAACGCCTCTCTGGCTGAAGTTAAGGCCACGTCCTTTTGAAAAAGCATGGCTTTCAGCTTGTTCAGAGAATCAAAGCATATGTTGGAAAGATTTATCGAAGGTCATAGCGTTGCCTCCCTAACTGAACGGGCGGCTGGAAACAGTACTTGTGTGCAACAAGTGACTATGGAATTAACCGTCACCAGATAAGAGATGCCAGGTTCCATTACACAGCAACCTTGATCATTCAGCATCAAATAGCTCCCATTCGAGAGCAGCTTGAAGACTGGATGAATCATGGGAGCTGGGGAACCCTTCAGATAGCAAGACAAGTTCGCAACTGAAGCATTGCATGCTCCATGAAGAGAAATGTCTTTGCAAATTTAGGACCCGCTTAAAGCATTCTCACAGTCAGAACCACTAAGGAAAACCTCTGTGTCCCCATTCCTGCATCTAAACCTGAATGGTAACTCCCAGTACTCATGCACATCACCTTCCCCTAGCACTTCGTATCAGCCTACCTGCTGGTATTGGAGACAATATTGGAATTCGAAAGTCGTGACCGGTAGGGTAATGTAACCATGGATTATCTAGTCTGTGGATGGTGTCTCAGCCACAGTGAAAGGTAATTGGTCTAATTTTTCAATGTCCAGCATGGTATATTTCGCATCTCTTCGTGCCATTACTATCTGCCTTTCTGTTAGATCATATGCAGAAAACAGACTTGTACTATTGATGTAACGCCATGGCATGTGGCCAGAACGTAGTGTTTGCAACGTCCAGCTCAATATTACAATGGACTGAAGTTGTGACTGTCCATGCTGTAAAACATACATATCGTGCTGTATTATAACAATTGCAGATGTTACTATGTTGTCCAGTAAATAAGTTCTGGATGATAATGTGGTCATACCATTATCAACCACAGCCAAAGCCTTTTCTTAGTTAACCCTGTTGATCTCGCGCAATCGCTCAGCAGCTTCCTGTTGAGAAATGATCCACAGCTCATTGTATATTCCATGCAAGAAGCGATTTTGACATGGGTTCCGGGGGCCTAATAAAAAATCCCTGCAATCCATGTCATCAGAAAGAAGGGACAAGTTTTGCTTCACCTGAGAAAGTGTTGAGGTTTTCAGCCAATCAAGGCACAATTCCCAACAATATATGATGTCACCACCCCCAAGTGTTCTGTTTGTAAATATTGTTGACCAGGCCTATTGATCCTAAACCCATCTTTGTTGCCCAGGAATGTAGATTGACACCCATTTGTGTCCACAGGCCAAACCAACCATCTCTTCCAACTGGGGTCTGATGAATTAAAAGAACCATTACGTACCATGGTATCTAGTGTATCCTCACTGAAATGTGTTAGGTGCTGCCAGTTCTCGAAGCGTGAGAACGTGGGAATACGAGGTGTGTTCAAATCCTACATCTTGGCAATTCCAAGGCAGGAAGCCTGTTGCACTGCTTTATTCAGGAAAAGCATTGGATGAGGTATGAGGCATGCTCTAAATAAGGCCTCAGTTCCCTCAACCTGTCAATCTTTTGTCCCCCAAACAGATTTTGTGTCTATGGTGTCCTTTAAAAAGTCAAAACCCCGTATAGACAGCTGGGAAATAAAAGAAGCAGAGTATTTCAGCTTGATGTTTGTTAGCATATTTTTCTTTGCAGGTGTAGGTGCAAGCCTAAAATAATGAGAGGCTGGGTTTGATATGTCAAAACCAGAAAAATAAGCAAACTTTTGTGAAAATGTTTTTGAACTACCTTTTGGCGGTGGTGGGCAGTGTTCCCATTGAGTGTAATTTTAAACAGCGTGTGGGATACTAGCTTTGTGCAAAAAATGGTGACCATAAGGTTGATAACAGAACATGTCACCAAAATTAGATATACCATCATACAATTCATCAATAGAAAATGCAGCCGATTGCTCTAGATCTGCAAGCAAATTATGCACAGTTCCAATGTCCCAATCATCAGAGAAAGTACTAGAGGTGATGATATCATTTAAAGAAATATTTAAAAAATATGGAATTTGTAAAAGTTCAGTAGGACCATATACATCATACGAGACCCTGTCCAGGGACAGGTCCCTTAGTTCACGGTGCGATGATGCATGTGGCTTCAAAACCAAGTTTACAAGTTGTACATCTGATCTGTAAACCTCCAATCCCCCTAACGTGGACAGATCACTTTATGATTACGTTCGCTATTTCACCCCCGTGCCCTGTGGGTCCCGTAGCGAATAAAGGGCGGCGACAAGAAGCGAGAAGACCATGGCATAAACTCACTCCTGAATCCTTTAGTAAGGCCTTTCACCCCAAGCCTCCAAATAGTGATCTTGATGTATCTAAGCTGCTGGAAGGTTTCAATTCCGCTTTCACGATGGCACTGAATGCTACAATTCCTTTTAAAAATCACGGCCCTTCACAGAGACGACCGTCAGCCCCTTGGTACACGCCAGATTTAAAAGTAGAAAAATCTAGATGTAGAACCTTAGAGAGACTCTGGCGAAGAAAAAAAAAACCCCAAGACAGGGATCTTTACAAACAGGCCTTGTCCCAATACCATCAAAATATAAAAACTGTTAGACGAACGTTCATTATAAATCAAATCGAACAAGCTAGTAACTCCTCAAAGGCCCTTTTTAATATAGTACGGGATTTCGTTTCCCCGCAAGTATGCACCCAATCCCCAGTGGAATCCCAGGAATTGTGTGACTCACTAGCTGTCTACTTTCAGGAAAAGATTTCCAACATCTACGCCAAATTCCCGGCTGCTGCCTTGCAGAACCCAGAGATCAGTATTAGATTAGAAGAGCAAGGAAATTAAATCCATAGTACTCTGGATTGTTTTCAGATGGCCACGTTAGAGGAAGTTTACAATTCCTTGGTTACAGCTAAATCTGGCTCACCTCATGACCCCTGTTCCCCTAGGATGAAGGCTCTTCTAGCCACTTGCTGTGCCCCTATGATCCTCAATATTTTCAATTGCTCCATTGTTAGACCTGTCAGCCCTAGGGTGGTCTTGCCCTGTTTTTTTTCCCTTTTGCGCCTCATTTTTGCCACCATATTTTTACTGGACCTAGGTCTCTGGGCGCCTTGCCACTGCTAGCCAGTGCTGAGGTGCAGGTGCTCTCTCACTCAAGATGGCTGCCACAGGCCCCTGCTACTGCAGAGGGGCCTTACACGCATACACACTAGTAGCCAGGGTCAGGCTGGGACATAGGGATACAGTATCCATTCCGTCCCGCCTCTGGGCCACATAGCCAGACATGTAGAAGGTTCCAGAACCTTCCGGGCTGTGGGAGGAGTTATGTTTTGCCGCCTTTGGGAGGGTCACCTGACCTAGGGGTATAAAAGGCTTGGAGGGAAAACTTTTAGTCAGTTGAGTTGGGGCACCACTGATCCTGGGAGAACCTCTGCCGGAGTACAGGCTTTAGGGCCTAGGGGAGACCTACACTACTGCTGCTGACAGGGCTTAGGCCCTGCTGTAGTAAGTCAGCTGAGGAACGCCCACCACCCACTGACCTTGCCCAGCGTGAGGGGACCCAGGGAACCACCTTCAGCGTGCTGGGAAGAACATCAAGCACTCCCAGAACCACCAACTCATCCCCCCTCATAAGAAGAAACTTCTGACAAGAAACTTTTGACAAGAAACTTATAATAAGAAACTTCTGACAAGAAACTCCTGACAAGAAACTCCTAAGAAGCAACCAATCTGAAACAACAGCAAGAAACCTTAATTTGAGGAGGCCTGACCATCCAGCAAGGCCTGAAACCTAAACTGCCAAACTGGGGATCACCAGGTAAAGCGCCGTACCCTGAAGCGCTAGACCTTCACCCCCTATCTATTCCTGCCTGCTGCTGCGCTGCCCCCAAGTACTTTTCCAGTCAGCCCTGCCCACAGGCTGCTGGTGCGCCCAGCGCTCTGTCCTCCACGAGGAGAAACTGCCCCCCTCAGGTCACTGACCTTGTGGGGAAATCACCGCCGCGGCCGCCGCCGCGTGAGGAGAAGTGCTGCTGTGAGGAAGAAGCCCTCCTCGAGGCCGTGTGGTGAGGTGCGCCATCCGCGCCCTCACCGAGGAGGCGCTGTGTTGAGGGAGGCCCCTCGAGTGGATGTGGTGAGGTGCGCCGTCCGCGCCCTCACCGAAGCCTTCAAAATTGCCCCAGAAATCGCCGCCGGGCCCGGGGCCCCACCGCCGCCGTCGCGGCCGAAGAAATCACCGCCGCAGCCCAAGGGGGCCGCGTGAAGCAGCCGCGGCCTAGCGCGATCCGCGAGGCCTCCAGGCCCCGCCAACGCCGTTGCTGGGCAACCGGGGATGCCGGCCGCGCCCCCGGGAAGTCCGCGCAGCGATTGGGCGCCGGCTCCCGCCACGCCCCCCAGCGCCGACGGAGGCCGAAGAAGAGCTCCGGCCGCGCAGAGGGAGACAGGGAGCCGGCCGGAGAGGACTGCCGGCTCCCGCTCCCCTTCCCAAAGTCCCTGAAGCCCGCCAAGTCACTCACCTGATCCCGGGGGCCGGAGGAGGGTGATACCGGCCCCCGCAACGACCCGTCATTCCGGCCAGAAGGCCGAGGTACCCCGACCGGGCCCCGCCCTCCAGAACACGGGCCGGGACTGGAGATCGCCAGTCGCTAGGAAGCGCGACCAACGACCACGCACCAGGTGAGCCCAGGAGGCCCCTAGGGCCCACAAAAACGCCACTCGGGGCCGGGGGCCACCCTTAACCCCTAAATTAACCGTGTAACTTTCCCCATGAGGCGAGGCCCCGGAGAGGAGTGGGCCTAGCCTGGAATTAACCCCTAAGGGACATAGAAGCCCCAGAATACAGGACATGTTGAGGGGTTCCCCACAGTGTTTATTAATTGAATGCTGATGCCTATTGTAATTACTGCCTAGGCCTATGCTGATAACTGCAAAGTCTTTACCTAAGGGGGAAAGTGATTAATTGAATTGAGCTGAAGTGTACACCGCCAAGAGTTGAAGTGTTTTATGTTACAGGTGTACTGGATTTGCGACGCCCTCTGTACTGAATGTGGGTGCGCCTAGATTAATGCAGGCCTATTGAAATGTAACGTGAAAAGCCTTCTTTTAAGTAATTGAATATGCTTGAAGTGAACTGCATGTTTAGGCCCATGTTTTATTAATGCACCTTGTGATCATTATTGGTGCTACGTTTAAGAGATAATTCCTGCGGCCCCTTAGTAGCCTACAATGTTGATGAGCTATGATGCTTTATTAAGAATGTGCACCAGTTGAGTAATGCAATGAATTTAAATGTAGATCTGAATTAATCTGCCTCATCTGATGCTACCTTGATTTATATATAAAAGATCTTGATTTTAAATACACAAGCCTGGTGTGGTGTCATGTTATTGCGTTCGCATTCCTGAGTCAAAGTAAGAGTGTGCTGCACAACTGCCTTACACATTGCCTTCGCGTGCTTTCCCGCCTCGCGCCATGCTACCGTGGCGGACTCGGTAAACCCGGTTCCAACATTTGGTGTTCAGCGGTTGGATAAGGACTGGTGTTTGTGCAGCACCCTACAGTGACTCAGTGTGCGCCGCAATTAGACACCTATTGTAATGCAAGTGCTAGGAATTCTTTTGTAATTGCCGATTGTGTACATTCCTGCGTTAGACCTGCTACCTACAGTCTAGAACCCTTTCCCTAAATTGTCTGGGACCCCACCTAGGAGGATGGAGTTTGAGTTAGCCAACCTAGAAAGGTATACGGTGACACAGCTCAAGGAGTTCTGCCTAGAGAGGGGGTGGCCGTCAAGCGAGGCGCCAGAAAGGAGGTGCTTCAGAAAGCTTTGAGGGCATGGGTAATGGCCCACCCGGAGGGAAGAGGGGACGAGGAGCAGGGGAGGCAGACAACCCAGGAGAACTGGACCTACTGCACATTGATGTTAGCGAGAATGTGTTGCCAGGAAGACGTTCCAGGGCAGGCAGTAGTGCGTCAGGGGAGTTTGTCGGCAGAGGAATTTGAGGACAGGAGGGAGGAGAGGCGATTAACATTAGAACTTGCTAGGATGGAAAGAGAAGGAGAACAGGCAAGGCTAGCCATGGAGGAAAGGAAGCTTGCGCATGAGCTTAGCCTGAAGGAACTAGAGCTCCGAGCCTTGCAGATGGAGATGCAGGGCAAAGTGAATGGTGGCAGCATACCTGCTGGGGTTCCACAGGAGCCAAATTTTATCTACCAAGAGAGGTGATAGCCAGTTTTAGTGTAGGAGATGGCATCGATAAGTGGTTGGCGGCATACGAGGTGGCTTTGGTGGCCCATAGAGTTCCTGAGAGCTACTGGGGGGGGAGGTCTTTACAGGTACATACCTCCACCAGTAAGGGACACACTTTTAACCTTAGATAAGGGGGATCAGACCAACTACCCTATCATGAAGGAGGCCCTGCTCAAGAAGTTTGGCCTCACCCCAGAGAAGTACCGCCAAAAGTTCCGCAACAGCCACAAGCTTCACACACAAAACTGGGTGGATGTTTTTGATTATGCCCGGAAGGCATTGGAGGGTTGGGTGCGTGGCAGCAACGTTGACAATTACAAAGGGCTGTACGACCTGTTCTTGAGAGAGCACCTCCTAGAGAAATGTTTTCCGGAGCTGCGCCAGTACTTGGTGGACCGCAAGCTGACCAATCCTAGGGAGCTTGCAGAGGAGGCAGACACGTGGGTCAGCACTCGGGTGTCCCACAAGGGAGCCGGGCGGACCCCCGAAAGGTGGACAGGGGCTCCCCAGAAGAAAGAGGGGGAGATAAAAAGAGGGAGTTCTTTAAAGGCCCCCACAATAGACCGCCTGGGAGAGGGGTAGGTTCCCCATCCCAATCTGGATTCCAGAAACCCACTTATCCTGACAGGAGTCAGCAGCCCAGAACTGTCCGGTGCTATGAGTGCGGGGAGGTTGGACACTACAAGAGGGATCCCCAGTGTCGCAAGAGAACCCCAGCCCCCACAGGAGGTAAGAGCCCGGGGTGGCCAGTGTAGCGCTTGGGGAGGAGTTGTCCCTAGGTAGGGGAGGTGAGTGGACAGGCTTGACCTTAGTTTCCCTGGGGGATAGAGAGATCATCCCACGGGTTCAGGTACCTGCGAACACTGCCAAGTATCGGCAGAGGGTCCTGGTGAACGGGGAGGAGGTGGAGGCTCTGAGGGACACAGGTGCCAGCATCACGATGGTGAGACGTCAGCTGGTGTCCCCAGAGCAGGTGATTCCGGAGGAATTCCACCCGGTTGTTATGGCTGATAATAGACTGGGTCATTACCCCGTGGCCCAAGTTCCCTTTGAGTGGGGAGGAGTATCAGGTCTGTTGAAGGTTGCGGTGAGCCCTGCCATGCCAGTTGACTATCTGCTGGGTAACGACTTGGAACATACTGCCTGGAGGGAGGTAGAGTTCAATGCCCATGCTGAGATGTTGGGATTACCAGGATGGACTTGCGTCGTCACGCGGTCCATGGCTGCCCGACAGGGAACTCAGCTCGGGTTGGAGCCTGAAATAATGGCCCAGCCCACTGCTGGACGAGGAGATGTCCAGGAGGAAACACCCGGTGAGATGGATGGGGAGCCCGCGGAGGTGGCCCCGGAGTCCGCTGAGGTGGATGGTGTTCCCGTGGGGGACCTGCCGACCCCTGCAGAGTGGCAGGTGGAAGGAGGGCCTACCCGGGAGGAATTTTGCCGGGCGCAGAAGGAGTGCCCTACGCTTGAAGGCATGCGGCAACAGGCCGAAGCCCAAGCAGCTGGAACCGAGACTGGTAACTACCATGTCTACTGGGAGGATGGTCTCCTCTACAGTGAGCCTAAGGCTCCGGTGCATGGGTCATCAAGGGCCGTGGTGGTCCCCCAATGCTACCGAGCCTTTCTGCTAGAGTTGGCACACAAAATACCACTAGCAGGACACCTGGGCCAGGACAAGACGTTTGCGCGTCTGGTCCCACATTTTTACTGGCCCAGGATGCGCGTCACTTCTGACACTTTTTGCAAGACTTGCACCACTTGCCAAGCGAGCGGCAAGACAGGGACGAAAGTGAAGGTCCCTCTAGAACCTCTCCCAGTTGTCGATACCCCTTTTGAGCGGGTAGGGATTGACATTGTCGGGCCATTGGACCCGCCGACTTCTGCAGGACATAGGTTCATTTTGGTGCTGGTAGACCACGCCACCCGGTACCCGGAGGCAATCCCTCTGAGGACCATCACAGCACCGGTGGTGGCGCGGGCCCTGATGGGGATTTTTACCCGAGTGGGATTCCCCAAGGTCGTGGTGTCAGATAGGGGCACGAATTTCATGTCGGCCTACATGCAGGCCATGTGGAAGGAGTGTGGAGTGACCTACCGGTTCAGCACTCCTTACCACCCCCAGACGAACGGGCTCGTGGAGCGCTTTAACAAAACCTTGAAGGGGATGATCAGGAGCCTACCCGAGGACTTGAGAAGGAAGTGGGACGTCCTCTTACCCTGTCTGCTCTTCTCCTACCGAGAGGTGCCGCAGAAGGGGGTCGGTTTCAGCCCCTTTGAGCTGCTCTATGGCCACCCCGTTCGGGGGCCCCTCAGTCTTGTCAAGGAGGGGTGGGAGAAGTCTTCCTCGAAGCTTCCCCGTGATGTGGTCAGATATATGCTGGCATTCCGCAGCCAAGTGGCCAAGCTGTGGAAGGAGGCCTCGGACAACCTAGAGGCTAGTCAGGCCGTCATGAAGAAATGGTATGACCGGAACGCTCGGACGGTAGAGTTAGACGCTGGACAGAAGGTGTGGGTCATGGAGCCAGGAGAGCTTAGCGCCCTCCAGGACCGGTGGACTGGGCCATTTGAGATCTTGGAAAGGAGAGGCCAGACCACATATGTCGTCGATGTGAAGACCCCCCGTCAACCCCACAGGGTGTTCCACGTCAACCGCCTGAAGCCACACCAGGAGCGTTCAGAGATCACTCTCCTGATGATAACAGATGGAAGTGAGGAGGAGGAGAGTGAACCTCTTCCAGACCTTCTGGCGGCCCATGAGAAGGATGGTTCGGTAGAGGAGTGGTCCTCGCCCCATCCTTAACCCCCGAGCAACAGAGGGACTGCCGCCAGGTCTTGGGGCAGTACGCCTCGTTGTTCTCCCTCACGCCTGGGATCACGCACCTGTGTACCCATGATGTGGACACAGGGGACAGTCCGCCAGTAAAAACCAAGTCTTACTGGCTGTCCGATAAAGTCAAGGCTAGTATCCAGGGTGAGGTTACCAAGATGCTAGAACTGGGAGTGATTGAGCCTTCCAGTAGCCCTTGGGCTAGTCCGGTGGTGTTGGTGCCGAAGCGGCCCCACCGGGCACCACACCAGAACTCGGTTCTGTGTGGATTACCGTGGACTCAACTCAGTCACTAAGACCTACGCTCACCCGATCCCTCGGGCGGATGAGCTCATTGACCGGCTGGGAGCAGCCCGGTATCTGAGTACCATTGATTTGACATCAGGCTATTGGCAGATCGCCATGGCGGAAGGAGCAAGGAGAAGACTGCGTTCTCCACCCCCGAGGGCCACTTTCAATTTCGGGTGATGCCCTTCGGGTTGAAAAATGCTCCAGCCACTTTCCAGCGGTTGGTGAACCAGGTGCTGTCTGGCCTAGAGGCCTTCTCTGCTGCCTACCTGGATGACATAGCTGTCTTCAGTAGCAGCTGGGAGGACCATCTGGAGCATCTCCAGGAGGTGCTACAGGCTCTGCAACGGGCTGGTCTAACCATCAAGGCCAGCAAGTGCCAGATTGGACAGGGATTTGTCGTGTACCTGGGACATCTGGTGGGCGGAGGTAAGGTGCAACCCCTCCAAGCCAAGATTGAGACCATCTTGGCCTGGGAGCCCCCCAAGACCCAAACAGAGGTCCGGGCTTTTCTTGGCCTCACGGGGTACTACCGCCGGTTCGTCAAGGGATATGGAACCATCGTGGGCCCATTGACGGAATTGACTTCAAAGAAGCAGCCACGCAGAGTCATCTGGACGGCTGCCTGCCAGGAAGCCTTTGAAACCCTCAAACGTGCAATGTGCACCGCACCGGTGCTCAGGACTCCAGACTTTGGACGGGAATTTATCGTGCAGACAGACGCTTCTGAGCATGGCATAGGAGCTGTGCTCTCGCAGCTGAATGACGATGGCCAAGACCAGCCAGTGGCCTTCATTTCCCGAAGACTACTCCCCCGGGAACAGCGGTTGAGTACCATCGAACGAGAAGCCTTTGCCGTGGTTTGGGCTGTAAAGAAGTTGAGGCAATACCTTTTTGGTTGTCACTTCCTGATCCAGACCGACCACAGACCCCTTCGCTGGCTCATGCAGATGAGAGGCGAAAACCCCAAATTGTTGAGGTGGTCCATTTCCCTCCAGGGGATGGACTTTCGGGTGGAACATCGACCCGGTGTAGACCACGCCAACGCTGACGGTCTCTCCCGGTTTTCCGCCTTAGCGACGAGAACTCCCTAGAGGTTGGGAAGCTCTCCCCTCTTTCGGCTGGGGGGACGCGTGTTAGACCTGTCAGCCCTAGGGTGGGCTTGCCCTGTTTTTTTCCCTTTTGCGCCTCATTTTTGCCACCATATTTTTACTGGACCTAGGTCTCCGGGCGCCTTGCCACTGCTAGCCAGTGCTGAGGTGCAGGTGCTCTCTCACTCAAGATGGCTGCCACAGGCCCTGCTACTGCAGAGGGGCCTTACACGCATACACACTAGTAGCCAGGGTCAGGCTGGGACATAGGGATACAGTATCCATTCCGTCCCCGCCTCTGGGCTACATAGCCAGACATGTAGAAGGTTCCAGAACCTTCCGGGCTGTGGGAGGAGTTATGTTTTGCCGCCTTTGGGAGGGTCACCTGACCTAGGGGTATAAAAGGCTTGGAGGGAAAACTTTTTAGTCAGTTGAGTTGGGGCACCACTGATCCTGGGAGAACCTCCGCCGGAGTACAGGCTTTAGGGCCTAGGAGGGAGACCTACACTACTGCTGCTGACAGGGCTTAGGCCCTGCTGTAGTAAGTCAGCTGAGGAATGCCCACCACCCACTGACCTTGCCCAGCGTGAGGGGACCCAGGGAACCACCTTCAGCGTGCTGGGAAGAACATCAAGCACTCCCAGAACCACCAACTCATCCCCCCCTCATAAGAAGAAACTTCTGACAAGAAACTTTTGACAAGAAACTTATAATAAGAAACTTCTGAAAAGAAACTCCTGACAAGAAACTCCTAAGAAGCAACCAATCTGAAACAACAGCAAGAAACCTTAATTTGAGGAGGCCTGACCATCCAGCAAGGCCTGAAACCTAAACTGCCAAACTGGGGATCACCAGGTAAAGCGCCGTACCCTGAAGCGCTAGACCTTCACCCCCTATCTATTCCTGCCTGCTGCTGGGCTGCCCCCCAAGTACTTTTCCAGTCAGCCCTGCCCACAGGCTGCTGGTGCGCCCCGCGCTCTGTCCTCCACGAGGGAGAAACTGCCCCCCCCTCAGGTCACTGACCTTGTGGGGAAATCACCGCCGTGGCCGCCGCCGCGTGAGGAGAAGTGCTGCTGTGAGGAAAAGCCCTCCTCGAGGCCGTGTGATGAGGTGCGCCGTCCGCGCCCTCACCGAGGGAGGCGCTGTGTTGAGGGAGGCCCCTCGAGTGGATGTGGTGAGGTGCGCCGTCCGCGCCCTCACCGAAGCCTTCAAAATTGCCCCAGAAATCGCCGCCGGGCCCGGGGCCCCACCGCCGCGGCCGAAAAAATCACCGCCGCAGCCCAAGGGGGCCGCGTGAAGCAGCCGCGGCCTAGCGCAATCCGCGAGGCCTCCAGGCCCCGCCGACGCCGTTGCTGGGCAACCGGGGACGCCGGCCGCGCCCCCAGGAAGGCCGCGCAGCGATTGGGCGCCGGCTCCCGCCACGCCCCCCAGCGCCGACGGAGGCCGAGGAAGAGCTCCGGCCGCGCAGAGGGAGACGGGGAGCCGGCCGGAGAGGACTGCCGGCTCCCGCTCCCCTTCCCGAAGTCCCTGAAGCCCGCCAAGTCACTCACCTGATCCCGGGGGCCGGAGGAGGGTGCTACCGGCCCCGCAACGTGCCGTAAAGTTACTTCCCTGATCCCGGGGGCTGGAGGAGGGTGATACCGGCCCCCACAACGACCCGTCATTCCGGCCAGAAGGCCGAGGTACCCCGACCGGGCCCCGCCCTCCAGAACACGGGCCGGGCCTGGAGATCGCCAGTCGCTAGGAAGCGCGACCAACGACCACGCACCAGGTGAGCCCAGGAGGCCCCTAGGGCCCACAAAAACGCCACTGGGGGCCGGGGCCACCATTAACCCCTAAATTAACCGTGTAACTTTCCCCATGAGGCGAGGCCCCGGAGAGGAGTGGGCCTAGCCTGGAATTAACCCCTAAGGGACATAGAAACCCCAGAATACAGGACATGTTGAGGGGTTCCCCACAGTGTTTATTAATTGAATGCTGATGCCTATTGTAATTACTGCCTAGGCCTATGCTGATAACTGCAAAGTCTTTACCTAAGGGGGAAAGTGATTAATTGAATTGAGCTGAAGTGTACACCGCCAAGAGTTGAAGTGTTTTATGTTACAGGTGTACTGGAATTGCGACGCCCTCTGTACTGAATGTGGGTGCGCCTAGATTAATGCAGGCCTATTGAAATGTAACGTGAAAAGCCTTCTTTTAAGTAATTGAATATGCTTGAAGTGAACTGCATGTTTAGGCCCATGTTTTATTAATGCACCTTGTGATCATTATTGGTGCTACGTTTAAGAGATAATTCCTGCGGCCTCTTAGTGGCCTACAATGTTGATGAGCTATGATGCTTTATTAAGAATGTGCACCAGTTGAGTAATGCAATGAATTTAAATGTAGATCTGAATTAATCTGCCTCATCTGATGCTACCTTGATTTATATATAAAAGATCTTGATTTTAAATACACAAGCCTGGTGTGGTGTCATGTTATTGCGTTCGCATTCCTGAGTCAAAGTAAGAGTGTGCTGCACAACTGCCTTACACATTGCCTTCGCGTGCTTTCCCGCCTCGCGCCATGCTACCGTGGCGGACTCGGTAAACCCGGTTCCAACATCCATACAAACAGGAACTATCCCCACGGCATGGAAGGAAGCATATGTACGGCCTATTTTGAAAAAAGCCACTTCCGAACCACAAGTACTCAGTAATTACCGTCCTATATCTTTGCTTCCTCTGTTGGGTAAGCAATTGGAAGGATTAATAATTAGGCAGCTGGGGTCATATCTTGAAACCAATAACATTCTGGATTCTTCGCAATCAGGTTTCCGACCGGGTTTCAGCACAGAGACCGCACCTCTGGCTGTGACTGATTCCCTTAGACAGGTGATGGATGCTGGAGGTTCGATCGTACTGATATTATTGGATCTGTCCGCGGCCTTCGACACCATCTCACACCCAAAGCTTATGGAAAGATTGCAAGCCTGTGATATCCAGGGAACAGCATTAAAGTGGCTGCAGAATTTCCTATCAGATAGACAACAGACGATCATATTAGGGCCTTATTCCTCAAACAAAACGCAGTTGGATAAGGGCATACCCCAGGGATCGTGCCTAAGCCCGACGCTATTTAACATTTATATGGCTCCATTAGCAAAGATTGTAGAGCAGTATGGCTTTGAGATAATCTCAAACGCTGACGATACACAGCTTATGTTTACTGTTGGCCCGAACTTAGAATCAGAGAAAATGCGCTTCTCGGCCGGAATGCTTACAATCTCCAACTGGATGACTGAGAATTGCCTCCAGCTGAACCCAGAAAAAACGGAGATCATGCTAATGGGGAAAGCCCCAACCCTTTGGTCGGATGAATGGTGGCCACACCAACTTGGAGCAGTTCCCGTGCCCAAACAAAGTGTAAGAAACTTAGGGATAAAACTTGACCATACTTTAACTATGAAAGACCATATTGCTGCTACTACCAGTTCTTGTTATTATAACTTGCGCCTTCTGCGCAGAATCTTTCCCTTCCTCCCCACTAACTCCTTCAGAACCCTTGTCCAGGCGATGGTGATCAGTAGACTGGACTATGGGAATGCTCTGCTGGCCGAATTGGGTGAGACTTTGCTTGCAAAGCTGCATGTGGTCCAGAACACCGCGGCAAGATTAATCTTGAACCGTCCTGCGGGCACTCCTTCCACGCCTTTGTTGAGGGAACTGCACTGGCTACCTATGAAGAAGCGATCCTACTTTAAAATTTGTTGCCTCTCCTATAACGCCTTGAGAGGCAAAGGCCCACGATATCTTCAAAGGAAACTTACTACTTACGTGCCGTCCCGAAATCTCAGATCAAGCACCCAAGCCCTTTTGTGTGTGCCCCGAATACGTCAAACTCGCACTGGGGGCAAGGCTTTCTCTTATCTTGCCCCAAGGAACTGGAGCAAGTTACTCATAGCTCTCCGTGAGACTCCTATCTACAGTAAATTCAGAAAATAACTGAAAGCCTATCTGTATTAATATTTGTTGGTTCCTCCCCATCATACTCCTCAACAGCGCCGAGATGCCCCCGGGTGATACGTGCGCTATAGAAATAGAAATAGCATAGCATAGCAACGTTGTGGGAGATAGTGTCCGTTTAGAAGTAGAAAAGACAGTTACCAAACCAATCCAGAGGACCAGTAAAAGTAATCCAATTGTAATCCAGAGATGTATCCATGGAGCAACAAAGTATGTCTTTTTCAGCCAAAGATAGAGAGTATACACTCGTAGCTTGAAAGGGAGAGGTGGTGGTGGCAGCTCAGGTTCTCTTGAATCCGATGAGAAGTCGTCACAATGCATGAAGTAGTCAGAGGCCATCCGGTCTATTCTTGGCAGCTCAGCAGGTTTTGTAGAACTGGGAGATGACTCGATCTGTGGCATATTCACATAGACGAAGAAGATGACGGAGTGCACACCAAATCTTTTTACTTTTCATCGATGATTCATTTGTTTTCATTTGTAGGCGTGCAAGCCCGGTATCGTGGACTGCCAAACCACGTTGAGTATAAATCACAAGAAAAAAATGGGGCGAAATATCACCACACTCCGGACGCACAGCCTTCATAGGTGCATAACAAAGATGCCACAATTTGTTCCAATTAATCCAAAAGTTTATTCCTTTGTTCATCAATATTTTCAATGTTTATCTTGTTTTGTCCAGTCACATAAAAGACACTCCATGTTTTCATTAAACTCTTAATGCTGTAGATGTGCTGATATGGGCCTCGTTCTACAGCATGGAATTACATGGATATTCCTCAGTCGTTGTATTCATCACCCAATGCATTTCGGGCCCATTCTGGCCCTTCATCAGGGGTACCCTGCAAATTGTAAAACACCATTATTGTGCTGTGTTTAAGTGAACTCACGTTCTTAAGTTTTGTGCATAGTATAAAGCGTATAAAAAATATATACATGTTAATAACTGGGGTTCATCCAATTAACAACGTTCTGCCCACTGAATTTAAAATGCTACCCTTCACTAAATGCATATTCAATATTCCATCACACTATTGTTTATCTCTCCGCCCTTTCAATGTCCGTAACTCACTTCCCTTCCCCATGTACCAACAGTCTTTACACCTCCTAATATCGCTCTGATTAAACATAATCGAACGATCCCGTACCTTAAATGTCTGGTAACAGCTTACTCTGGTGTTCAAACACCGTGCCTTCTCTCATGTTTCACAACCATGCTCGTACCTATCCCTCTCTCCCTCCATTAAGAGCACCTGAACTGTGTCCCCGCCCATCTAAATGCATCCAATTAACGCCGACTGAAATTATTACACTACAAAACCCATAATGCCCTGCGAAAGTTGGAAATCCCTTTCGATCAGTTAATTTAAATACGTTAGTATGCCTTGCCTTCAGCATGACCTTGTCTGACGTTTACTACCACGGTGAATCCTGCTGGTGGTATACAGGCACTGTTCCCTCCCGTATCTATTCATTCTCCAAGAAGTATATAAACGGTTCATACAAGTTCTATCCTCTCCTATCTCTATCATCCTACTGAATATGTACAACATTTAAATTCACCGCCCACCCACTGCTATCATTTTTCGAACGTTGCTTTAAACACGCATCATGTTGATCACTAATCTTGTTGATGTTATGTACACTTAATTAATATGAACGAAATTAAACTGTCAGAACAATGTGTTCAATCAATAATTGTACATTATTATATTTTAAAACAGCAGTCCATGAATTTTACTTTTGAAGGAAGGTGTATAAGTAGTCCATTATGTGACAATGTCATTACTTTCAGTTTGTTTTCGAAAATCCCAGGGTGCTACTCGTCGGACAGGCAGTACAGTATTAAATTACGAAGAAGATGACGGAGTGCACACCAAATCTTTTTACTTCTCATCGATGATTCATTTGTTTTCATTTGTAGGCGTCCAAGCCCGGTATCGTGGACTGCCAAACCACTTTGACTGTAAATCGCAAGAGAAAAATGGGGCGAAGTATCACCACATTCCAGACGCACAGCCTTCATAGGTGCATAACAAAGATGCCACAATTTGTTCCAATTAATCCAAAAGTTTATTCCTTTGTTCATCAATATTTTCAATGTTTATCTTGTTTTGTCTAGTCACATAAAAGACACTCCATGTTTTCGTTAAACTCTTAATGCTGTAGATGTGCCGATATGGGCCTCATTCTACAGCATGAAATTACATGGATATTCCTCAGTCGTTGTATTCATCACCCAATGCATTTCGGGCCCATTCTGGCCCTTCATCAGGGGTACCCTGCAAATTTTAAAACACCATTATTGTGCTGTAACTTTAAGTGAACTCACGTTCTTAAGTTTTGTACATGGTATAAAGCGTGTAAAAAATATATACATGTTAATAACTGGGGTTCATCCAATTAACAACGTTCTGCCCACTGAATTTAAAATGCTACCCTTCACTAAATGCATATTCAATATTCCATCACACTATTGTTTATCTCTCCGCCCTTTCAATGTCCGTAACTCGCTTCCCTTCCCCATGTACCAACAGTCTTTACACCTCCTAATATCGCTCTGATTAAACATAATCGAACGAGCCCGTACCTTAAACGTCTGGTAACAGCTTACTCTGGTGTTCAAATACCATGCCTTCTCTCATGTTTCACAACCATGCTCGTACCTATCCCTCTCTCCCTCCATTAAGAACACCTGAACTATGTCCCCGCCCATCTAAATGCATCCAATTAACGCCGACTGAAATTATTACACTACAAACCCCATAATGCCCTGCGAAAGTTGAAAATCCCTTTCGATCAGTTAATTTTAATACGTTAATATGCCTTGCTTTCAACATGACCTTGTCTGACGTTTACTACCACGGTGAATCCTGCTGGTGGTATACACGCACTGTTCCCTCCCGTATCTATTCATTCTCCAAGAAGTATATAAACGTTTCATACAAGTTCTATCCTCTCCTATCTCTATCATCCTCACGAGAAATGCGCATGCGGGAGCACCTGCGCATGCGCAGTTGTCATCAAGAAGTCGCGATGGAGGAAGAGGGCAGCCCGGGGACGCCGCAGTTCAGGTAAGGCGTTTTTAATACTTTATATTGTTTTTTAAGCTGCTATAACTATTGTTAATAGGGCGGGTGGGAGGCGGGTGGCGCGTAGCGGAGCTACGCGGAGTGTGCAGAGATTGTTTTAACCTCCGTGGTGCTCTGCGTAGCCTCGCTACGCCCACTACACCCAGGGTTAATCTTCTGTAGTTATTAAAGCTTCCATCTGAACTTCCTGAACGGTAGCGAGAGGAGTGTGGCAGCTACGCAAGAGCCCACGCGGCCTACTGTTGAGAATCGGCCACATAGTTTGGTTTGATCAGATCAATAGAGACAAACCTTTAGTCTCTGCGACTGGCAAGGAGCAGAAGAAGAACAGTTCTAGTACCTTCGACAGCCAGGACAGGTACAGGTACAGGTACAGGCGCTTGGGCCCGTATGACCTTCACTTCTCCAGTGGTGGTGCATTTTAATTGGATGTTGTTTTGTGCGCCCTGGAATTCATTTAATTCCTGTAAAACAGCCAAACATTTATTGATGTCAAATGGTGTTTCCGCCGCCACTGCTCTGACTTTATCGAGGTCTGGTACCCACATTCTCACACCGAACAGGAGTTCATAAGGAGTACGACCCCCCAGGAATTTTCTTGGCATGTTATTGAGTGCCCTCTGGACGCCATATAGGTGATGGACCCAACTGTCACCAGAGCTTAATACCCTTGCTGTTAAAGACTGCTTTAAGTCACGTTTTACCTCTCAACTACCGAATTTCCTTCTAGATGGTAGGGGGAGGAGTACCGCAAGGCCACACCCAAATTTCGCATGGCTTCTTTGTAAGCCCGAGAGCTAAACGACGTGTCCTGGTCGGAATGTAGTATGCCAATTGCTTATGTCCTGATGAAGACTCGAAAATCCTTTATAACAGTTCGAACATCAGCCGAGCACTTTGGCCAAACCCACAGGAATCTGGAGCATGAATCCACTGCCACCAAGATGTACTTGTAAGCCCCATCGGAGTGTAATGGGCCGCAGAGATCCAAATAAACAACCGACAGAGGCTTGTCTGAGATCAGTTGAGATGTCTGAGGTGAACGTGCTACAGTTGAGCCTTTCATCTGTTGACAGGTGTACAGCTAGTATTAATCCCAATCTGCGATCAGTGTTCGGTATTCCTCTATCCCCCACTCCTGGAATCTGAGCATACAGAATATTTTGTGCATCTAACTTGTAGGAGTACTTGAGTGGAAAGCCATTCGAAAGGTGGGTGTCGTTGTGGGAAGCATTGACGGCCACCATGATGTCTCTGTCTAATCACGTACTTGAACGAGTGATTGCAACAACGGCACCAGTGCAGACCATTGCCTTAGTGGCCTCACCGGCCATGGAATTCCCTTCAATGTGAACGGCAACACGTTGTGTGGATAACATAAGAGTCTGTGGCAAGCATTCTTTTAGCTTCGCCACTTGTTCCCAAAGCAGCTTGTGCTTGATTGTGCAACCCTTGGAATCTCGAAATCCATTTTGGCCCCAATAGTGAAGATATTGATTATAGGACTGGACACAGTAGAATGAACCACACACTATAAGTGTGGGGAATTCAGGATCCGTACTTTGAAGTGCCAATATCAGGGTTTTGAGTTCTGCCAGCTGCGCTATACAGTCCCCTAGGGACTTTATGTGTGTTTTTTCAGGACGGAACTTTCCGTCATGCATGCGCCCCTTTATGATTGCGCATGCCACAGAATATTGGTGATGTGTCCCTACAGTAGTTTGAGCAGATCCATTGGTAAAAATGATGTATTCATATCGGTCTAGAGGCATTATTTCCACCCCGAAACCCCGTAGACCCCCAGCCTCGATCATCAACATCCCCATTGCACCCATAAGAAAAAAAACAAAAGAAGAGACACCACCTACCAACTGCATGCTCATAAACTGCAGATCAGCCACCAAACATGCCACAGAGCTAGCAGAATCCATCCTCACTCATGACATAGACATAGCCTTCATCACCGAGACCTGGTTTAACGACAGCTCGCCTCCAATCATGGACACCCTCGTACCCCCAGGCTTCTCAATCATCAACAAAGACTGAAAAGACCAAAGAAGTGGGGGTTTAGCAATCGTTCACAACAACAACTTGTCTGTGACCGAAATAGATACCTTCAACTATAACACCTTTGAATGTCTAACCGCCAACATCAACACCAGCAACAACAAAATACTACAATGCCATCTCCTATACCATCCCCCAGGCAACACCACCACATTCACCGAACACCTGTCAGACCTGGTTGCACACTGCGCTCTCCGAGAAAACAACAACCTAATTCTGGGTGACCTCAACCTGCACTGGAATGATAAAAACAGCGCACCAATACAAAACCTGAACGAGCTACTACAAAGCAACAACCTTACCCAGCACTGTTCAGAAGTAACCCATAACAAAGGGGCAATCCTGGACGCCATCATCGCCCAACATGACGCAATCACAATAGACCACATCTTACCGGTCGACTGGTCAGACCACCACTTAATTCTATTCCACATCACGCAACCGATCATGTACCAACCCCCATCCAAAACCCCCTACATGGACGAGAAACCTATCACAGATCAACATGGTCGACCTAGAAGTAAAGATAAACACGCTCCTGCCCATCTTCCCAGACGGTCTCTCCGCAACAGAACTCACATCCCATTACAACACAACTATGTCGTCCATCTTAGACCAACTTGCCCCCCTGAAACTGAAAAAAACTAGGAATACTCCTTTCAGATCCAGGTTCAACTCGGACATTAACGAGGAAAGGAGACAACTTAGAGCTACAGAACGTATTTGGAGAAACAATCCCTCCACAAGCCTCTGCGAGCAACTCAAAGCAGCCCGAAGGAATTACAAAAAACATATCAACAACGAAAAAACCAACTTTTTCTGCACCGCCCTTGACAACGCGAAAAACAGGCCCAAAGAACTCTTTAACATCATCAGGCAACAAACTTCCAAGACCTCTGCAACCCCAGTCCAGGCCTCCAAAGACCTATGTGACAACTTCACCAACTTCTTCAATGACAAAATCACCAAGATTGAGCTATCTCTCGACACCAACCTCCATCCCACCTGCAAAAACCCAACCCCAACAACCGAAACCACCAAAAGCAAGCTCCACATGAAAGCATGGAAATCCTTTGACCCTGTACCTGAAGCTGAGATTCTTAAACTTATCTCCTCCTCCAAGCCCGCATCCCACACCCTCGATCCTATACCCACCCAATTGGCCAAAAAGCTGAAACTCTCACTCACCCCACTCTGGAGCGAAATCATAAACAGCTCCTTGAAAACCGGCATCATACCAGACTGCCTCAAAGTCGGCCAAGTCACGCCACTATTGAAAAAGCCAGGCCTAGACAACACCGATCTGAACAACTTCAGACCTGTTTCCAACCTCCCCTTCCTATCCAAAATCCTTGAAAAGTGCGTCCTCATACAACTCACTCAGCACATAGACAACATCAACCTGCTAGACCACCACCAATCGGGCTTCAGAAAAGGCTGTAGCACTGAAACCGCGATCCTTAACATCGTGGATGACACCCACAAATCTCTTGATGCTGACAAATGCTGCCTACTCATCCTCCTGGACCTATCGGCAGCCTTTGACATGGTTGATCACAATCTACTCATCAAGGCTCTTCAAGACGGAGTAGGTGCGGATGAGGTGGTCCTACAATGGTTCTCCTCCTTCTTAAACAGCCGCTCCCAAAGGATAAAGATCAAAACCTTTACGTCCGACCTACAACCCGTCAACAGAGGTGTCCCCCAAGGCTCGGTGCTCTCCCCTCAACTGTTCAACATATACATGGAACCCCTCACCACCCTTCTCAAAAAAGCCAACATCCCCTTTCACCTATATGCTGATGACACCCAGATCTACTTGGAAACCTCCTCCATCAACGACATTCTAAGACTCAACAACACTCTTAGAGAAGTTCAACAGTGGCTAGCAACAAACCACCTTAAACTCAATCAAGACAAAACCGAAATCCTCCTCATCTCCAACAAAGAAGAAAACCCTCAAATCGTAGAGTGGCTGAAAGCAATCGACGCTCTCAATGGTAATCTCACCCTGGCGAACTCGGTAAAATCTCTAGGAATCACCCTCGACCCAAAACTGAACATGTCCAAACACATTAAGATCTCCGCGAAGAGTGCCTTCCTCAATCTGAAGCTTCTCAACAAAATTAAGCCCTTTATCCCGCCCAAGGACCTCAAACAAGCCACCCAATCACTGGTGCTATCTAGACTTGACTACGGGAATGCAGTCCTCATCGGTACAGCTCAATCCCACCTAGCGCCACTCAAAACAACTCTCAATGCAGCTGCCAGAATGGTCACCGGAGTTAAGAAATATGACCACTTAACTCGCGCACTCAGAGAACTAAAATGTCTCCCAGTCGAAATGCGTGCCAGCTTTAGAACTGCCTGCCTCACGCACAAAGCCCTGCACACAGGGAAACCTGAATACCTGGCCTCCAAACTCAAGAAAGCCGGCCAGACAAGAAGCCTCAGGAGCTCCAACACCCTCTTACTCATCCCTATGAAAACACGCAAACAAAAATCCGCTGCACGATCCTTCGCCGGAAACGCACCCAAAATGTGGAACTCCATCCCAGTCAATATCAGGACCATCCCCTCCGTCATCAAATTCAAAAGTCTCCTAAAAGACCTCTACCTCAACCGTGCCTTCCCAAACCGAGAATCACCGCCGAAACGCACAAACCTGAAGTCTGCAGTCACCTGATAATGTGCCACCACAACCTACCTCTTCCTGCACTTTACAACCCTCAGACAATGTTCTGCCACTATCTACCTCATCCCCGCACCCCTACCCCCCTCCTCGTTCCCCCTTCCCGGAAGGAGGTTCAACTCAAGATTTTGTGCACTAATTGATGCCATCTCAGGACCCCCCTATCTCAATGACGCACAACACACTGAGTCCTTCGAACTTTTACGGTTACCTTTGCCTTTTTATGTGATGTGTGCTTTAAATTTGTTGTAAAGCGCTCCGATACCCTCGGGTCTGGCCAGCGCTATATAAAACTCCTAATAAATAAAATAAATAAATAGATATTCTTGTCCATACTGCAGGAATGCCTGTGTTTGTAGTGTAGGATCAAATTTGTAGTCTACATCTGTTGCAGTGAGAGAGTTAACTCATTATATCCATCATGGATGTAATGCTTTGGCATTTGGAATGCTTGCCTTATTAACTGCCTCTAAGGTCGGTACCGGGGTAATGACACTTATGCGCTTACCCTGAGCTAGTGCTCTCTCTCTCTCACTACAGCAGTCTGTACAACTGTGAGAATTATCTCAGTGGGTGCAAAATGCACTTCAGCGTTGGTGTACAAATGTGATTTGTATGCTATATCACCTTCATTGAAAGTGATATAGGTGTATCCGGTGGTCCCTGCGACTACGCGGAGCACCAAGTTAGTTGAGTTTACACATGTGTGCAAATGTTTGGATGCTATCATATCAGCTTGTATGGAACGTAAAATGTTTGTGTGTTCCTGTGTCCAATGGTTGATCGAAAAATCAGGTCTGATTAAATCGTAGAACGGTTTTACTCGTTCCGCATAATCCAAAATGTACGTTCTGCCAAAATTAATAAATTCTAAAATGGATTGTAGTCTTTTCAGAGTTGTTGGAGGTTGGAGCAGTGCACATTTTTCTAAAAAATGTGCTGCCACATGCGCAAGCACCCGCGCATGCGCAGTTGTCAACAAGAAGTCGCGATGGAGGAAGAGGGCAGCCCGGGGACGCCGCAGCTCAGGTAAGGCGTTTTTGATACTTTATATTGTTTTTTAAGCTGCTATAACTATTGTTAATAGGGCGGTGGGAGATGGGTGGTGCGTAGCAGAGCTACGCGGAGTTTGCGGAGATTGTTTTAACCTCCGTGGTGCTCCACGTAGCCTCGCTACGCCCACTACGCCCAGGGTTAGTCTAAGACTAGACGGCATGAATTGTCCGGTTTCATTACGGGAAACAAGGGATTATTCATGGACAAGGCGCAATTTTCTATCACACCCTGGTACTCAAGTTGTTGTAGGATTTCCATTAACTTTATGTTTAGCTTCATGTTTTATGGGGTACTGTCTCTGGGGTTGAGGAACTGATTTTAACGGAATTTGATGATGAGTAGATTCATAATCCCACCCAACATGATTGTGGTAAGGTGCAGGAGCTATCGCTAATGCCCACTCCTTGGAGTATGAATGTTTAACTGATTCTTGAAGGAGGTCAGAGAAAGCAGGTAAAATTAAGGTTTCTCACAGTGTGCATTCCATTACGAACTCTGGTGGCCAATCCTTTTCAGCCAAAAGAATGTTGTAACCATAGGTTAGGTTCTCCCAAAAGAGAGCCTTGATGTTTCTGGGTATGCCCCCCTTCATTTGGAACGTTATTTTGTATAAACGAAGTGGGACACTTACCCTTGGATCAGGTGTTTCCCACATGATATGATCATTCAGCGCAACTACCACCAGATAATCCATCAAGATCTGGCAAGCTATTGTGACTTCTGCTGTGCTGTCCGGCATCGTCACTGCCCATTCCCTGTTCAGAAGCAGAGTCCTCAGTAATCTGGGCATGTCTTCTTTTAACCCCTGCTACTTTCTTCTTTTTGAATTGAGGTTTTTGAGTCTTTGGTTTGTCCTCTTTAAGGATGTCGTCCGAAGTGCGATGTGTTTCCCTTTTCGGCTTCACGCGCTCTTCTGATCTGCGCTCTGATTGTCCACCTCTCTCCGAACGATTATCGGATGAATCCTGAAAGGAATGAGAGGAACGCGTATCAGTATCCTGATACCTGTCAAGCTTTCTAATATTATCACGGTTTCTTAAATGATATTTTTTCTCAGTGGTTTCCTGTTGTGGAGACCCACCCTATGTTTATGTCTTGTTCTGTTTATTTTTTTGTTAATTGTCCCATTTCTTCTTCAAAGAATAAGGTGCTTGCTTAGAGTTATCCTTTTCAGAATTACTCTTAACCTGTGGTTTCCCAGGTTTGGCTCCCAAATTATCTCTTCCTAGTGTAGCATAGGTTTCTTCAACAATTTTAGGCCATTCCCACTCCTACTGTGCAGGAGTGAATTCCCTCAGGCGTTGGTGTGTAGCCAATGCTGCTACTTCCCCAAATATGTTACTTAACATAATGGTTGATACCGGGGCAAAGTTGCCCATCAGTTTCCTCCCCAAGTCCAGGGCAGGTCCTGCCCCGTACTCATTCTGTACTTGTAGTACCTCAGGTAAAACTGTTATTGAATGGATATCATGAATTCTGGTGTAAATTGCAGCGAAGACTGTACCCTAAGTGGTACAATCCTCCACCGGGGGAGCCATCCCATCAGCAAGCAAATTGTTAGTATTCTGTGTTTGTCCTGCAGCCCCGTATGGGGAAAAACCTATTCAAGCTCACTTGTTTTTGTGCTATCCAGAACGGAATTTGCTCCTGTTTGATGGAAACAACACTAATAAATTTACATTTATGCTATGTCTGAGAGAGAGACCTTGTCGTATAGCAAAGACTACATTGACCGACTTCTGCAGGCTCAGGGTGGGAGTACTTTTTTAGGTATAGCCACACCCAGCATAGATCTCACATTGAATGATAAAAAATCAACAAGTTGGAAAGACTAGAAAAGAAGTTAATCAGAACTGTCTACATGGTCATGTCCTGACTAAGTACTTAAAGGTGAATGTTATCCCTGTGGGTCTACAAGTATGGAATGAGCCTGCTATCTTTATTGACAACCCGAAATTTAAAGAGAACTTCAGTTTTGTCTCCAATAACTGTTCCCGCCACTGGATGGTGCTCGGGATAGAGACAGCTCTGGAAGAGGTACAACGTCTGATGAAAGAGATAGCAGACCTGAAAAAATAAATTACTGACGATAAGGCTTTGATCAATGCAAAAGAAGCGTTGGAATGTTTAGAGAGAACTATCAGAGACTTTGATACATATACACAGACTAATAAGCTAGACAAACTAGCGAAGGACATAAAATTCTATGACAAAAAGGTCACATACCCTTACCTGCAGGAAGGACAATACAAACAGGAGACGCAGGGTAGGTTTTCTACTAGAGGCCGTGGAGGGTTTAGAAGGTACACCACATTCTCAGATTCCTCTGCAGCAAGTGGATCTGACGGTGAGTCAGAAAGGCCAGGGACCAGCACCAGCACACACACACCGGGACACGCATACCCTGACCAACAACCTTTTTTAGGAGAGGGACCATGGTTGGACTACAGGGCGAGGGGGCAACCCTGGGGGCGACCCAGGGGCTTGAGAGAACCAACTTGGAACAGAGGCAGGGGCAGAGCCAGGAAACAAGTGCATTTTCAGCAGGAAACGCATGGAGAGATACAGACCAGATGTCAGCACTACAGGTGGTGAACCACCCACCTACCGTATCAGACAACCCAGTGATAAATCTATCTGACTATGTTTTAAAACCAGAGGAGAAAAGAGTACTGGAAAAATGTCTGTCATTTGTGCCCACCACTCTTCCTAACGCCTTTAACCTAAAGATTGAACTACACCAGTTTTTTAGAAAAGTACGCCTGAAACATTATTTTAATAAAATCCCCTTCAAACCCACTTTCTCCAGCACAGGCTTATGGCCACCATCTCGATTCACCCCACCTCCTCAACTCATGTCACACAAAATTCGGGCGTATGAACAAGTGGTTATGAGAAACATTACGAACTCTTTATCACAGAGACAGTATGTTAAAGACAACACAACGAAGCTGGAACGTTTAGCCTTGGAATCCCTTAAGATCAACATGGACATAGTTATAAAACCTGCCGATAAAGGAGGGGCTATAGTCATTCAGAGCACTGATGAGTATAAAAAAGAGATCTTTGCACAGCTGGGGGTACAAGGGAATTACATTAAACTGAGATCTGATCCCACTAAAGAAATTGCTGATACCATCAGGCATATCACTAACAAAGGACTAGAGGAAGGTTTTCTATCCATGCATGAATACGAGTATTTGAACAATAAGCAACCCAGAATGCCCACCATATATACATTACCCAAAATCCACAAACGTATGACTAATCCGCCCGGGAGACCTTTCATCTCCGGTTGTGGAACGGTTTTGGAACCGTTGTGTAAGTATATAGACATTTTCCTCAAACCCATTGCAGAAAACACCACAGCGTACCTGAGGGACACTATGCAAACTATTAAGTTGGTGGATAATCGACCATTCAACTCGAGTGACCAAATTTTGGTCACCATGGACATAACATCCTAAAACACCAACATTCCCCAGATGGCAGCACTAGATATCATTAAGACAGTCCTGGTAGGCCGTCTCAGACCGCTCCAGGTTCCCACAGAATTTATAGTGGACCTCCTGGAGATCTCTATGACAAAGAATTTCTTCTTCTTTCAGGGGGAATATTATCTCCAGACAAAAGGGGTGGCAATGGGGGCAAGTTTTGCACCGGACCTGGCCATTATCTATATGGACAACTATGAACATATCCACGTGTTGAGTGACCAGAATCCCTACAGAGAGTACATTGAAGTATGGAGACGCTATATAGACGATGTCATGATGATATGGCAAGGCAATGAGCAACAACTTAAGGAGTTTCATGACTGGCTCAATGCCCGATCACAGGATATCCAATTCTCACTTGAATTCAATAACAAAGTGGTACATTTTCTCGACATTTCAATCAGGCCAGATGAGGGCAGATTACACACTACCTTATATAGGAAAACCAGTGAAAGAAATACACTCCTATGATATTCTAGTCACCATCCCCGTAACCTCAGGGATAATCTACCCTTTGGTCAATTCCTGCGGTTACGGAGGAATTGTACTAAGAAACACGACTTCTTTGAGGAGTCAACTAATTTAATGACTCGCCTAACTGAGAGGGGGTACCCTGTGAGTTTACTGAAGAAAGCCCGAAAACGGGCATGGTTTTGCCACAGAGAGTTTCTCTTAGAACCTAAACAGAGAGCAACTCCAGATCAGGAACGTCTAGTCTGTGTGACTACATTCTGCGCAAAAAGCAACGAGATTAAAAAGATTGTCAACCGCCACTGGCACCTGGTGGCAGATGAGATAGGAATCACGGAACCTCCGATGCATGCATTCAGGAAGGGGAAAAATGTGAGAAATTACGTGGTGAAATCGCTACTATCAACGGAAACAAGGGACAAACAATCAGCACTTTGGAACATCCCGCCCGTTAAAGGGCATCATAAGTGCGGACAATGTAAAGCTTGTCCAATGACGAAGGAGATTAAACAGTTCACCCACAACAACTACACACACACACACTACAGGTTCACACAAATTGCAACTCCACGGGTGTAATATATGCAATAACTTGCCCGTGTGATTTCTTGTATATTGGTCAAACCATACAGAAAGTGAAAACCCGTATACTGCAGCATTGAAGTAGAATACGCTACAAGGTTCAGGGTGCACCCCTTGTAGAACATTTCAACACATTCGGACACTCGGCTGAAAGTCTTAAGTGGTGGGTTATTGAAAAAGTGAAGGTCAACCCGAGGGAAGGCGATTTTGCCAATACCATCAGTGTTCAAGAATGTAAATGGATCCACATTTTTCACACTGTCCTGAGGGGCCTTAACGAATATGAGGAAATTGCCAGACAGGTAGCGACATTGAATAATGGCTAGAGGGTTGGCCCACCATACATCTGCCTTTTACATCTCGCGCATAGATGTTATATGCACCTCCTCTTAATATACATGAAAGCACTACCCTGACCGTAGCATCTGCACCTATGCTAATTGTGTATTGCGCATTATACAGTACATTGTAACAATACAGTTAAGCGTGTATAGTTTCTTAATCATTGCATCTGCATTTGTATTTGTGTGCATTTGAAGCTGTCGCTGTTTTTGTTGATGAATTGAAAAATACTATGTATCTTAATTAGTCTCCCCCATGGCTTTTCAATTGCTGAGCCCGGGTGCCCGAGTCTGTCTTTTATGCATAATTCACATTTTACATTATTCCAGTGTACATTGTAAGGTACTCAATTTGTATATTGTCTTATTCATTGTAGCCATGTTTATACTTGTGTCTATTTTAAATTGTCACAGTTTCCTGTATAAACACTATGTATTGTAATTTAGCCCTGATGAGCCCCTGGTCTCAACTGCCGGGACCCCGAGTCTGCCTTTCATTACTCTCTACCGGTTCCCCCGTGACGCGGGAGCCGGGAGGTCAGGCAGATGTGCTTGAGTCACGGTGCTCTAACGGCGACGTGCACGCGCCGTCTCCCGTGTCTTTATTACAGACACGGATCACGTAGGCCAGTCGTGTCCTGACGAGCGAGGTGTCGACTCTCCCGGGCTGCTTAACCTTTCTGTAAGGTAAATACTCCACGAGACATGTGATATACATTACGGGGATGCCTCCCTTTTTCGAACTGGGACTTAGACTTGTA